>CM060700.1:125298326-125980826 GCA_030686995.1 Artemisia argyi
AAGCAAGTAGTTGAGCATGTATCCCCCCCAAGAGTTTAAAACAAGTACGAAAAGAGTAGGGGCTATGACTCACCTTAAGTCTATGTAATGAGAAATGAAAGTCAAATCGCGAAAGTCTCTAAGAGCAGCCTATAATAGAACGTTGCGACTTAGGTTTGGAGTAACGTCTAAGAATACGAAGAATTGCCCATATATGTCTTGCATAATGTTCATGATGTAGTACTTAGTATATAGTGTAAGTCTTTGAATATAAATGGTCTATGAAACATGTATAGGTTGTAAATCTCTTACTACCGTTCGGGCCGACATAATTCAGAAGTCATGGAGTAAACGTTCGAGGAGCCAGGACACTTTAACTCGTAAATCCACAACTCATCTCGACGGCTTACTCAATGAACTCCTCACATGAGGCTCCCTACTATTGTAGTATTTGATAACATATATATAAGCTTTTTGATCTTTAATAGTTATATGGTCTTTAGCCGTGGCTTTGCCGTGACCTTGGTCATTGTTACCATGGTCTTGAGACTCAACCTTGGCTTTAGCCATGGTTGTGGTCTTGGCTTTAGGTCATTAGACCTCTTGGTCTTAGTAAATCATAACTATAATATAGTGACTTTGGTCTAAAATGGGCTGTTAAGATTTTGAAGAAAATTATCACTCAGAAAGCATTTTCAGGGCTCGAGCTTCTTTGTTCCGGAACGAAAACGTCGTTCCGGACAACTTTCTTGTTTTAACTTTTTGATGAATCGGACCAGAAGTGGGACTTTCAAAATCATAATTTGATCAGAATGCTATTTAGGCAGATTTGCCGTTTTGGTTTCGCTAACTTCAAATGGTCATAACTTTTGACTCGTGTACTCGTTTTGGGTGATTCAAATTGCTATGTTTTCCTTGTTAAGTCCTCTTTAACAGTAAGTAAGTGTCAAATATCAAAGTTATACTATTGTGGTCGTGGTTTTTCATAAAAATCCCTAGTTTGCTTGTTTACTTGTCATAAGTTAACATATGTATACCAATACTTGTTTTATCCATTTTTAAACATCATGAACACAATACAAAGACCATATATAGCATGAAAGAAACATAATAAGCATGAAATGATATTGAGCAAGAAAGTGTATAAGGGTTTGCTTACAACTTTTGGCTTTCTAAAGAAAGGAAGTCAAGTATAGAACTAGGACACTAAACCTAAGCTTGTAAACCCTTCACCATAACTCTTGTAACCCTTGCTAGCCTTGATCTAACCCTTGTGAAAACCATTTAACTTCAGCCCTAGTAACCTTGTGTAGCTCCTAATTCAACCATGGAATCACCAAACAAACTTGAGAACTAGGTAGAGAATACTAAGACCTTGAACTTTGTAGTGTAACTTGTATATTGAAGATCAAAGGATCATGGTGCTAGGATATAGTAGTGTGGCGTTTTTATTGATGAAGAATGAAAGGAATGAGCTCTCTATTTATAGCAAGAATGAGGAGGTTAGGAAGGTGGCTAGGAAACTACATAAACTTGGAGACAAAGTTGTAAATAAAAATGATCCAATGGCTAAAGTCATGAGATGATGCCACAAGTGTGAATGCCCCCCCCCCTAGTGGCGGTTTGGAATGGATAAGGAGGGATGACTTGGTCTTGGATGATATTATCCTAGATATAGAGCTAGTTTTGACTCCGTAAGTTGCTAACCGTAAGTTTTTAGGCCACGAAACGTAAAACCGGGTATCCTAAAAATATGAAACTTGAAAGTATGGTCAAACATGTCAATATAGTCCATAATAAAATATAAAATGAGTGGTAGGTTCTATCGGGTGCTAAAACCCTGCTAAAAACTGGAAACACGGGTCTAAAACGCGTAATACGTAAAACGTACGAAAGTTGCGTAAAATTGAGAAAAGTAAAATGTAACTTTTCTAATAGGATAATAATGACTTAAAATGACTTAAGTCTAGTGTCGGTTGGTGTTAAATGTCTTTTAGACCTAAAACCGCAAGCCTAAAAATCAAGGAATGACTTATAAAATCAAAGAATGATTTTTGGTCAAAGGAGGAGGGAAAAATATGTTGACTTTTTCTAATAAGTTGAAAACTCAAATTGTCTTAGAAACGCGTTTTGTGGTCTAACGGTTAATCGCCCATACGGTTAAGCGTGCTCATGCGAGAGTAGTACAGGCTTGGGTGACCTGCCGGGAATAGTAATTAATCTGAAAATGCGAATTGTTACAGAGGTGTCTCCTGTTTTAGTATCAACATGGCTCGCAATGAGTGGTCGATACATTATGCAGGCTTCCCCGTGAGAATGAAACAAGTTCTTTCAAGAGAACTTGAGTGACTAGGAAGTTTGGTGCAGTGCGTCACTGGGTCCATGACGTCTTGTCTTCAATACCGGTGTCACCTTAGCAACAACCAGTAGCATATGAGTTGAACCCGGTTTCTGCCCTAAGGTTGAATATATGGAGGGTTTTTTCTTTTCAGCCTTTCTCATTATATTTCTTTTTCATTCTTCAACCCCTTCAGTGCTTACCGAGACTTCATTACTAGAACCTTGTTGGGTTTGTTCCAGTCCTAGCTCTATCTCAGTCGACACTCTTCCCTTTTCTCACTTTTCTCCTTTTTTCATCATTCCTAAGGACTTCTACTCTAACTAGAGGATTATCCCTAGGAAGATCCCTCCGGTTCTAAAGTAAAATGGCCGGTCTTTGGTATTCATCCACAATTGCCATAATACGGCATTCGCTCCCCCTTAATATGTGCATCAATATTATGAAAGAGTTTAGCACACATGAGGGAGCCTATTATTGAGTCCAAAAGATCACATTTTATTAGATTTCTTATTTAAATCACATTCTCTCCCCTGATCAAAAATATCAAACCTTTTGAGATTTTGGATCTCAATAGATTTAAATAAGTTAGAAAGCTTTTTGGGAGAAATGTGGCCAGGTTAAATTTTTTCTGATAATAGGAACATTTTTGAGCTCCCCCTCAATCTATGAGGGGGACGGTTATGTGTCAGAACATATGAGTTTATAAATGATTTGGAGTTCAATGAGAAACTCATGAAAAATTCATGTATTGACACATAACCATCACATTTTGTATATTGCTTATTATTTACAAAGTGACTTGATTTGATGATAAAAGAATTTTTTGAAATCACTCTCCCCCTCAATCGATGACATATCTTGAATAGTATTTGAATAAATAACTTTTGACATCGATTGAGTGGCGTATTTTATGAAAATTTCACGTATGATAGATTTACAAAAAATCATGGTACCACCAAGTTTTTCACAAATACTTTCCTGAAGAATCATAGAAGGGAAAATATTTGCGATATAAAGAAGACTTCTCTTCTTTATCAAGAAATAATGCACTGAAGCCTACATTAAATCGAAGAAACACGGATATAAAGTAATCCGTGCCCGGGTGAACATCACCCAGTGAGAGGAACAACCGTATTTTTGGCGACATTCTCTCCCTATTTTGAAGAACGGGTTGCTATCTGAAGTAATAGCAAGCCATAAGTTTAAATCCGGGTTACAGTCAGAAATAACTGCAAGCCATTTTGAAAGAATAATTTGGGAAACGACATGTTTTAGAAAAAAATATTATTTGAATGATAAAAGAAAAACTCTTGCTCAAGCATATGTATGTTTCCGTGTCATTATTGAATGACATTTCTAGAAACGTACATAATATCGATTATACAAGAGGCATGTCCTGAGAAGAATATTTTTGGATTTTATGTTTTTTCGATTTTTAAGGATTTTGTTGGTTTTATAATTTTCTATTTTCTTTTTGGTTTTTAAAATATGTACAAAGGATATTATGCAGTTTAAGAGGATGTTGACATGAATACCGAAAAGAGGATATCGGTTTGCACCTAGTAGAAGTCAGTAGTCAACATCTCTTAAACATTCACCACCAAAGCGTTCAAGGCTCCTGAATAGTCGTAAGAACTTGAGCCTTCTCAATGTGAAGCTTTAGCTCATCAACGTATCATCACACACTTGAATAGTACTTCTCATCTTTTTTTTTCCGCTAAAGGCTGAAGTAATGCATACCAAAAAGTATCCAGAGACCACTTCCCCCCAAGTAGTTGAAATGATGCAATCAGTCTCATTATATGAAGCTCAGAAACCCGAAGTACACACACAATCATTTGTGTACATCTTTTGTCAGCAGAAACTATTTCTTACATCGCTTCCCCCACGTAGTTGGAATAATACACCAAAAGAACGAGTTAAAACACTGATCTTCTCTGCGGTTATGACATTTGTCTTCCCAGAATAACTTCAATTCAGTAGAAGTGTAAAGCTCATCACGTGTACTCGTTGTGCATTACGATGTATGTCTCCTTCCCCCTTGCTGGTTTTTATACCTCAGAATCAGCAACACATTTTACGCACATATACTTGAAATCTTGTGAGAAGAACAAAATAAGCTCAAATGTATCCTGTGAGAATCAACTTGCTGAAGAGCAATGTGAGCACATCTAATTAGGGATTAACTCAGACATTTCACTCTCCCCTAATTAGTGCTCTCCTCCAAACTGACAATCTTTCTGATGAATGCCTTGAATATGAAGAAGTCTTTCGATAATTAGTTGCATATCGTCTTTAGTCTTCTAACACGTAGCAGAGAATGTAGAACAGACTGTAGACTCGACCTTCTTCAAGGTTGTTCATATGGGAATAGAATATCAACATCTTCATCTCACCAAATGCATTCCAGTTAGATTACATCGACCAAATCAGCCCATAATGCACACATGTACCCAACACAAGTCGAAACGACAACACCAAAATAACAGGTTGAAGCACTGATCATCTCTGCGGATATCAAATCCAGAATACATGATTAAGCCCGATCACGTGAACCTATTGTGCGTCCTTGATGTACACATTTCTCTCCCCTGATGGTTACGATTAATCAGCTCGTGATGTACACATGAAATGATAATACCAAAGTAACAAGTTGAACCACTGATCATCTCTGCGGTTATCAATCCCGGAATAAGTGATTAAGCCCGATCACGTGAACTTGTTGTGCGTCCTTGGTGTACACATTCCTCTCCCCTGATGGTTGCGATTAATCGGAATCATCATAATGATGTGTACACGAAGCATTAACTGGAAGCCCTTTATCACCAATAATATCAGCCCATGAGAAGATGTCGATAAACCTCACGAGTCCTGAACTGAAGTATTCAGTAGTCATGAGATGATGACTAATTGAGTTTGCTCCCCCTCAATTAGGTCATCGTAAGTAAAGAGTTTCTTCAATAACTTGTGAAGTTTCTGAATCGGCTCCTCCTCAAACTGATCATCCCCTTTTATAGATTCAATACATTAAGTCATGATCACGTTTGAGGGTCTTGATGTTAACCATCTTCTTCTTTATCTCCTCCGCAAAAATGGCAAGCAAATGACATTTTTGCCATAGTTGAGATTCCATGATGGTTGAGATTTATCATGTGCAGCATAAATATGCGTGTAGGCCCAAACACTACTGCGAAGAATATGATGATTAAAGCTCTCTTGTAGCAGTCCCTCTTTTGTCTCCTCATCAGTGGCTTAGCAAATGAAGAGTTCAATGAAGCTTGTTATATGCCTAAACCACTTGTTGAAATGTATTAAACCTTAGAGGGAGTAAATATCTGCATACAAGAGCCGAATGACCATTTTACAAACATCATCAACATGTAGTTTCTTCACCCTTTCCCTTCTCCCCCTCAAAAATTGCATATGCTTGTTGTAACTTTTGATTGAATAAGTGAAGCACACAAATATAATCCAATGTACGTTGACCCACTTGATTACTTGTACGAACATGGGAAAAACATGAAGCTTGTTGATGAGAATGGCCATAAATAAGAAGATTTCTCTTCTTTCCAAGATAAAGTGCACTGAAATGTACATTTTTATTTTCTTTTAGGAACGGGGCCTGAAGTGCTGTCTACAGACGCCATTATGTTGAAGAGCGAGGCCTGAACTGATGTAAACAGACGTCATAAACTTGAAGAACGAGGCTTGAACTGATGTGTTCAAGCGTCAGAGCTCTCTTTTCTACTTCTCTCTGCTAACTCATTACCACCCCCATTATCATTCTGTCGGCTATTTGTCATGACTACTGATGGAGAAAAACCCAATATGATGAACTTAAGACTGAAGTAAAGTAACCCGAACTTGTGACTTAAGCTTGCACTAATGTATGACTAAGAGCGGTGTAGAGAGTTCATGCAACATCGAATCCCTAAGTACTCTATACTCTTCAACCAACCAACCATCAAGTATAAGACGTACATCACCTCTTGAATATCCACAACTTCGTGTGACACTGAGCACTACAACGTAACTCCTTAAAATGATAGTTATTTTGTGTAAGGAATTATTGAAGATACTGCTGACAGGTTCCTGCGGAAGTTTAGAGTGTTTCTGCTGATGACTGGTTCCTGCGGACGTATAGAGATCCTACGGATAGAGTTAAACCGTGGGTAGAACTTATGTAGTTTAGGACAAGATATGTAGAATATCTTTTATTAGTTTATTATTATTCGTTTCTTGTAAGAAAGGTTAGGATTTCCATTAGTATATAAGGAACCCTAGGTCATTGTAATACGTATGAGTTTCATAACATTATTAGTGAAAGTGTATTGATCCATAGAGGATCAAGTTTAGTATAAGTTTGTTTTTATATTCCGCAATAATTACAAGCTCACAGAGATTATCTAACTTAGTCTTACTGGTGATTATATTAGTTGGCTAACGATCTATTGGCTCGAGATCTGTCAAGGTATAGATCCCAACATTTTGTGGTAATAGAAAGGAAGAATCCCAAAAATAACTAGATATCCAAATCTTTGTCATTGTAAAGGTTAAAAGATCAAACCAGAATCTCGAAGAATCTTCATCCAACCACCCCGATATCTTCAGATACTAAGTACACGCACCCATAAAATTTCACTTCAACCTCAAATAAATATTAATGAATTAACGCCGTAGTCACATCTTGTGGTTTAAATGCCCAAATCTAGCCCTTTTTGATGTTTTGAATGAACTTTGATAATGGTTTTATCCCAATCTTTGTCAAACATACATAACCCCATAAAAACACAAAAACCCCGTAAAAATTCGTTATAACCAAAATGCCATGAAGTATGTCAAAACTCATCCAATACATGAAGCACACACTTTATCCCTTCTTCAAAGTCAAAATCGTAGCACCAGAATCAATTAAGATCCGGAAGTGCACTTTACATTCTCAAGGATAGTTCCATCATCACGGGATTTTACAAATCTATGATTTAAACCGAGAAATAGATTCTTTCACGGGATTTTACAAAATCAAGAAGAAACCGTGAGACAATGATAAATTGAATGTGTTATGACAATCCACTAGTTGTTTCTGGTGAATAACTGTTTGAGGGAAAATGCAAAAGATCAGCAACACTTCTTCTCACATATGTAGAATACTTCACAAACCATGCTAAGTCAAGTAGTATAAACTACTTCCCCCTGGAGGTTGACCTTATATCATCAAAGTACACGTTTCTCCCCCAATGATGGTTTCGAGCTTTTGGAAGCATCATTTGACGTGTACGACCATATACCCGAGAAGCTCTTGTGAAGTATCATTGACATTCTGTATCCTTAAATATCCCATGAGAATTGCTGATCACATCTTAACCTTTGAACTCTTTGGAAAACAACCCAACTTCGTATTCTGTCGGCTATTGTTGTGACCACTTAGTGACGTAAACACGATATTCCCAACTTGAAAATGAAGTGGAATTCTCCAAATTTGTTACTTAAGCTTGCACTGTTGTTGTTGGAAGAACGGTGTAGAGAATTTTTGCACCATGCAAATCTCTAAGTACTCGATACTATCCTGACAAAGTACGAGACATTCATCACCTCTTGCGATTATCCACAACGTCTTCAGCGTGTGACACTGAGTACAATAATGTAACTCCTTAAAGTAATAGTTAACCAGGTCTTCAACCATCCACCCCAACTTCTGGAAACTAGATAAACCAAGTCTTCAACTCAAATCTTAAGCACGAGCAAGTTATCATTGAGAGTCATGCATCCAACCAACCCCGACTTCAAGATAAAATAAGTACGCGCCTTCGTGAAACCCACTTCAATCTCAAATAAGTGATACCTTAATTTTAGGTAAATTAGGGTTTGAAAGCTAAGGTTTTGGTATTTTGAGTTTTCCTGATTATGTAAAAAAAACGTATCCCTGAGAAACTTTAGTCACTTTGATATTTCGAACCACAAATATAACCATTAGCCAAATACTATACCAGAATTCATCCTAACATTTAACCACTAAAATTTGGTGCGAGTCAAACAACAAAATATTCATTCTAAATGACAAACAACCCATCCAAACAACAAAAATTTCGTAGCCCCTTAACATATTTTAGCAAAAAAAATTCAGCTAAGCCACACGTATAACCATTGCAATCCAGACTTTCATTTAGCCCAGTGATGCCCAGTACCATCAAACGACATAATAGCCCATAATAAGTGCTACTAAATCCTAATTAATAGGAATATATAAAGCCACCAAATTCACACTTAACCTTAACATAATCACATAATCCCGTCCGCCCCCATCTGCCTTAACAGCACCAAAAAAATATCTCCATCACCATAATCAATTCTCACTGATCCATCTGCCATAATCTTATCTCACTGATCCATCTTCTCTTGTAAAGGGCGGTGATTAATTGGAAAACACGAAAAATGAAACGGAGATCTTATATCCTTTTGTTTTTCTTCTTTGTTTCTTTGTTTGTTTGTTTGTGTTTTTTTCTTTTTCAAAAAGATCAATGATGGGCTCGTTTTCTTATGTTAAAGATCTTATAATCTCATAAGAGTTACATTCGAAAACGTCACTGAGATCAATTGAGGTTGTTTGTACTTTCCATTATGTTTGAGGTTCATGAATGAATGATTTTAGATTCGGAAAATATATTGAAGTTTAGTCTCAAACAGAATCAATGATGTTGTTTACTCATGTGAAGGACCCTCGATGGTCTTGCGGTTATAATGGCCAAACACGACAATCAATCTGAGATTATTTAATAGTTTCTCTTTTAGATTAACAGTCTTGATTGTTGATTATGATTGTTGGGGAGTGATGAGTGAGGGTTTTGTTGTGAATAGATGTAGGATTTGGTTAATTTGTTGGATTGTTGGTTTTTGTTGTTGAAATAGGATTTGGTTTGTGATCAAAAGCTTTTGTATTCATCTATTTCTTTACTTGTGGACAAATCGCTAACATTTGAAGCAATTTTGGCAGCATGCCATTTAGATTTGTTAGATAATTTAGTCTTCATTAGGCAAATCGCTACCTCGCCAGCAATCAGATGAAACTGTCACTTTCACCCAGGTTTGTGTTTTTCCCTTTCATAACTACAAACCAAATTGCAGTTTTGGAAATTGGCAAACCACTATCAATAAACACCAACTGGCAATCAAGAACAACACCAAATCGCGACCAAGAAAAGCTTCATACTTCCAGGAACACCACCAACATTCTTACCATGTTTTTCGATCATGTTTTTTACCACAAATTTCATGGTATAGAACAAAACAAGTCATGAAAGTAAATATAACAGTTAACACAAGTCTGTGAACGACAGACTGAATGACCACAAGAAACAGATTTATGAAACTTTTAAAAGAAAGCAAATGACTTTACATGTTTTGACTATTTTGAATACCAACTGTTAAACTGTTGCCACCATTATGATTACTAAATATCAAGAGTTATGACACTTTTAAAAGTTTTGCCATAACCATAAAAAAATGGCAAAACAGCTCCAAAGACAGATTCGAACCATGAAAAAGAAGATACTATTTTGACAAGATGACACCACAAAAAAATCAACCAATCACTAAAACATTGGCTCTGATACCAATTGTAGGATCGAATGTCACAACTCGTAATTTCCGGTCATTTTCCAAACTTCGACAATTTACTATTCACCGATTACTATTCATCGATCACTATTCATCGTTTTTGAGGTCAATTTGACATTTCGAGAAACATTCGGAAATTTTACTATTCACTTGACACTATTCATTTCCGAGAGAAAACCACTATTCACGTGCATTGCTCATTTCATCGTAAACTTAGTTTACGGGTATTCAAAATTCGCGTAACCGTATTGGTTCAGGAGCGAATTCATGCATTATCATTGGGACATCTCATACGGACTAGAAATAGTCTTCATATCATCATTGAGGCACTTGCATACTATTCCACTCGTAGGGTATTCAAATTATATTTTTAATATAATTAACGAATTACGTATGTTTATTTTAAATAAACACTAATACGCGAACTATAAATGTGTCTAACATGTCCGACACTCCCGACTATTATCCCAATATATTTTTTTTATATTCATTTTAATAATATAAAAATTATAATATTAATTTACCCGGTATTTTGGAAATTTATTTATTACGTATCGTACGTCTAACTTAATAACGACGGTTCTCACAAAAATTAAACAATGGTCACCCAAACTCTCCGTACCTGTACCCGACATATTTTTACAATTTTTACGACTTTATTACGTCCCAAATAACTTCAATAAAATTTATTTCTAACAAACTCGGTACCCGATTAAACCTAAAACTAACACAACATCATACTACCACTAACTTTTCTAATTAAAATCCAAGACAAAAACCCCTTTTTCCCTCCTTTGTGAACCGGCCCCCCCCCCTCCTAAGCCATTTCATGAGCCTAATTCAACAACCAAATTTAATGCCTACCAAACTTTTGTCCCTAAGTATAAATTAAACTTTTCTTCCATTATTACCACAAAATCATTTTTCTCAAGGCAAGTAAACTTTTCTTCTCTCCTTTCTCTTGTGGTGAAATCGACCTAGGTGGTCAAGGATCAAGAACAACAAGTTTTACAAGATCTAGGTATAATCTAGTTTATATAGTATCCTTGTTAGAGTTTTGAAATAAAAACTCAAGGATTGTTAGATTTTCACCATCCAAACTCATCAAATCTTTCAAGTAAGTATGTCAAACTAATTTTCCTAATTTTATCAAGTTCTTATTATGTTCATATGGTTTTTATACAAGATCTCATGCATATATTGGCTCATACCACTTTATTTTACAAACTTATAACTTTTGAAGCCCTAGAAGTGATTTTTGGTTAGATCCTTGTTAGATCTACTTGGTTATGATGTTTAGGAACCCATGACACCCTAAGAAGGTGTATGGTAGGATTAGACTAGTTTTGTGGTGATTGAAAGTGGTTTGATTGAAGTAGAAACTAGATTGAAACCTTGAAAATGGTTTTTGAACAAATAAAAATACATGCTGTCCTATTTTGGTTCACCCAGAAAACTCCGAATTTACACAGTAACTTTTGATAACATTTTTAGAAAATACTTTCAAAAACGAAGCCGTGGGCGAAAGAACGGATTAAAACGAGTTAATAACGAAGGAGATATGATTTTTCCGAGTTTAACGACGAAAACTATTTTTCTGAAAAACCTTGCTGATGAACAGTGGTCACGACAGTTTTGAGGCGTAAACTAAATCTAGCCATCCCGACTTATCAAAAATATGCTAGTATTTTATCTCACGATTCCGTGGATATAAAGAACGAGTAAAACGGACTTACGACGATAAAGATATTCACGTTTCAGTAACGGCAAAATAAATATTGTTTTGACAGCTTTTGTACAAAAATAATATACCACTACGTAGTAACTTATATTTCTAGAAATAATACCCAAGTACCCAAATTCATAACTAATAAAGTATTAGTGATTTCAAGTATATTTTCATGGTTTTAAGACGTTATGTGAAAGATTTCAAATCGAGGATTTCAATACTAATACTTATATATATACGATATATATACAGATTTCGGCTAGTTATTTTCTAAATTGCCATATTTTCCCAAGGTTTGGAAAATGAATATTTTGATATCAACAAGTATTTCTACAAGTTACGAGTGGTATAGGCATCATGTGCACGTGCATTCATTTCATTATGTCATGATCTAAGGTAGATCGTTATTACTCATATTAGGTTGCGGTTAGAGATCGTGCCTAAATTCAGTGTATCCACTTTTGTCGTCGTAGCTATCGCTCCAGGTGAGTCATAGCCCCTACTATTTTAACTTGTTTTATAACGGTTTTGGGGGAGAATACATGCTCGTTTCCATCTAAATGTATACTGGATCTAATTGGTTTTTGCTACATGCTTAGTTAAACCTTTACTTGCTCCATTTATGAATTTCTTACTCATTTGAATGTAGTGTATATTCAGTTGCATCACACTAATCCTTTTTACCTTTGGACCTAAGCCTTTTCCACTATTATGCACACTTAACCTAATGAACCGGCTTTCCCACTATGTACATACATGACCAAATGAACGGGTCACATAACCGAATGTACGGGTAATACGACCGAATGAATTGGTCACATACCGAATGAATTGGTCACATACCGAATGAATTGGTCACGTAACCAAATGTATTGGTCAAACTACACTTATCATTGATTATTGGTCCACATATTACTTTTGTTTCCCTACTTGATTGACCTATATGTCCATTGTAATATTGTGGTTTTCCCCACTTGGCTGTGATGTCAAACGTATTGTGGTATTCCCCACTGGGCTGTGATGTCAAACGTAATATTACTGTTTCATTTCTTGACTGAATTGCGATGCCTTTTGCATCACCCTTATTACGGGTTTTCCCGCTTGACTGATTTATCATATGACCTCATTGACTGAATTATTTATATAGCCGTTTTGCTATATTTATCTGGGAATTTGGATACTAATATTGCTTTTGTTTACGTAGACTTTAAAACTTTTGGCAGTGGGTTGTAAACACACAGGTTACAAGTCTCTTATGGCGGGACCTGTAACTGAGTGGATTTACGATGCCTTTGCTGGGCGATCTTTTCTTTATAGGCATTCTTTGTTAAACAAACTCTATGAACTCACCAACCTCGTGTTGACACTTTAGCATGTATTTTCAGGTTTTTAACTTATGGCACGCTACAGGAGGTTTTGGCAGGGCATGGCATGGTCATAGAAGACTCTGACTATTTATTTGGGGACCGTTTTAAACTACTTTTAAGGGCCTACTTCCGCACTAATTTTTAAACAATGTAAATTCAATACTTTTAGTTAAACGATTTTATTCTAAATGATTGAAGTGAAAACCAATTTTGTACTTGTACTGTAATACCAATTGAGTTACACCCCAGCTACACGTATGCTTCCGCTGGACCCGATTTTGGGGGTGTGACAGATTGGTATCAGAGCTTTGGCTATAGCGAACTAAGTGTTTTTAAAACCTAGACTATAGCTACTTTTACGAAAAACTTAACCCTATGACCGTCACGTGCCTGCCTGCCAAGATGATGCCTCACTTGTGGTTTGTTGCTGACTTAGGTGATGAGATTTGTGTCTCATTATCTGGTATATTATACTCACTTATTCTAGTTGATTTCTATCATTGTCTTTCATATAAGCATGTTCACGTATCATATATGTCACCCTGTTATGTTTCTCCCTGCATAGTTTCATCATTCGACCTTGAGTTTGGTCACCTGCCTTAGTCTTTCTGAACGTCTTGGTATTGGGAAGGACATGGTATTAGTATAACTGAATTGAGTATTTCAAAATTCATGGAACCTCGGTGGAATATAGACTGGTCATCTATATTCAACCCGGGATAGTGAGATATAGGCTGACCACCTATGTCTGACTCAGAGATGAATTTTGCAACACTGAGAATGGTTATAATAAGATTATGTCTGGATTGAATTCTCAACTCATTTTCCAAATGCTTCATTTACGTGTGTGTATACTCTCGTTGTCATAACATTCCTACTTTTCATCACTTCGTGAACCACCGATTGGAAGCTTGTCAACTAGTCATTTTATTTCATGAATCTTCATATTTATACACAATGCACTTACATTTTCTTTTATCACAATCTCGTTTTGTCGCACTTGTCACAGTCTTTTCCCTTCTTACTATCACTATCATTTCCTTTTCCACCCCCATATATATATAGGAATTAGGTGACACCTTATAGAGTCCTATGTCACTCATCACTCACTACTATCAATATTGATAAGTGGATATTATCAATGACCTCCCTAGGAAAGACTTTCCATACCATCTATGAGGAGGATCCCTCGGTACAGTAAGACCATTCAAAACTCAACAGAAATCCCAAGATATCACAAAACCATTCGAACCACTATCACTGGCCTAATCACCAAAAATTCCATCATCTGGAAAGTATTGGCTTAACTAAAGTATAAAGATTCGTTTCGATACGAGTGCTCACTAAGCAACGCCATAGAGATAAATCCAACCTTTTAACCGAGACTATAAATCGAACATGTCCTCACCAATAGACTTTATTCGAACGTGTTAGACACCTATGCCTTTGTGCAGACATACATACCTGACTATTTTATCCTCTTAATATTTTCACTTTTAAATGGATTTTTCTTCAAACTATAGTTATGCAAAACATATATCTTGTAAGAAATACTTTTCTAAGGCACTTATTTTGACAAGCTAATTTCTTTTAGTTAATTTTTTTTTTTTTTACAAAACTACTAGATGCTAAGAAATTTTAAACATCGATTTTTGATAAATCATATTATCCATCTTAAGTTGAAAATAGTTCTATCTTGCATAACTATTAAATTTTGAAACATTAAGAAGGATGTTACCTAAAAAGCCGTTTGCTTAAACTTGTAGATTCATTTATTCGGGGAAGGTTTTTGAACAAAACACACAATCTCAAAACAAGCTTTGAAAATCAATCACTATATTACCTCACTCATATCTTTAGGAGTTTGTAATTTGATGACCTATAACTTGGGGAAAATCTTAGTAATGGAGACTAAGCACCGTAGGTGGAGAAAGACTCAATTCCTGACATCCTGCGGAGGATCCCAACCTTATCCTAATCTATTATTTTCAACAACACCCTTTTACGGATTTAACCCTGTAAGTCTTTCAAAACAAGATTCATGATACCCATTTCAATTATTCCTAATAAAGGAATTCAATTCACCTCAACTCCTAGCGATTTCATTAAGATCTCTTTGGAACCACACCACCTATCATTTGTAGACCAATGGTCAGAATTTGAGATTGATTTAAACATAGGGAGATATGCCCAAATCGGGTGTGATTGACTCTAGAAATGGTTGGACTAACCCTTTTCCATAAATCAGATTCCTTTATAACCATAGTTACCACACGAGCCTAGAGACTATACCATTTGAAGCACTCTATGGTCGAAGTGCCCCTATCCATTGACGAATCGAAATTGGAAAATCCTAACTCACTAGTCTAGTAGGCATTCATGAAATACCCAATAGAAATCATGGACCGTTAGGTCAAACGGTTGAAGCGGAGTCGAATTCCTATCGTGGAAGTTCGCTGGAATTCTCAATTATTATCATCTTTTCACCAATATACTTCAGAGACCAACCAAAACTGAACTTCGGGACGAAGTTCCTGTTAGAAGGGAAGACTGTCACAACTCGTAATTTCCGGTCATTTTCCAAACTTCGACAATTTACTATTCATCATTTACTATTCACCGATTACTATTCATCGATCACTATTCATCGTTTTTGAGGTCAATTTGACATTTCGAGAAACATTCGGAAATTTTACTATTCACTTGACACTATTCATTTCCGAGAGAAAACCACTATTCACGTGCATTGCTCATTTCATCGTAAACTTAGTTTACGGGTATTCAAAATTCGCGTAACCGTATTGGTTCAGGAGCGAATTCATGCATTATCATTGGGACATCTCATACGGACTAGAAATAGTCTTCATATCATCATTGAGGCACTTGCATACTATTCCACTCGTAGGGTATTCAAATTATATTTTTAATATAATTAACGAATTACGTATGTTTATTTTAAATAAACACTAATACGCGAACTATAAATGTGTCTAACATGTCCGACACTCCCGACTATTATCCCAATATATTTTTTTTATATTCATTTTAATAATATAAAAATTATAATATTAATTTACCCGGTATTTTGGAAATTTATTTATTACGTATCGTACGTCTAACTTAATAACGACGGTTCTCACAAAAATTAAACAATGGTCACCCAAACTCTCCGTACCTGTACCCGACATATTTTTACAATTTTTACGACTTTATTACGTCCCAAATAACTTCAATAAAATTTATTTCTAACAAACTCGGTACCCGATTAAACCTAAAACTAACACAACATCATACTACCACTAACTTTTCTAATTAAAATCCAAGACAAAAACCCCTTTTTCCCTCCTTTGTGAACCGCCCCCCCCCCCCCCTCCTAAGCCATTTCATGAGCCTAATTCAACAACCAAATTTAATGCCTACCAAACTTTTGTCCCTAAGTATAAATTAAACTTTTCTTCCATTATTACCACAAAATCATTTTTCTCAAGGCAAGTAAACTTTTCTTCTCTCCTTTCTCTTGTGGTGAAATCGACCTAGGTGGTCAAGGATCAAGAACAACAAGTTTTACAAGATCTAGGTATAATCTAGTTTATATAGTATCCTTGTTAGAGTTTTGAAATAAAAACTCAAGGATTGTTAGATTTTCACCATCCAAACTCATCAAATCTTTCAAGTAAGTATGTCAAACTAATTTTCCTAATTTTATCAAGTTCTTATTATGTTCATATGGTTTTTATACAAGATCTCATGCATATATTGGCTCATACCACTTTATTTTACAAACTTATAACTTTTGAAGCCCTAGAAGTGATTTTTGGTTAGATCCTTGTTAGATCTACTTGGTTATGATGTTTAGGAACCCATGACACCCTAAGAAGGTGTATGGTAGGATTAGACTAGTTTTGTGGTGATTGAAAGTGGTTTGATTGAAGTAGAAACTAGATTGAAACCTTGAAAATGGTTTTTGAACAAATAAAAATACATGCTGTCCTATTTTGGTTCACCCAGAAAACTCCGAATTTACACAGTAACTTTTGATAACATTTTTAGAAAATACTTTCAAAAACGAAGCCGTGGGCGAAAGAACGGATTAAAACGAGTTAATAACGAAGGAGATATGATTTTTCCGAGTTTAACGACGAAAACTATTTTTCTGAAAAACCTTGCTGATGAACAGTGGTCACGACAGTTTTGAGGCGTAAACTAAATCTAGCCATCCCGACTTATCAAAAATATGCTAGTATTTTATCTCACGATTCCGTGGATATAAAGAACGAGTAAAACGGACTTACGACGATAAAGATATTCACGTTTCAGTAACGGCAAAATAAATATTGTTTTGACAGCTTTTGTACAAAAATAATATACCACTACGTAGTAACTTATATTTCTAGAAATAATACCCAAGTACCCAAATTCATAACTAATAAAGTATTAGTGATTTCAAGTATATTTTCATGGTTTTAAGACGTTATGTGAAAGATTTCAAATCGAGGATTTCAATACTAATACTTATATATATACGATATATATACAGATTTCGGCTAGTTATTTTCTAAATTGCCATATTTTCCCAAGGTTTGGAAAATGAATATTTTGATATCAACAAGTATTTCTACAAGTTACGAGTGGTATAGGCATCATGTGCACGTGCATTCATTTCATTATGTCATGATCTAAGGTAGATCGTTATTACTCATATTAGGTTGCGGTTAGAGATCGTGCCTAAATTCAGTGTATCCACTTTTGTCGTCGTAGCTATCGCTCCAGGTGAGTCATAGCCCCTACTATTTTAACTTGTTTTATAACGGTTTTGGGGGAGAATACATGCTCGTTTCCATCTAAATGTATACTGGATTTAATTGGTTTTTGCTACATGCTTAGTTAAACCTTTACTTGCTCCATTTATGAATTTCTTACTCATTTGAATGTAGTGTATATTCAGTTGCATCACACTAATCCTTTTTACCTTTGGACCTAAGCCTTTTCCACTATTATGCACACTTAACCTAATGAACCGGCTTTCCCACTATGTACATACATGACCAAATGAACGGGTCACATAACCGAATGTACGGGTAATACGACCGAATGAATTGGTCACATACCGAATGAATTGGTCACATACCGAATGAATTGGTCACGTAACCAAATGTATTGGTCAAACTACACTTATCATTGATTATTGGTCCACATATTACTTTTGTTTCCCTACTTGATTGACCTATATGTCCATTGTAATATTGTGGTTTTCCCCACTTGGCTGTGATGTCAAACGTATTGTGGTATTCCCCACTGGGCTGTGATGTCAAACGTAATATTACTGTTTCATTTCTTGACTGAATTGCGATGCCTTTTGCATCACCCTTATTACGGGTTTTCCCGCTTGACTGATTTATCATATGACCTCATTGACTGAATTATTTATATAGCCGTTTTGCTATATTTATCTGGGAATTTGGATACTAATATTGCTTTTGTTCACGTAGACTTTAAAACTTTTGGCAGTGGGTTGTAAACACACAGGTTACAAGTCTCTTATGGCGGGACCTGTAACTGAGTGGATTTACGATGCCTTTGCTGGGCGATCTTTTCTTTATAGGCATTCTTTGTTAAACAAACTCTATGAACTCACCAACCTCGTGTTGACACTTTAGCATGTATTTTCAGGTTTTTAACTTATGGCACGCTACAGGAGGTTTTGGCAGGGCATGGCATGGTCATAGAAGACTCTGACTATTTATTTGGGGACCGTTTTAAACTACTTTTAAGGGCCTACTTCCGCACTAATTTTTAAACAATGTAAATTCAATACTTTTAGTTAAACGATTTTATTCTAAATGATTGAAGTGAAAACCAATTTTGTACTTGTACTGTAATACCAATTGAGTTACACCCCAGCTACACGTATGCTTCCGCTGGACCCGATTTTGGGGGTGTGACATCGAAACATGTTGATTATGTGGTGATTCGGGAGGTATTGGGTTATGATGGAAGATTATGTTGGCCATTGTTGAGTTAGAGAGAGAAAGTAAAATAGAGAGGGGAAGTTCTAGTGAGAGAAACACACTAGTTGTGTATGTGTATTAATGAACAACCAACCCTCTCCCTTGGAGGGAAGAGGGTATATATACACTTACATAATGATGCCCCATGATACGGGCTGTGGAGTGAGCTGACAGTGGGTAAAGAACCGACCCACTCCACGAATACTATTTACAATTAATAACTAACTAACTAAATATTAAAATAACTACGAGCTATCATAATGCTATTATATCATTCGGGTGACCGAGTCTTCCATAGGAATATTTGTATTCCTAACAGTATCTACGACATCGGGGTAGTTTTTCCTAAATTCCTAAGGGTAAGGGTTAACGGTAGGTTATAACAAGTACCTAACTTGTCATGTTCTATGGGTTATATCTAGTTACTATTGGGTTAGAGGTGATCTAAGGTAATGTGGGAGAGGTATTTTCCTATGGGGTTTATCTAATTTATCCTAATTGAGGGGTACTAAGTAGTTTCTAAAACTTAACTTATTTTATTGATTTCCTATCTTACATATCCTATAGGCACTAACTATTCTAGGGTATAAAAGGCATATTACTTAGGGGTTTCTAAGGTTTTCCTAATTCCAAGAGTTTGTGTTTTCTAGGTTTGGTTGAAAATTTTCCTAATCATTATCTATTATCTTTTCTAAAATGCAAATCCTAATGCGGGCAAAGGCTATTTTATGGTGGTGTTTTATCTGGTTTTTCTGTATTTTAGCTACTTTAAAACGGTTTTCTTGTAAAGTGTATCTTAAACTACTATAGTCAGGTTGATTATCTAAGTTATTATTGCGACCTTTTTCTATCTTCTCAAGAAGGTCAATGAAAATCTCATCTAAGTTATTTAAAATTTCATCTAATCGATTTTCCTCATTTTCTAAAGTTGTCCTAAAGGGTTTTTCTCCAATTTCATCTTTCCAAGACTAAATGGGAGGGTTTACTATGTAAGGGATTGGTCCTAAGGTATAGAGTTGCCTAAGGTCATATCTAGGGGTATAGGTAGGGATACGGTTCTAGGTATATATGGTTCTCTATAGAGAAAGAAAACATAGGGTTCTAATCTAGATGTGAGGAATGGTGGGTGTATAACAGGGTTTAGGGGAGGTATAGGTGATGTCTTAGCATAGAAATCTCTTATGTGTTTTAAATGAGGGTTATCTAAGGAAGGGGTATATCCTAAAGGTGAAGGTATATCTAAACTATTCCTAGAGTCTTCTAAGTGATTGAGGATATAGGGTTTAGAGGAATAATCTAGCACACTCGGAGAGGGAAGATCATTCTCCGGATATAAGCTAGATGAGACGGGGGTAGAGTAGTGGGGAGTAGACATAACTATATTATAGTAAAAAGCAATTAAGCAGGTAATTATTATACTAACCTTAGCACGTATAGTTATGGAAGATGGCAGAGGTACTGAGGACTTTCTCGGGTCTAGGAAAATAGTTGTAGTTTAGGTTTTGACCTTGTTCTCTACAACTGAAGCTCTAATACCAATCTGTAACACCCTCATTTTTCACTGATCGCAGCGGATTAAGTGTTTGGGGTATTACTTCATAGAATCATAGTTACCATTCATTTAATTATACGAGTTTTATTTGTAAAAGATATACTTTTACTTTTGATGAGGTCCCAAAAATCTAGATGTTAGGTTATGTTTAAATGATAACCGGGTTGAAAGTCCTCCGAGCTCAGTGCCTCCTTCTGCCATATCTCCATAGAAGTAGTATACCTAGAATACATGCTTAAAAGTCAACACTAGGTGTTGAGTGAGAGTCATAGGTTTAAGTGTTAATGAATACAAGTTCCCTGGTTTCCGTTGTTACACCCATGTGGGAAAAAGTAGTGTGTGTGTGTGTGTGATAATTGTGATGCATGCACAATTATCATGAGTGGGGTATGTTGCACTAAGCCCATGAACCACACGTTAACAATCTTGGTCATGGGGGCTGCAGACCCAACCATGAGGGGATGGGAAAGATAACTTGCCAAAGTTAAACTTTCAATGGGTTCAAATATAGAACTTATTGGCACCATCCAGTTAGATGTTAATACCAACGGGAGATGTCAAACTCCAATAGATCTATCAACTATATTTGCGTTCGCGTGGGTAAAATATCCCAAACGATTAGATTCATGAATTTTGGTTATGTAGTGGTGGCAGTTAGTTTACTCGTGCAACAACCAAAGAAAAAGACTTGTATTCGGTTTTAAGTAAAGCAAGTAGCATGTATCCCCCTCACAGGGTTTGTAAAGCATTTAGAGTGAAAGTTTTAAAAAGAGTATGAGGCTATGAACTCACCTGGGCTTAGGGAAATCTAATTGATGTAAAAAGTGACTCGGGAACTAGACTGCCTTACTCACGTATCCTAGTGTGTTGTAGGTTTGGATGTATGTCAAGCTTTAGTTATCTTGTTTAAGTTTCTTAAGTTATTGTTCTTAGGTTCATTAATGTTATAGATATAATATAACACCGTTCGGGCCATCACAATCCAGAAATATATGACTCCTCACATGAAGCTCCCTACTATTGTATTATGTTGTCAACATAATACTGTTCGGGCCATCATAAATCATAAGTTAATACTCCTCACGTCAAGCTCCCTACTATTGAGCTATATCGTTATTAAGTTAAGTTATAACCATAACACCGTTCGGGCCATCATAATTCAGAAGTACATGCAATAATCGTTTGAGGAGCCAGGACACTTTAATTTGTAAACCCAGCAAACTCGTGAAAACGAAATATCCACATGGTACTCCTCACATGAAGCTCCCTACTATTATGTTATGCTTCTAACTTTTATTAAGTTTTATATTTATATGATATTTTCATTTTATACCCTTATAGTTTATATATTTACATTTTCTACCCTAAACTTATAATACTTATATTATTGATACTTATAACTATCTATACTTGACACAACTAGTCCCTAAACTTCTATATTTTTAGAAAATGACATAATTAACCCTTGGACTCATAAGTTTTCTATATTTACCATTTAGACCTTTACCTTTATAATATTTGCATAACTAGTCCTTTTTAGTTTATAACTTATTTTAGTTTCTATCCTAAGGTTTTAATACTTTGCAAAATGAGTCCTTACACTTATAACATCTAGGAAATGTCAAAAATAGTCCCTAGACTTTATAGTTTCAGGAATTTATGATATATACCCTTATGCATGTAAAGTTTTGCAAAACTATTCCTAAATGCATGTAAACTATAATTTTAGGTAGCAACTAAGTTTTCTATCTTATTTTTAACTAATATTAGCTTATTTAAGTTATCTAAACTAGCTTAGGGCTTATGTAAAGGACTTATAGCATGTACTTAGGGTTTTATCTATAATTAGGGTTTTAAAAAGAAAACTAGTAAATGATTATGACTAAGGCTTAGGCAAGGGTTCCTAGGGGATCTAAGGCATCCTAATACTATCCTATGACTAAAGTAAAGCTAATAGAATAAGAAATGAAGGCTTACTTGGCTAGGGAAAGGTTAACGAGGGTTTACTAAGGTTTCTAGGGTTTTCTCGACTCAAACCACAACTCAACAAGGGAAAGGCTTAGCTAGCTCGACTCCTAGGCCTACTACAGCTCATGTACACTCACTAGGGCATAATATGTGCGGAGAGAAAAAAGAGAGGAGGTGTGAACGAAATGGAGAGGGGACGGGGGTATTTATAGGGTAGCGAGGCGTAGTGAGCAAGAAGTGGGAGCATGAGGTGTCGAGGATGGGGGAGGTGAGTAAGCTGAGCTAGGGGGTTGTGGCAAGGCTAGGAGGTGATGAGGAAGAGCTAGGAGTAGCTAGGGGGCTGCCTAGGCCGGTTGTGGTGGTGGTGAGTCGAGGGGTTGAAGGTGGTGACAAGTTGTTAGGATATGAAAATCAAAGTACTTCTGGAAGATCAAAGTACTGCTATGTCAAAGTACTGCTCAATAGTCAAAGTGTTGTTCAAGGTCAAAGGCACTGATAGTACTTTGCCTCAAAGTACTGCTGATCCATTTGAAAGTACTTATAATGTCTTAGATACTTCCAATTGGATCAATACTGATGATTTAACTGATCCAACCATGCCTGCCTTAGAAGATACTAATGATGAATTGGAGAAAGAGGGCATTTTCTCAGATTCCAATGAAGACCTTGATTTCAAAAATTTGGAAGATAATCTTGAAGTTTCACCAACTCCTACACTAAGAATTCATAAAGATCATCCTGTCAGTAAAATAATTAGACCTTCTACTTCAGGAGTGCTTACAAGAACTAAGGCTAAGAATCTTTCTCAACAAGATACTTCTTTACTTAGTTTTATTTACAAGCAGAATAGGGTGAATCACAAGAATTAGCAATTGTGCTTATTTGCTTGTTTTTTGTCTCAAGAAGAGCCTAAGACAGTAGCACAAGCATTAGCCAAGGAGAGTTGGGTTGAAGCTATGCAAGAAGAACTCTTACAATTTTAACTTCAAGAAGTATGGGTACTATGTGATTTACCTGATGATAAGAGACTAATTGGAACAAAATGGGTCTTCAGAGTTAAAAGATATGAAAGAGGGAATGTCATCAAGAATAAAGCAAGGTTAGTGGCTCAAGGTTATAGACAAGAAGAAGGAGTATACTATGATGAAGTATTTGCTCCTGTTGCAAGGATTGAAGCCATAAGGCTATTTTCGGCTTTTGCATCATACATGGGCTTTCCTGTATATCAGATGGATGTTAAAAGTGCTTTTCTATATGGAACTATCACAAACGAAGTTTATGTTAAACAACCTTCTGGTTTTGAAGATCCTGCACATCCAAACAAAGTCTACAAGGTTATTAAGGCTCTGTATGGCCTTCATCAAGCTCCTAGAGCATGGTATGAAAGACTCTTCACTTTTCTATTGCAACATGGTTATAGGAGAGGTGCTATTGGCAAGACCTTGTTTATCAAAAGAGATAAAAAGGATATCATGCTTGTACAAGTGTATGTGGATGATATTATTTTTAGAGCTACAAAGCAGTCCATGGTGAAGGAATTTGAGGATCTTATGCAAAAAGAGTTTCAAATGAGTTCTATGGGTGAACTAACATTCTTTTTAGGGCTTCAAGTTCAACAATCAAGCAGTGGAATTTTTATAAGTCAAGATAAGTATGTTTCAGACATTCTTAAGAGATTCAACTTCATCACTGTCAAGCCAGCATCCACACCTATTGATGCTAACAAACCTTTGGGAAAAGATGAAGATGGGGAAGACATTGATGTTAAACTCTACAGATCCATGATTGGATTTCTAATGTACTTAAGTGTATCTAGACCTGACATTACTTTTGATGTATGTTTATGTGCAAGACATCAGGTTAAACCCAAGGTTTCACATCTAAATGCTGTCAAGAGGATTTTTAGGTACCTTAGGCAACAGCCTAAGCTAGGATTATGGTATCCTAGAGAGTCTCCTTTTCATCTAAAAGCTTTCTCAGACAGTGATTATGTAACAATTCGCAATTTCAGGACAATTACTTTTCCCGGAAAATTTCACTATTCATTTTTACTATTCATTTTTTCCCGAAAACTTTCCCGAAAGTTGATTTTTATTTGATATTCTCGAGTGATAAATCATTTCCATGGCAAATTAAAAGTTTAACTTTCATAAGCTCACTTTCGTGAAAGTTATTAAGGAATTACACGTTTTAGGGTAAAACGACATTCAGAAATTCTACGCACAACGAAATTCGACCGCGTCAGGTGACCCCACATCAGAAAAATGTTTGACACACTCATGATTTATTTTAGAATTAATCGTGACTGAGAAAAACATGACCAAAGACTTCCCGGCAGGTCACCCAAGCCTGTACTACTCTCGCATGAGCACGCTTAACCGTATGGGCGATTAACCGTTAGACCACAAAACGTTTTTCTAAGACGATTTGAGTTTTCAACTTATTAGAAAAAGTCAACATATTTTTCCCTCCTCCATTGACCAAAAATCATCCCTTGATGTTATAAGTCATTCCTTGATTTTTAGGCTTACGGTTTGATGTCTAAAAGACATTTAATACCAACCGACACTAGACTGAGCCCAGTCTAGACATTATAAGTCATTTTAAATCATTTTTATCACATTAGAAAAGTAACATTTTACTTCTCTCAATTTTACGCAATATTCGTACGTTTTACGTATTACGCGTTTTAGACCCGTGTTTCCAGTTTTTAGCAGGGTTTTACCACCCAAATGGAACCTACCACTCATTTTATATTTTATTATGGGACATATGGACATGTCTAACAATACTTTAAAGTTCCATAATTTTACGACACCCGGTTTTACGTTTTGAGGCCTAATCATTTACGGTTGTCATTTCCCGGAGTCAAAACTCTTCCTAATACTTAGGATAATACCAAGCAAAGTCCACACCTTGTCCCCCAAGCTTAGGAACTGACCTAGGGGGGGGGGGGGAATTCAGCCTTGTGTGACTTGATCTCATGCTAGGAGCCTTAAGATGTGAACATGTGTTCAACTTGGCCTCCGAGTGTTGACTAGTCAACAATGTAACCTCCTCATTTGCATATAAATGCCTCTCCTTCCCCTCCTTGGCCATTCCAACGACCCACATACATAAAAACACACTATCATCTCATCCTTAGCTCATTTACTTCAAGTTCCATCCAAGAAATCAAGTGCTATATCCATACATAAACCCTAGTTTAGTTTTGATTCATCAAAACTACTTCAAATCCTTAGAAACTTTGGTGATTTCTCTTGAGTTTGAATCCACTCAAGTCACCTCAATTTTCATCATCTCTCTTTCAAGATTACAAGAGTAGAAAGATTGCATGAAGTGAAGTGGGTTGAAGCAAGTCTATCAAAGTCCTATCCTTACATGTTAACTTTCCTTTCTTTGTTGAAAGCCAAAAGTTGTAAGCCAAACCCTAACATGATTCTTGTTAAATAATCATATTCATGTTATTTAAATATTATTTGTGCTATATTATGTCTTGTATTCATGTCCATGATGTATAAAAGTGAGTAAAACAAGTTATTGTACATGATTGATAAGACAAGTTACTATAACAAGCAAATTAGTGACTTTCTTGGTAAGACCTGATCAAAATGGTAAAAATATGATATTTGATCATTACATATTACAGTAGAGGACTTAACAAGGAAACCGTAGCAACTTGAACCACCCAAAACGAGTATACGAGTCAAAAGTTACGCCCATTTGAAGTTACCAAAACTTTGCGGCAAACTGCCAAATACCATTCTGATCAAATTTGGGTTTTGAAAGTACCACTTCTGGTCCGATTCATCAAAAAGTTAAAACACGAAAGTTGTCCGGAACGACGTTTTCGTTCAGGAACAAAGAAGCTCGAGACCTAAAAACACTTTCCGAGTGATAAAATTCTTCAAATTCTAAACAGCCCATTTTTAGGCGAAAGTCACAAGATTATGGTTATACTTTGAAAGGAACAAGGGGTCTTATGACCTAGAATCAAGACCACAACCATGGCTAGAGCCAAGGTTGAGTCTCAAGACCATGGAACAATGACCAAAGGTCATGGCTAGGCCATGACGAAATGACCATACCAACTTACATAGGCGTAAACATGAAACAAAGAGTTGACGAGAACTTGAACAAGCAATTTGAATCTACTTCACTTAAAAAGGAACCATGAGATATTACAAAGAAAAATGATCATACAAGACTTATGAAACTACCCCTAATAACAATCTTCATGTACAAATAAACTTTCCTAAGTTTATTCAAGTATCGGACATGTAACTTTTCGGATCAAAACTTATATCTATATATTTCATCAACTACTACAATAGTAGGGAGCCTCATGTGAGGAGTTCATTATGTAAGCCGTCGAGTTGAGTTGTGGATTTACGAGTTAAAGTGTCCTGGCTCCTCGAACGCTTACTAACATGACTTCTGAATTATGTCGGCCCGAACGGTAGTAAACGATATACAAGACATACATGTTTCATGAATCATTTCTTTCAACGACTTACATTATACATCATACCACATCATGGACTAAATGCAAGATATATATATATAGGCACTACTTCATATTCTGTACTCAAATCCTAAGTCACAACATTCGATTATAGGTTGCTCGTAGAAACCTTCACGATTCAACCGTTACATTCATTACTTGCTATCTTACTTAAGGTGAGTTCATAGCCCCACTTTACATTACTTCAATGTTTTACAAACCCTTGGGGGGAATACATGCTATTTTAACCGAGCACAATGTTTTTAAATTGTATGCTTGCCTGATTGTTTTATTATCACTAAGTACCAACCTTGCTAAACCGAGATCCCTTATTATGAACCATTTAATCACTAGAAATAGTGAGCGCAAATATTGTGAATAGGCCTATTGGGATTGACGAATCCGATTTGTATTGACTAAGTTCAAACAAATGCAATAATATTTTAGATTTAGGTATGTTAGCAAAGTACCTACCGGGATAAATCTGCCGATCGATATTGGTACACGTTAACGTTATGGTGTCATAAGCTTAGTGTATAATACATGTTCCGGGCGTATAATAACGTAGCCTACCTGTTTTATTTTCCAAACATTGGTGTGAGCCTATAACTCACACTACCAACATATTGTGTTCAATCGATTTAACAAACTCTATGAATATCACTCAACCTTTGTGTTGACCTCTCAAGCATGTATTTCAGGTTCATGACGATCAAGGATGGCACGGAAGGACACGGATACTCAAGAGGGCTATAAATTTTATTATCATTCAAAACTCATTTATTATACATTGTAAACATGGAACCAATTGGGACCTCATTTTGAAATCTCTGATATTTATATAATTTGAATGATACATCTTTTAAAATGACTCAATTGGAGTTCGTTTTCTATTATTGTGACTATTGTGCCGTCGAGTAACACCCAGTTTGAATTCCGCTGCATCCATGAATTGGGGGTGTTACAGATTGGTACCAGAGCCATGGTTATTGAGAAACGGGTCTAATTGAGACCTAAACTATAACCACATGTACAAGCAAAAACATTTTATAGTCTTCCGCTCTCCGTGTCTTCCATCCTCTAGACGATTATGGACTTAGTAATCATGTTATGTTGCACAAACATATTAGTATATTCATATATACCCATTTTGAGCATTTCCCCGTAAGCATTAGTATATTGATATATAAACTTGGTTTATTTTCAATCATTTTATCTAAACATATCCGCGTATGCCTATTCTATGGCATTTCGGCACAACTACATTCTCCCAATCATGTTCCTACTCCAACATTCATTTTCCAAGACATTGTGAGATACAATGGTCTCATTCATTTCCAAGACATTGTGAGATACAATGGTCTCATTCATTTTCCAAGACATTGTGAGATACAATGGTCTCATTCACTTCCAAGACATTGTGAGATACAATGGCCTCATTCATTTTCCAAGACATTGTGAGATACAATGGTCTCATTCATTTTCAAGACATTGTGAGATACAATGGTCTCATTCATTTTCCAAGACATTGTGAGATACAATGGTCTCATTCATTTTCCAAGACATTGTGAGATACAATGGTCTCATTCATTTTCAAGACATTGTGAGATACAATGGTCTCATTCATTTTCCAAGACATTGTGAGATACAATGGTCTCATTCATTTCCAAGACATTATGAGATACAATGGTCTCATTCATTTTCCAAGACATTGTGAGATACAATGGTCTCATTCATTTTCAAGACATTGTGAGATACAATGGCCTCATTCATTTTCCAAGACATTGTGAGATACAATGGTCTCATTCATTTTCTAAGACATTGTATTATACAATAGTCTTAACCATTTCTCAAATGTTTTGAGTCACACAATGGTCTAACCTACTTCCGAGACATTGTGTTTTGCGCAATGGTCTCTAGAATTATTCCATCACATCATCAATATCATTTCTTATGATATCAAAAACCCGTCACAACCTATCGATTTCAAAACAAGAAATATGAGATTTCTAAAGGACAAACAAATCCATCACCTACAAAAGCTGAAGTTCAGCTTTACATTTATCAAAGTTTTCTTATGAAACCTTCATTATTAAAAGTTCGTGATCCTGGCCAAGTATGTTCTATTTTAGAACTACTTAAAAACTTCCTTTCCATACGTATCTACCCTTACTACCTTCTATGCAATGGAATATGAAAACATACGTTACAAGTCTTGTATGGACGGGACTTGCAACTTAAGGGTTTGACATCGCCTTTGTTTAGTGAACAGTTTCCCGAAAGCAACGGACATATCAAAAGTATACCTAGTTTAGGTATTTGAAAATTTTATCGAACCTTGGCTAAATATAGACTAGTCACCTATATTTAACCTAGGGACAGTGGAATATAGTCTGACTAACTATATTCGACTTAGAATTTTCAAATACTGAGAGTAGTTGTACTAGGGTTATGTTTAGATTGATTTCCTACATGAACACGATAAACCACCAGAATACATTAAAACAATCTAGAGACACGATAGTGTCTTACCACTCAGCAAGATCTTAAGACCTTATTTGTATGATCTAAATTCATTCTTGAAAATTTTCATTTATGAGATAATCCGAATTACTATCTTGGGATAGTTACCAATTCTTCTCTTCATCCTGTAGAAGTACTATCCTGTTTAGGTCCTAAGGATACCATTCCATCATAAACTTTTAAAATCTCTTAAGATTTTTAAAGCAAACTCAACATCTATACCTAAGAGTATTAATGTTAAGCATACACACTTTTGTTCATCAACATACCACAACATTATCTTCACAACCGTTGCAAACACAAGCTTATTAACAGATCTTGATGCACTTTTAAAGCTCAAATCATCCTTAGTTACACCACAAGCACCCTTATCAGCTTTACAAGATTGAATATTCATCTTGCACTTTTGGAACGCCAGTATCATCTCGTAATACACTACCTTGTAACTCACCGGCTAAGTATAAATGTTGTGTCGGGAATTCTTGAGTAGGATGAATTATAATGTCCTTATTTGAATGGATTGGAATGCCTTTTCATTTAAATAAAGAAATTATAAATCATCGAACCATACGTTTATATTCCTTTAGTTACATTGTTTGGGATGCCTCTCTATGTAAATAAAGAATTATAAACAAGTGGGCTTAATTATATCCGAAATAACATAAGTATGAAGTCAATAAACACTAGATACAACAACAGATTACCTACTAGGCTATGAGTGCAACGACTATCCCAATTTCCATTAGTACGAGGTTTACATTTTGGTTTTCATAATGATAGTGCAATAACAAACAAACTCATTACGGGGCCATGTAACCATACGCATGCGCAGTCGTACCAAACTCATTGCGAAGCCATGTAGCCATATGCATGGGCAGCCGTACAATTCAAACAGGACTTGGTCCAACCACATGTTCAACACTTAATCCATTATTCGATTCCTATATCAATTGCTATTGATATTTGACAACTATATCAAGTTCTATTTGATATTCAATTACTATCTCAATTCCTATTAATATTTGACTGCTATATCAATTTCCTTTGATATTCGACTATTACCATACCTTTCCTACATAAAAGTTATGCCGGCACACGACACAGACCCCTAGAATTCCAAATCGGAGATAGGGTTATGCTAAAGGTATCGCCTTGGAAAGGCTTGATACGATTCGATAAACGAGGAAAACTAAACCAAGATACATCGGACCATTCAAATATCCTAGCCAGGGTTGGCCCTGTGGCGTACAAACTTGAGCTTCCATCAGAACTCAGTAGTGTACACCCCACTTTCCATGTATCTAACCTAAAGAAATGCTTGTCAGATGAATCACTCGTGATTCCACTCGATGAAATTCAACTCAATGACGATCTTCAATTTATTGAGGAACCCGTAGAAATCATGGACCGAGAGGTCAAACAACTCAAGCAAAGCCGTATTCCAATTGTCAAGTTCGTTGGAACTCACGACGTGGTCCTGAATACACATGGGAACGAGAGGACCAGATACGTAAGACATACCCACATCTTTTTACCAACAAATTTTCTACTCCCAACGCAAATTGATCTCCGGGACGGAGCTCTCATATGGGGTGGAGACTGTAACAATTCGCAATTTCAGGACAATTACTTTTCCCGGAAAATTTCACTATTCATTTTTACTATTCATTTTTTCCCGAAAACTTTCCCGAAATTTGATTTTTATTTGATATTCTCGAGTGATAAATCATTTCCATGGCAAATTAAAAGTTTAACTTTCATAAGCTCACTTTCGTGAAAGTTATTAAGGAATTACACGTTTTAGGGTAAAACGACATTCAGAAATTCTACGCACAACGAAATTCGACCGCGTCAGGTGACCCCACATCAGAAAAATGTTTGACACACTCATGATTTATTTTAGAATTAATCGTGACTGAGAAAAACATGACCAAAGACTTCCCGGCAGGTCACCCAAGCCTGTACTACTCTCGCATGAGCACGCTTAACCGTATGGGCGATTAACCGTTAGACCACAAAACGTTTTTCTAAGACGATTTGAGTTTTCAACTTATTAGAAAAAGTCAACATATTTTTCCCTCCTCCATTGACCAAAAATCATCCCTTGATGTTATAAGTCATTCCTTGATTTTTAGGCTTACGGTTTGATGTCTAAAAGACATTTAATACCAACCGACACTAGACTGAGCCCAGTCTAGACATTATAAGTCATTTTAAATCATTTTTATCACATTAGAAAAGTAACATTTTACTTCTCTTAATTTTACGCAATATTCGTACGTTTTACGTATTACGCGTTTTAGACCCGTGTTTCCAGTTTTTAGCAGGGTTTTACCACCCAAATGGAACCTACCACTCATTTTATATTTTATTATCGGACATATGGACATGTCTAACAATACTTTAAAGTTCCATAATTTTACGACACCCGGTTTTACGTTTTGAGGCCTAATCATTTACGGTTGTCATTTCCCGGAGTCAAAACTCTTCCTAATACTTAGGATAATACCAAGCAAAGTCCACACCTTGTCCCCCAAGCTTAGGAACTGACCTAGGGGGGGGGGGAATTCAGCCTTGTGTGTCTTGATCTCATGCTAGGAGCCTTAAGATGTGAACATGTGTTCAACTTGGCCTCCAAGTGTTGACTAGTCAACAATGTAACCTCCTCATTTGCATATAAATGCCTCTCCTTCCCCTCCTTGGCCATTCCAATGACCCACATACATAAAAACACACTATCATCTCATCCTTAGCTCATTTACTTCAAGTTCCATCCAAGAAATCAAGTGCTATATCCATACATAAACCCTAGTTTAGTTTTGATTCATCAAAACTACTTCAAATCCTTAGAAACTTTGGTGATTTCTCTTGAGTTTGAATCCACTCAAGTCACCTCAATTTTCATCATCTCTCTTTCAAGATTACAAGAGTAGAAAGATTGCATGAAGTGAAGTGGGTTGAAGCAAGTCTATCAAAGTCCTATCCTTACATGTTAACTTTCCTTTCTTTGTTGAAAGCCAAAAGTTGTAAGCCAAACCCTAACATGATTCTTGTTAAATAATCATATTCATGTTATTTAAATATTATTTGTGCTATATTATGTCTTGTATTCATGTCCATGATGTATAAAAGTGAGTAAAACAAGTTATTGTACATGATTGATAAGACAAGTTACTATAACAAGCAAATTAGTGACTTTCTTGGTAAGACCTGATCAAAATGGTAAAAATATGATATTTGATCATTACATATTACAGTAGAGGACTTAACAAGGAAACCGTAGCAACTTGAACCACCCAAAACGAGTATACGAGTCAAAAGTTACGCCCATTTGAAGTTACCAAAACTTTGCGGCAAACTGCCAAATACCATTCTGATCAAATTTGGGTTTTGAAAGTACCACTTCTGGTCCGATTCATCAAAAAGTTAAAACACGAAAGTTGTCCGGAACGACGTTTTCGTTCAGGAACAAAGAAGCTCGAGACCTAAAAACACTTTCCGAGTGATAAAATTCTTCAAATTCTAAACAGCCCATTTTTAGGCGAAAGTCACAAGATTATGGTTATACTTTGAAAGGAACAAGGGGTCTTATGACCTAGAATCAAGACCACAACCATGGCTAGAGCCAAGGTTGAGTCTCAAGACCATGGAACAATGACCAAAGGTCATGGCTAGGCCATGACGAAATGACCATACCAACTTACATAGGCGTAAACATGAAACAAAGAGTTGACGAGAACTTGAACAAGCAATTTGAATCTACTTCACTTAAAAAGGAACCATGAGATATTACAAAGAAAAATGATCATACAAGACTTATGAAACTACCCCTAATAACAATCTTCATGTACAAATAAACTTTCCTAAGTTTATTCAAGTATCGGACATGTAACTTTTCGGATCAAAACTTATATCTATATATTTCATCAACTACTACAATAGTAGGGAGCCTCATGTGAGGAGTTCATTATGTAAGCCGTCGAGTTGAGTTGTGGATTTACGAGTTAAAGTGTCCTGGCTCCTCGAACGCTTACTAACATGACTTCTGAATTATGTCGGCCCGAACGGTAGTAAACGATATACAAGACATACATGTTTCATGAATCATTTCTTTCAACGACTTACATTATACATCATACCACATCATGGACTAAATGCAAGATATATATATAGGCACTACTTCATATTCTGTACTCAAATCCTAAGTCACAACATTCGATTATAGGTTGCTCGTAGAAACCTTCACGATTCAACCGTTACATTCATTACTTGCTATCTTACTTAAGGTGAGTTCATAGCCCCACTTTACATTACTTCAATGTTTTACAAACCCTTGGGGGGAATACATGCTATTTTAACCGAGCACAATGTTTTTAAATTGTATGCTTGCCTGATTGTTTTATTATCACTAAGTACCAACCTTGCTAAACCGAGATCCCTTATTATGAACCATTTAATCACTAGAAATAGTGAGCGCAAATATTGTGAATAGGCCTATTGGGATTGACGAATCCGATTTGTATTGACTAAGTTCAAACAAATGCAATAATATTTGAGATTTAGGTATGTTAGCAAAGTACCTACCCGGATAAATCTGCCGATCGATATTGGTACACGTTAACGTTATTGTGTCATAAGCTTAGTGTATAATACATGTTCCGGGCGTATAATAACGTAGCCTACCTGTTTTGTTTTCCAAACATTGGTGTGAGCCTATAACTCACACTACCAACATATTGTGTTCAATCGATTTAACAAACTCTATGAATATCACTCAACCTTTGTGTTGACCTCTCAAGCATGTATTTCAGGTTCATGACGATCAAGGATGGCACGGAAGGACACGGATACTCAAGAGGGCTATAAATTTTATTATCATTCAAAACTCATTTATTATACATTGTAAACATGGAACCAATTGGGACCTCATTTTGAAATCTCTGATATTTATATAATTTGAATGATACATCTTTTAAAACGACTCAATTGGAGTTCGTTTTCTATTATTGTGACTATTGTGCCGTCGAGTAACACCCAGTTTGAATTCCGCTGCATCCATGAATTGGGGGTGTTACAGATTATGCTGGTGATAACTATGACAGAAGATCAACAACTGGAGGACGCCAATATCTTGGAAGTAGATTAGTCTCATGGAAGTGCAAAAAGCAAACAATTGTAGCAACATCTTCTACAGAATCAGAATATGTAGCTCCTGCAAGTTGTTGTGCACAAGTACTTTGGTTGCAAAAGCAGCTCTTGGACTATGGATTCAACTTTAAGAACACTCCTATCAAAGTTGATAATGAGAGTACAATTTGTATTGTGAAGAATCCTGTCTATCATTCCAAGACAAAGCATATTCAGATTAGGCATCACTTTATCAGAGATTGCTATAAGCACAGGCTCATAAATGTGGTTAAAGTTCACACAGATGATAATGTAGCAGATTTACTGACAAAGGGCTTTGTTGGATCGATATACTCTGACCAAACTACTTTGTTGCTTGTAAGGTTTTAACAATCTTGAATAACTCAAAATAATTAATATTGAAACACTGATATTACTTTGTAAAGTATGCGGAATCTACTAACACAAAGCTAAGAAGAACTTTGATTTATATTAAAACCAACTCTTGAACCTGCTTCTCTAAACACAGATTCACTAACAATCCCTAACTTCTCTAAAATCGTTTTCTAGAAATCGTATTATGAAACTCTAAAACTCATATCTCTAATACCATCCTAAGGCTCCTTTTATAGGCATAAGGAAAACCTTAAGTCGGTTTACAATAATTACTTGAATGACAAGTAAACTATCCCTAACTAATTCTAGAATATTCTTACAATATTACATAATAATCCTTAAACAATATTGCATATTAGTCCTTGTTATTAAAAGTACTTTGAGTAATCTTCAACCACGAGCAGTACTTTGACCTTGAACAGCACATTGACTTTTGAGCAGTACTTTGACTGAGCAGTACTTTGATCTTTATATCCCAACAATACTCCCCTAACTTGAACTCCACTTGCTTGATTTCAAGTTTCTTTGTTTTCTTTGATCTTCAATATCTTTATCATCAAGGAAAATTGTATCTTTATCTCTTTTCTGTCTTGTATGTCAAAGTGCTCTGCTTCAGCTTCAGATGATATCTTCACAGCAACTCAGCAAAATTTTGGCAAAGTGTACATCAAATCTTTTAAAGTTTCATACTATTCTCATCACTTCCTGATGTGTAAACTTCTATGAGAGGTGAATCATTGAATTTTTAATTGATTTTGATGTCTTTACCAAAGCCATTAACTCTGGAGTAGCCAATGTTTAGGTTAGAACAACCATGGTACATTGATAACCATATGATTTTTAGCAAATGATCAACTATCAACGGATTTGATTACTCTTTACCAATAGCCGTTTGCTTTTGGACTAGTTAGTTCTTTGATTTCAACCATGGTGAACTAATTACCACAAAATGGATTTTCCACAACCTTTACCACAAGCCATTTTCTTGTGGGCTAGTTAACTCTTCACTTTTACAGATATGGTGAGTTGAACACCATACAATTTTTAGTAAATTGTCAACTAAAAACGGATTTGATTATCACATCAGAGCCGTACCCTCATGATGAGTCAAACTCTTTCTTGTCTGTTAGACATGGTGAGTTGATTACCATTTGCTGTGTAGTACAAGTACTAACACCATGTATTACACTTCAAATCCTTTTATTGATATCATCTTAAGCTTCAAAAACTTTTACTTTATTATACAAAAAACTTTTACTGGTTTTATGCAGCAAGCAGTACTTTGGTAAAGTACTGTTCGTCTTGCAATACTTTGAGAAAAGTACTTTTTATTCAAAATTATTTACACAATACAAATCATACCAGTACTTATACAATATCATTCATCTGAAGTAGTCCATCTTATGAATAACTTTATCACCATTAATGCTACTTCAGTTTCATTCTCAACCACTATTCCATGATCCAACATCCTAAGCATAAGTTCTCTTATCAAAGGATATCTTCTTTCTGCTAATAAATGAATCATGGTACCATCTTCCGTCTCAAGTGAATGAACCCCTGATGACTCAAAGAATCTCCATCTTGTTATTTCCCAGTTTTCTTGATCATTCCACAGAGTATCATTACTTGTTTCTTCAGTTTCCCAGATGGTTATCAAATCTCCAAGTAAGATTAATCCCACTCCTGTTCCTTCAATATTCTCATAATAAGTCTGCACTTGTAAATACAAATTGTATAGATCCTCTGTTGGGTCCCGACTTTTATGTATTTTCACATATAAGAGAAATGTTTAGAGAGAGAAAGATATGTGTTAGAGAGAGAGAGAGAGAAACAAGAGAGGAAATAAGAGACATTTCTTATTCCTAATGAACCAACACTCTCTCAAATGAGAGTTTACAAGAGTATTTATACTCCTAGTCTAGGGCATCTTACATGTTTCTCATAATATTACTAATGGCCCTTAGACTTTAACAATACATGTATTCTAAACAAGAATAATTATAAAAAATATTAAAACTTTAACGTACTAACATAATATTGCAACCTATTACAAGACTCATAGACTCGATAATGATCGTCACTTCAAGCGTTCCCTACAATCTCCCCCTAAGTGACGATCATTGAGATCTCTCTTTGATTGCATTTATGATCATCACTTTTGCGTTTCCAACAATCTCCCCCTAAAGGGGTGATCATTTGAGATCTCTTTTGCGACCTGTGGGTTATGGGTCCACCAATAGAAATGACAGATCTTTTGACTTCTTTAATGCTTGTTGTTTTGAACTTTGAGTCTTTGTGTAATAGCTTTGCAAGATTCTTTGTTCCAATCATGCTTTGTGATCTTCATTCTTTGTTCTTGTTGTTGTGATAAAATGATGGTGTAATCTGCCTTTCGTCACTTCTGCGTCTGTGGTGGTTGTCCGCCATTCCAACATGCTCATACATCTTTGGACTTTGACATTCACATGCACGTAGTTCCCTTTCTATCACTTTGATCTTTAGTCTCTTTACTTTGTAGATTCTTCTTTTTGGCGTAGAATCTTTCTTTGAACTTTGTGTTGCTTAGATCTTTGAGGGAGCTTTCTTTGACTTCAAGAAGTATGTATGAGCATGCGGAATCTATCGCCATGGAGGTGATGTGTAGCTGCAGGTAAACAGTTAGCAATAAACAACCGGTACTTACAGATAAGAAATTAGAGATCGTCAACAGCATAGTGTGAAGACTCCTTCTAACCCTTATCAAGGCTGTTCCCATGTCAGATACCCCCGAAGGAGCTTACAAGACCTACTAAGTAGCTGAATGACTGGGTGAGTCACTGGGGATCACTCCACGACTGTAGACCGCTAAAGAACCACCGCGAACACTAAGCATAACCCGCAAGGAGTTACCGAAGTGACTGCTATCAGGGCTGTTTGATGTTGACCCTGGCAGGATTTCCATTCAATGATTGAGAAATACTTATGTAAATTCTCTCATAAACGTTCTCGGCAGATTGCTAAGATCTGCGAAGGACTCAATAATTTACAGCTGGTGTCCATTGATGTAGAACACCAGTTGCAGAAATAGTAAGTGTTCCTAAGAGATCTTTGATGTATCTCATGGCTCTAGACTTAAAAAGTGCACACTTAGGTTTCCTATGCGGAGACTAGGGAGGGGTCTCCTGCTTCAATATCAACCATCTCTAAGAGATAAGTCGATAGATTACACCGGTTCCCCGTGAGAATGAAACAAGCTCTTTTAAGAGAACTTGAGTGGCTAGAAGGTTTAGTGCATTGCGTCACTGGGTCCATGACGACTTTATTTTCAATACCGGCGTCGCCTTAGCAACAACCAGTAGCATACGAATTGAACCCGGTGTCTGCCCTAAGGTTGAACATATGGAGGGCTATTTCTTTTCACCCTTTTCTTTGATTTTCTTTTTAATTCTTCAACCCCTTCTTTCTCCTTTGATTCTTTTCTCCTTTTTACGTATCATACCTAAGGATTTCTAATTCTAACTATTGGTGATGTCCTTGGGTAAATCCCTCCGGCTCTGGCGGATCATAGGACGGTTTTTCCTATCTTAATCACCTTATAACTCCATGATTATCCGACAATAGCCATGAAACCTTTGAAAATCTCTCAAAGTGTTTGTGATTATCAAACATTTTGTTTAACACTTTGAGAGTTTTGTGTTTTCTTATGAAGGGCTCCCCCTTCACATGTGCTCATAAGTGTTTTAATAAATTTGCACATGCGGGAGGAGCAAGCACTTTTGAATTGATCCACTTTCAGTGAACCCGACCGATTCGAGACACGCTTACATCACTAGTTAGACTAGCTTGAAATTATTACCCGGCCTGGTCAAGTCCACAGAAAGTTTCTCGAAATGGTACATTTCTACTTAGACAAATCCTTTTCAAGACATGCTTACGTGGCTAGTTAGAGAGTTTCATTGTCAGCTTTTAGGTGACAACTAGCTCTAGTAACTAACTTGATGTCATTACCCGTCGAGGATAAGTCTTTTCTAGATTACTAACTTATGTTTCGTCAATTCTTGGGTCAATTCTGAGTCGAGCACGCACGAGATTGAACTTTTAGCATCCTTAAACATTCATATTTTAATCACTTTTACTTTTCTCCCCCTCAAAAATAGCATATAAGATGTTGTTTTTGATGAACTTTTGATTAAAATATGCTTTTTGAGTCTTATGGGGAGATTCACCAAGAACTTATCATTTTGAACAAAGATCATTTCAAATACTCCCCCTCAATAAGTGAAATAACTTTTTGAGGTTTTGATTACGAGAGGGAATACTTGTCCTTTTGAGTAGAATTTAGGAAAAACTTTGAAAATTTGATTAATTCTACTCAAAAGTAAGAAGCATGATTTTGACGGAACATTTTGTTTTGGAAATACTCCCCCTCAAAACTCGCATATGTTTTTACATTTTTAAACTTTGGAGCAAATTGGGGAGTAAAGATTTGAAAATCAATCTTGAGCAAAATTTTGAAATATTTTGAAAAACCTTTTGAAAAATTTTGAATAAAGTTTGCTCAAGATTAAGAAGTTTTAGATAAGTTTTGCACGGAAACTTCTTCTTGTTTTTAAGGTTAAGTGCACGTTTGGTTTTAAAGAATGGTTTAACAAGGCACTTTCCTTTCTTTGAAACCCGAGTTGTACACTGAAATGTGTGCACAAGTCGTAATGTTTAAGCCTAGGTTGTAAGTTGAAATACTTACAAGCCATTAAGAATTTGAGATTAGACAACAACCTTGGGAACCCATTTAAGCACGGCGCCAACGGGTTTACCAAATTTTGAAATCCATATGTAGGTTGTGTCAATCTGATTTAAAGATGTTGAATTCCAACGAGGACTGAAAACCGGTGTTTCATTTTGAAATAACACTCGTGGAATCAATGGTGATTTAAAACTCTTTTTCCTTTGAAAATTGTTTGAGAAACCCGGCGTTTCTCTTGGAGTTTTAAAATCTGAAGAGGAAGATTTCCATCTAGAGTTGAACCTCATGGGTTCTCTTTGAAGATTTGTTTTTGTGATGAATGGAAACCTTCCGGTATTTGGAATGTTCAAAGCAGAGTCATTCTTATGTTGCAGCGAAAGCAATTCTGATATGGAATATTGAAAGGTTTTGAACGAATTTGCTTTGGTTTCCACACTTGCTTTACCGGTGTAAAATGAGAGTGTGGAGTTTGAGAAACATGATTCTTTTCTTTTGAAGCATTTGGGGGTTTCGAAAAACTTTGTTTTGGTTTCCACACTTGCTTTACCGGTATAAAATGAGAGTGTGGAGTTTGAAAAACATGATTCTTTTCTTTTGAAGCATTTGGATTTGAAAACCTTTTAGAAGTAAATGTTTCGGAAAAACTTGGTCTCTTGGAAAACTTCCTTCCTTTTTGCAAATAATAGGTTGTAAACTGTGAAACCCTTTTTGAAAATGGTTTTGAAGATTCACCCGTGTAAACCTTCTTCGAAACACTCACTTCTGGTGTTGAAACATTTGAAATTGGAGCTTTTCTCTTTGATCGGTTAAGATTATCAAACTTCACTTTTAAAGCATTGTATGAAGTTCTCAAATCATTGTATTCTTTTTAAAGAGAAAGTTGATCTTGGGATGCCAATTTTGATTCTAAAGAAGCAATTTGTTTCAAAAGTTGATCTTTTTCGGCTTTAGAATCATCCGTTTTACGAGCCAATTTCCGTTCGAACTCAACATTTTCTTTTTCAAGTCTTTCAAAATAATTTTCAAATTTGGTTACTTTGTTGAAAAATTCGGTTTTGGCATCCTCAAAATCGTTTGTTTGTTGAGCTAAAAGTGTTTCAAGTTCAATCACTTTCGTTTGAAGCACGTGATTTTCATTTTCAAAAAAATACATTTTCTCCCCCATTTCCTTTTCAAAATCTGGAGTATTAGAATCGAACAGGGGTTTTATGAAGGAAACTTTTGTGATTTGAAAATCAACATCTTTCTTTTTCATTGATTCAATCTTTTGCAAAACATTTTCAAACTTTTTATCTGCAAATTCACACAATTGAGACTTCATATCTTCAGTCTCTTTTTGTTTCAAGTTTGAGTTTTGTGTCTGAACTCGTGAACGTTTGATTGAATCAAACAAGTTTTTGTAAATCTGTTTCAGACGTTCAATCTCTTTTTCGTATTTTGAAATTTGACATTTCATTGACACGTTTTCATTATCAACTTGTTCAAGCTTTGCCATCCAAGGGTTTTCAAAAGACTGCTTTTCATGATTGTATTGTAAAGCTAGCTCAAAGTTAATGCTTTGTGCTTGACATCTTTGAAAATTTTGTTCAAGAGAAAATATTTGACATTTAAGTTTCTCTTGGATGTTGCTTGACTCTTTTAAAATCTTCTCATTTTCGTGTCTCAGCATCCCATTTTCCGCTCTTAATTTTTCAGACTCAACAATCAATGATTTATCACAAGCACTTTTTTCAAAAACTTTCAATTTAGCTTCTAAATCAATAATGTCATTAAGATACGAGTCTTCCCTTTTCCTTTTACTCACTTTATGTTCATAAAATTTCATTTTGCAAGTTGACAACTTTGTTTGTGTTTTTGAAAGCTCTTTTTGAAGTTGTTCAACTTGTTGTTTGAGCACGCATTTTTCTTTTTCCATTTGAGAAACCAATTTGCTGTTTGACTCAATTAATTCTCGCATTTTATGTTGAAGATCTTGTTCTTTATTATAATATTCTTGAAATGCCTTTTCAAAACTTTTTTCACGTTTCACTTTGTTTTCAAGATTTGAAAGTTGTATTTTATAGCACTCAATGTCCCTTGTTAATGACCCATTTTTTTCTTTTAGTTCACAATTAAGCTTTTTACATTGAGCAACATCGTTTTGCATATTCTTCTTTATCAAAGCAGTTGAAGAACATTCTTGATCATGATTCACATTGTTATGCACAACCGTACCTCCATTAGGATCCATATGTGGAGTCTCAGGAGTAATATTTCTATCATCCTGATTCACTACATATGTGTCGTTAATGTACTCAGGTTGTCCATGACTTTGTGTCTCATAAGCAAACACCTTTTCAAATATATCGACATCATCAGTTGATTGATGTACCTTAACCAATATGTCTGAACAATGTGAAGGTCCGACATCAGTAGCAGCAGTCTTCAAATAATCCTTAGGGTTGAGTTTCCTGTTAGCATCCGAATCATTCCCTGGAGTGCTGCTTTCTGTCTGCAGTTCTGATAATGCATTGTTACCCGTGAGTACCAAACGATCATCCAACGTCCCTTCATTGTTGACTGTTCCTTCATGTGTCTGCCTTTTACTTCCATTCTCCCGTACATTCAATTATCTTCCTTGTTTCTGCATCTCCAGTTCTTTGACAACACTCAGATGAAGTGATCTTTCATTGAGCTCAAATTCTAAGCGTCTCAGTCGTGAAACAAGTTGATCTCTAAAAGCTTCAACCTCCATACTAGTGATGTTCTCTCTCCATAACTTGCTTTCATATTCATAGTGTATAAGAGAAGCTTTAAAATCCACGGTGAAGAACTCTTTGAACTGCTTCTTGAGCGCTCTAAATTCTACCATGCAATCACTTCCCTGTTCAATTTGCTTTTCTAGTTGAACAATGTTTTCTCGGAGTTTCCTTTGGAAGGTTAGATGGTCCATTTCAGTTCCGATGAATGCAGTAAAGGTTCTCCACGAAGGAAACCTTGCATCTGAGAGAATCTTGCATTGAATCTTAACTGATTCAAAATGTGCTTAACAATTTTCTGTAGAATTGATGGCTCTTTTCTCAACTTCAGACATCTTTCTCTCTTGTGAACTTGATTGATACATTTTCTCTCCCCCGTGATTGTTGCGATGTAATCGGAATAATCAAACTAAAATGTATAGTTGATAAATCACACAAAGGACGAAATAGTGATTTCTGATTTTCCCTCCAAAATAAATTTGAAAAATATTCTCTCCCAAGATTTTGAAAATCACTATGAAATGTAATTTTAAGGTTGCAAGAAAAATTTGAGTTTCAAAAATTTTGCCGCCAAATTTCACCGAAAAAATTTGAATTTTGCCCTAAAAATTTGATTTTTTTTTAAGAAATAGAAAGAAGATGTTAGAAAGAAACTTGTGTAACGATGTGTGATAAAGTTGATCTTGGATCGGCTCAATGAAATAGGAGTTGGGTTTGGTGAAGGTTACTTTCATTGGTCAACGAACTTTTAATCCACCAACAATTTTCGAAACTTTGTCCACCAAAAGATTTTCTAAAAGAGTTCTAGAAAAAAAAATTCTAAAAGTGTTATAGAATTTTTTTTTTTCTTTCTAAAAGGTGTTCTAGAAAAATTTTCAGTGTTTTAGAAACTTTTCAGTGTTCTAGAAACTTTTCAGTGTTTTAGAAACTCTTCAGTGTTCTAGAAACTTTTCAGTGTTTTAGAAACTTTTCAGTGTTTTATAAACTTTTCAGTGTTTTAGAAACTTTTCAGTGTTCTCGAAACTTTTCAGTGTTCTCGAAAATTTTCAGTGTTTTAGAAACTTTTCAGTATTCTATAAACTTTTCAGTGTTTTAGAAACTTTTCAGTGTTCTAGAAACTTTTCAGTGTTTTAGAAACTTTTTCAGTGTTCTCGAAACTTTTTAGTGTTCTCGAAAATTTTCAGTGTTTTAGAAACTTTTCAGTATTCTAGAAACTTTTCAGTGTTTTAGAAACTTTTCAGTGTTTTAGAAACTTTTCAGTGTTCTAGAAACTTAGCACCAAAACTTTCTAAATTATACAATTTAGAGAGTATACCACGAGTCGAAGTGTTTTCTCACTTATACAAGCAAGGGAAACACCGACTAAGCAACGGGAGCAAGTGTGTTCTCGAAACTTTGTGATTTAGAAACTTTGTGATTTAGAAAGATGGTACAAGTGTGTTCTAGATAGTTTGCTAGAATTTTGATTTTGCAAAAAGCTCACCCAAATGAAGTTTGTATTCCAAGATTCTTGTACTTCTAGGCTTAAAAACATCAAAACTTGAAGAAAGGTGCAAACTTGATGATTTTTATGAAATTTTTTTTGTGTTCTAGAAAGTTTGCTAGAATTTTGAATTTTCTAAAAGCACGCCCAAATGAAGTTTGTATTCCATGATTCTTGTACTTCTAGTTATAAAAACACCAAAACTTGAAGAAAGTTGCAAACTTGATGATTTTTATGAAAATTTTTTGTGATCTAGAAAGTTTGCTAGAATTTTGAATTTGCTAAAAGCACACCCAAATGAAGTTTGTATTCCAAGATTCTTGTACTTCTAGTTATAAAAACACAAAAACTTAAAGAAAGTTGCAAACTTGATGATTTTTATGAAATTTTTTTTTGTGTTCTAGAAAACAAGTACAAGAACCAAAATCGAATTTTTTAAGCTTTGAAACTTCAAAAAGATTGAAACTTTCTTGTTGGAAAAGGTTTATAACACTAGTTTGTAATAAAAAAAAGTGTTAAAAGCCAAGAAAAACAAGAAAAGTAATGATCTTTTTAAACAAAAACGTGTAGAAAGCCTTAAAAAACAATACAACCAAACTCAAATCACTCCTAGATCATTGTTAGGCTCTTGATACCAATTGTTCGGTCCCGACTTTTATGTATTTTCACACATAAGAGAAATGTTTAGAGAGAGAAAGATATGTGTTAGAGAGAGAGAGAAACAAGAGAGGAAATAAGAGATATTTCTTATTCCTAATGAACCAACACTCTCTCAAATGAGAGTTTACAAGAGTATTTATACTCCTAGTCTAGGGCATCTTACATGTTTCTCATAATATTACTAATGACCCTTAGACTTTAACAATACATGTATTCTAAACAAGAATAATTATAAAACATATTAAAACTTTAACGTACTAACATAATATTGCTACCTATTACAAGACTCATAGACTCGATAATGATCGTCACTTCAAGCGTTCGCAATATCCTCTCTATCTATCATGTGCAGAACATCCCATAGCATATTGAACACAGTAAAGCTTTCATCCTCTCTATTAAACATGAGATAATTTCCTTCAGTTGATTCAACCACAGAGAATGAGATAATCTTAGACTTCTTTCCAGAGTCTTCTATTTTCTTGTTATCAAAATCAACAACTCTGAAATAATTCTTCAGTTCATCAATTGTATCTGATCTAATCATTTTAAGCCTTTTTGACAATTCATTATCATGAATAGCTTTGTTTCTTTTTAACTTTCTTTTCTCAGCTTGTTCTTTCATCACATCTTCTAACTTATTTTCTCTTTCAGCATCCATAGGTACAAAGTTATCAAACTCTCTCTTAATGGATTATTGAACACTATCCCACAGTGCTTTTACTTCTGGATATCTTAGCCTTTGTAAATTTTTATATCCTCTTCCTTTCAAGAAACTTATCATCCAATTTCTTTCTTGAGCTATAGTCATTGGTCTTCTTGTTTCAACAACTGGCTTTCTTGTCTCTCTTAAGTACTCAGCATCATAAATAGCTTGTTGCTGTCTAGCAATCTCTGCATTCTTAGCTATTTCAATCTCTCTCAGCTGTGCAAGAGTAAACTTCTTCTTCTTCTTCTTGGTATCCTTCATGATCCCTTTTCCTTTGTCTTTAGGATCTAGAGCTTCAGGTTCGGAAGAAGATTCAGAGACTTGTTGTGCAGGCTCAGAAATATGTATACCTGTTGGTCTATCCAAATTAAGCATTATCTGAGCTATTGTCTCATCATTACTAGCTGTATGCTCCTTGACTTCTTCTTGGTGAATTCGATTAGAAGGACCAGCTTCATCTTCAAATGCTTTTGTAGAAAGTCCAGCTGTAGAGGTTCCAATTTCATCAACATCCATTGCAGCAGTACCTTGATTACCTTGATTCAAAGTACTTTGCACACCAGTCTTTTGAACACCAGTACTTTGAATGTTGTTAGTTTCTTGCTCATCAACATTCTCTTCTTGAATAATGTTCTCAACATCATCAGTCTGTTTCTCTGGCACAAAATTCAAAGGTTCTTCTGGATAATGCCAAAGATGAGCATCTTCTGAATATTGAAACTCAACATCATCTTTATTCAAATTATCTTCCAGATTCCTCCCAAATTTGAAAGATGATGACTTCTTCTTACTCCTCTTAGAGTTAGAAGCCTTCTTGGCTGACTTAGACTTCTTCTTTTTGGATTTCTTCTGTTCCTTCACATAAAGTCTAAAGTTTTGAACAAGAAGCCACACAAATCTCTTTAACCTTCTAAATTTATTCCTTAATCTCTTAATTTCTACAGCCTGTGTATCAATCACTTTCTTGATCCTTATGAACTCCCTAGTCAAAGCATAATTATCCAATGGTCCTGATGAGGCAAAAAATGAACCACTTTCAGGGGGTCATTTAAGCCCGAAATTGACTTTATTTGATCAAATATTACCCTAAATCGTTCCTTTTGTGATTTTAGGTACTTTGGGAGTGAAATCTGGAAAAGGAAGCAATTCGGACGTTTTTGGAGCATAAAAGTGAAGAAAACGCCAAAGTCTTAATTTTCCTTGCTGGGAACAGTAGGTGACGGCGTCAAGAAGAAATTTCTGACGGCGTCAAGAGTAATTTCCATGACGACCCAGTATAGAATTGACGGCGTCACGAAGTAGGGCGTCAAGAGTAAAATGCATGACGGCCTGGAAAATGCTAACACATGACGGCGTCAAAAGTAGATCAAGGCAGTCCGAGAAGTATTTTGGTGGCGAGATGACGGCGTCACCGATTTTGTCTTGACGCCGTCAGACCCTATTTCCTATATATAGTTTTCTAATTTTCACATTAAAAAGAGAGAAGTTTTGGAGAAACCCTAAGTACGAACTTGGTACAAATTTTACAGGTTTTTCAATGGTTCTAAGCCCTTGATCCCTTTCATGTGTAATTGAGATAAGTATTCTTTTAATTCAATCAATATGTCTATGTGTTGGTTGTCTATATCTTGTTCTTGTCTTAATTCCATCATGCTAGGCTAGATCTATCTTGTGTTTGCTTGGATCTAATGAAACCTAGATGTTAATTATGTGTTGATTACTTGTTTATGGTTGTATTGGATGAATGATTTCGATGTTAGGCTTAAGAAAACTGGCAGACTTCCAAATGGTAACATGCTTGAACGTCTTAGGAAACATGAACTGACATGCACTAGGTTTTATTGGTTGTATTTAATGCATGAGTAAATTCTAATGATCCCATGTTAGGAGCTTCTTAGCCGGCTCGACATAGGAGTGAAGTAGGCACTCATAGGATTGGGGAATTAAGTGCGCCACCCCATGAATGGTATTAAGGAATACAATCCGTCATCCACGCAGCTATAACAAGTAATTAACGTGTAAAAGATATCTAGGGAGTAGTGAAATCTAAGTAAACACATTTTCTCTACTTATTGCTCACAACCTTAGTTAATTTAGTTTATTTTCATTTCTAGTATTTTATTTTGATTGCATCTTTAGTATTGGGTTAGTTGACTAGCAACTAATTCCGCCCAAATCCTTCACACCCGAGATTTTTACTTGCTTTCTAAAAAATATAAAAATACAAAAAATAATTATCCCTCATCTTTAGAACTAGTATTTAGGTTTTCTAATCCTAGCGACACTATTCCTAGCTGAACGATCAATCCCCCGGTACTTGTCACTATACTACACTACAACGATCAGGTACACTGCCTGGTGGGGGTTGTAAGCTTCTCAAGATCCCTTGAGAGGTAAAGCCTGGTGCGATTCCCACGTATCAAGTTTTTGGCGCCGCAGGCCGGGGAATTGTTATTGTCTAGGTTAGAATCTCTTTTTATTAGGTCTATTTGCTAGATTCCTTTCTAGTAAGATTTTATTTTTATTTTTAGGTTTTCTTTAGTCTATCTTATTTCTATGTGTCTTTGTTCGTAACTCTTCACCACCCGACATCATGGACAACGGGAACATCTTTGAACCCGTCATCCCACCACAAAAAAACCCACCACTAGAACCTCTTAGGCCCCGAACCTTAGGAGAGTATTCCCGACCTAGCCACCAAGGCTACCGAAACACCATTGAGCTTACCGGAGCCAATGTGACCCCCTTGCGATCCGACACCATTCGGTTGGTGCAAAGCGGATGTGCATTCCATGGACTTCGTTCCGAAGATCCAAACCAACATCTTAAGGACTTCCTCAAAATCGTAGATTCCATAGACCTAGATGTTGAAACTAGAGAGACAACCCGATTACGCCTATTCCAATTCTCTCTACGGGATCAAGCTAATCAATGGCTTCAGCGTTTACCCGTGGGATCCATCACCATATGGGATGATCTCACCACTCGTTTCCTTGCTCAATTTTTCCCACCAGGAAGAACTACTAAGCTTAGAAATGACATCTTGATGTTCCAACAACGTCAAAATGAAACCTTTTATGAAGCATGGACTCGATATAAAGACCTGCTCCGAAAAGTCCCTCATCATGGCATCGAACCGTGGCTCCAGATTCAAATCTTTTACGATAAAGTTGACTATCAAACAAGGAGAGCCATTGATTACGCAGCCAAGGGCAGTCTAAATAGACTTAGCATTGACGAGTGCTCGAAAGTTCTTGAGGGGTTGGCACAATATGAAGAAGAAGGATGGGAGGACCCGATGTTTCCAATCAAGGGAAAACTTGACTACGCACACGCCACCCAAGAACAGTTATTAGGAAGCATCGAGAAGCAGGTAAAAAAATTAATGAGTATTGAGAAACCAGCTGCTGAACCCATGTGGAATCCTAATTTACGTAGGAATGCGGTTATCGACCACAATTTTCCTGAACGTTCACGACAAGAGGAATTCGAAGGGATAATGGTAACCTTCATGGATAATCAGGAAAAACAAATCCAGCACCTAGAAGCACGCATGGAAAGTACTCACAAAGCTTTTATAAATTTAGCAGACCAATTCATATCAAGGGTCAAAGAAAAGATCAAAGAAAATTCCGTACCTAGAAATATCGAAAAAGTCTTCGAGGTTTCAACCCCTTTGGCGCTTGACCAAGAGGATAGCGAGAAATTTTCCCCAAGTGCTTCACCATTAACTACCTCCCGTTCTTGTGAGCATTCCCAGAAAGAGAAGATTTCGAAATTCCATAACATTTTCGTTGAATGTTTGCGAACCACACTCCCAAACTTATGCAAGAGACGTTCTTTTGGTTTTAAACCCGGTGTGAAGAAGTTGTACCACAAAAACACCACTGATTTGAAACCCTCTATGGAACAACATCTCTTTGTACACACCGGAGACCTGTGCGAAGGTTACAACTTAGCTAAAACATCACCCAATCCCTTCTACAACCTCACCTCTTTCCGTGATAGTAATGAAACGTTCGACCCTGGTGGACTTCACTAACGGAATAGCTACTCATGGTTTTACTTATGATTAGCTATTCACACAAAGTGCAGGGACTAAATGTGGAATTACTCCATTTCTCACCTCACACGAGCATCTGACGGCGTCAGATATTAACTCTTGACGCCGTCACCTTGCTAAATCAGCAATATTAACCCAAATCCAATCACTTTCAACCCATACCCCACAATTCTCACCCAAAGTGCTGCTACTACTCCGAACCTTCACCCTTCAATTCGACGTCTTCTGCAACCAATCTTCACTCGGTAAGTAATTTTTCTTCACTCTTTTTTGATCAATTGTCCGTAGGATCAATCAATTTTGAAAACCCCTTTCGCCCGAAACCCCATTTTTGACCCATCATTAACAAATCGTAATGCCATCCATTTGGTGATTTGTAAACATGGGGTTACACTTTGATGATGTTATCCCACTCGAATCATGCGTTAGTTTAGGAAAAACCCTTCATGCCACGGAATTTTTGACCCCCCGCCCATGTTTTCTGATTAAAGGAGTGTTTGGGTAACGGGTTAAGAGTTTGAAAATTGATTTTTCCCTCGTAATTGCATGGTTCGGATTCTGATGGGTCTGATGGCGTCAGGACTTTCTTCCTGACGGCGTCAGATGTGTCTGACAGCTTGAATTGATTAAAATTCTTGTTCTAATTATTTCCGCCCTCTTCATCTTGTTCCAGGAAAATGAGCAAGCGATCTCGTCAACATCGTGGCAGCTCTTCCAGGTCACAAGGAGTTAACTATGGAGAATTGGTCCATAGTTGGGGTGAATTCGACAATGTGGCCGCCACCACCAAGTATGCGGAGCTTTGTAACCACCACATTGATGCTGGGGCCGTGGTTGATTGGGAGTTTCTCAGGTCCCAAGGGTTGGAAGGTGCGTTTCTGGGGAGGATCCACACTGATGGATTTGCGGGTCCTCAATGAGAGAGGTTGTTTAGGATTAGGGAGACGGTGTATAGCGAGTTGGTGAGAGAGTTCTTTGCGACCTTCCATTTTGATCAGACTGAGGCTAGGACAGACATGAGGGGCACCACTATCTATTTTAGGTTAGGAGGGGAGTTGCGATCATGTTCGGTTACTGAGTTTGGTTGGAGGCTAGGGTTGTATACTAGGGAGGAGGCGGTTGATGGAGGTTTTATGTAGAGACTGTTGAATGGGGAGACTCAGAGGAGTGATATGAGGTGTGTCACTTTTTGGCCGACCATTGGGGACGGGGTTTATACCTCGATGACTGGGGCAGCATCGATTAGGGACCCGAGGGTCAGACTGGTCCACAGATGCATCACGTACAGCCTGTCAGGACGTCATGGCACCACTCACCGTGTCACTGCTTCAGATCTTTTCTACCTGTACACGATCTTTTCAGCGGATGTTTACTGCAACATCCCATTTTGGGTAGCTAGTTATTTGAGGACCAGTGTGGGTGAGAGGGATATCGATAAGGTGTATGGAGGGATGTTCGTGACCCGGTTGGCTCATTCCTATGATCTTCTTACTCCTCAGATCATGGGGTACTTGAGCGACTGTGGGGCTTGTAGGGTGGTAAGGGCTAAATCCCTCAGGCAAATGAACATCGTGATGCAGCTGGCTGATGGGTCCTATGGTTGGTACGCGGCAGGGATACCTGATGATCAAGATGATGATGATGATGAGATAGGGCCCCAGCAACATCAGTTCCAGGGTTATGAGGAGGAGACAGCTGACTACTACCGACACATGAGTCGGGGAGACTGGCAGGCACACCAGGGTGCCTGGATGGGTCAAGTGGACGCATGGCGGACCACCACTGACTAGCGCTTTGACTGGATGTATGATCACACCATCCGCCAGATGCAGCTCCTCTCCACCCGAGATCAGCTTGAGCCTCACTTGCAGATTGACCCATTCCCCGGCCGTGAGATTGACTACCCTCCCTACGGGTACACCGGACACCTCCCTCCTGGCTATGACTACCGTTTCGGTCCTCCTCCCCAGTGATCTTTCTTGAAATCTGTTATTTGTGAACAATTTATTGATGGTCATGTAATTCAAAACAATTGATGCAGTAATAGTTTAGGATTTGGCCTCTGTTGGCCTTGAACAATTTTATTTTCATGTTTATTTTTACTTGAAATAATTGAATGTGCTTGTGTTGACGTTCTTCATGTTTTGTGTGATTTTATTTTGTTTGTTTGTCATTTGCTTCCGTATGCATGCTTTATTTTTATTGTTGGTAGATCATGTTTCTCAATTGAATAGTGGAAATACTTTACTTTGTTGTTTGGCCTAGTCTTAACTCCACCTACAAGTATTTTTGCAAAAGATAAGTGTAAGGGGAAACCCCAAATATGTTTTTAAGAAACAAACCGATCATGATTCTCCACAATATCAAATGAACATGTATATTCGTATTTGTTAGAGTCAAATGCTTGTATTAAGTCATAATGAAGTTGTGAAGGATTTTCCAGGAAGTAGGACCAAGTTTTTCCAGAAATTTTCCGGAAACTTAACATAAGAATTTCTGCAGGTCACTTCTGACGGCGTCAAGAGTTAACTCTTGACGGCGTCACGTGTAAAAATCTAGAAATTTTACCAGTTTTGTTTTTCTAACGTAGTCTTATGGTTTTTGTGAATTATTAAGTTTTATAATCTCCAGGAAATCTGCAAACTTCATTCCACAAGCATTATATCTTATTTTGTTTTCTAGGATTTAGTAACTTATATAGGTTGCCGCCGATTTTACGCGAGGTTGTTTTCTCTATTTTCTCAGGATTTACAGGTTATGTTTGACAAGAAGATGATTTATATTCTGGAAGGGAAGCTTTGATTGTTCATTTTCTTGGAGGAAGATCTAACCTGGCCACCTTATTATCCATACCGAGCGAATCAGGGGAGTATTTGATTTCATTCTTTTTACTTTTTCACTTTTACATTCTTTACTTGAACATTGGGGACAATGTTCATCCTAAGTGTAAGGGGAGGGTAAAATGATGATACCTTACATGTACACTTTCGCTTGAGTTTGTTTTGTTTGATGGTAGATGTGTAATAAAACTATGAGAAATACTTGTTAGTGCAATTTTAGCGCTAAATTTAAATTTTTTTACAACATTTAGGAGTGAAACTTTAACCATAGCAAGCATCTCATGGACAGGAGATTGTATGACTAGCACATAACCGTATATTCAGAAAACTTTTCCACCCAAATATGTGAGGTTCGCCTTTAGATTTGATAGGAAAAGCATTTACTATTAGTGCTTATGAGTGTACCGGTAGCATTTAGATTCTAGAACTTGCGTTAGTGATGCATCCCGAGACCGCTAGTGAGACTACATTCATGTAGTAGGATTTACTACATGATAAGAGGCATTAGGATCACCCTTGTGTTAAACCCGTATTATAATTACTTGGCCATTTAAGTCATATTACTTGGCTAGTTAAGTCAACTAATTTTTCCCACACCCTTAGCGTTGTACTCATTTTTAGTACACGAAACCCCTAGTACACCCCTCCGAGCCTATCTTTTCGTTTCTAACTTTAAGCATCTTACTTAAAGGAAGAATTTGTTACACCCCACTTAAATGTACAACCAAATCGCCTTAGCCTTCCGTGTATGCGCTCATCTTTAGTGCATTATTGTTATTTGTTAAACCCTAAGTTAACTATCTAATTGATTACATGTACATATTGTTTTGGGATGATTGGGACTCATGGGTAAAGTACTTATTTTATGGAGTAATGGGGAAGAACATCATATATTACCCCCATATGTACGTTAATCTTAAAAGTGCTCCAAGTGTTTTGATTTTCTTAATTCGAGTCATTAGTTTAGTTTATTGTAAAGTATGTAAAGATTCAAGTGTAAGGGGAATGTTCATCCCCTATGATGTATTATTTTGGATGGTAGGGTAAGAGTGTATGCAAAAAAAAAAAAAAAAAAAAAAAAAAAAAAAAAAAAAAAAATCAAGAAAAAGAAAAAGAAAAAAATATATATAGAAAAAGGAAAAGAGAAAAAACATATGGACTACCATCCCTTTTTATTCTATGTTTATTTTATGTTTTTGTTATTTTTCATTTATTAGCTTAAGTCGAGTCTAGTCTTGGCTTAGCAACGCCACATTGTACATGTAATTAACCAAGATTGTTAACTCGCCACCAGTAAAACTTCCTTTATCCAACAAAACCGTGTATTTCATATCCCTACACCTAACGTTACAACCCTTTAAAAGACCTCTTTGATAGTTTATCCTAGGTGCTTACGTCATGTGGTGGAGGTTTGATCCTTTCCCAAGCCTATGGTAATCTATTTTGCTATGACACTATGTAATTTATACTTTATTACATATTGTAATTTATACTTTATTACACCCGAGAGATGTGAGTATCTAAACACTATTTGTGAGGTGCTAGTATATGACCTCCGTGCTTGTCTATTGGTCTTTAGTGGAACGATTATTTGTTGTAATTACTTTTATATTAGTGTTAAATGACCCCTAACTTGTCTTTTGAGTAATATAAAAGCACATTTGCTTAAGGACAAGCAAATCTGAAGTGTAAGGGTATATGATGAGGCGAAAAATGAACCACTTTTAGGGGGTCATTTAAGCCCGGAATTGACTTTATTTGATCAAATATTACCCTAAATCGTTCCTTTTGTGATTTTAGGTACTTTGGGAGTGAAATCTGGAAAAGGAAGCAATTCGGACGTTTTTGGAGCATAAAAGTGAAGAAAACGCCAAAGTCTTAATTTTCCTTGCTGGGAACAGTAGGTGACGGCGTCAAGAAGAAATTTCTGACGGCGTCAAGAGTAATTTCCATGACGACCCAGTACAGAATTGACGGCGTCACGAAGTAGGGCGTCAAGAGTAAAATGCATGACGGCCTGGAAAACGCTAACACATGACGGCGTCAAAAGTAGATCAAGGCAGTTCGAGAAGTATCTTGGCGGCGAGATGACGGCGTCACCGATTTTGTCTTGACGCCATCAGACCCTATTTCCTATATATAGTTTTCTAATTTTCACATTAAAAAGAGAGAAGTTTTGGAGAAACCCTAAGTATGAACTTGGTACGAATTTTACAGGTTTTTCAAGGGTTCTAAGCCCTTGATCCCTTTCATGTGTAATTGAGATAAGTGTTCTTTTAATTCAATCAATATGTCTATGTGTTGGTTGTCTATATCTTGTTCTTGTCTTAATTCCATCATGCTAGGCTAGATCTATCTTGTGTTTGCTTGGATCTAATGAAACCTAGATGTTAATTATGTGTTGATTACTTGTTTATGGTTGTATTGGATGAATGATTTCGATGTTAGGCTTAAGAAAACTGGCAGACTTCCAAATGGTAACATGCTTGAACGTCTTAGGAAACATGAACTGACGTGCACTAAGTTTTATTGGTTGTATTTAATGCATGAGTAAATTCTAATGATCCCATGTTAGGAGCTTCTTAGCCGGCTCGACATAGGAGTGAAGTAGGCACTCATAGGATTGGGGAATTAAGTGCGCCACCCCATGAATGGTATTAAGGAATACAATCCGTCATCCACGCAACTATAACAAGTAATTAACGTGTAAAAGATATCTAGGGAGTAGTGAAATCTAAGTAAACACATTTTGTCTACTTATTTCTTACAACCTTAGTTAATTTAGTTTATTTTCATTTCTAGTACTTTATTTTGATTGCATCTTTAGTATTGGGTTAGTTGACTAGCAACTAATTCCGCCCAAATCCTTCACACCCGAGATTTTTACTTGCTTTCTAAAAAATATAAAAATACAAGAAATAATCATCCCTCATCTTTAGAACTAGTATTTAGGTTTTCTAATCCTAGCGACACTATTCCTAGCTGAACGATCAATCCCCCGGTACTTGTCACTATACTATACTACAACGATCAGGTACACTGCCTGGTGGGGGTTGTAAGCTTCTCAAGATCCCTTGAGAGGTAAAGCCTGGTGCGATTTCCACGTATCAGGTCCCTTACTTCCCTCATCTCCTCCAGGTGTTTGAAACCCACCTATGGAAGTATAATCATTGGGAGATAGTGGTGTAGTATGCTCTGAAGCAGTGCCTTGCAGAGAAGTACCTTCCTTTGAAACAGAATGTAGAGTAGTACTTTCAGCAAAAACAGTCTTTTCCTTTGAAACAGGTATTGAGGCAGTTCTTTCACTTGAATCAACAGGCTGTGGTGAAGCAAGAGGTGGTGTAGGAGTATGTGCTGATGCAGAATGCTCAGAATTATCAGATTGTTCAACATGTTCAGAATGATCAGAACCACTAACTTCAGCAACTTCATCCCTAACAGCTTGTACTACTTCCAATATATAAGCATTTAAAGGTGTATTGTGACCCGAAAATTTAAGACTCTTGTTCGACATAAAAGTAAACACCTTATGTGGAAGCACAACATTAGGTATATAATCCTGAGGTTTTGGTATCCCTTCAAATGGTTCTTCTAAGAAAAGCTGAACAAATCTAGGGTACATCAAGAATGGTGAACCAGCCTTGATGTGTGCAATCATACCATCAAGAATCATATAAAAAAAGTTGAATGGCTGATTGGTAACTAGGCCAACTAGGGCAGATGCTATGGCATGTCCAAATTGATCCCAAGTAGTACTTTTGGGACTCAAGCAATGAAGTAAAACATGGATTATATATTTCCAATGAGGATTTACCAGTGCTTTCTGAAAAGTAAGCTTGTTTAAAGCACCTTCATACCCAATATCCCTAAGTGCATTCCAAACATCTTGCTTCTCAAACAAAACAGCGCCTTCTTCATCATCAAACAGCAAGATCTCCCTGATTGTTGCTTCAGTAATACGAATTGCTCTTCCTACAACTGTGGCATGAATAACATACTCTCCTTCCTCTAGTTCAGCCCTTTCCATAGCCCAAAATTCTTGTATCCAAGGACCAATGACTTCTGGATTCACTAAAAGTGAGTAGTTAATGGATGAGCCAGTGAGAAAGTCAATGATTCCATGAAAATCAAGGTTCTTTTGTGTTTTCTCCAAGTTAGCAATCATATTGTGTTTGGTGATGGTGGGATGGTTTGCCATTGTAAGTGTGATTGAAAGAAAAAATGATGATCGATGATGAATTTTGTGATGATTGATGAATGAATAAGGGTTTGTAAAGATGAAAAAGATAAGCTTAAAGAAGGATAATATACAAAAAATCACGGTTAATAAATTATTTTACCGTTATTTTTGGAAGTTATCTTCCCCATATCTTTCGAAAGGTTGTTACCCGTATTTTTGACCGTTGGAACAGTATCCTGACACATCAGTTCATATTTCAAAACACCAAGCAGTACCTTCCATGTATCATGGAGCAGTACTTTCATCCGTGAACAAAGTAGTACTTTGGCAAAATACTTTTCCATCAAAATATCTAATAACATTGACTATTTGACCAAAATATCTTCTGAAAGTCAATCCAATACATTTAATACTTTCCATATTTACTCCCCAAAGCTACCAAAACAAGTAGAATTGAATGATCATCATTAATAACCCTTGAGACTTTCTTGCCTATAAAAAGAACTTGCATTAACACTTATCTCCATCAAAACTTGTAACTATTATCACAAAAAAACCTAATCAGCATCATGAGCCACTTTCCATTGATATACATCTCTTCTGATGACTCCACTGATTCAGAGATCAGTTATTACTCTGATTCTGACTTTGAGTCTGATGCAGGATGGAGTGGTTATTTTCCTCCTGATGCATCAAGCTCAACCAACCTAAAACCTAACAAAAAGGTGTCTGTCCCTGCTCCTGCTCCAACTCTCTCTAGTGAATTGCCACAGGCCTTGACACAGGCTCTTGAGTCAGTCTTAAAGAACATGAAGTGGCATGCTCAAAAGAAACCGGCAAGACCAGAAAGACCTCCAAAACAAGTGCTTGGCCTGGCTTGCCCAAGGAAGCAATCATCTTTTGATGACAAAAGAAAGACTCCACAGAAGGGAAAGCAGAGCTATCAAGGAAAAGGAAAAAGGCCTATGGAGTAGGTTGTGTAGGCTGTAGGTTGGGTAGGGTTGGTGTAGATTGTTTCGATGATGTATATCTGTCTTGGTTGTATCTGTGTCTCTTGAATGGTTTGGATGAAACAACTTTAAATGACAATGAGTAAAATTAACTTTTCTGTTGAATGATACATGTAGCCTCCCCTCAAATAATGACTAACTACTAATGCCTCCCCTAAAAAATAGCTTAATTATTTATCATACCAATACTCACTACTAAGAAAGTAAATCTTGAAACATCAAAGCCCTTTATGAGTAAATCTGCTACATTATCATCTGTATGAACTTTAACCACATTTATGAGCATGTGCTCATAGCAATCTCTAATAAAATGATGCCTGATTTGAATGTGCTTTGTCTTGGAGTGATAGACAGGATTCTTCACAATACAAATTGTACTCTCATTATCAATGTTGATAGGAGTATTCTTGAAGTTGAATCCATAATCCAAAAGCTGATTTTGCAACGAAAGTACTTGTGCACAACAACTTGCAGCAACCACATATTCTGCTTCAGTGGAAGATGTTGCTGCAATTGTTTGCTTTTTGCATTGCCAAGACACTAATCTATTTCCAAGATATTGGCATCCTCTAGTGGTTGATCTTCTGTCATAGTTATCACTAGCATAATCACTGTCTGAGAAAGCTTCTAGATTAAAAGGGGACTCCCTAGGATACCATAATCCCAGCTTAGGTTGTTGCCTAATGTACCTAAAAATCCTCTTGACAGCATTCAAATGTGAAACCTTGGGTTGAACTTGATGTCTTGCACATAAACAAACAACAAAAGTAATGTCAGGTCTAGATGTAGTTAAATGCATTAGGCATCCAATCATAGACCTGTATAGTTTGACATCAACATCTTCTCCATCTTCATCTTTTCCCAAAGGTTTGTTAGCATCAATAGGTGTGGATGCTGGCTTGACAGTGGTGAATTTGAATCTCTTAAGAATGTCTGGAACATACTTATCTTGACTTATAAAAATGCCACTGCTTGATTGTTGAACTTGAAGCCCCAAAAAGAATTTTAATTCACCCATTGAGCTCATTTGAAATTCTTTTTGCATAAGATCTTCAAATTCCTTCACCATTGACTGCTTTGTAGCTCCAAAAATAATATCATCCACATACACTTGGACAAACATGATATCCTTTTTATCTCTTTTGATAAACAAGGTTTTGTCAATAACACCGCTCCTGTAACGATGTTGCAATAGAAAATTGGAGAGTCTTTCATACCATGCTCTAGGGGCTTGATGAAGGCCATACAGAGCCTTAATAACCTTGTAGATTTTTTTTGGATGTGCAGGATCTTCAAAACCAGTAGGTTGTTTAACATAAACTTCCTCTGTGATAGTGCCATATAGAAAAGCACTTTTAACATCCATCTGATATACAGGAAAGCCCATATATGATGCAAAAGCCAAAAACAGCCTTATAGCTTCAATCCTTGCCACTGGAGCAAATACTTCATCATAGTCTACCCCTTCTTCTTGTCTATATCCTTGAGCTACTAACCTTGCTTTATTCTTGATGACATTCCCTCTTTCATCTCTTTTAACTCTGAAGACCCATTTTGTTCCAATTAGTCTCTTTCTATCAGGTAAATCACATAATACCCATACTTCTTGAAGTTTGAATTGTAAGATTTCTTCTTGCATAGCTTCAACCCAAATCTCCTTGGCTAATGCTTGTTTTACTGTCTTAGGTTCTTTTTGAGACAGAAAGCAAGCAAATAAGCACAACTGCTAATCCTTGTGATTCACCATGTTCTGCTTGTAGATAAAGCTAAGTAAAGAAGTATGTTGTTGAGAACTATTCTTAGCTTTAGTTCTTGTGAGTACTCCTGAAGTAGAAGGTCCAATTATTTTACTGACATGATGATCTTTATGAATTCTTAGTGTAGGAGTTGGTGAAACTTCAAGATTATCTTCGAAATTTGTGAAATCAAGATCTTTATTGGAATATGAGAAAATGCCTTCTTTTTCCAATTCATCATCAGTATCTTCTAAGGCAGGCATGGTTGGATTAGTTAAATCATCAGCATTTATCCAATTTGAAGTATCTAAGACTTGAGAAGTACTTTCAAATGGATCAGCAGTACTTTGGGGCAAAGTACTGTAAGTACCTTTAGCCTTCTTCTTTTCTGCTTCATAAGCTCTCCTTTGATCATCTTCATAGGACTTAGCAATTGTTTCTTGAAGAAGCATGCTATTAAGTTCATCTTGAATAGCTTGGTCTTCATCAAATACTGTGTTCTTTGGTTGAACAGTACTTTGTGGATCAACAGTACCTTGAGGTGCAGCAGTACTTTTCTTCTCATCACTGGGTGCTTCATCAGAATCATCATCAGATCTTATATTGACTCCATGAACAATGTATTGTGATTCTTCTTCATTGTGAACAACTTGATTCTCTTCCCTTACAGGTACATAGTTAATGGATGAGGCCATTAAATCAACATCAAACATCCAATCAGGACCTTTACCTTTTTGATTTTCTTGTTCTTCTTGAAATTCAACATGAAGACATTCTTGAACCTTCTTGGTAGCCCTGTTGTACACTCTGAATCCTTTTCTATTGGTACAATATCCCAATAAGTATCCTTCATCTGACTTACCATATAATTTTCCCAAATTATCAGCAATATTCAAAATAGTTAGGGGACATCCAAAAGGTTTCATGAACTTAATGTTGGGTTTCTTTCCCATGAGTAACTCATAAGGTGTCTTCATCTGAGATTTTGTCACTGATACTCTATTCAACACATAACAAGCAGCACTTATAGCTTCAGCCCAAAATGGAACAGGTAATTGGGAGTCTGCAAGCATTGTGCTTGCTGCTTCTATCAAAGTTCTATTCTTCCTTTCTGCAACTCCATTCTGCTGAGGAGTTCTGGCAATACTAAACTCTCTCTTAATCCCTTTCTTGGCACAATATTCATCCATTAGCTGATTCTTGAATTCAGTCCCATTATCACATCTAATGCCTCTTACCTTGAGTCTTAACTGATTTTCAAGTGCTATTATAAGATCATGAATAGTATCAAAAGTTTCATCTTTGAATCCCAAGAAAAAGACCCAGCTAAATCTGCTACAGTCATCTATTATAACCAAACAGTACTTCTTCTTGTTTAAACTAACAACTGAAACAGGTCCAAATAGATCCATATGCAGCAATTCCAAAGGCTCCCTAATAGTTCTTTCTTCAATCTTTTTACATGAAGCCTTGTGTTGTTTACCCTTCTTGCAAGCTACACATGAGTGATCATTCTTGAATGTCTTAGAAGGTAAACCTATAACTAAATTTCCTTTGACCAACTTTTTGATGTTCTTGAAATTTACATGCCTTAATCTTCTGTGCCATTGATGTGCTTCTTCCATTGTTGCCCTTGCTATCAAGCTTGTTGCTCTTTCAGTAGAATTGATGTTCTTCAAATCTATGCTATACACATCATTGGTTCTTGGTGCTTTCAGCATCACCAAGTTCTCATCTTCTAATCTAAACTCAGTGGAGAGAATAAGACATTCTGTGTCAAGAAACAACACAAGATACTTCTTGTCACAGATCTGAGAGACTGACAAAAGGTTGAATTTAAGCTCCTTCACATATCTAACATTCTCAAAATCAATTGATCATGCCTTAATAGTTCCTTTCCAGTGATTCTCCCTCCATCAGGATCATTCCCAAATGCAACTCTCCCTCTAAAATAAGCCTTAAAATCTGACAAGAGCTCCTTTTCTCCTGTCATGCTTCCAGAGTAACCACTATCCACAATAAGATGATCTTTAAGCTCCACTTCTGGGTTGCCCTGCATAAAAATGAAAAGGGTTAGGTTCTTTTAGAAACCCAAGCCATTACTGACTTGTGTTCCCCTTGTGGAGTAACATACTCAAATTGTTTGAGTATGTAATCACCACTATTTTTGAAAGCACTATCAAGAATTAATATCTTTGATTCCAAAACATGTGTTGAATTATTATCAACACTCCCTTTTTCACCCTTATTTTCTGAAAGTACTTTGTCACCCTCAGTAGTACTTTCTTTCTTAACCCACTTAGTTGTAACTTTTGGTGTTGGGTTCTTTGTTCTAGCTACTTTTCTTGAGTTGTAATGTCTTCTAGGTTTGTAAGAGTTGAATCTCCTAAGTCTTACACTTGAGTTTTTGCTAGCAGTACCTTGATTGGGGGTATTCCTAACAATACTTTGAGAAAGTATTGCTTGACCAGTACTTTGAGAGGTATTTCTTGAAGGTAATGTGGGTTTGGAGAATGGTCTTTTCTGATGAGGGTATCTATAGTCTTTTGAGAAATTACTATGGTTAACCCTATTTGAATAATTCCAAGCTGGTTTATTCTCCCTTGGTTTATTCTCCTTGTGCTTATGGTTTGCAGATGTGGTCTTTGGGTATTTGCTTAGGTATTCTGAATGATAATCATAGTCCTTGATCAAATGATGAGGACTGTAACATACAAAGCATAAATTTGGTCCTATATTCCCAAATCCATTCCCAAAAGGTTTTCTATAAAAAGCTGTATTTTGAAAAGATTTTCTTGTAGGTACTGCTGAATGATCAACAGTACTTTGAGATGTTTTTGGAAGACTGCTTCTTTTGAAAAGCCATTTTCACTCCCAGAACCCTTATTAGCATCCCTAGGTGTCTCAACAGATTCTCTTAAAGACTCAGGACTAGATTGACTTGAATTAGATTGACCTTTAAGCTTTTTCCTGAATTATAGGTTGTGTACTCCAAAACAAGAAACATCTGTCCTAGGTGGTTGAAAACTACCTGTGGGTGGAGGAAGTTCATTATATCCTTTGTTTTTCTTAAACTCAGGAGGTGTTGAACAAGGTGATTCCTCATCACTAGATGTGTTTTCCTCTAAGCTTATGAATTCTTCATCATTAGTTGAGGTCTCCTGAGAAAGACTTGATTCTTGGTTCCTAGTTGAAAGTACTTCTGAATTATTATCATAACCTAGGCCAGTTTTAATGTTTGTTGTTCTCTGTTTTTCAACAAAACTAACATGTGACAGACCTGATTCTTTCCAAATAGCAAGTTTTTCTAGCAACTTATCTCTTTCTTTAGTGACCTTTTCTAATTCAAAAACTTTACATCCTAACTTCCACTCACTTAACTTTAACTGATAATCTTGTTGCTCATATTTTCAGCCCAAGCTACTTCATTATTCTCATGTGTGATTATCTTGGCTTCCATTGACTCTAAAGTCAATTAGTAACCAGCTATCTCAGACCTAGCCCTTCTATAGTTATCTCTTTCAGTTTCATATTCTTTTAGCATCTTTTCATAAGAGTTACTACATTTGGAACATACCTCAGAGATAGTGGATGAACTTGGTAAAGTAGCCATCATAGCAAGCTGAACAGGTTCTGTAACAATTCGCAATTTCAGGTTAATTACTATTCCCGGAAATTTTCACTATTCACTTTTACTATTCATTTTTCCCGAAATTTTCCCGAAATTTGATTTTTGTTTCTTGGCCTCGAGTGATAAATCATTTCCATGACAAATTAAAAGTTTGACATTCATATGCTCATTTTCGTGAAAGTTAATAAGGAATTACACGTTTTAGGGTAAAACGTCATTCAGAAATTCTACGCACAACGAAACTCGACCGCGTTAAGTGACCCCGCATCAGAAAAATGTTTGACACACTCATGATTTATTTGAGAATTAATCATGACTGAGAAAAACATGACCAAAATAAGCCTCGGCCGTGAAAAACTAGAATTTTCAGTTTTTAAGCGTTTTTACTCAGCCGTAACCTTAGCCTATACCTGCACCGCGTTTCTAATACGATTTGAGTTTTCAACTTATTAGAAAAAGTCAACATATTTTTCCCTCCTCCTTTGACCAAAAATCATTCCTTGATTTTATAAGTCATTCCTTGATTTTTAGGCTTACGGTTTGATGTCTAAAAGACATTTAATACCAACCGACACTGGACTGAGCCCATTCTAGACATTATAAGTCATTTTAAATCATTTATAACCTATTAGAAAAGTAATATTTTACTTTTCTCAATTTTACGCAATATTCGTACATTTTACGTATTACGCGTTTTAGACCCGTATTTCCAGTTTTAGCAGGGTTTTACCACCCAAATGGAACCTACCACTCATTTTATATTTTATTATGGAGTATTTTGACAAGTTTAATCATTCCTCCAAGTTTGGTATTTTTACGATACCCGGTTTTACGTTTTGTGACGTAACAACTTACGGTTTGCATTTTACGGAGTCAAAACATACTAGATATCTTGGATATTATCATCACAAGTCAAACCCTTCCTCCCCAAGCTTGTGAACCGCCACTGGGGGGGGGATTCACACTAGGTGGCTTAATCTCATGCATTTAGTCATGAGATGAGAACATGTGTTAACCTTGGCCTCCAAGGTTTGACAAGTCAAGGTTCTAACCTCCTCAAGACCTTATTTAAGCCTTCTCTTCCTCTCCTTGGCCATTCCAACGACCCACACACACCAACACCATCTCCTTTGCTCATTTTTCTTCCAAATTTTAGCAAGATTCAAGAGCAAGTTCAAGGTAGAAACCCTAGTTGATCTTAGGTTATCAAAACACTTCCATAACCTCATATACTTGGTGATTTCTCTTGAGTTTGAATCCACCCAAGTCACCTCAACCTTCATCATCTCTCTTTCAAGATTACAAGAGTAGAAAGATTGCATGAAGTGAAGTGGGTTGAAGCAAGTCTATCAAAGTCCTATCCTTACATGTTAACTTCCTTTCATCTTTAAAAGCCAAAAGTTGTAAGCCAAACCCTAACATACTTCTTGTTGAATAATCATGTTCATGTTATTTACATATTATTCTTGCTATATTATGTCTTGTATAAATGTCCATGATGTATAAAAATGATTAAAACATGTTGTTGTAATTGATTGTTAAGATAAGTTACAAAAACAAGCAAACTAGTGACTTTCTTGGTATAACCTTATCAAAATGGTAAAATTATGATATTGGATCATTACATATTACAGTAGAGGACTTAACAAGGAAACCATAGCAATTTGAACCACCTAAAACGAGTATACGAGTCAAAAGTTACGCCCATTTGAAGTTACCAAAGATTTTCGGCAAAACTGCCTAAACCATACTGTTTTGCATTCTGACTTTTTGAAAGTCACCCTTCTGGTCCGATTCATCAAAAAGTTAAAACACGAAAGTTGTCCGGAACGCCGTTTTCATTCAGGAACAAAGAAGCTCGAGCCCTGAAAACGCTTTTTGAGTGATAATTTCTTCAAATTCTTAACAGCCCATTTTTAGACCAAAGTCATTACATATAGGTTATGGTTTATGAAGACCAAAGGGGTCTTATGACCTAGAATCAAGACCACAACCATGGATAGAGCCAAGGTTGAGTCTCATGACCTTGGAACAAGGACCAAAGGTCATGGCTAGGCCATGACGAAATGACCATACAAGCTTCCTTAGGCGAAAACATGAAACAAGGAATTGGCGAGAACTTGAAACAAGCAATTTGGATCTACTTCACTTAAAAAGGAACCATGAGATATACAAAGAGAAAAATGGTCATACAAGACTTATGAAACATACCCTAATAACAATCTTCATGTACTAATAAACTTTCCTAAGTTTATTCAAATATCGGACATATAACTTTTCGGATCAAAACTTATATCTATATATTTTATCAACTACTACAATAGTAGGGAGCCTCATGTGAGGGGTTCATTATGTAAGCCGTCGAGATGAGTTGTGGATTTACGAGTTAAAGTGTCCTGGCTCCTCGAACGTTTACTAACATGACTTCTGAATTATGTCGGCCCGAACGGTAGTAAACGATATACAAAACATACATGTTTCATGAATCTTTTCTTTCAAAGACTTACAATATACATCATACCACATCATGGACTAAATGCAAGATATATATATAGGCACTACTTCATATTCTTTACTCAAATCCTAAGTTACAACAATTATTCTAGGTTGCTCGTAGAAGTTCTTACGGCATATCCATCATTCTCATTATACATCATCCAACTCAAGGTGAGTTCATAGCCCCACTTTCGATTACTTAATTGTTTTACAAACCCTTGGGGGGAATACATGCTATTTTAACCGAGCACAATGTTTTTAAATTGTATGCTTGCCTGATTGTTTTATTATCACTAAGTACCAGCCTTGCTAAACCGAGATCCCTTATTATGAACCATTTAATCACTAGCAATAGTGAGCGCAAATATTGTGAATAGGCCTATTGGGATTGACGAATCCCATTTGTATTGACTAAGTTCAAACAAATGCACTAATATTTGAGATTTAGGTATGTTAGCAAAGTACCTACCGGGATAAATCTGCCGATCGATATTGGTTCACGTTAACGTTTTGGTGTCATAAGCTTAGTGTATAATACATTTTATGGGCGTATAATAACGTAGCCTGCCTGTTTTGTTTTCCAAACATTGGTGTGAGTCCATAGCTCACACTACCAACATATTGTGTTCAAACGATTTAACAAACTCTATGAATATCACTCAACCTTTGTGTTGACCTCTCAAGCATGTATTTCAGGTTCATGACGATCAAGGATGGTACGGAAGGGCACGGATACTCAAGAGGGCTATAAATTTTATTATCATTCAAAACTCATTTAATGTGATTTGTAAACATGGAACCATTTGGGACCTCATTTTGTAATCTCTGATATTTATATAATTTGAATGATAAATCTTTTAAAACGACTCAATTGGAGTTCGTTTTCTATTATTGTGACTATTGTGCCGTCGAGTAACACCCAGTTTGAATTCCGCTGCAACCATGAATTGGGGGTGTTACAGATTGGTACCAGAGCCATGGTTATAGAGAAACGGGTCTAAGTGAGACCTAAACTATAACTACAATCACAAACAAAAACATTTTTATAGCCTTCCGCACTCCGTGTCTTCCATCCTCCAGACGATTATGGACTTATTAAGCATTTTTATGCTACACAAACATAATTGCATATTGATATATGTACGCTTAGCACATTTGAGCATTTTCCTGTAAGCATGTTATGCTACACAAACATATTAGTATATTGATATATACCCACTTTGAGCATTTCCCCGTAGACATTTTTATGCTACATAATTACATATTGATATATGTACCCTTAACATAATTGAGCATTTCCCCGTAAGCATTTTATGCTACATGAACACATATTAGTATATTGATATATAAACTTAGTTTATTTTCAATCATTTATCTAAACAATGGACTAAACATATCTGCGTATGCCTATTCTAGGGCATTACGACACAGCCAGATTCTCCCAATCATGTTCCTACTCCAAACATTATATGTCCAAGACATTGTAACTAATTACAATGGTCTCATTCACTTTTCAAGACATTGTATATTACAATGGTCTCATTCACTTTTCAAGACATTGTATGTTACCATGGTCTTTTTCACTTTTCAAGACATTGTATATTACAATGGTCTCATTCACTTTTCAAGACATTGTGAGATACAATGGTCTCATTCATTTTCCAAGACATTGTGAGATACAATGGTCTCATTTATTTTCCAAGACATTGTATTATACAATGGTCTTAACCATTTCTCAAATGTTTTGAGTCACACAATGGTTTAACCTACTTCCGAGACATTGTGTTTTGCGCAATGGTCTCTAGAATCATTCCCTCACATCATCAATATCATTTCATATGATATCAAAAACCCATCACAATATATCGATTTCCAAACAAGAAATATGAGATTTCTAAAGGATAAACAAATCCATCACCTACAAAAGCTGAAGTTCAGCTCTACATTTATCAAAGTTTTCTTCTGAAACCTTCATTGTTAAAAGTTCGTGATCCTGGCCAAGTATGTTCTATTTTAGAACTACTTAAAACTTCCTTTCCATACGTACCTACCCTTACTATCTTCTATGAAATGGAATATGAAAACATACGTTACAAGTTTTGTATGGGCGGGACTTGCAACTTAAGGGTTGACATCAACTTTGTTTAGTGGACAGTTTCCCGAAAGCAACGGACATATCAAAAGTATACCTAATTTAGGTATTTGAAAATTTTATCGAACCTTGGCTAAATATAGACTAGTCACCTATATTTAACCTAGGGACAGTGGAATATAGTCTGACTAACTATATTCGACTTAAAATTTCCAAATACTGAGAATAGTTGTACTAGAGTTATGTTTAGATTGATTTCCTACATGAACACGATAAACCACCAGAATACATTAAAACAATCTAGAGACACGATAGTGTCTTACCACTCAGCAAGATCTTAACACCTTAATTCATTCTTGAAGATTTTCATTTATGAGATAATCCGAACTACTATCTTAGGATAGTTATCAATTATTCTCTTCATCCTGTAGAAGTACTATCCTGTTTAGTTCCTAAGGATACCATCCCGTCATACACCTTTAAAATTTCTTAAAATTTTAAAGCAAACTTGACATCTCTACCAATATTAACATTAAGCATACACTACGCACTTTTGTTCACCAACATATCACATCATTATCATCACAAGTCCAAATACTCCATACATCCAAGATCTGATAAGATGTATCATGATCTTAAACTACTCTATTGGTGGCCAAACATGAAAGCCGATATTGCAACATACGTTAGCAAATGTCTTACATGCTCCAATGTAAAAGCCGAACATCAAAAACCATCCGGTCCATTGAAACAACCAGAGATTCCTATGTGGAAATAGGAAAGAGTTACTATGGACTTCATTACCAAGCTCCCAAAGACATCAAGCGGTTATGACTCCATTTGGGTCATACTTGATCGTCTCACAAAATCCGCACACTTTATATCAATCAAAGAGACTTACAAAATGGAACAACTTACTCGACTGTACGTCAAAGAAATAGTCTCAAGACATGGTGCACCGATATTCATCATATCGGATCGAGATGGTAGATTTACTTCCAATTTCTGGCAGTCCCTCCAGGACACATTTGGAACAAATCTAGACATGAGTACAGCGTATCATTCTCAGACCGATGGTCAGAGTAAACGAAACATTCAAACACTTGAAGACATGCTTCGAGCTTGTATAATAGACTTTGGAAAAGGATGGGATACTCATCTACCATTAGTCGAATTTTCCTACAGCTATCATACAAGTATTAAAGCAGCTTCATTTGAAGCACTTTGCGGTCGAAAGTGTCGTTCACCTGCTTGTTGAGCTGAAGTGGGGGAAGTTCAACTCACTGGTCCAGAACTCATCAGTGAAACAACGGATAAGATTGTACAAATCAGAAGTTGACCACAAGCCGCAAGAGATCGACAGAAAAGTTATGCCGACACACGACGCAGACCCCTAGAATTCCAAGTCGGAGATAAGGTTATGCTAAAAGTATCGCCTTGGAAAGGCTTGATACCGACATTACATTGCTCGGGTATGGATTGATACCTACATTACATTGCTCGGGTATGGCTTGATACCTACATTACATTGCTCGGGTATGGCTTGATACCTACATTACATTGCTCGGGTATGGCATGATACCTACATTACATTGCTCGGGCATGGCATGATACCTACATTATATTCGCCACAAGAAATCCTATCTTTTCACCAACATTGCTTCAAATCATGACATAAACTAAACTTCGGGACGAAGTTCCCGTAAGGGGTAGAGACTGTAACAATTCGCAATTTCAGGTTAATTACTATTCCCGGAAATTTTCACTATTCACTTTTACTATTCATTTTTCCCGAAATTTTCCCGAAATTTGATTTTTGTTTCTTGGCCTCGAGTGATAAATCATTTCCATGACAAATTAAAAGTTTGACATTCATAAGCTCATTTTCGTGAAAGTTAATAAGGAATTACACGTTTTAGGGTAAAACGTCATTCAGAAATTCTACGCACAACGAAACTCGACCGCGTTAAGTGACCCCGCATCAGAAAAATGTTTGACACACTCATGATTTATTTGAGAATTAATCATGACTGAGAAAAACATGACCAAAATAAGCCTCGGCCGTGAAAAACTAGAATTTTCAGTTTTTAAGCGTTTTTACTCAGCCGTAACCTTAGCCTATACCTGCACCGCATTTCTAATACGATTTGAGTTTTCAACTTATTAGAAAAAGTCAACATATTTTTCCCTCCTCCTTTGACCAAAAATCATTCCTTGATTTTATAAGTCATTCCTTGATTTTTAGGCTTACGGTTTGATGTCTAAAAGACATTTAATACCAACCGACACTGGACTGAGCCCATTCTAGACATTATAAGTCATTTTAAATCATTTATAACCTATTAGAAAAGTAATATTTTACTTTTCTCAATTTTACGCAATATTCGTACATTTTACGTATTACGCGTTTTAGACCCGTATTTCCAGTTTTAGCAGGGTTTTACCACCCAAATGGAACCTACCACTCATTTTATATTTTATTATGGAGTATTTTGACAAGTTTAATCATTCCTCCAAGTTTCGTATTTTTACGATACCCGGTTTTACGTTTTGTGACGTAACAACTTACGGTTTGCATTTTACGGAGTCAAAACATACTAGATATCTTGGATAATATCATCACAAGTCAAACCCTTCCTCCCCAAGCTTGTGAACCGCCACTAGGGGGGGGGATTCACACTAGGTGGCTTAATCTCATGCATTTAGTCATGAGATGAGAACATGTGTTAACCTTGGCCTCCAAGGTTTGACAAGTCAAGGTTCTAACCTCCTCAAGACCTTATTTAAGCCTTCTCTTCCTCTCCTTAGCCATTCCAACGACCCACACACACCAACACCATCTCCTTTGCTCATTTTTCTTCCAAATTTTAGCAAGATTCAAGAGCAAGTTCAAGGTAGAAACCCTAGTTGATCTTAGGTTATCAAAACACTTCCATAACCTCATATACTTGGTGATTTCTCTTGAGTTTGAATCCACCCAAGTCACCTCAACCTTCATCATCTCTCTTTCAAGATTACAAGAGTAGAAAGATTGCATGAAGTGAAGTGGGTTGAAGCAAGTCTATCAAAGTCCTATCCTTACATGTTAACTTCCTTTCATCTTTAAAAGCCAAAAGTTGTAAGCCAAACCCTAACATACTTCTTGTTGAATAATCATGTTCATGTTATTTACATATTATTCTTGCTATATTATGTCTTGTATAAATGTCCATGATGTATAAAAATGATTAAAACATGTTGTTGTAATTGATTGTTAAGATAAGTTACAAAAACAAGCAAACTAGTGACTTTCTTGGTATAACCTGATCAAAATGGTAAAATTATGATATTGGATCATTACATATTACAGTAGAGGACTTAACAAGGAAACCATAGCAATTTGAACCACCTAAAACGAGTATACGAGTCAAAAGTTACGCCCATTTGAAGTTACCAAAGATTTTCGGCAAAACTGCCTAAACCATACTGTTTTGCATTCTGACTTTTTGAAAGTCACCCTTCTGGTCTGATTCATCAAAAAGTTAAAACAAGAAAGTTGTCCGGAACGCCGTTTTCATTCAGGTTCAAAGAAGCTCGAGCCCTGAAAATGCTTTTTGAGTGATAATTTCTTCATATTCTTAACAGCCCATTTTTAGACCAAAGTCATTACATATAGGTTATGGTTTATGAAGACCAAAGGGGTCTTATGACCTAGAATCAAGACGAAAACCATGGATAGAGCCAAGGTTGAGTCTCATGACCTTGGAACAAGGACCAAAGGTCATGGCTAGGCCATGACGAAATGACCATACAAGCTTACTTAGGCGAAAACATGAAACAAGGAATTGGCGAGAACTTGAAACAAGCAATTTGGATCTACTTCACTTAAAAAGGAACCATGAGATATACAAAGAGAAAAATGGTCTTACAAGACTTATGAAACATACCCTAATAACAATCTTCATGTACTAATAAACTTTCCTAAGTTTATTCAAATTTCGGACATATAACTTTTCGGATCAAAACTTATATCTATATATTTTATCAACTACTACAATAGTAGGGAGCCTCATGTGAGGAGTTCATTATGTAAGCCGTCGAGATGAGTTGTGGATTTACGAGTTAAAGTGTCCTGGCTTCTCGAACGTTTACTAACATGACTTCTGAATTATGTCGGCCCGAACGGTAGTAAACGATATACAAAACATACATGTTTCATGAATCTTTTCTTTCAAAGACTTACAATATACATCATACCACATCATGGACTAAATGCAAGATATATATATAGGCACTACTTCATATTCTTTACTCAAATCCTAAGTTACAACAATTATTCTAGGTTGCTCGTAGAAGTTCTTACGTCATATCCATCATTCTCATTATACATCATCCAACTCAAGGTGAGTTCATAGCCCCACTTTCGATTACTTAATTGTTTTACAAACCCTTGGGGGGAATACATGCTATTTTAACCGAGCACAATGTTTTTAAATTGTATGCTTGCCTGATTGTTTTATTATCACTAAGTACCAGCCTTGCTAAACCGAGATCCCTTATTATGAACCATTTAATCACTAGCAATAGTGAGCGCAAATATTGTGAATAGGCCTATTGGGATTGACGAATCCCATTTGTATTGACTAAGTTCAAACAAATGCACTAATATTTGAGATTTAGGTATGTTAGCAAAGTACCTACCGGGATAAATCTGCCGATCGATATTGGTACACGTTAACGTTTTGGTGTCATAAGCTTAGTGTATAATACATTTTATGGGCGTATAATAACGTAGCCTGCCTATTTTGTTTTCCAAACATTGGTGTGAGTCCATAGCTCACACTACCAACATATTGTGTTCAAACGATTTAACAAACTCTATGAATATCACTCAACCTTTGTGTTGACCTCTCAAGCATGTATTTCAGGTTCATGACGATCAAGGATGGTACGGAAGGGCACGGATACTCAAGAGGGCTATAAATTTTATTATCATTCAAAACTCATTTAATGTGATTTGTAAACATGGAACCATTTGGGACCTCATTTTGTAATCTCTGATATTTATATAATTTGAATGATAAATCTTTTAAAATGACTCAATTGGAGTTCGTTTTCTATTATTGTGACTATTGTGCCGTCGAGTAACACCCAGTTTGAATTCCGCTGCAACCATGAATTGGGGGTGTTACAGGTTCTTCTTCACTTTCCATGCTCCAATCAAAGCTTCCTAGACCATCTCTTGACTCCAAAGCTCCATATCCTGTTCCTCATCAAAAGTTGTGCTCCAATCAACCTCTTCCAATGCAACCATAGAGTAGGTTAATGGTTCATCATCAAATTCATTACTCCAATCAACTTCTGACAATTTTTTTTGAGCCACCAAAGCTTGTGACTTTGGCTTAGCAATAGGGACCTCTTTTCTTTCAACCTTGGGTTGTTCAATCATCCTGTTTGGTTGATACTTTGCAAACTTGCATTCCCTTGCAAAGTGACCAGTCCTTTGACAATTAAAGCATTCAATCTTAGACTTATCAAATGATATCCCCTGCTTAGCTTTGAAATCAATTCCTCTCCCTGTCTTGTTTATAAACTTCTCGATCCTTGCAGTGATCATGGCAACCTGCCATCTTATGTCAAGTTCTTCCATAGCATCATCATCAATTTGGAGGACATCTTCTTGATAAGTAACAGGCAGAGTGGCTTGTTGGGCAAAGAATGAGCATAGAACATCATCTGAATTTGGGGTCTGTGATGAAGTGGTAGTGACCATGGTTGTACATGGATTCTGTGTCTCTGCAACAGTACTTTGGACAGGGTAAGCAGTACTTTTAATGGAAGTACTGCTTCTGTTTTCAGAAGATATAAAGGCAATATTATGTGTCACAACTCGTAATTTCCGGTCATTTTTCTAAACCTCGACAATTTACTATTCACAAGTTACTATTCATCATTTACTATTCATCGATCACTATTCATCATTTTCGAGGTCAATTTGATATTCTGAGAAGCGTTCAGAAATTTTACTATTCACTAGACACTATTCATTTCCGGAAGAATATCACTATTCACGAGCATTACTCATGTCATCGTAAACTTAGAATACGGGTATTCAAAATTCGCGTAACCGTATTGGTTCAGGAGCGAATTTATGCATTATCATTGGGACATTTCATACAGACTAGAAATAGTCTGCATATCATCTTTATGGCACTTGCATACTATTCCACTCGTAGGGTGTTCAAATTATATTTTTAATATAATTAACGAATTACGTATGTTTATTTTTAAATAAACACTAATACGCGAACTATAAATGTGACTAACACGTCCAACACTCCCGACTATGATCCCAATACATTTTTATATTCATTTTAATAATATAAAAATTTATTATATTAATTTACCCGGTATTTTGGAAATTTATTTATTTCGTATCGTACGTCTAATTTAATTACGACGGTTTTCATAAAAATTAAACTATAATTATCTAAACACCCAATAATTTTACCCAACCTATTTTTATAATTTTTATAACTTTATTATGTCCCGGTTAACTCCGTTAAAATTATTTTTAGTTAACCCGGTACCCGGTACACCTTAAAACTACTAATACACACAATAATTATACAAAAAGTCACCAAAAACTCTTACACTCCAACCTCCCCCTCCATTATGCCGCCCCCCCCCCCCCCCCCCCTTGTGATTTCCTAGATTTATGGATCTTGTTTCTTCATTTAAAGCTTGTACTAACTTTTATATAATAATAATACTAATAATATACATACTAAAAACTAGATATTTTCTCCTCATTTATTCACTAGCCAAGAAAAATATTCATCTCTTTTCTCTCTTTGGGGTTCACGGCAAAACAAGAAGAACAAGGCAAGACCAAATATTTTTCTCAAGATCAAGTGTTATTCTAGTGTAGTTAAGTTATTCTTACAAGGTTTTGAAATACAAACTTAAGAATACTAAGGTTTTTATCATCTAATCACACCATCTTTCAAGTAAGTTAACAAACTCATTTTTATAATTTTTACAAGATATTACTATGGTTATATATTTTTCTTACAAGAACTCATGCATATAATGGCTTATACCACTTTATTTTATAAACTTTTAACTTTTGAACCTTAGAAAGTGAATATAGTTAGATCCTTGTTAGATCCACTTGGTTTGTGATGTTTAGGAACCCATGACACCCTAAGAAGGTGTATGGTAGGATTAGACTAGTTTTGTGGTGATTGAAAGTGGTTTGATTGAAGTTAGAACTAGTTTGGAGACTTGAAAATGGTTTTTGAAACTACATATTGACCTACTGTCCCTATTTTTATTTCGTGGGAAAATCAGTGAATGATGGGTAAATTTTGACCAAAGATTTAGAAAATACTTTCAAAAACGAAACTTTAGGCGAAAGAATGGATTAAAAAGAGCTTATAACGAAGGAGATATGATTTTTGCAAATTTAACGACGAAAACTATTTTTATAAAAACTGCTTGCTGTTTGGCAGATTTCGACGGGCAATTAGAGGCATTAAACGTAACCTAGAAGTGCCGGGTTATCAAAAATATATTAGTATAGACAAAAACGAATCCGTAGATATAAAGAACGAAGGAAATGAACCTAAAACGACCAAGTTATACCTGTTTTAACATCGTCAAACTATATATATATATATGGACACAAATAAAAATAATAACTTACGCGCTAAACGGTATATTTTCTAGAAATGTTACTAAGGACTATTTTCTTATCAAATGAATACGTACGACCCAATGGAATATTTATACAACTTAACGACGTTATTTTAAGGTTTTCGATACGATGAATATAACGCTAACATTTTCATACAAGATAATACGACGAGTTATATACTCCTATATATGGACTTATTTTTCCTAAGTATGGAAACTATTTTACTATGACGATAACTAGTATTTCCAAATTACGAGTGGTATAGGTATCATGTGCATGTGCATTCATTACATTACGGCTTGATCTTAATTAGATCACGATTATTCATTTAGGTTGCGGGTAGTGTTCGCGCCTCATTGTCCCTACTACTTTTACGTCATTGTACCATCTTTGTACCATCCTTTTGAGGTGAGTTCTCATAGCCCCGTTTTAATTACTTATTTGATTTTAAATCCCACAGGGGAGAATACATTGCACAATTATTTTTGTACATGCCCAAGTATTACAAATTCCATACATTGCTTAAGTTGCCTTATTACCACGTCTTGACAAGTCCCCTTTATTATCATGGACCGTTAATTTCTAGTACTAAGCGGGAGTGAGTGGATAGATCTATCGAGGGTGACGCCTCCATTCGCGTTGGGTTGCTCCAACGGGACGAATGCATTTCATGTCTTAACGAATTGAGTGTCTGGTAAACACTCTGGTGGGGCATTACTAAGTCTAGCTTCGGGGTCATGAGCTTAAGAGACAATGTAGCATTTTTGACATTCTTGTCGGTTTACTTATTACTTGTGGCTTATGTACTTACGATTTACTTATAAACCTATGATTATTCACCAACATTCGTGTTGACCGTTTTTCGCAATGTATTTCTCAGGTTATTAAGGTAGCTCATGTTGCATACATTTGGACCTTCATGGAGTCGCGGAGTCGACGCGTCTCACCATATTTTCTGCACTTATGAAACGTTTGATCTTGTTGAACTTATTTTAACTATATTGGCAAACTCTTTTGGGACCTAAGCTTTGTAAACTCTGAATGTTTTAATGATCAAACGCTGTATTTTCTAAACGACACTTTAGGTCGTTCAATATAACTGTAACTATGGTGCTATGACAGTCACCCCCAGGTATTCCATTCCGCTGCCATTCAGGTATTTTGGGGGTGTGACAGATTGGTACCAGAGCTAAGGTTATAGCGAACTAGGATGTATCTTGGACCCTAGACTATAACCACATCATCATAGCATCTCATCATTTCATCATAAGTGCATATTCACTATACATGTTGTTTTACGCACACACTGTTCAAGTTACTTATACCCATACTCCTATATATATATATGATTATATTGACCTGGTTCACAAGTGACATGTCTTCAGATACCCACGCCGTTATCCTTTCGTCGGATTCCGACATTGAAGATGCCTTGTCATCTTCCACTACCATTATACCACCAGCTGTACTTACACCACCATTAGCACTATTGAATTGTCATAAGAGCAAAGTTCTCATTCAGCCTATACATAGAATGCCGTTTGGTAGTATATTCAGACTTAAATTTTAATGGACTTATTATGATGATTATTACAAGGGAGATAGCATGTTTTCTTTCCTTCACTAGTAGGACGCTTACTACCACCACCGTTGGTTACTTATTTCACTATTGGTCGCCCCATAGTGCGTACTTTAACTTTACCTCTTAGATATCGCGAGATAGCGTGAAAGAGGGTAGTATCCCATTCACTATTATCACCATTATCTCGTAACTCATCACTAGGATTTCATCGTCATCAATGTTATTCTCATCCTTTAGACTATTATCATTTCCTTTTTCCATTTCCACTTGCCACGAATTAGATAACACCTTGTGATAATACCAAGATTACGGACTCGACAGGAACATCTGCAGGTTCCTCAAGAATGGCTTAGAATCTACACTATCTAGGACTTGATCGATGCACAACTTCAGACACTACTTCAGGACTATCTCGACCTTATGATGCCATAAACCTGATTTCACTTAGAGGGACTACAGGAAATCCCTAGACTAGACTTATATCTTTACTAGCTTTTACTATTACCCTAGCCACGGGAGGTGTGGCATAGTTCAAAGAAACTTGTAGTATTTTGATTTTTGTACAAACGGAATCACCAAGTATTGACTCTACTATAGGGGAATGGTTGTGCTATCGATGATATTGGTCCATATAGACCAAAACCTTCATGTATTATATTCATGTGTTATGAATACGATGATCCTTATTACCTATAAATTCTTATAGACTCGTCGGATTTGATGGAAATAGATTTAAGCAAACAACTCCAAGCATGACGCAAGCTGCTGTTGGACAAGTCATTGCCAAGAACATGGCCACTGCCTTCACCAAGGAACTTACTCACGTGGAATTTATGGGTTGTAATCCCTCCTTCTTTAGCGGAAATATAGACACAAAGGAATTTCTCAAATGGTTCGAAGAATTAGAAACAATCTTTCAAAGTGGTGACTGCCGTAAGGAAGACAAAGTTAAGTTCGCCACTTGCACTTTTCAGAAGCATGCCCAGAAATGGTAGACTAAGTATGTCCAGGTAGTAGGAGTTGATGCTGCTTACTCACACTCTTGGGAGAAACTAAAAAGGATGATGAGTTTGAAGTTCTGTGTGAAAAGCGAATTACAAGCAATTGAACAGGAAACACTAAACCTTACCATGGTAGGAGATGATGTTGTTAAGTATACTGCTTCTTTTTATGATTTCGCTCAACCAGGCTCTGCAATGGATGAACCAGAAAGCAAGAAACTTGAAAGGTACATCGGAGGACTTTCTCCTGAAATTCGTATGTTGGTCAACTCATTGGAACCCGATACCATGCCTGAAGCTATCAGGATGGCGATCGAAGCAAAGGAACGCATAGCTCACCCCAAGATCTTAGGAAGAAAAAGTGACAATAAAAGGAAGTGGAACAACAACCGAGGTGAGAATGCCACACAAGTACCACCCAAGAGACAAGGAGTTGCTAAACCTAATGCTACAGGTCTAAAGGAAAAGAATGATTACCTTGGTATTTTACCTAAGTGTGAAGAGTGCCAACATCATCATAACCCAGGACGTTGCCCGGAACCATGTGGCAACTGTAAGAAGGTTAACCACAAAACCAGGGACTGCAGGTTTCCAATTGTGGGTGATAATCAGAAACCATCAATAACATGTTTTGGCTGTGGTGTAGTGGGACACTTCAAGAGTGAATGCCCAGAGTTGGGAAGCCAGAATTGGAAGAAGAAGTTTATGTTTTAGTTATGTGAACTATAGTTTGAGCCCTCTAGGGTTGTACTTTCTTTTGGTACTTTCCATAAGTACGTTGATGTAACCTAGATACATTAAGCACTTTCCTATCTAATGTAATGACTATCTTTGTTATCTCTGTGATAATCGTAACCTTCGTTTATTCCATTTCCTATTGCAATTGTGCAATTTTTAATCGTTTCGCAACATTATACCATTGTCTTATTTAGGGAATAGGCCGATTTAGTATTTGATGGATTAGTAGATTATTACCATTCCATAGTATTTACCCATGTATCCAATAAACCATTCCACGAGTTTTATTTCAAACTATTTTACTACCTTATGGGGAAATTGTTTTTACCGAATTTCTAAAATAAACCGTTTTGTTACCGTACTATAAACTGATTTTCCGATATTATGCCAAATATTTACTATTATTACGCGAAACAATTTTTATATTACTTTGAAAGGGAATATTTAGTATACCATTTTAATAACAACGCGTTGAACACCATCTAAAGCTTTTGAGAAAAATAATATTATTTTGATTAAATCAAGCATCGCATCATTAGTCCTCAACTATACATAGCCTGATCACCTATGTATACTTCAGGAAAGATTATGCCATGATGGAAATAGTTACTTTTTAAAGTATTGCTAATAACAATCTTCGTTTAAAAGCGTTTTAGACAAGTAAACTCTTTTATAAGTGTCTTTTTCTGACAAACTCTCCCTGGATACTTACCTCACCTGTCACACACTTAGTCATTAAGTTGGACTTTCCATTGACTTCTTTAGGAGAGACTTCCCATATTAAGTACTAGGAGGATTCCTCGATACAAGAAAAACAATAAAAGGGTTACGAAACTACAAACCTAGACTAGAAGTATACACCAAGACAATTTATAACTCAACAGCAATTCTAAAATGCCACTGGACCATCCGACCCACCATCTCTGACCTAGTTGTCCAATTTATTATTCAAAGGTACTAGCTAGACTGAGCTACAGGATCAAACACATTGTGAAGGTACGCTAAGCAACACCATGGGAATAAACCAAGCCTCCTAACCGATACTGTAGAGCGATTTGATTAAACATGACCTCATCTAAACGCAAACTTCCCTATAATAAGTTTCACCAAGGAAAAATTGATTTGAGTTAAGGGCATCGATGTAGATTCCCTTAAGGCATTGTGTTCTCAAAGAAATTCTAGATAACTTCACCTATACATCGAGAGAGGCATCAGACTCAAGAATATCTCCCCAGCTACATGTGAAGACAATACGGAAATTCATCGACAAAGTATAAATTGAAACCCTCATACTGCCAACATGATGACAATTACAACGATAAACCATCTCAAGACTTAAGTTGGTTGAATACCTAGGCTTGTAGTTTTGCTAGATAACCACCAATAAGTACCATCCAATATCAGAAACCGAACGTTAGACATCTACGCATTTATGCGAGCATTTCCTAGCCTACCATTTTATCCTTGTTAAGTGTTTTCACTTTCAAATAAAGTTGATTTAAAAATTGTGTTTATACAAAACACATATCTTGTAGAAGATAATTTTTGAATTGCCTATTTTGAATAAATACGATCCTTTTTAGTCAATATTTAGCAAAACCATTGTACAATGGGAAATATATAAACATCACACTTTGGTAAACAGTCCTATTCACAACCTATTTGAAAACCGCGTCACATTTCCTAACTATTGAATTTTGAATCATCAAGAAAGATATTATTTAGTAAACCATTTGCTCCATTTTCTAAATTCGTTTATTCAGAAAAAGATTTCGACCAAAAACTCAAAAATCGCGAGATAAATTTTGAAAACCAATCACCATGCTACATCGCTTATGCGTTTAGGGCTTTGTGACTTGACAATAAGAAATATTAGAATATGTGATGAAGGAAATTAGGAGGAACACCATAGAACGATTACAAACGTCAGTAATGGAGACCAAGCACAGTAGGCAAAGAATGACACATGTCTTAGCAATCCATTAGACCAAAACACAAAGAATCAAACATTGTTACCCATATTCTATCTTCTTCGTATAACGCCGTGTTCGAAAGACGTAACGTTGTGGAATTAGTCACAAGATTTATTGTACCTATTTCAATTATTCCTGATAAAAGTGATCGAATCACCTCAGACTTCTAGCAATCATTCTCAGATTTCCTTCGGAACCTCATTAAGATGTAAACAACGCCTATCATCCTCAGATCGATGGTCATAACGAGAGAGCAATTCAAACATAGGAAAGTTATGCTCAGAGCATAAGTGATTGACTCTAGAAATGGTTGGACTAACCCTTTATCATAAATCAGATTCGTTTACAACGATAGTTATCGCACGAGCGTAGAGACTACACCATTTGAGGCACTTTATGGTCGAAGTACCAATTACTCATTTACAGACCGAAATCGGAAAGTTAAATTCACTGGTCTAGAACTAAATTATGGAACAACAAAGGAAATTTCACAAGTCAAGAACCCGTTACAAGCAACGAGAAACTGGTAGAAGTAGGTTGGTACATGACGCACATCATACGGATTGTGTATCCTTGAACAGCAAAATAACTAGATTTACGTGAGAGAACGAACTAAGTTGAAAGCTTTGCTTTGGAGAGGCATGATACGATTTTGGTAACACGAGAGATTGAACCTTTAAGTATATTGGACCATTTCAGATTCATGTTAGAATCGACCAGCTGACATATAAGATTTGAGTTCTGACAGAGTTCAGCAACATATATTACCCATATTACATTATATAAACCTGAGGAAGCACTGATCATCTATTGACGAACCAAACTCGGAAAAAGCCAAACTCACTATTCCAATAGGCATTCATGAAATAACCAGAAATTTCCTACAAGTCAAGAATCAATTACAAATTCTATAAGTTGTAAACCATTAAAACTTCAAATTGGTAGCCAGATCATGTTGAGAGTTCTGCCTAGAAAAGGCATGATATTATTCGGAAAATTTGGAAAGTTAAAACTGATATACACTGGACCATGTAATAATTCAGACAGAGATGGCCTAGTAGCCTTCAGACTTGAGCCTTGTTAAAGAACAGCCGGATTACACAACTATGTTTCACCTATTTGAATCCAGGAAATGACTTTCAGATTAGTCAATCATAATCCCATTTGGAAGGGAATCCAACCTTGAGACAAACGTAAACTGGGTAAGGGAACCAGTAGAAAGCATGGACCATGAGGTCGAACGGTTGAAGCAAAGTCAAATTCCTATCGTGAAAGTTCGCTGGAATTCTTGAAAAGGACCCGAATTTACGTGGGAACGAGAGGACCGAATGCAACTCAAGTATCCACGTCTTTTTACCAAATATACTTCAGAGACCAACCAAAACTGAACTTCGGTGTTAGAAGGGAAGACTGTCACAACTCGTAATTTCCGGTCATTTTTCTAAACCTCGACAATTTACTATTCACAAGTTACTATTCATCATTTACTATTCATCGTTTTCGAGGTCAATTTGATATTCTGAGAAGCGTTCAGAAATTTTACTATTCACTAGACACTATTCATTTCCGGAAGAATATCACTATTCACGAGCATTACTCATGTCATCGTAAACTTAGAATACGGGTATTCAAAATTCGCGTAACCGTATTGGTTCAGGAGCGAATTTATGCATTATCATTGGGACATTTCATACAGACTAGAAATAGTCTGCATATCATCTTTATGGCACTTGCATACTATTCCACTCGTAGGGTGTTCAAATTATATTTTTAATATAATTAACGAATTACGTATGTTTATTTTTAAATAAACACTAATACGCGAACTATAAATGTGACTAACACGTCCAACACTCCCGACTATGATCCCAATATATTTTTATATTCATTTTAATAATATAAAAATTTATTATATTAATTTACCCGGTATTTTGGAAATTTATTTATTTCGTATCGTACGTCTAATTTAATTACGACGGTTTTCATAAAAATTAAACTATAATTATCTAAACACCCAATAATTTTACCCAACCTATTTTTATAATTTTTATAACTTTATTATGTCCCGGTTAACTCCGTTAAAATTATTTTTAGTTAACCCGGTACACCTTAAAACTACTAATACACACATTAATTATACAAAAAGTCACCAAAAACTCTTACACTCCAACCTCCCCCTCCATTATGCCGCCCCCCCCCCCCCCCTTGTGATTTCCTAGATTTATGGATCTTGTTTCTTCATTTAAAGCTTGTACTAACTTTTATATAATAATAATACTAATAATATACATACTAAAAACTAGATATTTTCTCCTCATTTATTCACTAGCCAAGAAAAATATTCATCTCTTTTCTCTCTTTGGGGTTCACGGCAAAACAAGAAGAACAAGGCAAGACCAAATATTTTTCTCAAGATCAAGTGTTATTCTAGTGTAGTTAAGTTATTCTTACAAGGTTTTGAAATACAAACTTAAGAATACTAAGGTTTTTATCATCTAATCACACCATCCTTCAAGTAAGTTAACAAACTCATTTTTATAATTTTTACAAGATACTACTATGGTTATATATTTTTCTTACAAGAACTCATGCATATAATGGCTTATACCACTTTATTTTATAAACTTTTAACTTTTGAACCTTAGAAAGTGAATATAGTTAGATCCTTGTTAGATCCACTTGGTTTGTGATGTTTAGGAACCCATGACACCCTAATAAGGTGTATGGTAGGATTAGACTAGTTTTGTGGTGATTGAAAGTGGTTTGATTGAAGTTAGAACTAGTTTGGAGACTTGAAAATGGTTTTTGAAACTACATATTGACCTACTGTCACTATTTTTATTTCGTGGGAAAATCAGTGAATGATGGGTAAATTTTGACCAAAGATTTAGAAAATACTTTCAAAAACAAAACTTTAGGCGAAAGAATGGATTAAAAAGAGCTTATAACGAAGGAGATATGATTTTTGCAAATTTAACGACGAAAACTATTTTTATAAAAACTGCTTGCTGTTTGGCCGATTTCGACGGGTAATTAGAGGCATTAAGCGTAACCTAGAAGTGCCGAGTTATCAAAAATATATTAGTATAGACAAAAACGAATCCGTGGATATAAAGAACGAAGGAAATGAACCTAAAACGACCAAGTTATACCCGTTTTAACATCGTCAAACTATATATATATATATATGGACACAAATAAAAATAATAACTTACGCGCTAAACGGTATATTTTCTAGAAATGTTACTAAGGACTATTTTCTTATCAAATGAATACGTACGACCCAATGAAATATTTATACAACTTAACGACGTTATTTTAAGGTTTTCGATACGATGAATATAACGCTAACATTTTCATACAAGATAATACGACGAGTTATATACTCCTATATATGGACTTATTTTTCCTAAGTATGGAAACTATTTTACTATGACGATAACTAGTATTTCCAAATTACGAGTGGTATAGGTATCATGTGCATGTGCATTCATTACATTACGGCTTGATCTTAATTAGATCACGATTATTCATTTAGGTTGCGGCTAGTGTTTGCGCCTCATTGTCCCTACTACTTTTACGTCATTGTACCATCTTTGTACCATCCTTTTGAGGTGAGTTCTCATAGCCCCGTTTTAATTACTTATTTGATTTTAAATCCCACGGGGGAGAATACATTGCACAATTATTTTTGTACATGCCCAAGTATTACAAATTCCATACATTGCTTAAGTTGCCTTATTACCACGTCTTGACAAGTCCCCTTTATTATCATGGACCGTTAATTTCTAGTACTAAGTGGGAGTGAGTGGATAGATCTATCGAGGGTGACGCCTCCATTCGCGTTGGGTTGCTCCAACGGGACGAATGCATTTCATGTCTTAACGAATTGAGTGTCTGGTAAACACTCTGGTGGGGCATTACTAAGTCTAGCTTCGGGGTCATGAGCTTAAGAGACAATGTAGCATTTTTGACATTCTTGTCGGTTTACTTATTACTTGTGGCTTATGTACTTACGATTTACTTATAAACCTATGATTATTCACCAACATTCGTGTTGACCGTTTTTCGCAATGTATTTCTCAGGTTATTAAGGTAGCTCATGTTGCATAAATTTGGACCTTCATGGAGTCGCGGAGTCGACGCGTCTCACCATATTTTCTGCACTTATGAAACGTTTGATCTTGTTGAACTTATTTTAACTATATTGGCAAACTCTTTTGGGACCTAAGCTTTGTAAACTCTGAATGTTTTAATGATCAAACGCTGTATTTTCTAAACGACACTTTAGGTCGTTCAATATAACTGTAACTATGGTGCTATGACAGTCACCCCCAGGTATTCCATTCCGCTGCCATTCAGGTATTTTGGGGGTGTGACATTATGAGAACTTGAGCCTTTGTTACCCTTCATCTCGTGCTCATACCCTTTTAGATTATTGTAGAGATCATCAAAGTTCATAGTGTTGAAACCAGGTTGTCCTCTAATCATGGTAGCAACCACATGCCATGCAGATGGCAAACTCCTCAAGAACTTCAAGTTTGCATCTTCAATAGATGCCTCTTCTCCATATAACTCTAGCATACTGAGTAGATTTTCATATCTATCATAGGCAGAGTCAAGGCTTTCTCTTTCACCAACAGTGAAGGTTTCAAACTGTTGCTTCAATAGGTTCCTGTGCATCTTCTTGGAAGCATCATTACCTCCAAATCTTGTTTTAATAGCAGACCATAGTTGTTTTGCATCCTTGGCATCATGAAACTTCAATAAGTGACCATTAGGAATGGCAGAAAGCAGTATGTTGAGAGCCTTATCTTGATTTCTTTTGGTGGCAGCTGGCAAGGATGGCTTAGGTCGTGCTGGTTGTCCTCGGATCTCCAATGGTTCATCAACTACCATATTGCCATTGACAATCACATCCCATAAAGCATGGTCTATGATGGCAATGTACTGCCTCATCTTCATGCTCCATAGATCATATTCTCCCTTCTTGACAATAGGAATTCTAACTGCAGTAATGGATGGAGCAGGTGCAACATCTGTCGACATCTTTAAGGGTTTGTAGTAAAATCAGTTTTAAAGGTTTTCTTCTTAATCAGAGTTTCCACACAAGCTCTGATACCACTTGTTGGATCGATATACTCTGACCAAACTACTTTGTAGCTTGTAAGGTTTTAACAATCTTGAATAACTCAAAATAATTAATATTGAAACACTGATATTACTTTGTAAAGTATGCGAAATCTACTAACACAAACCTAAGAAGAACTTTGATTTATGTTAAAACCAACTCTTGAACCTGCTTCTCTAAACACAGATTCACTAACAATCCCTAACTTCTCTAAAATCACCTTCTAGAAATCGTATTATGAAACTCTAAAACTCATATCTCTAATACCATCCTAAGACTCCTTTTATAGGCATAAGGAAAACCTTAAGTCGGTTTACAATAATTACTTGAACGACAAGTAAACTATCCCTAACTAATTCTAGAATATTCTTACAATATTACATAATAATCCTTAATCAATATTGCATATTAGTCCTTGTTATTAAAAGTACTTTGAGTAATATTCAACCACGAGCAGTACTTTGACCTTGAACAACACGTTGACTTTTGAGCAGTACTTTGACATAGCAGTACTTTGATCTTTCCAGCAGTACTTTGATCTTTATATCCCAACAGGATTTGATGTTTCAAGATTTACTTTTTTAGTTGTGAGTATTGGGATGATAAATAATTAAGCTACTTTTGAGGGGAGGCATTAGTAGTTAGTCATTATTTGAAGGGAGGCTACATATATCATTCAACAGAAAAGCAATATTATTCATTATTATTCAAGGTTGTTACATTCAACATTCAAGAGACAAAGACACTGTCAAGCCAGAGATACATAATCAAAACAAAATACCCAAACCCTAACCAACCTACATCCTACACAACCTACTCCATATGCCTTTTTCCTTTTCCTTGATAGTTATGCTTTCCCTTCCGAGCAATCTTTCTCTTGTCATTAAAAGATGATTGCTTCCTTGGGCAAGTGATACATGGGAATTGCACCCTCGCAACAGGTTTTACCTCTCAAGGGATCTTGAGAAGCTTACAACCCCCACCAGGCAGTGTACCTGATCGTTGTAGTATAGTATGGTGACAAGTACCGGGGGATTGATCGTTCAACTCAGGAATAGTGTCGTTAGGATTGAAATTAATCTAACTAGGTCTAAAGGTGAAGGATGATTCTTTTTGTGTTTTTATATTTTATGAAAAGCAGGTAAAAATCACGGGTATTGGAAGGAGGGGCGGAATTAGTTGCTAATCAACTAACCCAAAAGCTACTAATTAAACTAATGTGCAACAAAAATAAACTAAGGTTCTACAAGAGATGCGAAGCATGTCTACCCATGATATGTTACTCCTTGCTAGCTATCCAATTCTGCCTATTGAATTGTCACACTTTGTTTTAATTGACGGGTTGTATTCCTTAATACTAGTTGTAGGGCCGTGTACGATCTTCCTAACTCTATAAGCTCCTACTTCACTCCTATGTCGAGCCGCTAAAAGCTCCTAACATGGGATCATTAGAATTCAGTTATGCTTTAAATAGAACCATATAATCGTAGTACACATCCGATCATGTTTCTTAAGACGTTCAAACAAGTTACCAATTGGAAGTCTGCCAGTTTTTTAAGCCTAACATCGAATTCAATCAACCAAACAAGAGAAAATAGGAATCAAGAATTATAAGCTAAATCAAGTAGACCTATTGAAGTTGTCACACCTTAATTGATGAAGATAGACACAAACATCAACAAAGACATCAATAAGATCTAATAAATTATATACAAGTTTCACACAATCATAAGTAGACACAAGATGAATTAGCCAAGCATAATTAATGAAGAACAAGCAACAATAATGATAATTGAAGACATGAATTAAGATAGAATCAACAAACCATTACAAGACGTTTATGGAGTGATTGAAACCCTCTAAGTTGCTGGAAAAGCACCTACCTAAACCCAGGAATCGACCTTAGGGTTTAGGGCTTAAAAAAGTGAAGTAATAAGGATTTATAGGCAGATTTTCTGTCGGCCCGATCTCACGGCGTTAGCTCTAACAAGTGATGGTGTTACGACCATTTTTTCATCAAATCGAAGATTTTTTCGTCCTGATCGTTTCCTTTTTTGAATCGCTAAAATCCGAGTTCGTATGCAAAAGTTATGGCCAAAACAGTGTCAGCTACCTCGCGCACAAGTTATGACTATTTAACACGTGCTGGCCTTCCATCAGATACATTTGACGTCGTCACCTTATGACTTTTGACGTCGTCAAGTTCATCCATGATGCCGTCTGCTTTGATTATTCTCTGGAGCGTCTCGCTTTGTGGTAATAGGTGATACATGTGACGCCCTACGTCACCGTCTCTTGTTAAATCCCAAATTCCTTCTCTGTCTCGTCAAGCTCAAAGCAACATATCCATCTCTTGATCAATGAGTGACGACATCACCTTGTGATTTTGACGTCGTGAGGTACTGTTCCAGGCTTTGATTCTTGATTTTCTCGTTTTCTTCATTCTTGAGCATAAAAACGTCCAAAAAGCTCCAAAATGCTTCATATTCTAGAAATCACGTCCCAAGTACCTAAAATTACAAAAGGAACGATCTAGGGCAATATTTGATCAAATAATCACGATTTAGGGCTTAAATGACCCCCTAAAAGCGGTAAAGTTTTCACTTCATCAAATATCCCTACACTTGGGATTTGCTTGTCCTCAAGCAAATAAGCTTTTCCACCAATAAAAATACAAGTTAGGGGTCATTTAACACTAATATAAAAGTAATTACAACAAATGATCGTTCTTTTTAAAGGGTTATAACGTTAGGCGTAGGGGATATGGAAAACACGATTTTGTTGGATAAACGGATATTTTACTGGTGGCAAGTCAATTGTCTTAGTTAACTACATGTACAATGAGGCGTTGTTAAGCCAAGACTCGACTCAACTTGAACTAACTACGACTCTTTTTGGATTTTTTTCAAGACACTATTTGACTTAAACATAAATAAAAGAAACGGATGGTAGCCCGTATATTTTTCTCTTTTCTTTTTCTTTTTTTTTTTATTATTTTTTTTTCGATTTTTTTTTCATACACTTTTACTCTACCATCCAAAATAATACATCAAAGGGAGCTCGTTTCCTCCCTACACTTAAGCTTTTACATACTTTACAATCAACTATTCTAATGACTCGAATCAAGATAATCAAAACACTTGGAGTACTTTTAAATATTAACGCACATATGGGGGTAATAATTGATGTCATCCCCATTACTCCATTACAATAGTACTTTACCCATGAGTCCCAATCATCCCAAAACAATATGTACAAGATATGACTCGACTTAGCAACCATGTAATCAATTAGACAACTAACTAAGGGTTTAACAATTGTTGTAACAATAATGCACTAAAGATGAGTGCATACACGAAAGGCTAAGGCGATTTGGTTGCACATTTGGGGTGGATTGTAAACAAATTCTATCTTTAAGTAAGATGCTTAAAGTTAGAAACGAAAAAGATAGGCTCAGAGGGGCGTACTATGGGTATCGTGTACTAAAAATGAGTACAACGCAAAGGTGTGGGAGAATTACTTGACTAATGAAGTCAATGTAATTATATAAAACACATGTGTAAAAACATGGGTTATCCTAATGCCTCTTATCATGTAGTAAATCGTAATTACACGAATGTAGTCTCACTAGCGGTCACGGAATACATCGCTATCACAAGTTCTAGAATCTGAATACTACCGGTACACTGATGAGTGCTCAAACACTCATCATTTTTATCGTATTTAAACTGCCAAAACATCCAAAAACGCTCAGAAATGCATCAAAATACTAAAAATATCCCAGGGATTGTATTTTATACATTTCAGATGCAAAATGAGCAAAAACAATGAAAAACGAACAAAGTTTACACAATTGGCAGTTTTAGTCCCCCAACTTTCAAAAAGTTACAAAACTAGTCCCTGAGCATTTGTTTTGAAAGGAAAAGTCAACCTAAGGTATTTAAAAGTCAAAATTTATCAAATTTAATCCTTAGGTAAAAACTTTGGAAATTTACTTTTGGTCCCTGTAGTTTGGGAAATTGACGAAATCAGTCCCTGGGAATTTTAAAAATGAAAAATATCTTTTGTGACTTTCATCTTATGGGAATGTGACAAGTTTGGTCCCTGGGAATAACCTTTGCAGTTTGGCAAGTTTGGTCCTCATACAAATCAAAAATTGCAATTTGGTCCTTGTGAACATTTACTACAAATGGACCTTTGAATTATTAACATAACCAAACCAATCCAAATGCAAACCAACCCCAACCCACTTTAACCCCCAAGCCCATTGCAATCCAAAGCCCACCACCCATCCCTTTTTATTAATAAAAACAAAGGACGGGTCAAAATAAGTCAACCCCACCCATCCTTCTTCTTCCCCTCTTTTTGCCGCCAAACATCCCCTGACACCATCACCACCACTGTACCTCCCAACATCCTTGTCCCCCCTCCTTTCTCAAACACTACCTACCCAGCCACCCTACACCATCAAAACAAGTCAACCCTCAACACCATCATTACGCCCGCCCCACTTCTCCACGTTGGAAATCCACAACAAGTTTTAGGTCATAAAATGGAAGCAAAGACTGAGATGAAGGGAAGCTCAAATCAATGGCTGGGATGTGTTATAGAAAGTACAAGGGATACTTTTGGGACTGCTGAGACAGAAGAAACAAGCAAGGTTGAAGCCCTAGTTTTTTTTAGTATAAATAGGTACCAAATGTAAGCCCAAGGAGGCAAGTAGTTAATGTAATTTTTTTTTTTTTTTTAATTCAGTATTAGAATAGTTTGTAATCTCTTTTCAATTTTAATGAAAGTACTTCAGTTTTCAGTTACTTAATCTTGTTCTCAATTTTAAAATTCAAGCAAAAATTTAAATCTTTAGTACCAGTTTGTTCAAGCTTATTAGTGAATCAATGCTCTTTCAGAAAGGTACATAAGTTCTAAAAAACATAAAAGAAAACATAAAAAAAAGGAGTTAATCAGGTTGGTATAATACCTTTGCTAGACTTTGTGGAGAGCTTTTGGAAGTTCCCCGAAATGGATGGGGAAGAAGGACTTTACCTAGCTTGTTTCACAACAAGCTAGGAGCTTGAAGCTGATTCAAGACACCTTGGTTAAGCCTTGGTTAAAGGTTCATATCATTTAGTTCTCAAATTTTAAATTTCTTATAATAAATTTGCATAACTTACTAATTTATAGTTACAGTAGTTAAATTCTGTTATTATCTATTTGTTTGTGTATGTGATAGTTTAGTTTGGCTTAATATCTCAGCTTTATAGTTTAAACTCTTGAGTGCTTGAAAAAAAATCTATCAAATCTATTTTTAAGGGTGTGTTTGGATTAACTGTGTCTAGGATGCATTGGGTGGTTTAGTTGATTAACTCCTGTTTTCACACATCTCATTAGGCTGTAGGAGTTCTAGTAAGACATTAAATCTTGTGGTGACAGTTAAAAAGTCAAATTTAGTTTCATTCTTATTTAACTGTCAACTGTTGTGGTTTTTGAGAAGTATAACCCATTTTTTTAGCTTCAAAACTTGTTTAGCTTGCTTGATTCAGGTCACTTTTATCTTAAAACACAAGCATGAATCAGTAGAGTAGGATTAAACCTTGTAACAGTCAAAGTTCTTCATCAAAAGAAAAAGTCAAAATTGTATATTTTGGAAAAAAAGTCAAATCTTGCATGAATTTACCTGAATTTTGTGTTTGATATCAAGCTTTGAAATTTCTTGGGACCATAGTCTTATTTTTGGACTTTTTTTATTTTTGGAATTTTTCTTATTTTTGGAATTTTTTTTATAGCCTGTGCATAAGCCAAAAGTAGCTTGCAGGGAGAGTTACCTCCCCTGCACCCATGTTCTGACCAACTCTCTCTTGACCACCTCTGGCTTATCAGTGGACCCCTCAGCTGATCCCTTGGGTCTTTGAGTACTTTAGCAGCAATGATGTTTAGTTTTTAGCTTGTTTGTGGGTTTAGCTTATTCTAATTAGCTTATTTGGTACTCTTTGTTCCCTGTCCTCAAGGATTTTCACTGAGTAAATCAGTGTTGAAAGTCCAAGTTCTTAGGCTTGTAACTTGTTATATAGTGGACCTAGGACTTGGTTCTTGGTTCTTAGGATAGCTCACCAGGCCACCTCCTTAGACCAACCACTATTGTGAACCCTTGAACCCCCCAGTGGATTTAGCTTATTCAGTTGATACTTCCTGATTTTCTTAGGATAGCTGCAAGTGAGCCCTTGAGGCCTGATTGACTCTGAGTATCACTTAGGACTGCTTATTGGTTAGATTTAGCTTATTCAGTTGATACTTCCTGATTTTCTTGCTCATTTCTAGTACATTTCAACTTTGTCTAGCTTACTTTGTACCTTAGGACAATAGTTTAACTTGGCAGCAGTTTGGGCTTCATCAAAAGTTCATAACCATAAGCTGTTAAGAAAAGAAGCTAACACTTGGCTTATTTTTTAGATTCATAAAAAGTTGCTTTGTAAAAAGTGTTTGTTTTAGTAGTAAAACAGTTGTGAAAAAGAAAATTTTGAAAAAGACAAAAAAGTTAGAAGTGATAGCTTCTATTTAAGCCACTTTGGCTTATTTTCTGCTTATTTATAAGCAAAAGCTATTGTTAAATTTTTTTCAGGCTTCTGTTAACATAATAGATTTTTAGGAATTTTTTTTAGATTTTTCCTTAATCATTTAGTATTTTATATAATTTAGTTTAATTTAAAATTAATTAAATAATTAGTTTTTAATTATTAATAATTAATTAAAAAGTAAGAAAAATAGTTTTTCTGTTTTAAAATTAGTTTTATAATATTTTAGATTTTTCTAAATTTAATTTTCATTTTTCTAGTTAATTTTCATAATTATTTGTAATTTAGGGTAATTTGGTTAATTAAAAAGTAATTAATAATTAGTAATTAATTAATAGTAATTAATTAAATAGTGTAAAAATTATTTTTCTTTTTCTAAAAATTTTCTTAAGTCATTAGAATTGTAAAAATATCATTTTCACGTTCGTAGGACTTTGTTTACTCTCGTTTCACTTTTTTATTTGCGCGTTCGCGTTTATTTGTAACTAAAACGCGCGTTTTTAGGCTAAATTACGTTTTTAAGTCATCTGATCACCAGTAATTGTTAGTTAAGTATTTCTAAGTCATTTCCCATCACTTTCTCGTAGTGTAACCATAATAATCAAATTCCTGACCTTCCTGATTAATCACCCGATCCTTTAAAACGTTTACAAATACAAGTGCACGCCTCGTCGGGACATAACGACCCGGGGATTCCCTAAACTCCTTGGTTAGTTGGTTTTTGACGTTTGACTTGGTTGACCATTCCTTGGTCAAATTAGGTTGACCGTTTGGAACCAATCAAAATTTGGCGCCGCTGCCGGGGAGGCTGCTGCGTATCTACACACGTATTTTAGATTAGTGATTTTTCACACATCACTGTATAAATACCAGCCACTTTTTGTAAATCTTAATCACAAAACAAAAACTTCATTAACACTTTTCCTAAAGTGTTAACAACACCAAAAAAAAATCAAAAACAAACAAAACAGATCGTTACGTTTTCTATATCGCGTTTCTTTTAAGGTGATTCTTAAAGAAATATGATTTTGGTAAACAAAACGACACCAAAAATATTGTCCAAAAGTTTTTTTTCACCCATACACAAAAACCCAAAAACATTCGTCTTTTCTTGTGAATAATATTACATAAAAATAAACCGTCGCAAACCAAGACAGAACACCTACTAACTGGGGGTGTGAACATAATAAGTTCCCAAACGAAAGATAAAAACTTGCCTTTGTATCCATGTAGGTGGTGTACCTTTCTTAAAGAAGCCACTTACTTGCGATTATTGGTTTAAGTTCACTGTGGTTTTGCCTCGACTTTGTTTTGATTGATTTTTGTTACTAGTGCATGCGCACTCGTTCTTCTAGGTCTACTAGCCCATTACGTGAGCTTGTAAGAAAACCTAGAAGACCTCGTAGACGTTCCGCACCGATAGTCGGATCTGAGATCCGTACTGTTTCCACTCCAGTTGTCACCATGGCGGAAGACCGCCCCATGTGTGAGCTTCTCCAAGCACCCATCGAGGGTTACGGAGACGCTATTGTTGTTCCAGCCATCGTGGCTGATAGTTTTGAGCTCAAAACCGGGTTACTTAATCTTGTAACCTAAAGTCAGTTTTACGGTTTTGAGAGGGACGATCCTTATGCTCATATTCGATGTTTCAATAAAATCACATCAACCATCAAATACAAAAATGTCCCGTGTGAAGCAATCAAGCTTCTTCTCTTCCCATTCTCCCTCGAGGGTCAAGCCCGGATTTGGCTTGAGAAACAACCCCCTCGATCTATTGAGACATGGGAAGATCTGGTAAAAAAGTTTGTGAATGAATTCTTCCCACCTTCTAAGACCACGAGTCTTAAAAAGGAGATCACCAAGTTCACTCAGAAATATGATGAATCATTTGGTGAAGCGTGGGACCGTTTTAAAGAATTACTTCGCAAGTGTCCACATCATGGTTTCTCCGAGTTGATGCAACTCAATACTTTCTACAATGGCGTGAGCCAAGTTGATCAGGATTCTCTCAATGCCTCCGCGGGAGGTAACTTTTTGAGTAGAACCACCAAAGAAGCCTTAGCAATCATCGAGAACAAGTCTAAGGTCCGCTCTACACGAAGCAAGCCGGTTGTTTCACAAATTAGTGCGGTTCCTTCCACTTCATCTCCTTCGAGTCAGTCTAGCACCGATGCTAAGATTGACAAGCTTATTGAGGCTATTCAAGCTTTGGTTCTTGACCAGACAAAGAAAGTCTCTTTTCCACAACAACCTCCACCTGCTGAGGTTAAAAAAGTGGAAGTCTGTGTAACTTGTGGTGGGCCGCATGCCTACTACAATTGCACAGCTACTGATGGTTCTCCGTTTAAAGCTCATGCTGTAGTCGGGTCATCTAATCAAGGAGGCAACCAGTACCGCCCTACTATGGACCCGAACTACCGTCCTAATCATTATCCTGGACCTCCTGGTTTTCATCAAAACCAAAATGTCCAAAACCGTGGCCAGAATCAAAACAGAGGAAACCAAGGTTTTCAAAACCAAGGTAACTTCGATCAAGGTCATGGTTTTCAGAATCAAAACCAAGGTTTCCAAAATTAAGGTTTCCAACATCAAAATCAAGGAAACTTTAATAGAAACCAAGGTCAGGGTAATTTCAATCTGGGATATTTTCATGGAAACAACAACCCTAATCAGGGTAATTTTCAAAATCAAGGCCCCAATCAGAACAATCGTGCTCAAAATTTTAATAACCAAAATCAAGCCATTGTTCCAACTGGGCCGTCATCCGACGAGTTGTTAAAACAATTCATGAAGTCCCAAGAAGAGATGAACAAGTTGTTGGTTAGCCAGATTTCTGAAATTAAGAAGTCTTTAAATGAACGACCCTCGGGCTCAGGAACACTTCCGAGCAACACGATCACTAACCCGAGGGGCGATGCTAAGGCGATCACAACTAGAAGTGGTGCTTCTTATGATGAAGCCGCGATTCCTACTACGTCTTCTTTCTCTCCTCCCAAGGTAGTGGAACGTGAACCTGAGGTGACCACGGACAAGGTGCAAATTCCTAGCTCACGAAGTACTGCACACGTCCAACCTCATGTTATTCCAGAAACCAGACGTAAACCTGGAGTTGTCTTTGAACCACCTGAAACTCCAGTGGACAACCCTAAATCCAAAACTTCTATTCCTTATCCATCACGTCTCAATGAACAAAAGCTCCGCGAAAAGGCTAGTCACCAAATGGATAAATTTTTCCAAATCTTTCAAGATTTGCATTTTGACATTAGCTTCGTGGATGCTATTCTCTTGATGCCCAAGTTTGCATCAACAATCAAGAATCTGTTAAGTAATAAGGAAAAACTCTTTGAGATGGCAAGAACTCCGTTGAATGAGCACTGCTCAGCAGTGCTCTTGAAAAAGCTTCCCGAAAAGCTTGGAGACCCCGGAAAGTTTCTCATTCCTTGTATTTTTCCGGGTATGGTTGAATGCTTCGCCTTGGCCGATCTTGGTGCTAGCATTAACCTGATGCCATATTCTGTGTGGAAGAAACTCTCTCTTCCCGAACTTACTCCCACGTGCATGACTTCAGAGCTTGCCGATCGTTCAATATCACGTCCTCTCGGCATAGCCGTGGACGTATTTGTTAGAGTGGGAAAGTTCAATTTTCCAGCATATTTTGTGATTGTTGACTTTGATGCCGATTCAAGGGTCCCTCTCATTCTTGGAAGGGGATTCCTTAAACTGGGCGTGCTCTTATCGATGTATTTGAGCATCAGATCACATTGCGTGTTGGAACTGAAGCAATCACCTTTAACCTTGATCAAACATCGAGGTACTCCTCCAATTATGACTCTGAATCGGTAAACAGAATAGATGTCATCGATGTAGCTGCTTAGGAGTACGCTCAAGAGGTTTTAGGTTTCGTTGATGATTCTACGAGTGAAATTTTCACTCCGTCTTCTTATCCCATCATTGCTAATTCTTCTCCTTCCCTCAGTCCGTTTGAAGGAAGTGACTTCATCTTAGAAGAGATTGAGTCCTTTCTCAAAAGTGATTCGATTCGCGATGGAATCGATAACCAAGAGATTGACCCCGAGAGGGATATTCTTCTCCTTGAGAAATTGTTAAATGAAGATCCCTCTCCTCTTCCCGTTCTACCACAACAACTTCATAATCAGGAAATCAAATATTTTGAGGAAACTGATGATTTTCCTGAGGTCGAGCTTAAGGACTTGCCGCCTCATCTTGAATATGCATTTCTGGAGGGTGATGATAAATTACCCGTCATAATTGCTAAGGATTTAAGTGTTGAGGAAAAGGCTGCTTTAATAAAGGTTTTGAAGTCACATAAGCAAGCAATTGCTTGGAGACTCTCCGACATCAAGGGCATTGACCCTGAATTTTGTACACACAAGATTTTAATGGAGGATAACTTCAAACCGGCAGTCCAACAACAAAGAAGGGTGAATCAAAAAATTCATGAGGTGATCAAACAAGAAGTTTTAAAACTTCTTGATGCTAGATTGATTTACCCTATCTCGGACAATCCTTGGGTAAGCCCAATACACTGCGTTCCAAAAAAGGGTGGCATTACTGTTGTCACAAATGAGGAAAATGAGTTGATTCCAACTCGTTTGGTTACGGGGTGGCGTGTCTGTATTGATTATCGCAAGTTAAATGACGCCACCCGTAAGGATCATTTTCCTCTGCCCTTTATGGATCAGATGCTAGAGAGATTAGCGGGGAATGAGTACTATTGCTTCCTCGATGGTTTCTCGGGTTACTTTCAGATTCCCATTGATCCGCAAGATCAAGAAAAGACCACGTTCACGTGCCCCTATGGAACTTTTGCGTATAAACGTATGCCATTTGGCTTATGTAATGCTCCGGGCATGTTTCAACGATGTATGATGGCCATATTTTCTGACATGATCGGGAAAACTATGGAGGTCTTCATGGACGATTTTTCGGTCATTGGGGATTCATTTCAAACATGTCTCTCCCATTTAGACAACATGCTTAAACGTTGTGAAGACACAAGGTTATGTCTAAATTGGGAGAAAAGTCACTTTATGGTCAAAGAGGGCATTGTCCTCGGCCATAAAATTTCAAAGAGTCGGATTGAGGTCGACAAAGCCAAAGTTGATGTCATAGCAAAATTACCTCATCCCACTACTGTCAAAGGTGTTAGGAGCTTTTTGGGTCATGCCGGCTTTTACCGTAGGTTTATTCAAGATTTTTCTAAAATCGCCCGGCCTATGACCCATCTCCTCGAAAAGGATGCTCCTTTCATCTTCTCCCCCAAGTGCATCGAAGCTTTTGAAACATTAAAGAAAAAGCTTACCGAGGCACCGATTCTTGTTGCCCCCGATTGGGACTTGCCCTTTGAACTCATGTGTGATGCGAGTGATTATGCTATTGGGTCAGTCTTGGGGCAACGTAAAACAAAACACTTTCAGCCTATACACTATGCAAGCAAGACTATGACCGAGACTCAAAGTCATTACACCACCACTGAAAAGGAATTATTAGCTATGGTGTATGCCTTTGAAAAATTCCGGCCATACTTGATATTGACCAAAAGCATAGTGTATACGGATCACTCGGCTTTGAAGTACCTCTTTGCAAAACAAGATGCAAAGCCGAGACTACTCCGTTGGGTTCTCCTCCTACAGGAATTTGATATCATAATTCGTGATAAAAAAGGAGCTGAGAACCTAGCTGCTGATCATCTCTCCCGATTGGAGAACCCCCATCAAGATGTCTTCGAAAAGAAGGAAATTAATGAAACCTTCCCTCTCGAGACACTTAATGCGGTTGCCTTTCGTGGAGATTCTATTACCCCATGGTTTGCTGATTTCGCAAACTACCATGCGGGTAATTTTGTGGTGAAAGGGATGTCGTCCCAACAAAAAACAAGTTCTTTAAAGATGTCAAACATTATTTCTGGGACGACCCCTACCTGTTTAAAATCTGTGCGGATCAAGTCATCCGGCGGTGTGTTTATGGCCAAGAAGCCTCTGAAATTCTTAAGGCTTGCCATGCTTGTCCCACGAGGGGCCACCATAATCCAAACTACACCGCCAAAAAGGTGTTTGATTCCGGTTTCTACTGGCCCACGATCTACAAGGATGCCCAAGAATTAGTCAAATCCTGTGACGCTTGTCAACGTCACGGGAATATTTAACAAAAGAATGAAATGCCTCAAAATGAAATCCAAGTTTGTGAAATCTTTGACGTGTGGGGCATAGACTTTATGGGGCCATTTCCATCATCTCATGGAAATAAGTACATACTCGTGGCTGTTGACTATTTGTCAAAATGGGTTGAAGCGAAAGCTTTACCCACAAATGATGCCCGAGTTGTGGTAAAATTCTTGAAAGCTCTTTTTGCTCGATTTGGAACTCCATGTGCTATAATTAGCGATCGTGGTACGCATTTTTGCAATGACAAATTTGATAAAGTCATGCAAAAGTATGGTGTAACTCACCGTCTTTTTACTGCGTACCACCCTCAAACAAGTGGACAAGTAGAAGTTTCCAATCGGGGCATTAAGAGAATATTGGAAAGAACTGTAGGTGAGAATCGTGCATCGTGGTCGGACAAATTAGATGATGCACTTTGGGCTTTCCGTACGGCTTATAAAACACCCATCAGGTGTACGCCATACAAGCTTGTGTACGGGAAAGCGTGCCATCTACCGATCGAGCTTGAGCATAAAGCCTATTGGGCCCTCAAGCACACCAATTTTGATCACAGGAAAGTTCAACTGAATGAATTAAATGAACTTCGTGATCAAGCTTATGAGAACTCTTTGATCTATAAGGAAAAGACAAAGAAGATTCATGACTCAAAAATCAAGAACCGCGTTTTCAACGTTGGTGATCGAGTCCTTCTTTTCAACTCTAGACTCAAGATCTTCTTGGGAAAGCTCAAAACCCGATGGACTGGTCCATTCACTATCGCAAAGGTTTATCCTTATGGCACCGTCGAATTATTTCAAAACGACGGTCCTAATTTCAAAGTGAATGGACATTGGCTGAAACACTACTTTGGAGAGGACATACCATCCATGGTTGTCCCGGATCTCCAAACTTTCCCCAAGGACAATTAAATTCGGGGATCGAGTCAAGCTAGCGACTCGATAAACAAAAACAATAGCAACAATACGGGTTTTCACCCGTATCTCTGATTTCTTTCTACTTTCTACCACCTAAGTGTGGGGGAATGGCCAACCCCCCGCTGTTTGAAAATGTATATATGTATATAAGGTTTCATCAAAAAAAAAATGTGTGATTGTATGTACAGATAAATAAAGTGAAAAATACAAAACGATCTTCCCACAATTAGTTTTTAATATTATCTTTTTACGTTCAAGGATTCGGCATAATAGCCGGGACTTTGAATATTGAGGACAATATTCAATTCTAAGTGTGGGGGAGGGGAAAATTCTAGCGAATTTTATTACATTATATCCTCTAGAATCCCCGTTTTTGGCCTAAAATTTTAAAAAATTTTCACTTTATTTCAAAAATTTTGTGGTAATCAGTCCGCCGTGTCTAAACGACAAAAGTGATTGGCTAATCCAGGAGCAAACGGCTCTTGGTAAAGATATCTCAAATCCGTTTACGGCTTGCAATTTGCCCAAAATTGTATGGTTCCTCAACTCCCCATATCCTCAAAAGCAAATGAGTTGGCTAGCCCGCAAGATTATGGCTTGTGGTAAAGGCCGTGGAAAAACCATAATTGGTAATCAGCTCACCAAGATGTTGACTATTCCATCAAGAGCTGGCTAGTCCAGGAGCAAACGGCTCTTGGTAAAGACAAATCAAATCCGTTGAAAGCTGGTGGTTTGCTCAAAATCACACGGTTATCAGGTGTGCCACAGTTCTTACACCTGGCTACTCCAGAAGTGATGGCTTTTGGTAAAGAGTTTAAAATCCATCAAGTTTTTCAAAAATATTGTTAGGGACTAGCAATAGTTTAGTGTGGGGGATTGATGAGTGCTCAAACACTCATCATTTTTATCGTATTTAAACTGCCAAAACATCCGAAAACGCTCAGAAATGCATCAAAATACTAAAAATATCCCAGGGATTGTATTTTATACGTTTCAGATGCAAAATGAGCAAAACAATGAAAAACGAACAAAGTTTACAAAATTGGCAGTTTTAGTCCCCCAACTTTCAAAAAGTTACAAAACTAGTCCCTGAGCATTTGTTTTGAAAGGAAAAGTCAACCTAAGGTATTTAAAATTCAAAACTTATCAAATTTAATCCTTAGGTAAAAACTTTGGAAAATAACACTTTTGGTCCCTGTAGTTTGGGAAATTGATGAAATCAGTCCCTGGGAATTTTAAAAATGAAAAATATCTTTTGTGACTTTCATCTTATGGGAATGTGACAAGTTTGGTCCCTGGGAATAACTTTTGCAGTTTGGCAAGTTTGGTCCTCATACAAATCAAAAATTGCAATTTTGTCCTTGTGCACATTTACTACAAACGGACCTTTGAATTATTAACATAACCAAACCAATCCAAATGCAAACCAACCCCAGCCCAATTTAACCCCCAAGCCCATTGCAATCCAAAGCCCACCACCCATCCCCTTTTTATTAATAAAAACAAAGGACGGGTCAAAATAAGTCAACCCCACCCATCCTTCTTCTTCCCCTCTTTTTGCCGCCAAACATCCCCTAACACCACCACCACCACTGTACCTCCCAACATCCTTGTCCCCCCCCCCCCTCCTTTCTCCAACACTACCTACCCAGCCACCTTACACCATCAAAACAAGTCAACCCTCAACACCATCATTACCCCCCCCCCCCCACTCCTCCACGTTGGAAATCCACAACAAGTTTTGGGTCATAAAATGGAAGCAAAGGCTGAGATGAAGGGAAGCTCAAATCAATGGCTGGGATGTGTTATAGAAAGTACAAGGGATACTTTTGGGACTGCTGAGACAGAAGAAACAGGCAAGGTTGAAGCCCTAGTTTTTTTAGTATAAATAGGTGCCAAATGTAAGCCCAAGGAGGCAAGTAGTTAATGTAATTTTTTTTTAATTCAGTATTAGAATAGTTTGTAATCTCTTTTCAATTTTAATGAAAGTACTTCAGTTTTTAGTTACTTAATCTTGTTCTCAATTTTAAAATTCAAGCAAAAATTTAAATCTTTAGTACCAGTTTGTTCAAGCTTATTAGTGAATCAATGCTCTTTCAGAAAGGTACATAAGTTCTAAAAAACATAAAAGAAAACATAAAAAAAAGGAGTTAATCAGGTTGGTATAATACCTTTGCTAGACTTTGTGGAGAGCTTTTGGAAGTTCCCCGAAATGGATGGGGAAGAAGGACTTTACCTAGCTTGTTTCACAACAAGCTAGGAGCTTGAAGCTGATTCAAGACACCTTGGTTAAGCCTTGGTTAAAGGTTCATATCATTTAGTTCTCAAATTTTAAATTTCTTAGAATAAATTTGCATAAGTTACTAATTTATAGTTACAGTAGTTAAATTCTGTTATTATCTGTTTGTTTGTGTATGTGATAGTTTAGTTTGGCTTAATATCTCAGCTTTATAGTTTAAACTCTTGAGTGCTTGAAAAAAAATCTCATAAATCTGTTTTTAAGGGTGTGTTTGGATTAACTGTGTCTAGGATGCATTGGGTGGTTTAGTTGGTTAACTTCTATTTTCACACATCTCATTAGGCTGTAGGAGTTCTAATAAAACATAAAATTTTGTGGTGATAGTTAACAAGTCAAATTTAGTTTCATTCTTATTTAACTGTCAACTGTTGTGGTTTTTGAGAAGTATAACCCATTTTTTTAGCTTCAAAACTTGTTTAGCTTGCTTGATTCATGTCACTTTTATCTTAAAACACAAGCATGAATCAGTAGAGTAGGATTAAACCTTGTAACAGTCAAAGTTCTTCATCAAAAGAAAAAGTCAAAATTGTATGTTTTGGAAAAAAAGTCAAATCTTGCATTAATTTACCTGAATTTTGTGTTTGATATCAAGCTTTGAAATTTCTTGGGACCATAGTCTACTAGCTTAACTATAAGAATAAGCACTTTTCTTATTTTTGGAATTTTTTTTATAGCCTGTGCATAAGCCAAAAGTAGCCTGCAGGGAGAGTTACCTCCCCTGCACCTATGTTCTGACCAACTCTCTCTTGACCACCTCTGGCTTATCAGTGGACCCCTCAGCTGATCCCTTGGGTCTTTGAGTTCTTTAGCAGCAATGATGTTTAGTTTTAGCTTGTTTGTGGGTTTAGCTTATTCTAATTAGCTTATTTGGTACTCTTTGTTCCCTGTCCTCAAGGATTTTCACTGAGTAAATCAGTGTTGAAAGTCCAAGTTCTTAGGCTTGTAACTTGTTATATAGTGGGACCTAGGACTTGGTTCTTGGTTCTTTGGATAGCTCACCAGGCCACCTCCTTAGACCAACCACCATTGTGAACCCCTGAACCCCCTAGTGGACCCCACAGGGGCTGCAAGTGAGCCCTTGAGGCCTGATTGACTCTGAGTATCACTTAGGAATGCTTATTGGTTAGATTTAGCTTATTCAGTTGATGCTTCCTGATTTTCTTGCTCATTTCTAGTACATTTCAACTTTGTCTAGCTTACTTTGTACCTTAGGACAGTAGTTTAACTTGGTAGCAATTTGTGCTTCATCAAAAGTTCATAACCATAAGCTGTTAAGAAAATATGCTAACACTTGGCTTATTTTTGAGATTCATAAAAAGTTGCTTTGTAAAAAGTGTTTGTTTTTAGTAGTAAAAGAGTTGTGAAAAAGAAAATTTTGAAAAAGACAAAAAAATTAGAAGTGATAGCATCTATTTAAGCCACTTTGGCTTATTTTCTGCTTATTTATAAGCAAAAGCTATTGTTAAATTTTTCTCAGGCTTCTGTAAACATAATAGATTTTTAGGAATTTTTTTCAGATTTTTCCTTAATCATTTAGTATTTTTTATAATTTAGTTTAATTTAAAATTAATTAAATAATTAGTTTTTAATTATTAGTAATTAATTAAAAAGTAAGGAAAATAGTTTTTCTGTTTTAAAATTAGTTTTATAATATTTTAGATTTTTCTAAATTTAATTTTCATTTTTCTAGTTAATTTTCATAATTATTTGTAATTTAGGGTAATTTGGTTAATTAAAAAGTAATTAATAATTAGTAATTAATTAATAGTAATTAATTAAATAGTGTAAAAATTATTTTTCTTTGTCTAAAAATTTTCTTAAGTCATTAGAATTGTAAAAATATCATTTTCACGTTCGTAGGACTTTGTTTACTATCGGTTCACTTTTTTATTTGCGCGTTCGCGTTTATTTGTAACCAAAAACACGCGTTTTTAGGCTAAATTATGTTTTTAAGTCATCTGATCACCAGTAATTGTTTGTTAAGTATTTCTAAGTCATTTCCCATCACTTTCTCGTAGTGTAACCATAATAATCAAATTCCTGACCTTCCTGATTAATCACCCGATCCTTTAAAACGTTTACAAATACAATTGCACGTCTCGTCGGGACATAACGACCCGGGGATTCCCTAAACTCCTTGGTTAGTTGGTTTTTGACGTTTGACTTGGTTGACCATTTCTTGGTCAAATTAGGTTGACCGTTTGGAACCAATCATACACTCAAAAGCATTAAGAATGAATGCTTTTTCCTAAAGATCTAAAGGCAAACCTCACATTTTTGTGGTGGAAATTTTTGAGAATGGTACGGTTTTGCGGTAGTCATACAACTCCTATCCATGAGACGCTTGTTAAGGCTAAAGTTTCACTCCTAAATGTTGTATAAAATTTAAATTTGGCGCTAAAATTACACTAACAAGTATTTCTCTCAGTTTTATTACACATTCACTATCAAACAAAACAAAAATCAAGTGGAGTTATAGTTTCTAATATACCCTCCCTATACATAAACCGAACATTGTCCCCAATGTTCTATATAAAAGATGTAAAAGTAAAAATAAATAAGAATTAAAGAAACTAATACTCCCCTGATTCGTTCGGTGTGGATAATGTAACAACATGGTTAAATCTACCTCCAAGAAAATGAACGTTGAAAGCTTCCCTTCAGAAATATAAATCATCTTCTTGTCCTGTAATCAACAAACACAAAAACAAAAGCATCAAACCGAACAAAAATCACAAGTAGATGTAATTCCAGACTTAGAAATAGAAACAAAACAATTAAAGGATAGGATACTTGTGGAATGAATTACAAATAGGAACTCATAAAACATATCCACAAGTATTGACACACAAACAAGATAGAATATATGCTAATCATGAATTGTGAATTTTCATGTTTGAATTTCGTTCTTTTTAACAAAATATAAACTTCCCTACAGTTATCTTTTTGTAAAATACCTTTATATGCAATTAAGACGAGGTTAAAAACAAAATAAAGCATTTTCACAAATTGCTCGAAACATATGAAAAATAAACAACCATGATTAAGCGTATATGACACAAACAAACAAATAAAATAAAAACATCAAACTATTAAAAACATAGGTTGCCTCCCAAGAATCGCTTGTTTTTGTTCGAGTCACGAGCCTGACTCTACCCTTATTTAACTGAAATAGGGGAGGTTTCCCTACACTTAGGATTAAGTGCGGGTGGAAGTAGCGATCCACACCCTTAGGGTGGAAATATGCCACGTGAGGTGAAGGGGGTGAGTGAATGGCTTCCTTCATCCTAAAACTACCCGGATAATATTGGTTGATGGGTGGGTTGGTTCCTCTTTTGTCTCCTAGATGTAAATCTAAGGATGGGAAGTTATGTAAAGATTGAGGCTCCGGTTCATCAACACTAGGAAATTCCCTAGAACTAGGAGTAAGGTTATCATTACAAGTATTCAAACCTATATCCTCTGGTAGTGCTTGGTCTAAGGGCTCTACCTCTATTGGGATTCCTAAAGTTTCTTCTACTTCTTTCGGGTAAGTCACGGGCGGTGTATGTGCCTCAAATGATGGTAGGACTTGTGGGGTACTTTGTGGGCTTGGATTATCCACCTCATCCTCCATTGTATCTAGATTACCTATGTGTTTGTTTTGTACTATGATATTAGGCGCCATCCACTTAGGTATCTCAACATGAGCATATTCATCCCCCAACAAACTTGTTTCATGATCCTTCAAATTTGTTGTCAATTGATTTGTTATGTTGTTTGTCGGGTTGTCTACTCTATAATAATATTTGGCACAATCTTCTATGGCATCGCATGCTTCTTCAGCATTTAATTCCCTAAGGTCCCCGTTGGCAAAGTCATCAATGTACCTTTGGTAATACGGGTGGACACTATAGTAAAAGATTTGAGTTAGGTACCATAGATCGAAACCATGATGAGGGACTATTCGGAGTAAAATTTTAAAATGAGTCCATGCATCATAGATAGGTTCATCTCGATATTGGTTGAACATCGAGATATCATTTGGAGTGAATGGGTTTCTGTCACACCCCCAAAATCGGGTCCAGCGGAAGCATACATGTTGCTGGGGTGTAACTCAATTGGTATCTCGACACAAGATCAAAAATGGTTTGCACTTGAATCATTTTGAATAAAATAGTTAAATCAAAATGTTGAATCTACATTGTTACAAGTAGTGCGGAAGTAGGCCCTTAAAACAATTTAAAACGGTCCCCAAATGATTAAATCAGAGTCTTCTATGACCATGCCATACCCTGCCAAAACCTCCAGTAGTGTGCCATTGGTTAAAACCTGAAAATACATGCTAAAGTGTCAACACAATGGTTGGTGAGTTCATAGAGTCTTGTGAAAAAGAATGTAATGCATTGAAATGAAGATTTCCCAGCAAAGGCATCGTAAATCCACTCAGTTCCAAGTCCCGCCATAAGAGACTTGTAACCTGTGTGTTTACAACCCACTGCCAAATGTAATATGTTTGTATTAAATCAGTCATAAGATTGTTGCAAAGACATCGTAATTCTGTAGTAATAGTGGTGGAAAAGTATCGTAATTCCGTAAGTAATTTTTGTATGTACAATAGCCACAAGTATAAAGTGAACCGACATAAATATCAAAAATGCTACATTGTCCCTTAAGCTCATGACCCCGAAGCTAGACTTTGTAATGCCCCAACAGAGTGTCTACCAGGCACTCACTTGATAAGACATGAAATGCATTCGTCCCGTTGGAGCAACCCAAACACGAATGGAGGCGTCACCCTCAATAGATCTATTCACTCACTCTCGCTTAGTACTTGAAATTAACGGTCCATGATATTGAAAAGGGGACTTGTTATGAAGTGGTAGTAAGGCAACTTAAGCAATGTATGGAATTTGTAATACTTGGGCATGTACAAAAATAGTTGTTGCAATGTATTCTCCCCCCATGGGATTTGAAATCGTATAAAAGTATAACACGAGTATTTAAGCATGTATCTCCCCCAAAGAGTTTGTAAAGTAATTAAACCAGTAAAAGTGGGGCTATGACTCACCTGAAGCTGATGTTACCATGAACATGTAATGAGCTGAAAAACAAGGCGCGCACACTAGCCGCAACCTAATGTGAATGATGAACGATCTACTTTAGATCATGAAATGATGTTATGAATGTCCATGCACATGTTTCTATACCACTCTACTCTTTGTAAAAACACTTGTGTTATCAAAAGTATATAATCCAAGTATTTGGAAAATATTGCTATTAGAAAATATAAATAGCTAGTTATAATATATATATACTTATATATATATAACGTAAGTTTCCATGTAAGCGTTGAAATACTCGGGTTGTAATCCTTGAAATGATGAAAACATACTCGTAATAACTAATACTACGTTAGTTATAAAGCTCGGTACTTAATATTATGTTTAGCTTATAAATGTACTTCGTAGTTTTTGCGCCAAATTATATTAAAAGCTGTCAAATATAAAAGGGTTTTAGCCGATATTCAAACGAGTATATCTTTGTCGTTACTTGTCCGTTTTACTTGTTCTTTATGTCCACGGTTACGTCTTAGTATATAGTAATATATTTTGGAAAGCTCGGCTCCTCCGGGTTACGTCTAAAGTCTCTTTTTGTCCAATGAAAAACGTCAAACAGCAACCATTTTCAGAAAAAATACTTTTCGTCTACAATCTTGCAAAAATCATAACTCCTTCGTTATAAACTCTTTTTAATCCGTTCTTTCGCCTACGGATTCGTTTTTGAAAGTATTTTCTAAAAATTTTGCCAAAGTTCCCTTGGTGTTTACTGATTTTCCAGATTTTTACAAAACGGGACAGCATGTCTAAAATAGGTTCCAAATCAAGTTTCCAAGGTTAAAAACTAATTTCTACCATCACCAAACCTCTTGTAATCACCACATGGCTAATCTAATCTTACCATACACCTTCTTAGGGTGCCATGGACTCCTAACCAAGTTATTAGAGCAAGGGGATTCATAACTAAAAAGTTAGGGTTTGTATGTTTCTTTTTAGCCAAAATAAAGTGTGGTATAGTTACTTGTACATGGTTTTTAGCATGATACTTATGAAATACATGTAAAAATAAGATGATCCAGGAAAAAATAAAGTTGAATACTTACTTGATAAAATGAGATGATTATAGGATGATTATGCTTGATGTTCTTGTGTTTTTGTTGCTTGATTCTTGATTAGGCATGTAAAATGAACAAGTTTAGTGTTTTACTTTATGGAAAATGATCACTTGATCATGGAGATCAATTATGGGTCGTGGGTTTGGAGAAAAAATGGAAGAGATGAGCAAGTTTTGATCTTAGCCAAAATATTGTGAATTATGATTATGTAATTTGGTAAAGTTATGTTGTAAAAGGTTTATTAGTATAAAAGGGTTAAGTTAATGCTAGGGGTTAAAAAGGGGTGGTCTTGGCCGGTTTTTCAAAGGGTGAAGGGGGGGGGGGGGTTAGGGTACTTGGGATTTAATTAGAAAACCTTGTAAGAATTTGCACTAGTTTGTGTTTTTAGTTACGATCGGGTACCGGTTTTATTAGAAATAAATGTCCACGAAGTTTACCGGGATGAAATAAAGTTATAATAATGTTAAAAACATATTAAAAATATGTTGGGTACATTTACTGAGTGATCGGGTGATTATTGTTTAGTTTTCACGAAAACCGTCGTTATATTCATACGCGTACGTTATAAATAAAATAAATTTCCAAAATACTGGGTAACTGAATGTTATAACTTTTATGATGTTAAAATGGATATAAAAATATGTCGGGACCATCGTGGGAATGTTTAGATATATTCGTCGTGTATAAACCGGGTGTTAACGTTTACTATAAATACTTATACGTAAAAACGTTAAATGTACTGAATGTAGTAATTTGAAAATCCTGAGAGTGGTATAACATGAAAATGCTGTTATGATGATATGCAGACTATCTTCAGTCCGTATGCAGTGTTCTTAACACTAATGAAATGAATTCGCACCTAAACCAATCCGGTTACGCGAATTTGAATACCCGTAAACTAAATTTACGATGAAATGAGTAATGCAAGTGAATAGTGAAAACTTTTCCGGAAATGAATAGTGTTCGGTGAATAGTAAATTTCTCAAAAGTTTCTCAGAATATCAAACTGACCTCGAAAACGATGAATAGTAAAACGATGAATAGTGTTTTGATGAATAGTGTTTTTCCAAAGTTCGGGAAATGACCTGAAATGGTGAGTTGTGACAGTCTTCCCCTCTAAAAGGAACTTCGTCCCGAAGTTCAGTTTATGTTGGTTTCTGAAAACATATTGGTGAAAAGGTGATGATATTCTAGAATTCCAGCGAACTCCAACGATAGGAATTCGACTCTGCTTCTACTGTTTGACCACACGGTCCATGATTTCTACTTGTTCTCCTGCAAGGTTTATGTTTGACTTTGGGTTGGATTCCTTTCCAAATGGAATTATGAGTGACAATTCTGAAAAGCTGATAATACGTGGTTGTGTAATCCTGTTGCTGTTGTTCTCTAACAAGGCTCAAGTCTGATGACTACTAGGCCTACTCTGTTTGAAATATTACATGGTCCAGTGTATATCTCGGGTTTAACTTTCCAAGTTTTCTGAATGGTATCATGCCTTTCCTAGGCAGAACTTTCTGTATAACTCTACTTACCAACTTGTAGTTTTAATGGTTTACCAAAGATCGATGTTTAAAATTTCCTAACAATTCAATAGTTTTGTAAAGATTAACCAAAAGGAATTTGCTTGTCAAAATAAGTGCCTCAGAAAAGTATTTCTTACAAGATATATGTTTTGCGTAACTGTAGTTTGGAGAAAAATCCATTTGAAAGTGAAAGTATTAAGAGGATACAATAGTCAGGTATGTATGTCTGCACAAAGGCATAGGTGTCTAACATGTTTGGATAAAGTCTATTGGTGAGGACATGTTCAATCTATAGTCTCGGTTAAGAGGTTGGATTTATCTCTATGGTGTGGCTTAGTGAGCACTCGTATCGAAAATAATCCTGTAATTCTGTCAAGCCAATACTTTCTAGATGATGGAATTTTTGGTGATCAGGCCAATGATAGTGGTTCGAATAGTTTGGTGATATCTTGAAATTTCTGTTGAGTTTTGAATGGTCTTAATGTACCGAGAGATTCTCCTTATAGATGGTATGGAAAGTCTTTCCTAGGGAGGTCATTGATAATATCCACTTAACAATATTGGTGGTAGTGAGGGATGAGTGGCATAGGAAACTATATAGTGTCAGCTAATTCTATATTTATATGGGGATGGGGAAAGGAAATGATAGTGATGGTGAGAAGGGAAGAGACTGTGACAACTGCGACAAAATGATATTGTAATAAAAGAAAATACCGTGATGTAAGTGTATCATGCATAGACGTGAATGTTCATGAGATGAAATGACCAATTGACATGCTTCCAAGCGGCGGTTCACGAGGTGATGAAAAGTATGAATGTTCTGACAATGATGGTATACTCACACATGCATGAAACATTTGGAAAATAAGTAAAGGATTCAATCCAGACAAAATTTTATTATAACTATTCTCAGTGTTGCAAAATTCATCTCTGAGTCAGACATAGGTGGTCAGCCTATATCTCACTATCCCGGGTTGAATATAGATGACCAGTCTATATTCCACCGAGGTTCCATGAATTTTGAAATACTCAGCTCAGTCATACTAAGACTATGTCCTTCACAAATACCAAGACATTCTGAAAGACTAAGGCAGGTGACCAAACTCGAGGTCAATGATGAAACTATGCAAGGAAAAACATAACGTGGTGACATATATGATACGTGAACATGCTTATATGAAAGACAATTATAGTAATCAACTATAATAAATGAATATAATATATCAGATAATGAGATACAAATCTCATCACCTATATCAGCAACTAACCACAAATGAGGCTTCAGTTTGGCAGGCAGGCACGTGACGGTCATAGGGTTAAGTTTTCTTAAAAGTAGCTATAGTCTAGGTTTTAAAAACACTTAGTTCGCTATAGCCAAAGCTCTGATACCAATCTGTCACACCCCCAAAATCGGGTCCAGCGGAAAGCATACATGTAGCTGGGGTGTAACTCAATTGGTATCTCGACACAAGATCAAAAATGGTTTGCACTTGAATCATTTTGAATAAAATAGTTAAATCAAAATGTTGAATCTACATTGTTACAAGTAGTGCGGAAGTAGGCCCTTAAAACAATTTAAAACGGTCCCCAAATGATTAAATCAGAGTCTTCTATGACCATGCCATACCCTGCCAAAACCTCCAGTAGTGTGCCATTGGTTAAAACCTGAAAATACATGCTAAAGTGTCAACACAATGGTTGGTGAGTTCATAGAGTCTTGTGAAAAAGAATGTAATGCATTGAAATGAAGATTTCCCAGCAAAGGCATCGTAAATCCACTCAGTTCCAAGTCCCGCCATAAGAGACTTGTAACCTGTGTGTTTACAACCCACTGCCAAATGTAATATGTTTGTAATAAATCAGTCATAAGATTGTTGCAAAGACATCGTAATTCTGTAGTAATAGTGGTGGAAAAGTATCGTAATTCCGTAAGTAATTTTTGTATGTACAATAGCCACAAGTATAAAGTGAACCGACATAAATGTCAAAAATGCTACATTGTCCCTTAAGCTCATGACCCCGAAGCTAGACTTTGTAATGCCCCAACAAAGTGTCTACCAGGCACTCACTTGATAAGACATGAAATGCATTCGTCCCGTTGGAGCAACCCAAACACGAATGGAGGCGTCACCCTCAATAGATCTATTCACTCACTCTCGCTTAGTACTTGAAATTAACGGTCCATGATATTGAAAAGGGGACTTGTTATGAAGTGGTAGTAAGGCAACTAAAGCAATGTATGGAATTTGTAATACTTGGGCATGTACAAAAATAGTTGTTGCAATGTATTCTCCCCCCATGGGATTTGAAATCGTATAAAAGTATAACACGAGTATTTAAGCATGTATCTCCCCCAAAGAGTTTGTAAAGTAATTAAACCAGTAAAAGTGGGGCTATGACTCACCTGAAGCTGATGTTACCATGAACATGTAATGAGCTGAAAAACAAGGCGCGCACACTAGCCGCAACCTAATGTGAATGATGAACGATCTACTTTAGATCATGAAATGATGTTATGAATGTCCATGCATGTAACACCCCCAATTCATTGATGCAGCGGAATTCGAACTGGGTGTTACTTGACAGCACAATAGTCACAATAATAGAAAACGAACTCCAATTGAGTCGTTTTAAAAGATTTATCATTAAAATTAAATAAATATCAGAGGTTACAAAATGAGGTCCCAATTGGTTCCATGTTTACAATGTATAATAAATATGTTTTTGAATGATAAGTAAATTTATAGCCCTCTTGAGTATCCGTGTCCTTCCGTGCCATCCTTGATCGTCATGAACCTGAAATACATGCTTGAGAGGTCAACACAAAGGTTGAGTGATATTCATAGAGTTTGTTAAATCGTTTGAACACAATGTGTTGGTAGTTAAATCGTTTGAACACAATGTGTTGGTAGTTAAATCGTTTGAACACCATAATCGTAGTGTTTGTAGGTAAATCGTTTGAACACAATAATCGTAGTGTGAGCTGTAGACTCACACCAATGTTTGGAAAACAAAACAGGTAGGCTACGTTATTATACGCCCGGAACATGTATTATACACTAAGCTTATGAAACCAAAACGTTAACGTGTACCAATATCGATTGGCAGATTTATCCTGGTAGGTACTTTGCCGTCATACCTAATGTCTCAAATATTAATGCATTTGTTTGAACTAATCAAAACAAATGGGATTCGTCAATCCCAATAGGCCTATTCATAATATTCGCGCTCACTTACAAGTAACCCTCGCAAGTGATTAAATGGTTCATACTAAGGGATCTTGGTTTGGCAAGGATGTTACTTAGTGATAATAAAACATAGTCGAATAACATACAGTAGAAAGCATTGTGTTCGAGTAGAAAAATAATAGCATGTATCCCCCCCAAGGGTTTGTAAAACATTGAAGTAATATAAAGTGGGGCTATGAACTCACCTTAAGTTGTATAGCATGTAATGAAGGTGATGGTTGGATTGTGTAGGTTTCTACGAGCAACCTATAATAGAATGTCGCGACTTAGGATCGGAGTAAAGAATATGAAGTAGTGCCTATATATATATCTTGCATTTAGTCCATGATGTGGTATGATGTATAATATAAGTCTTTGAAAGAAAGATTCATGAAACATGTATGTTTTGGTATATCGTTTACTACCGTTCGGGCCGACATAATTCAGAAGTCATGTTAGTAAGCGTTCGAGGAGCCAGGACACTTTAACTCGTAAATCCACAACTCAACTCGACGGCTTACATAATGAACTCCTCACATGAGGCTCCCTACTATTGTAGTAGTTGATAAAGTATAAGTTTTGATCCGAAAAGTTACATGTCCGATATTTGAATAAACTTAGGAAAGTTTATTAGTACATGAAGATTGTTATTAGGGGTAGTTTCATAAGTCTTGAATGACCATTTTCTCTTGGTAATATCTCATGGTTTCCTTTTAGGTGAAGTAGATCCAAATTGCTTGTTCATGTTATCGCCTAATTCATTGTTTCATGTTTACGCCTATGTAAATTGGTATGGTCATTTCGTCATGGCCTAGCCATGACCTTTGGTCCTTGTTCCAAGGTCATGAGACACAACCTTGGCTCTAGCCATGGTGGTGGTCTTGATTATAGGTCATAAGACCCCTTTGGTCTTCATAAACCATAACCTATATGTAATGACTTTGTCTAAAAATGGGCTGTTTAGAATTTGAAGAATTTTATCACTCGGAAAGCGTTTTCAAGGCTCGAGCTTCTTTGTTCCTGAACGAAAATGTCGTTCCGGACAACTTTCGTGTTTTAACTTTTTGATGAATCGGACCAGAAGTAGGACTTTCAAAACCCAAATTTGATCAGGAAGCTATTTGGCAGTTTTGCCGGAAATCTTTGGTAATTTCAAATCGCCATAACTTTTGACTCGTATACTCGTTTTGGGTGGTTCAAATTGCTATGGTTTCCTTGTTAAGTCCTATACTGTAATATGTAATGATCTAACATCATATTTTTACCATTTTGATCAGGTCTTACCAAGAAAGTCACTAGTTTACTTGTTTTAGTAACTTGTTGTAACAATCAATAACAATAACTTGTTTTGGTCATTTTTATACATCATGGACATAACTACAAGACATAATATAGCATGAATAATATGTAAATAACATGAACATGATTATTTAACAAGAATCAAGTTAGGGTTTGGCTCACAACTTTTGGCTTTCAAAGATGAAAGGAAGTTAACATGTAAGGATAGGACTTTGATAGACTTGCTTCAACCCTTTTTCACTTCATGCAATCTTTCTACCCTTGGTATTCTTGAAAGATGGATGATGAAGGTTTAGGTGAAATGAGTGGATTTAAACTCAAGATAAATCACCAAGTATATGAGGTTATGGAAGTGTTTGATGAATGATAACCTATCTAGGGTTTCTACCTTGAATTAGCACTTGAATCTTGCTTAGAACTTGGAAGAGAATTAGCAAATGGATTGGTGTTGGTGTGTGTGGAAGTGGACGGCAACAAAGGGCAAGGGAGGGTTTTATAGGAGCTTGAGGAGGTTACAAATGTTGACTAGTCCAACCTTGGAGGCCAAGGTGAACACATGGACTAATCTTAAGGCCTTTAAGCTTGAGATCAAGCCACCTAGTGTGAAACCCCCCCCCCCATATGGCGGTTCACAAGGCTTGGAGGACAAGGTGTGGACTTTGCTTGGTATTATCCAAGATACTTGGTTAGTTTTGACTCCGGGAAATGCCAATCGTAAATGATTAAGCCTCAAAACGTAAAACCGGGTGTCGTAAAATTATGGAATTTGAAAGTATTGTTAAACATGTCCATATAGTCCATAATAAAATATAAAATGAGTGGTAGGTTCCATTTGGGTGGTAAACCCTGCTAAAAACTGGAAACACGGGTCTAAAACGCGTAATTCGCGTAAAACGCTGAATATTGCGTAAAATTGAGAAAAGTAAAATGTTACTTTTCTAATGTTATAAAAATGATTTAAAATGACTTATAATGTCTAGACTGGGCTCAGTCTAGTGTCGGTTGGTATTAAATGTCTTTTAGACATCAAACCGTAAGCCTAAAAATCACGAAATGACTTATAACATCAAGGGATCATTTTTGGTCAATGGAGGAGGGAAAGAATATGTTGACTTTTTCTAATAAGTTGAAAACTCAAAAAGTCTTAGAAACGCGTTTCGTGGTCTAACGGTTAATCGCCCATTTGGTTAAGCGTGCTCGTGCGAGATTAGTACAGGTTTGGGTGACCTGCTGGGAAGTTTGGTCATGTTTTTCTCAGTCACGATTAATTCTCAAATAAATCATGAGTGTGTCAAACATTTTTCTGATGTGGGGTCACCTGACGGGGTGGAATTTCGTTGTGCATAGAATTTCTGATTGACGTTTTACCCTAAAACGTGTAATTCCGTGTAATTCCTTAATAACTTTCACGAAAATGAGCTTATGAATGTCAAACTTTTAATTTGTCATGGAAATGATTTATCACTCGAGAATATCAAATAAAAATCAACTTTCGGAAAGTTTCGGGAAAAATGAATAGTAAAAGTGAATAGTGAAATTTTCCGGGAATGATGATAATCCTGAAAAATGTGAATTGTTACAATGCACATGTTTATATACCACTCTACTCTTTGTAAAAACACTTGTGTTATCAAAAGTATATAATCCAAGTATTTGGAAAATATTGCTATTAGAAAATATAAATAGCTAGTTATAATATATATATACTTATATATATATAACGTAAGTTTCCATGTAAGCGTTGAAATACTCGGGTTGTAATCCTTGAAATGATGAAAACATACTCGTAATAACTAATACTACGTTAGTTATAAAGCTCGGTACTTAATATTATGTTTAGCTTATAAATGTACTTCGTAGTTTTTGCGCCAAATTATATTAAAAGCTGTCAAATATAAAAGGGTTTTAGCCGATATTCAAACGAGTATATCTTTGTCGTTACTTGTCCGTTTTACTTGTTCTTTATGTCCACGGTTACGTCTTAGTATATAGTAATATATTTTGGAAAGCTCGGCTCCTCCGGGTTACGTCTAAAGTCTCTTTTTGTCCAATGAAAAACGTCAAACAGCAACCATTTTCAGAAAAAATACTTTTCGTCTACAATCTTGCAAAAATCATAACTCCTTCGTTATAAACTCTTTTTAATCCGTTCTTTCGCCTACGGATTCGTTTTTGAAAGTATTTTCTAAAAATTTTGCCAAAGTTCCCTTGGTGTTTACTGATTTTCCAGATTTTTACAAAACGGGACAGCATGTCTAAAATAGGTTCCAAATCAAGTTTCCAAGGTTAAAAACTAATTTCTACCATCACCAAACCTCTTGTAATCACCACATGGCTAATCTAATCTTACCATACACCTTCTTAGGGTGCCATGGACTCCTAACCAAGTTATTAGAGCAAGGGGATTCATAACTAAAAAGTTAGGGTTTGTATGTTTCTTTTTAGCCAAAATAAAGTGTGGTATAGTTACTTGTACATGGTTTTTAGCATGATACTTATGAAATACATGTAAAAATAAGATGATCCATGAAAAAATAAAGTTGAATACTTACTTGATAAAATGAGATGATTATAGGATGATTATGCTTGATGTTCTTGTGTTTTTGTTGCTTGATTCTTGATTAGGCATGTAAAATGAACAAGTTTAGTGTTTTACTTTATGGAAAATGATCACTTGATCATGGAGATCAATTATGGGTCGTGGGTTTGGAGAAAAAATGGAAGAGATGAGCAAGTTTTGATCTTAGCCAAAATATTGTGAATTATGATTATGTAATTTGGTAAAGTTATGTTGTAAAAGGTTTATTAGTATAAAAGGGTTAAGTTAATGCTAGGGGTTAAAAAGGGGTGGTCTTGGCCGGTTTTTCAAAGGGTAAGGGGGGGGGGGGGTTAGGGTACTTGGGATTTAATTAGAAAACCTTGTAAGAATTTGCACTAGTTTGTGTTTTTAGTTACGATCGGGTACCGGTTTTATTAGAAATAAATGTCCACGAAGTTTACCGGGATGAAATAAAGTTATAATAATGTTAAAAACATATTAAAAATATGTTGGGTACATTTACTGAGTGATCGGGTGATTATTGTTTAGTTTTCACGAAAACCGTCGTTATATTCATACGCGTACGTTATAAATAAAATAAATTTCCAAAATACTGGGTAACTGAATGTTATAACTTTTATGATGTTAAAATGGATATAAAAATATGTCGGGACCATCGTGGGAATGTTTAGATATATTCGTCGTGTATAAACCGGGTGTTAACGTTTACTATAAATACTTATACGTAAAAACGTTAAATGTACTGAACGTAGTAATTTGAAAATCCTGAGAGTGGTATAACATGAAAATGCTGTTATGATGATATGCAGACTATCTTCAGTCCGTATGCAGTGTTCTTAACACTAATGAAATGAATTCGCACCTAAACCAATCCGGTTACGCGAATTTGAATACCCGTAAATTAAATTTACGATGAAATGAGTAATGCAAGTGAATAGTGAAAACTTTTCCGGAAATGAATAGTGTTCGGTGAATAGTAAATTTCCCAAAAGTTTCTCAGAATATCAAACTGACCTCGAAAACGATGAATAGTAAAACGATGAATAGTGTTTTGATGAATAGTGTTTGATGAATAGTGTTTTTCCAAAGTTCGGGAAATGACCTGAAATGGTGAGTTGTGACAGTTTCGTGGTCGGTAGGATGGTGGATTCGCATTCTCCATAATGGTGAACGGAAGAGTTAATGGAAATGTTTTTACGAACAAATACACAAAGAAAAGATAGACTACGAGAAAGCTAATAAAAAGAAAATAAACATCTCACTAAAAAGGAATCTAATGAGTAGACCTAATCAAAATAAATTTCAACCTAAACAACAACTATTCCCTGGGCTGCGGCGCCAAAAACTTGATACGTGGGTATTGCGCCCTCGCAACAGGTTTTACCTCTCAAGGGATCTTGAGAAGCTTACAACCCCTACCAGGCAGTGTACCTGATCGTTGTAGTATAGTATAGTGGCAAGTACCGGGGGATTGATCGTTCAACTCAGGAATAGTGTCGTTATGATTGAAATTAATCTAACTAGGTCTAAAGGTGAAGGATGATTCTTTTTGTGTTTTTATATTTTATGAAAAACAGGTAAAAATCTCGGGTATTGGAAGGAGGGGCGGAATTAGTTGCTAATCAACTAACCCAAAATTTACTAATTAAACTAATGTGCAAGAAAAATAAACTAAGGTTCTACAAGGGATGTGAAACATGTTTACCCATGATATGTTACTCCTTGCTAGCTATCCAATTCTACCTATTGAATTGTCACACCTTGTTTTAATTTATGGGTTGTATTCCTTAATACTAGTCGTAGGGCCGCGTACGATCTTCCCTAACTCTATAAGCTCCTACTTCACTCCTATGTCAAGCCGTTAAAAGCTCATAACATGTGATCATTAGAATTCACTTATGCATTAAATACAACCATATAATCATAGTACACCTCCCATCATGTTTCTTAAGACGTTCAAGCAAGTTACCAATTGGAATTCTGCCAGTTTTCTTAAGCCTAACATCAAATTCAATCAACCAAACAAGAGACAATAGGAATCAAGAATTATAAGCTAAATCAACTAGACCTATTGAAGTTGTCACACCTTAATTGATGAAGATAGACACAAACATCAACAAAGACATCAATAAGATCTAATAAATTATATACAAGTTTCACACAATCATAAGTAGACACAAGATGAATTAGCCAAGCATAATTAATGAAGAACAAGCAACAATAATGATAATTGAAGACATGAATTAAGATAGAATCAACAAACTATTACAAGATGTTTATAGAGTGATTGAAACCATCTAAGTTGTTGGAAAAGCACCTACCTAAACCCAGGAATCGACCTTAGCATTTAGGGCTTACAAAAAGTGAAGTAATAAGGTTATATTTATAGGCAGATTTTCTGTCGGCCCGATCTGACGGCATCAGCTCTAACAAATGAAGGTGTTATGACCATTTTTTCACCAAATCGAAGATTTTTTCGTCCCGATCGTTTCCTTTTTTGAATCGCTCAAATCCGAGTTCGCATGCAAAGGTTATGGCAAAAACAGTGTCAGCTACTCCGCGCGCAAGTTGTGACTATTTAACACGTGCTGGCCTTCCATCAGATACATTTGAGGCCATCACCTTATGACTTCTCACGTCGTCAAGTTCATCCATGATGCCGTCTGCTTTGATTATTCTCTGGAGCGTCTCGCTTTGTGGTAATAGGTGATACATGTGACGCCCTACGTGACGCCGTCTCGTGTTAAATCCCAAATTCCTTCTCTGGCCCATCAAGCTCAAAGCAACATATCCATCTCTTGATCCATGAGTGACGGCGTCACCTTGTGATTTTGACGCCGTGAGGTACTGTTCCAGGCTTAGATTCTTGATTTTCTCGTTTTCTTCATTCTTGAGCATAAAAACGTCCAAAAAGCTCCAAAATGCTTCATATTCCAGAAATAACGTCCCAAGTACCTAAAATTACAAAAGGAACGATCTAGGGCAATATTTGATCAAATAATCACGATTTAGGGCTTAAATGACCCACTTAAAGCGGTACACTTTTCGCTTCATCAGCAAGCCAGGCCAAGCACTTGCTTTGGAGGTCTTTCTAGTCTTGCAGGCTTCCTTTGAGCAGGCTACTTCATGTTCTCTAAGGCAGACTCAAAAGCTTGTGTCAGAGCTTGTGGCAATTCACTGGAGAGAGCTAGATCAGGAGCAGGAATTGACACCTTTTTATTTGGCTTAAGGTTGGTTGAGCTTGATGCACTAGGAGGAAAGTAACCACTCCATCCAGAATCAGAATCAGAGTAGTAGCTAATCTCTGAAGCAGAGGAGTCATCGGATGAGATGTATATTAATGGGAAGTGGCTCAGGGTGATGCTAGGGTTTTTGTGATGAAACTACCAAGTTTTGATGAAGTTATGTTGTAAAACCCTGAAATTTTAAACATCTAAAATCCCCATAATACCCTCTAATTTAAAATTTGAGAGAAACTAAATTTGAAACTTTACCTAAGTATTGGGACTTATAAATTGAAAGCTACATGAATATAATCTATAACATAAGTTTAAGCACACATTATTAAGTCATATACTATGGGCCGATTTTATTAAATATGTACACACTTTGCCAACTAAATATACAGGATAATATGGAACTAATTATGGAAAGTATTGATTTGGTCTCTCCCCTCCTTAAGTCACGGCTAAATACATAGCCATCACAATCAATCCTATAAACCGTATAATCACATATATCGACTAAAAATAAAAACATGCTAAACCCTAAACCTATCAAGAAAATGGCGGCAGCTCTATTTCTTTTTCTTCTTCTGTTCGATCCAAATGGTGTACAAAGGAGGTTCAAGTGCGGTGTTTCAGATGTGGTTCGAAGGTGTGATTGGTCGTGGTGTGTTCTGGTTCGACCAAGGGTTGGCGTACGTGGTGATTTTGTTCGAAAAAGGGCTACGAAATTTGGGGTTGATTATTTTCTGTTTGAGGAGTTTACTTTTGTTCATGTGGTGGATATTCGACCAAGTATTAGATCGTGGTCATCATTTTTCGTTTCTTTGACATGCTACGAGGGTTAGTAACCTACAACTCGTTCAATTCTTTTGTTTTCTTGTTTCTGCTCGATCATGTATTGTTTTCTTAATCAGCTTATGAAGCATGCTTCAAAATTGAATATTATATCATCACATGAAATCTTATAAATATCGCATATAATAACGAGAACCAAAACACAATTATTCGACAAAACATGGTGTATATTCGGCTATTGAATTAATCTTGGGTCGACTTTAAAACTTGTTATAAAAGTATACTTATAATCAATTTGATGAAGGGTTTTTGAAACATGGTTGTTTAGTATGGTTTTCAAAACGTGGAGGAGACCCACGACCCGTTTTTATTTTCGAATGAGAATAGGAATTTTCATGACTTAACGTGTTCTTAAAAGATACAAAGGGTGCATACATATTTTATTTTGACTCTAATATATAAAGGTTGTCGCGAGGTTTATTTTGTGTCGCGAGGGTTTTGTGTTGGTTCGCGATGCCTCGGGACTATAGGGTACAAGTGTGGGGGTGTCGAGGCTGCTCTTGTCTCGTTAAAATAAGGTGCGAATCAACTCGGTTATATTACATACGAGGGAGATGAAGCACACATGCATATTGATATATATATAACATTCGAATAAGAAATACATGCATACTGATATATATACAATTCGAATAAGACAATAGGATAAGAGAATTTAATCATTTAACACATAACTTTGATTATTATCACAATAAACCCTAGACTTTACTAGAATGGCATATTAAGCCCTAAGCTATATCTAATTGTCACATTCAATACTCTAACTTAATTAAATAACCATTTTGGCATTAAAAGGATTAATATGGCTTATTTTGGGAACTTACTAAATCAGAAAACTTTCTAAAAATGAAAACTTGCTAAATTGGGAAACCTGTTAAAAATAGAAAGTTACTTAAAATGGTTAAATTACTTAAAGTGGAAACTTACTATTTTTGGAAATTTACCATTTTTGGAAAAGTGCTATAAATGAAAAGTTACTAAAAATGGAAAGCCGACTAAAACAAGTAATCTGATTTAAAACAAGTTATTAATAATTAGCCGATCATGAATTCGTGTAGATTCGCTGAAGAAGGAGTGACTTCCTATTCTTGTGTTATGGTTTCGTTGGCGGTTTAAGGTACAGATATTCTACCCTATCTCATTAAGGGTTCTGATCTCATGACTTTAATCCTTTGACTTTGATTCGCTTGCTATGATATAATTCGTTTGATATTATCCTTTGCTACCCATTCTGTTTGCTATCCATTCTGTTATGATGATCTGATTACTATCTCACTGATATGAGATTCTGTTGATATATTCTGATTGATATGCTATGATTGCTTTGTTTATGGATAGCTCTGTTCTGATATGTATGTTTGTATGCCCGAGTTTTTATTCTACTCATGGAGGTACCATGGGCGTGTCATCGAGGCACCGGTGACATGACACTATCTGGGGCGGTGTGATTAGTCCCCGGCGTTCCCTTCTGTTATGATATGATTATATGATTATGTGCACACTTATGGCCATTCTGTTATATATATGCATAGTCTTGCACATGCATATGTATTCTGTTTCAGGGAGCGTATGGATGCATCCTAGGATTTGTATGATATGATGTGATTTGGCTTAGTGACTGGCTGTACGTGCCTTGTACCCCTTTCACTTCTGGTACAATGGAGTCTGCAGCTCCTTGTACAACTTATGAATTGACGGATATGTGATTATGTGATTTGAGACCTATTCGAGTGGCTCTGGTAGGTCGGCTCGTGGCTTTCCTATGTTTCGTTGTGTCTATTCGAGTGGCTCTGGTAGACACGCCTTTGTTGGTACGTGCTCTTTAATTCTGGTTATTATATGATTCATATTATCACTTGACTCTTCATACTAATTATTCATTTGACTTATGATATTTGTTCAGTTATCGTTAATTTCTTATGCACTTGACAGATGATATTCATTTCAGCAGGAGCTTCTGATTTCATTTCTCATACTTATATACGTTTTGTTTATTCGTTTGCTTTGTTATATATCTGTTCACTGGGCTTTTTAAGCTCAGCCGCATTTCCTTTCCTGCGGCAGGTTATAGGTTGGAAGCTGGGGTTGGGTGAAGAGAGAGCATAGAAGCTTTAGTGGACTACCCCATGGACTAGAAGCCCATTACATCTGGACTAGTTTGGACTTGGATTAGATTAGACTTTGTTTAGTTTGTAATTTCCTTTCTTTTATAGTTTTAGTATTTCTTTTGTACTTTTAGATTTTTCCCTTGTAAACTTTCGTTTTAAGTCTTCCGCTTGCGTTGTATGCTTTGTATGCTTTGATATGTCACCATACTGTAGCGCTCTGGACCCATGTCGGGTTGGGGTGTTACAATTATGGTATCAGAGATAAGGCTGCGACTTGTAGTACCTAAATTATGACCTGTGAGTTTTGGACCCTTAGGTTTGCACCCTAGAAGCTTTAGGAATGACTTTGGAAGGTTTTGCCTTAAGTTTCTCCCCTTAAGAGCTTTATTATGACCAGTGAGGATTGGGTAGATATATGATCAGACGTTGGTTTTCTTGCTTCCGCATTTACTCTGATTTATACCTTTGCTTTTCGTTAAGCTCTTACATGATAAATCATTTCAGAGACTTAAAAGACTTATCAGGATTCACAACATGTGTTTAGGATGCCTTTAGACTTCGTAGTGTGCCTATAGGTTTCTTTCTCTAGAGTTATTCTTTTGAGGTTCGATTCTTCATTCGTTTGAAATACGTTTAGATTCCTTTCGTTCGTTTGGTGATTCGCGTATGTATAAATTTTACATGTTCGACATGTCCTATGATTTCTCCTTGCTTTTGATTTTTCTTCATTGTTGAATTTTGACCTTACCTATTCTACCCCTATGATCATTTTGTGACTTTTCATCATGTATATTCGATTTATCCGATGCGTTATGGAGATATTTGGAGACGATTTTGTTGTGCTAATCTACTTACGTTAGAGATGTTCAATTAGATGTTATTCTGAATTTGAATTTGTTGCCTGAGTATTATGATGGTGACGACTGTCATTTTTTTTGTTTGTCACCTTTGACGTTTTGTGAAGTTCATGATTCTTAGCCTGATAATCATTTATGACCATCTTATTCTGAAACTCGTGCGTTGCTTGCCCCACTGCTGTGAGAATAGTTCTCTGATGAAACTCGCCTCGAGAGTTATTCGATTTATTTGGAATGTTCGCTGTGTATCTTTGTCTGTTTTCGTTTTATTCATGGTGGAGAATGATGATGGTATTTATTGTTGGAAGATGGATCGTGTCTTATTTTGTGAGAGGAACGGGATACTCTTAGGAATTCTTTTCGTACTTGTGTGTGTGATGCCAATTGTATTGGTTACCTTTCTGACTATTTCTACGAATTTGGTAAATCGTGTTTTTCATGAATACTTGGACAATTTGTCATAATATGACATTTTAGTATATTCAGAGACGAAAGAGAAACACGGGGACCATCTTCGTATTTTGTGTTGATATTTCTGCGTTAGAAGAAGCTCTTTGTAATATTTCTTGAAGAGTAATTTTGTTGAAGGGGATGAGAGAAGAAGCTGAAAAGATATTTGTTTCTACCCAGGCATGAAGTTGCTCAGGAGCAAGGCCGTGAAAGATTAGCTATGATGGATGGTAGAAGGAAGCAGCCTGGAGTGAAGCACACGGTTCTATCAACTCTATTCATCTTAGTTGTACTAATATGTATAGAGTCTTGGAGCAGGAGCTGGACCGGATGGTATAAAGACGGCGGTGGCTGCATTGGTGATTTCTACGCACAGGAGGAAAGACAAACAAGTGGAGTCACTGTGAAACATTGACTTGGACGGCTTGCTTTGAAGATCGGCAGAGAATTCTTTCGGCAGAAGATTATTCAAGCTACATGACGTACCTGCAATGATCGTGACAAGAAATCGCATTTTGGTTCACACTGCCAGAAGAGGCATAGAAGAGTTAGACATCTTGGCATTGGAAGAAATTTGGTTCGTGACACATTAGATCTTCGATTCTTTCTTATCCGTACGGTTATTCTACCTATTTTGTTATGCCTTCTGATACGTTTTGATACTCTGGTTTGTGATTTCGATCGTCGGTACGAATATGATACCCATCTCTTTATGAGACTCTTGATAAGTTTGATGATTCGATTTGTGCTTCGCTGATTATTAGCAAATTCCTTTGTTCATTCAGAATTCGGTAGGAGTTGACGAAGTTTTATCGTTTAATACCATCTCTGTGTTTGCCTCGTAAGATTATATGTTTAGTGTACTTCCTCGTAGGATTTCAACTACCATCTATCATCTATCATCTGTCATCTGTCATCTGTCATCTGATACGCATTATTTCACATTCGTTGGATTCGATTTGCTATGATTGGAGAGCCTAGGGCTGTCCAAGTTTGTTGGGATCATGTCATGAGAAAATTTTGTTTGTGAAGATTCTTTTGGAAGAAACACCTGAGCGTGGAAATATTCGTGACGACCTTTTGTGATTCGCTAAGACTTCGTCGAACCTTTGCGACTTCAATTTTCGCGGACGAAAATTTTCTTTTAGAGGGGAAGAATTGTAAAACCCTGAAATTTTAAACATCTAAAATCCCCATAATACCCTCTAATTTAAAATTTGAGAGAAACTAAATTTGAAACTTTACCTAAGTATTGGGACTTATAAATTGAAAGCTACATGAATATAATCTATAACATAAGTTTAAGCACACATTATTAAGTCATATACTATGGGCCGATTTTATTAAATATGTACACACTTTGCCAACTAAATATACAGGATAATATGGAACTAATTATGGAAAGTATTGATTTGGTCTCTCCCCTCCTTAAGTCACGGCTAAATACATAGCCATCACAATCAATCCTATAAACCGTATAATCACATATATCGACTAAAAATAAAAAAATGCTAAACCCTAAACCTATCAAGAAAATGGCGGCAGCTCTATTTCTTTTTCTTCTTCTGTTCGATCCAAATGGTGTACAAAGGAGGTTCAAGTGCGGTGTTTCAGATGTGGTTCGAAGGTGTGATTGGTCGTGGTGTGTTCTGGTTCGACCAAGGGTTGGCGTACGTGGTGATTTTGTTCGAAAAAGGGCTACGAAATTTGGGGTTGATTAGTTTCTGTTTGAGGAGTTTACTTTTGTTCATGTGGTGGATATTCGACCAAGTATTAGATCGTGGTCATCATTTTTCGTTTCTTTGACATGCTACGAGGGTTAGTAACCTACAACTCGTTCAATTCTTTTGTTTTCTTGTTTCTGCTCGATCATGTATTGTTTTCTTAATCAGCTTATGAAGCATGCTTCAAAATTGAATATTATATCATCACATGAAATCTTATAAATATCGCATATAATAACGAGAACCAAAACACAATTATTCGACAAAACATGGTGTATATTCGGCTATTGAATTAATCTTGGGTCGACTTTAAAACTTGTTATAAAAGTATACTTATAATCAATTTGATGAAGAGTTTTTGAAACATGGTTGTTTAGTATGGTTTTCAAAACGTGGAGGAGACCCACGACCCATTTTTATTTTCGAATGAGAATAGGAATTTTCATGACTTAACGTGTTCTTAAAAGATACAAAGGGTGCATACATATTTTATTTTGACTCTAATATATAAAGGTTGTCGCGAGGTTTATTTTGTGTCGCGAGGGTTTTGTGTTGGTTCGCGATGCCTCGGGACTATAGGGTACAAGTGTGGGGGTGTCGAGGCTGCTCTTGTCTCGTTAAAATAAGGTGCGAATCGACTCGGTTATATTACATACGAGGGAGATGAAGCACACATGCATACTGATATATATATAACATTCGAATAAGAAATACATGCATACTGATATATATACAATTCGAATAAGACAATAGGATAAGAGAATTTAATCATTTAACACTTAACTTTGATTATTATCACAATAAACCCTAGACTTTGCTAGAATGGCATATTAAGCCCTAAGCTATATCTAATTGTCACATTCAATACTCTAACTTAATTAAATAACCATTTTGGCATTAAAAGGATTAATATGGCTTATTTTGGGAACTTACTAAATCAGAAAACTTTCTAAAAATGAAAACTTGCTAAATTGGGAGACCTGTTAAAAATAGAAAGTTACTTAAAATGGTTAAATTACTTAAAGTGGAAACTTACTATTTTTGGAAATTTACCATTTTTGGAAAAGTGCTATAAATGAAAAGTTACTAAAAATGGAAAGCCGACTAAAATAAGTAATCTGATTTAAAACAAGTTATTAATAATTAGCCGATCATGAATTCGTGTAGATTCGCTGAAGAAGGAGTGACTTCCTATTCTTGTGTTATGGTTTCGTTGGCGGTTTAAGGTACAGATATTCTACCCTATCTCATTAAGGGTTCTGATCTCATGACTTTGATCCTTTGACTTTGATTAGCTTGCTATGATATAATTCGTTTGATATTATCCTTTGCTACCCATTCTGTTTGCTATCCATTCTGTTATGATGATCTGATTACTATCTCACTGATATGAGATTCTGTTGATATATTCTGATTGATATGCTATGATTGCTTTGTTTATGGATAGCTCTGTTCTGATATGTATGTTTGTATGCCCGAGTTTTTATTCTACTCATGGAGGTACCATGGGCGTGTCATCGAGGCACCGATGACATGACACTATCTGGGGCGGTGTGATTAGTCCCCGGCGTTCCCTTCTGTTATGATATGATTATATGATTATGTTCACACTTATGGCCATTCTGTTATATATATGCATAGTCTTGCACATGCATATGTATTCTGTTTCAGGGAGCGTATGGATGCATCCTAGGATTTGTATGATATGATGTGATTTGGCTTAGTGACTGGCTGTACGTGCCTTGTACCCCTTTCACTTCTGGTACAATGGAGTCTGCAGCTCCTTGTACAACTTATGAATTGACGGATATGTGATTATGTGATTTGAGACCTATTCGAGTGGCTCTGGTAGGTCGGCTCGTGGCTTTCCTATGTTTCGTTGTGTCTATTCGAGTGGCTCTGGTAGACACGCCTTTGTTGATACGTGCTCTTTAATTCTGGTTATTATATGATTCATATTATCACTTGACTCTTCATACTAATTATTCATTTGACTTATGATATTTGTTCTGTTATCGTTAATTTCTTATGCACTTGACAGATGATATTCATTTCAGCAGGAGCTTCTGATTTCATTTCTCATACTTATATACGTTTTGTTTATTCGTTTGCTTTGTTATATATCTGTTCACTGGGCTTTTTAAGCTCAGCCGCATTTCCTTTCCTGCGGCAGGTTATAGGTTGGAAGCTGGGGTTGGGTGAAGAGAGAGCATAGAAGCTTTAGTGGACTACCCCATGGACTAGAAGCCCATTACATCTGGACTAGTTTGGACTTGGATTAGATTAGACTTTGTTTAGTTTGTAATTTCCTTTCTTTTATAGTTTTAGTATTTCTTTTGTACTTTTAGATTTTTCCCTTGTAAACTTTCATTTTAAGTCTTCCGCTTGCGTTGTATGCTTTGTATGCTTTGATATGTCACCATACTGTAGCGCTCTGGACCCATGTCGGGTTGGGGTGTTACATATGTGGTAATCCAAGTTATTTTTATAGGCAAGTAAAGCTCATGGGGTATTTATGATGATCATTAACTTCTACTTGCTTTGGTATCTTTGGGGAGTAAATATGGAAAGTATTAATTGTCTCGGGTTGACTTTCAGAAGATATTTTGGTCAAACAGTAAATATTGTTAGATATTTTGGTGGAAAGTACTTTTGCCAAAGTACTGCTTCGTTAAAGGATGAAAGTACTGCTCCATGATACATGGAAAGTACTGCTTGGAGTTTTATTTGAAGTACTGACGTGTCAGGTTACTGTTCTAACGGTCAAAAATACGGGGTAACAACTTTTCGAAAGATATGGGGAAGATAAATTCCAAAAATAACGGTAAAATCATTTATTAACCGTGATTTTTAGTATATTACCCTTCTTTGAGCATATCTTTTTCATCTTTACAAACCCTCATTCATTCATCAATCACAACCAAATTCATCATCGATCATCATCTTCTTTCATTCTTCTTTCAATAACACTTACAATGGCAAACCGTCCCACCATTACCAAACACAATATGATTGCTAACTTGGAGAAGACACAAAAGAATCTTGATTTTCATGGAATCATTGACTTTCTCATTGGCTCATCCATAAACTATTCACTTTTAGTCAATCCAGAAATCATTGGTCCTTGGATACAAGAATTTTGGGCTACGGCTAGGTCTGACTTGGAGGACGGAGAAGATGTTATACATCCCACAGTTGTTGGGAGGGCTATTCGTATTACCGAAGCAACAATCAAGGAGATCTTGTTGTTTGATGATGAAGAAGGTACTGTTTTGTTTGACAAGCAAGTTGTTTGGGATGCACTTAGGGAGATTGACGAGGCAAAAAGTAAACCTCTTTTAAGGGGTAATGTAAGCCCGAATTCGAGATTATTTGATCAAATATTGCCCTAAATCGTTCCTTTTGTCATTTTAGGTACTTTTGGAGTGAAATCTGGAAAAGGAAGCATTTTGTACGTTTTTGGAGCACAAAAGTGAAAAAAAACGGCAAAGTTTTTGGAGCACGTGACGATCCAGAGAGTTTTGTGCATTGGAGATGACGGCGTCACCCAAGGCCGTCATGGTCTAAGTATTAGTGATGGGCCAGAAGAAATTTACACATGACGGCGTCACAAGTGTATCTAGGCAATACGATTTCATTATAGGCGGCAAGTTGACGGCGTCATAACCCAATACATGACGCTGTCACCCATTGTAATCTATATATAGTTTTCCAAATTTCATTCATTAGTGTGCAACTTTGAGGGAAAAACCCTAGGTCGAATTTTCCAGTTTTTTCAAGGGTTTCAACCCTTTGAAACTTTCATGTTCAATTTGAGATAAGTACTCTTTCAATTTATTCAATATGTCTATGTGTTGTTTGAATATATCTTACGCTTTTCTTCAATTTAACATGCTCGGCTAGATTTCCTTTGTGTTTGCTTAGATGTAGTGAAACCTAGATGTTAATTATGGGTTGATTGTTTGTTTATAGTTGTTACGAATGATTGTATTCGATGTTAGGCTTAAGAAAACTGGCAGACTTCCATTGCTAACTTGCTTGAACGTCTTAAGAAACATGATCGGAGGTGTACTACGATTATATGGTTGTATTTAATGCATAAGTGAATTCTAATGATCCCATGTTAGGAGCTTCTAACGGCTCGACATAGGAGTGAAGTAGGATCCTATAGAGTTAGGGAATATTGTACACGGCCCTATGACTAGTATTAAGGAATATGACCAGTCATCCATGCAATTGTAACAAGCTATCAACCTGTAAAAGATATCTAGGGAGTAATGAAACCTAAGTAAACACAACCTTCCTCAACATTTTTATTTCTATCATTTAATTTTGATTGCATTAGTAGTTTATTGGGTTAGTTGGCTAGCAACTAATTCCGCCCACTCTTCCAAAACCCGAGATTTTAATTGCTTTTATCAAATATAAAAATACAAAAAGAATCATCCCTCACCTCTAGACTTAGTTTAGGAGACTTTCTAATCCTAGCGACACTATTCCGGAGTTGAAAGATCAATCCCCCGGTGCTTGTCACTATACTATACTACAACGATCAGGTACAGTGCCTGGTGGGGGTTGTAAGCTTCTCGAGATCCCTTGAGAGGTAAAGCCTGGTGCGATTCCCACGTATCAAGTTTTGGGCGCCGTTGCCGGGGAATAGTTATTGTCTAGGTTAGGATTTCTTTTTATTAGGTCTACTTGCTAGATTCCTTTCTAGTAAGATTTTATTTTTATTTTTAGGTTTTCTTTACTCTATCTAATTTCTTCGTGTCTTTATTCGTAACCTTTACCATCCGACATCATGGAAGGTGGTAACATCTTTGAACCCATCAACCCACCACAACAAAACCACCCACAAAACGCACCACTAGCAAACCAACCTCTTAGGCCCCGAACCTTAGGAGAGTATTCATGTCCTAGCCACCAAGGCTATCGAAACACTATTGAGCTCAATCAAGGAGCCAATGTGTCCCCCTTGCGTTCCGACACCATCCGGTTGATGCAAAGCGGATGTGCATCCCATGGACTTCGTTCCGAAGATCCTAATCAAAATCCCAAGGATTTCCTTAATATCGTAGATTCCATAGACCTTGATTTTGTAACTAGAGAGTCGACCCGATTACGCCTATTCCAATTCCCTCTACGTGATCAAGCTATTCAATGGCTTGAACGTTTACCCGAGGTATCCATCACCTCATGGGATGATCTCACCACTCGTTTCCTTGCCGAATTTTTCCCACCGGGGAGAACTACCAAGCTTAGAAATGATATCTTGATATTCCAACAACGTCAAGGTGAAACTCTATATGAAGCATGGACTCGTTTCAAGGACTTACTCCAAAAAGTCCCTCATCATGGCATAGATCTTTGGCTCCAAGTCCAAATCTTCTATGACCATATCGACCTCTCCACAAGGCGAACCATTGACCAATCGGCCGGTGGCAAGCTACGTGATCTAAGTGCAGAAGAATCATGGGAACTCATAGAAGATCTTGCTCTCTATGACATCGAAAGTTGGAATGATCCCCGTGATTTGAACAAAATGGTCAAGGCAAAATCTTTGCCTTCGAACAATTCTAGCTCTCCCGGCCGTAGGATCATGGAACTTGAGGACCAAGTCAAGTTTCTCATGAAATCCTACGAAGCTCCTAAGCCCTCAAGCCAAGTGAACAAAATCACTTTTTCATGCAAATTATCTAGTGGTCCCTCATGACACCCGTGATTGCGTGGAACTCCCCGGACAAGCTTTTACGGACTACGCATCCTCGTGTACCGACGAAGCGGAAGAAAAGTGGTACACTTTCAAACCCGAGCCAAACCCTTATGGTGATTCCTATAACCCTTCTTGGAAAAATCACCCGAATCTTAGGTGGAAACAAAACCAAAACAATTCTTCCAATCCACCTAATCATTACCAACCAAACGGTCCACCCGCTAACCGTACTTTCAACAACAATCCTTCTAATAACTATGGTAGTCCCAAAAATCTTGAAGGATTGATGTCCAAGTTCATGGCATCTCAAGAAGCTCGCATAGCTAAGTTTGAAACCAAATTCAATCAACAACAAATGGAGATGACCAATAAGATTGACAACTTGTTGAAAGCCCTCAACAACCAAGTGCTAACTAAACCTAGGAAAGACACTAGGGACACTAATAGCAGAATCCAGATTAAGGACCCCTCATAATCTAAACACATCCACTTTGTCAATGTTGTCACCATTAAGCCAATAGATAAGAACATAGAAGAAAGTGACAAGGATGAAGTTGGAATAGAAACCGAGGCTAGGGATGAGATTAAGGAAGTTGAGGTTATTAAGGAAGAAAAGTTAGAGGAAGTAGAAAACGTAGAAGAATACTTTGATAAGTTGCCCACCGAGGAAGAATGGGAATATCACAAGGATTTATTCGATGATCCCGAGACACAATATACCCTTCGTTCACCCCTTATTAAACTAGGTGATCCCTCTAACATCAACATACCATGCAACATTGGGCATATGCATGTGTGGAAAGCTTATATTGATCCTAGGTCTCCTATAAACATCATGACAAGGACTTATTATAATTGGTAATTAAGAAGCAACTTGGTTATAGGATGATGCCTAATACGAATTGGATGAGCAATTTTCTAGGAAGAGTGAAAGGATTGCATGTCTTTGTAGGAAACTTCACTTATGTTACCGACTTTGTGATAGTAGAGGATACTCGTCCGGTAATAGATGATTGCCTAAGTCAAGTAGTGTTCGGAAAACCATTTGTTGAGGCCTCTAAGATAAGTTATGACCAGACCCTAGGGATAGTTAGATTCAAGGAAGAGAATGATGAGATTGCTTACCAAATGCCCTATAAGATTGAACAATACCGTCTTCTATCAAACATAGAAAAGGAACACAAGCAAGCGGTTTACTATAGGAATGATGAGGATAGACGTAGAGGGGTAGATTACGTCATGAATAGAATACTTGGTTTCTACAAGGAATATTTGCTACTAGGTCCGGAATACAAAACTAAGATTGGAGATGACCTATAGAATGAGACCAACGATGAGGTCATGTAATTGCTCATGACCTTGAGTCTAGCTACAAGACTCGTAAATAAAGAAAAGCGCTTCTTTGGAGGCAACCCATGTTTTGTGTGATTTTTATTTGTTTGATTGTTATTTGCTTCCATATGCATGCTTTATTGTTATTGTTGGTAGATCATGTTTCAGACTAAAATTGTGAAAATGCTTTATTTTGTTGTTTAACTTCATCTTAATTTCATATAAATGTATTTTGCAAAAGCTAAGTGTAAGGGAAAACCCCAAATTTGTTTTTAAGAACGAAATTGATCTTGATTCGCCACAATATTAAATGAACATGTGTATTAGTATTTTTTAGAGTCAAATTCTTGTATCGAGTCATAATGATGTTTTGTAGGATTTTCCAGGAAGTAGGACATAAGTTTTTCCAGAAATTTTCCGGAAACTTAACGTAAAGATTTCTGCAGGTCACTTCTGACAGCGTCAGGAGTTTACTTCTGACGGCGTCATGTGTAACATTCTGGAAATTTTGCGAGTTTTTTTTTTTCTAACGGAGTCTTAAAGTTTTTGTTAATTCTTTAGTTTTATAAATTCCAGGAAATCTGCAAACATTCATTCCACAAGCATTATATCTTAATTTATTTTCTAGGATTTGTTAGTATATATAGATTGCCACCGATTTTATGCGAGGTTGCCTTGTTTGTTTTCTCAGGTTGGTTTAACAGGTTATATACGACAAGAAGATGATTTATTTTTTGAAAGGGAAGCTTTGAATGTTCATTTTCTTGGAGGAAGATCTAACCTTGTTGACACACTATCTAAACCGAACGAATCAGGGGAGTATTTTCTTTCATTCTTTTACCTATTTTACTTTTACATTCTTTAATTGAACGTTGGGGACAATGTTCATCCTAAGTGTAAGGGGAGGGTAAATGATGATACCTTATAGGATACTATTGCACTTGAGTTTGTTTGTTTGATGGTAGGTGTGTAATAAAACTAAGAGAAATACTTGTTAGTGTAATTTTAGTGCCAAATTTAAATTTTTTTACAACATTTAGGAGTGAAAGTTTAGCCTTAGCAAGAGTCTCATGGATAGGAGTTGTATGACTAGCACAAAACCGTACCATTCAAAAAAAAATTCCACCCGAATATGTGAGGTTTGCCTTTAGATTTGATAGGAAAAGCATTCATTATTAGTGCTTATGATTGTACCGGTAGCATTTAGATTCTAGAACTTGCGTTAGTGATGCATCCCGAGACCGCTAGTGAGACTACATTCGTGTAGTAGGATTTACTACATGATAAGAGGCATTTGGATCACCCTTGTGTTAAACCCGTATCATGATTACTTGACCATTTAAGTCATATTACTTGGCTAGTAAAGTCAACTAATTTTTCCCACACCTTAGCGTTGTACTCATTTTTAGTACACGAAACCCCTAGTACACCCCTCCGAGCCTATCTTTTCATTTCTAACTTTAAGCATTTTACTTAAAGGAAGAATTTTTTACAACCCACCCAAATGTGCAACCAAATCGCCTTAGCCTTCCGTGTATGCACTAATCTTTAATGCATTATCGTTATTTGTTTAAACCCTTAGTTAATTATCTAATTGATTACATGGTTGCTAAGTCGAGTCATATCTTGTACATATTGATTTGGGACGATTGGGACTCATGGGCAAAGTACTTGTGTTATGGAGTAATGGGGAAGAACATCATATATTACCCCCATATGTGCGTTAATCTTAAAAAGTACTCCAAGTGTTTTGATTATCTTGATTCGACTCATTAGATTAGTTTGTTGTAAAGTATGTAAAAAGTCAAGTGTAAGGGGAATGTACATTCCCTATGATGTATTATTTTGGATGGTAGGGTAAGAGTGTAATCAAAAAAAAAAAAAAAAATCGGAAATCAAGAAAAAAAAGAAAAAAAATAGAAAAAGAAAAAGAGAAAAAACATACGTACTACCATCCCGTTTCATTCTATGTTTATTTTATGTTTTTGTTAGTTTATGATTAGCTTAAGTCGAGTCTAGTCTTGGGTTAGCAACGCCATATTGTACATGTAATTAACCAAGATGATTAACTTGTCGTATTTACTGGTCATCTATACTCTTTAATTCAATTTTATTCTTAAATCAATCTTAATAACTATACTCTCTAGATCCTTGTCTGTTTATCATTAATTCACCCCAAAACTTCATTCCGCCTGTTTTGTTTTAATTTTCCGTTATTACAACCTAGTTTTTCACTGTTTCACGTTCATTTCCATTCTCACCTTAATTTCTCATATCCGTTATGGTTTTGATTCATTGATTATAAGGCGGATTTAAACCCAGATCCAAAACCAAATCCGTCTTCTCGTAAGATGGATTCACTTAAACCTAAAAAAACCACTAGAACTATGAATCCGTTATCGAAATCTGCTTTGAAACACGCGAGTGTGGTTGCTGATACTTCTAAGGGTCTTTACTCTAAGGTACGTACTAGGTCTACTTCGAAGGGTGATAATAGCGCTGTTGATATGGAGGATGTGGAATTTGATGATGGGGCTTCTGAATCTGTTGTGGGTAGTGAAGATTTAGGGGGTTCCTGTTCAGGTATGGAGGAGGAATTAAATGTTGGTGATGGTCATGATGCTTCTGGTAAGGTTTTTCCTGTTAATGATAGTGATTTTGGTAAAAGTGATGTTAGGAGTAGTGATATTATTGATGAGATTGCTAAGAAATTGAGTAGTGGGTCTAGTGTTGTTAATGATATGCCTGCTAGTGATTTGGGTAAGAGTAATGTGTCTAGTGGTAGTGATGATGTGCCTGGTGTGCCTAAACCAACTGTGGGTAACACTAATGTGAATCCTAAAGCTGGATCTGATAAACCTAGAAGTCCTACTAAAGTCAGTTTTGGGGATGTTAGGGCTCCGGGTATGTTTAAGGTTAATGGCAATACTAGTGAATTAGGTAAAGGTGATGGAGGTGTGAGTAATTTTGCTGTTGGTGAGTTTAGTGGGGTTAAGGATGCTGTGATGACTGATAGCGTTTATGAAAAGAATAGTAGGTCGTTTCGTGATGCTATATCGAATAGCTATGGTGGTAATGGTAACAATAAACCGCACTATGTTCCTCCATCTTTCATTGGTGAGAATAGGAAAGTTGCTAAGATGGATCCGGTTTTGGAAGAGGGAGTGTAAGAGATGGGGCAACACAGTTGTGGGTTTCTTTGTTGGTTATCGTATGAACTATGCTGATTTGGTCTATCATTTGAAGAGAATGTGGAGGTTATATCAGTTAGATAATGTAATCATGAATCAAAATGGTATGTATTTTTTTGATTTTAAGTACAAAGATGGAATGGAGTTGGTTATAGAGAACGGTCCTTGGTTACTGAATAATAAACCTTTATTTGTGAAGAAGTGGGAACCGGGACTATGTATGTCTAAACCTGAGGTTAAGAAGGTTCCGGTTTGGGCTAAAATTCATGACATTCCTTTGGAAGCATGAAATGTTGATGGAATTAGTAGGATTGTTAGTCAAATTGGTAGCCCAATTATTATGGATCGAATGACGACTGCTATTTGTGAGAAACCGTATAACAGGGCTACGTTTGCTAGGGTGCTTGTTGAGATCGATTCTGAGAAGCCGTTTGTTGATTTTGTTGAACTGTGGTATGAGAAGTTGGGAAAGGTTTTAAGGCAGCGGGTTGAACATGACTGGGTTCCACCAAGGTGTGAGGAGTGCAAGGTTTTTGGACACTATTTTAACGATTGTATTAACAAAGTTAATGAGGCCAGGAAAGTGAATAAGGATGGCGAGAATGTGAAACCCAGTAATGTCAAGAATGGGGATAATAGTACTGGTTCGGGTAATGTTAATGTGGATGAGGGGTGGACAGCTGCTGGTAATCGGAGGAACATGGGTGTTGGAATTAATGCATTACAAGTGAACTTTGGTGGTTATCAGTTCAGAAGAGGTGTTCATGCTAATACGGTTAGTGGTAATAATTCAAGTAAGGGGAATACGGGGCATATGAGTAATAAAGAGGCAAGTAAGAAGTCAGAACCGGTTAAAAGTGGTAATACTGGTAGTGTAGATGATAGTGTGCTAATAAACGATAATGGTGTGCCTGCTAATAAAGGTAAGGGTAATGGTGATGAGAAGTTTAGTGGTGGTGATGTTAACCGAAACAGTGTTAATAATGATAACCAAAAGAATGCGCAGAAGAAGAATTCGAGTAACAAGAGTATTAACAAAAATGGCAATGTTAGTAAAGGCAGTGATGGTCGTAGTTCGAATGATGGTGTGGGCCCTAAGAATGTCAGTACTAGTAATCAGTTCGATGCTTTGGGAAGTGATCTAGATAGTGATAATTTGGAGATTTGGAATGAAGTGAAGTCTAAAGTGGAAAAGGCGTGTGTTTCTGGTGTTCCTATTTTGGAAAGTGTAGTTAAAGGTTGGAATGGGGACATGCTTAAGTATTACACGGAAAAGTGGAATAGCAGAATTATGATGAATAGGTCGCCTGAACAACAATTAGAGTTGAAAATCAAGAACTTATCTAATCGTGTCACTCTGCTTAATCGGAATCTCAATGTAAATGCTAAGCTGAATGCCGATAAGATGATGTAGAATTCTGTTTTGACCACTAATGATAGCAGTGATGTTTCGTTTAGTAAGTGTTATGATGAAGCTTATCGGGCGGAGTTAGCTAAAGTTGAAAGTTTGCAAAAGGAGCGTAGCTTTTCTGAGGTTGACTTGTTTATTTTATCTAATAAGCCGCTTGATAAGGATCGTAAAGATATTTGGACGGATGATATGTTGGAATATTTCTCGAGTAGATGTGAGGAGATAAGGAGTGACAGGATCAATGGTCATATCTCAGATATGGATGGCGCTCAGTCTTTGTATGAAGTGGAGGAGGTTACTAATGGTTCTGCTTCCTTTATGACACAGAATGAAGTCGCTAATGATGTGGATACATCTATGGTTCAAGATACTGGTGCGCCTGCATCGCACACCTCTTGTAACACCCCCACCCGACACGGGTCAAAATGTCACATTATGGTGCCAAATCAGAACATACAAATGCAAGCGGAAGACTTATAATCATAAAGTTACAAAGGTATTCTAAGGGTACAAAAGAAATACTAACTCTATACAAAATGAAATACAAACATAAACAAAATCTAATCGAATCCAGGTCCAAGTCTAATCCAGATGTAATGGGCTTCTAATCATCAGAATAGTCCACTAACGCTCCTATGCACTCTTCACCCAAACCCAGCTTCCAACCTAAAACCTGCCGCAGGAAAAGAAATGCGGCTGAGCTTAAAAAGCCCAGTGAACAGATATATAACAAAGCAAATGGATAAACGAAATGTATATAAGTATAAGAAACTGGACATCATAAGCTTCTGGTGAAAGGAATATCATCTGTCAAATGCATAAGAGATCAACGATGACTGAACAAGTATCATAAGTCAATAAATTGAAGAACATGAAGAATCAAATGGTAATACGAATCATATAGTAACCAGAATCACATGAGCAGCTAGAACAAAGGCTTGTCTAATGAGATACTCGAATAGACACAAAGAAACATAGGAAAGCCACGAGCCGACATAACAAGATACTCGAATAGGTCTCAAATCACATAATCACACATCCGTCAATTCATAGGGTGTACATAGAGGGGCGACCTCCAAGTACTAGACGTGAAAGGGGTACAAGGCACGTACAGCCAGTCACCAAACCAAATCGTATCATATCATATTAAAACAAATCCTAGGATGCATCCATACGCCCCCCACAAACAAATCATATACAAAGTAGCCAAGAGATCTCATATCATATCATAAACAGACAGGGACGTCGGGGACTAATCACACCGCCCCAGATAGTGTCATGCCATTGGTGCCTCAATGACACGCCCATGGTACCTCCATGAGTAGACTAAAAACTCAGGCATCAGAACAGAATATATCAGAACAAACAAAGCAAGGCTATCCATAACAAAATGCTCCCAGAGCATGACAGAACAGAATGCTCCCAGAGCATAATAAAACAGAATCTCGCAATCACATAATCATAATCAAAGTGGATAGCAAATCAGAATCAAATCAGAGGTATCATAGTAAGGCTCATATCAAATAGATCATATCAACGAATCATATCAAATGGATCAAATGGGGAACATAGCAATGGCATTACTAAAGGGAATCTTAGCAGTGTCAAGGATCGAAAGAAAGTCATGAGAAGTCCCTACTGAAAAGGGAAGAATATATGTACCTTAAACCGCCAACGAAACCATATCATAACATGAGAACATGAAGTCACTCCTTCCGCGAATCTACACGACTTAATGATCGTCTTATTATTTGTAAGCTCATTTTAAATCAAATTACTCCTTTTAGGTTTCTTTCCATTTTTAGTAACTTTCCACTTTTAACAAGTTTCCCGAATTAGCAAGTTTCCATATTTAGTAAGTTTCCCGGAATAGTAATTTAATACTTTATGGCTATAATTGACAATTAATAATATTTAAGGGTTAAAATGACAAATATAATGGTTTAGGGTTAAATATGACAACTTATCATAGTTTAGCGTTAAAAGTGTAATTATTACAAAGTTTAGGGTTAATAATAACTGCATTAGTGTTTAGCCAATTTAGACATGCACACTTATATTCCATTCGACATTCCAAATAATGAGACACACACAACTCCATACTTTAATCTTTTCAGATCTGGTTTTCACGTATTCTTTTTATAGATTTAATACATCATATATACACATATGTTTTAGCAGCCATAATGAGCACACACACAATGCAAATTAACGAGCCCCAAGACCTCACATAAAATCATAGTCCAGCCCTATTTCATATAATACCCATGTACGCCCCACTACCTATTTACTTGAATTTATTTCCAGATCTAATGGTCAATTAAAAGAGCTCATGTTATGTTTAAGGTTTAGTCTATTAGCTACACAAGTTTTACTCTTCTCTTATTTCGAATGACACACACACACAATACACGCCTAATATATCATTTCTACATATGCTTTACAGCCTCATGCTCAACACACACAAGACACATGCACACACGTTATGTATACTCACACAATAAGGAAGCAAAACCCTTCATGAGTTTTATGTTTTAAAGGAGCTCATAAGGACTCAAAAGACCAGCTTAGAAGTTTACGCGGTCGAAAGTCCCCAAAACAAAATAAAGTTGACATATATATCCAGGTTTATAGGTCGAATATAAGAGCTCATATCAGTTTTTATGTTACATGTTTTATACGTATATATGTTATGTACATGACGAGAATAACAAGGATGAAGGTGTGATATACCTTTGGTTGGATTGACAACTAAACAAGGACCAAGAACCCAACGACCAGCACCTTATTCGAATAGAACCCAACATGAACCTTTCATCACCCTTTACTTCGTTTTCAGATCTGATCACACAACCTCCTTGAGCCTTTGTACACCTTCTTAATGATCGAATAGGAGAGAAAAGAATTGTGCCGCCACCTTTTGTTGTCAAGGGTTTTATGTGTGTGAGATTAGAAAGTAAAATATACGGTTTACTAATGAGTAGAGAGGGAGATATATGGGGGATGAGATATGGTCAAGGGGCGTTTCTTTTATCCGAGGTTTTAGGAGAACATGTGTAGCCAAAATAGGAGGGTGATTGAAGTCCTTAAATTGTGTTTAATATTCATTCAAATAGGTCGGTTATGCTTTCAATAGAGGACCGAGTTTTATGGGAAATTAAAGGGAAATTCGTAATCTTAGTATCCCTCATAATTAGAAAACGTGTGATATGTATTTCATTAGGAAAATTTTAAATTTGTACCATCTTTATTTACCTAGCTAAGACTTAGGTTAATATAATTTAGTTTTAATTATAGTGTATAATATAAGGATAATGGTTTAATTTAAAATATCACAAAGTTTAAATAAAATTCAAAATTATACGTATTTTTAGGTTTTCAAAATTGAGGATTTTATAACTCTTCCCTCCTAAAATGAAAATTCCGTCTGCGAAATTGAAGTCGCAACAGTTAGACGTAGATGTACCAATTCACGGAAAGAAATGACAATAAGTAGTCTAATACTCGGAGAGGTTCTTCCAAAAGAATCTTCACAGATGGATTTTTTTTTTCATGACTTGATCCCGACAATAAAGATATTCCCAGGCTCTCCACAGAACACAAATCATTACAAATCTGACCTAGCGAAACGAAACAAATGCTTAGCAGATGACAGATGACTGATGATAGTTGAAATCTCACCAAGAGATACATGAAACACGTATACCTACGAACCAAGCTCGGAGAAAGTACTAAACGATAAATCTTCATCAACTACTACAAATTCTGGACGAATAAAGGAACTTGCCAAAGTCGGAGGAGCACAAATCGAATCATCTAACGTATAAAGAGTCTCATAAAGAGATGGATAACATATTCGTTTTGACGATCAAAATCAAAAATCAGAGTATCAAAACGTATCAGAAGGCATAACATAATAGGTAGAATAATCGTACGGATGAGAACAAATCTAAAATCTAAGGCGTCGCGAACCAAAACTTCCTCAAATGCCAAGACGTCTAACTCTTCTGTGCAGAATAATCATACAGAACCACAACTCTCAGTCTAAATCCCAAATTCCTCTTTCACAATAATAACTAATCCATTAGTTGCTGTAATCAACTCTGAACCTTCAGTAAGTAGCTCTCCGCCTTATTCCAACCAAAAGGTATTCCACATCTTCATTCATACAAAATCCTAAAAAGAACCTCTTGCCACTTGCATGTCATCTTCCTTAATGGGCAAACACGACCAACTAAACACTTGTCAAAATTTCCCACTCAACACATCTTCCAAGTTCAAATAGTTCTATTCATCCCCCGAAAGATGAGAAGTCATACTAATATCATGAGTCAAATCCCCATAGGCTTCTGTACCTCTACTGAAAGTGTGCTGCAAAACGCGATTCTCTGTCAATAGAAATCTCTGCCGATCTTCCAAGCAAGCCATCCTAATCAATGCTCTACTATAACTCCACTCGTGTTGTCCTTCCTGTTTGTGCACGGGAATCACCAATGTAGTCACCACCGTCTTCATACCGTCCCGTCCAGCTCCTGCTTCAAGACTCTATACGTATTAGTACAACTAAGATGAATAGAGTTGATAGAATCGTGTGCTTCACTTCAAAATTGCTTCCTTCTATCTTCTTACATAGCTAATCTTCTACCATCTTGCACCTAAGCTTCTTCATGTCTGCCACAATTCACTCTCGATTCATGCGTCGGGTAGTTCACCTCCTATGGTTCTAGATGTATTGATGCATGACCAAAATCTTCTCGTCTTGCATAAGGACATAACAAATCCTCCTCCTTGAGTAGAAACAAATCTCTTTCCAGCTTTTCCAACTTCTCTCCTCATTCTTCCTCCAACAAAAGTTTCTCTTCGAAAATATCACATGGAGCTTCTTTTATCGTAGGAATGTCAACACAAAATACGAAGATGATTCTCGTGTTTCTCTTTCATCTCCGAACATACCAATATGTCATACTACTGCCAATTGTCAAAGTATTCATGGAAGACATGATTAATCAATTTCATAGGAATAGTCGGAGTAGTAGCCAATACAATTGGCATCGCTTATACTCATAAGGACCATAACGAATATGAAAGGAATTTTAGGAACATCTCGCTCCTTCACGCAAAACATGATATGATTTAGCTTCCAGAAACCAATTCACAACTTCATGCTATCATCATTCTTCTTCCCGAATAAAACAGAAGCACATCAAAGATACACACTTGCACATATGAAATCACTACCTAGAAGCTGGTTCTTCAATTCTTTCCCCTCCACTAATGTCATTCACAGTGGAATTTCATAATTAAGCAAACGTCACTCTTATACGAATAAAGTTCTCGAATCAACCAACTTACTGTTCTCAGGCACTGCTCGAAATATCATATGATCCCAATAAGTTCAAGTTATATGATATAACTATTATCACGTTGGCCAGGTGTCATAATACTTGCATCATATACACATGCCTTTATTGAAGTCACATTCTACATCGAGTCGTGACTAACAAAGTTTCATGACCAGATCAAAACAACTTCACATTCTGATGATAATCTTAGTTCCTCATCAAGGAATAAATCGCGAACATCTCAAACAACAAAAAAATTCTCGAGGCGAGTTTCATCAAACGAAGTATTTTCACAACCGCAAAGGATTAACGTACGAGTTTTCAAAACAAAGGTAATCATAATTGTCTACTAGGCTGGGAACCATGGTACAGAATTTCGAGTTTCTCAAACCGCCAAAGATGACAAATCTAATATGACTGTTGTTAGGATCACAATGTTCAATCAACAGATCTATATCTTGAATATCGATTCGAACATTTCCAATGAAAATAGATTAGCAGAACGAAACTCCTCTTCAATATCTTCAAAACGCATCGAACGATTCGGATACTCGTGTTGGATAATCACAAGATTTCTTGTAAGGATAGAATAGGTAGGACAAAAACCAATATTGTCGAGGGAACTTTAATATGCTTAACAAAGCAAGGAAAACCACAGAATGTGTCGAACACATCGAAGTCATACATACGCGAATTCTCCGAACGGACGAAAAGGCATCTAAACGAATCAAAGATCGAAGTTCGAAAGAAAGTGATAATCCTCAGAAAGTGAAACTTATAAAGCATTACTACAAAGTCTCAAAGCATTCTAACTTATGTTGCTTATCCTGATAAATCTTCCAAATCTCCAGAATGAATGATCTTATAAAGGCTTAACTCAAAGCAGAGGTAGACATTAGAGTGTTGCGGAAGCAAGATAACTAACTAACATCTTATCATATAATCTACCCAATTCTCACCGGTCATAACTAAAGTTCCAAAAGGGAGCAACCTAAAGCAAATACTTCCAAGGTCATTCCATAAGCTCCTAAAGTGCAAACCTAAGGGTCCAAATCTTCACAGGCCATAATTTATGTACTACAAGTCGCAGCCTGAGCTCTGATACCATAATTGTAACACCCCAACCCGACACGGGTCAAAATGTCACATTATGGTGCCAAATCAGAACATACAAATGCAAGCCGCTTGATACATTCAGTGGTTTTCCTTGCTTTGTTAAGCATATTAAAGTTGAAAGTTTGCAAAAGGAGCGTAGCTTTTCTGAGGTTGACTTGTTTATTTTATCTAATAAGCCGCTTGATAAGGATCGTAAAGATATTTGGACGGATGATATGTTGGAATATTTCTCGAGTAGATGTAAGGAGATAAGGAGTGACAGGATCAATGGTCATATCTCAGATATGGATGGCGCTCAGTCTTTGTATGAAGTGGAGGAGGTTACTAATGGTTCTGCTTCCTTTATGACACAGAATGAAGTCGCTAATGATGTGGATACATCTATGGTTCAAGATACTGGTGCGCCTGCATCGCACACCTCTTGTAACACCCCAACCCGACACGGGTCAAAATGTCACATTATGGTGCCAAATCAGAACATACAAATGCAAGCGGAAGACTTATAATCATAAAGTTACAAAGGTATTCTAAGGGTACAAAAGAAATACTAACTCTATACAAAATGAAATACAAACATAAACAAAATCTAATCGAATCCAGGTCCAAGTCTAATCCAGATGTAATGGGCTTCTAATCATCAGAATAGTCCACTAACGCTCCTATGCACTCTTCACCCAAACCCAGCTTCCAACCTAAAACCTGCCGCAGGAAAAGAAATGCGGCTGAGCTAAAAAAGCCCAGTGAACAGATATATAACAAAGCAAATGGATAAACGAAACGTATATAAGTATAAGAAACAGGATATCATAAGCTTCTGGTGAAAGGAATATCATCTGTCAAATGCATAAGAGATCAACGATGATTGAACAAGTATCGTAAGTCAATAAATTAAAGAACATGAAGAATCAAATGGTAATACGAATCATATAGTAACCAGAATCACATGAGCAGCTAGAACAAAGGCTTGTCTAACGAGATACTCGAATAGACACAAAGAAACATAGGAAAGCCACGAGCCGACCTAACGAGATACTCGAATAGGTCTCAAATCACATAATCACACATCCGTCAATTCATAGGGTGTACATAGAGGGGCGACCTCCAAGTACCAGACGTGAAAGGGGTACAAGGCACGTACAGCCAGTCACCAAACCAAATCGTATCATATCATATTAAAACAAATCCTAGGATGCATCCATGCGCCCCCTACAAACAATTCATATACGAAGTAGCCAAGAGATCTCATATCATATCATAAACAGATGGGGACGCCGGGGACTAATCACACCGCCCCAGATAGTGTCATGCCATTGGTGCCTCAATGAAACGCCCATGGTACCTCCATGAGTAGACTAAAAACTCGGTCATCAGGACAGAATATATCAGAACAAACAAAGCAAGGCTATCCATAACAAAATGCTCCCAGAGCATGATAGAACAGAATGCTCCCAGAGCATAATATAATAGAATCTCGCAATCACATAATCATAATCAAAGTGGATAGCAAATCAGAATCAATTCAGAGGTATCATAGCAAGGCTCATATCAAATAGATCATATCAACGAATCATATCAAATGGATCATATCAATCATATCAAATGGGGAACATAGCAATGGCATTACTGAAGGGAATCTTAGCAGTGTCAAGGATCGAAAGAAAGTCATGAGAAGTCCCTACTGAAAAGGGAAGAATACTTGTACCTTAAACCGCCAACGAAACCATATCATAACATGAGAACATGAAGTCACTCCTTCCGCGAATCTACACGAATTAATGATCGTCTTATTATTTGTAAGCTCATTTTAAATCAAATTACTCCTTTTAGGTTTCTTTCCATTTTTAGTAACTTTCCACTTTTAACAAGTTTCCCGAATTAGCAAGTTTCTATATTTAGTAAGTTTCCAGGAATAGTAATTTAATACTTTATGTCTATAATTGACAATTAATAATATTTAAGGGTTAAAATGACAAATATAATGGTTTAGGGTTAAATATGACAACTTATGATAGTTTAGGGTTAAAAGTGTAATTATTACAAAGTTTAGGGTTAATAATAACTGTATTAGTGTTTAGCCAATTTAGACATGCACACTTATATCCCATTCGACATTCCAAATAATGAGACACACACAACTCCATACTTTAATCTTTTCAGATCTGGTTTTCACGTATTCTTTTTATAGATTTAATACATCATATATACACATATGTTTTAGCAGCCATAATGAGCACACACACAATGCAAATTAACGAGCCCCAAGACCTCACATAAAATCATAGTCCAGCCCTATTTCATATAATACCCATGTACGCCCCACTACCTATTTACTTGAATTTATTTCCAGATCTAATGGTCAATTAAAAGAGCTCACGTTATGTTTAAGGTTTAGTCTATTAGCTACACAAGTTTTACTCTTCTCTTATTTCGAATGACACACACACACAATACACGCCTAATATATCATTTCTACATATGCTTTACAGCCTCATGCTCAACACACACAAGACACATGCACACACGTTATGTATACTCACACAATAACGAAGCAAAACCCTTCATGAGTTTTATGTATTAAAGGAGCTCATAAGGACTCAAAAGACCAGCTTAGAAGTTTACGCGGTCGAAAGTCCCCAAAAAAAATAAAGTTGACATATATATCCAGGTTTATAGGTCGAATATAAGAGCTCATATCAGTTTTTATGTTTCATGTTTTATACGTATATATGTTATGTACATGACGAGAACAACAAGGACGAAGGTGTGATATACCTTTGGTTGGATTGAGAACTAAACAAGGACGAAGAACCCAACGACCTGCACCTTATTCGAATAGAACCCAACACGAACCTTTCGTCACCCTTTACTTCGTTTTCAGATCTGATCACACAACCTCCTTGAGCCTTTGTACACCTTCTTAATGATCGAATAGGAGAGAAAAGAATTGTGCCGCCACCTTTTGTTGTCTAGGGTTTTATGTGTGTGAGATTAGAAAGTAAAATATACGGTTTACTAATGAGTAGAGAGGGAGATATATGGGGGATGAGATATGGTCAAGGGGCGTTTCTTTTATCCGAGGTTTTAGGAGAACATGTGTAGCCAAAATAGGAGGGTGATTGAAGTCCTTAAATTGTGTTTAATATTCATTCAAATAGGTCGGTTATGCTTTCAATAGAGGACCGAGTTTTATGGGAAATTAAAGGGAAATTCGTAATCTTAGTATCCCTCATAATTAGAAAACGTGTGATAGGTATTTCATTAGGAAAATTTTAAATTTGTACCATCTTTATTTACCTAGCTAAGACTTAGGTTAATATAATTTAGTTTTAATTATAGTGTATAATATAAGGCTTATGGTTTAATTTAAAATATCACAAAGTTTAAATAAAATTCAAAATTATACGTATTTTTAGGTTTTCAAAATTAAGGATTTTACACCTCTAATATTCAATGAGTTGCAAAATTGGTGCATGGAATGTCCGGGGTCTGTCTCAGACAACCAGACAAGATGAAGTAGTATCGCTTATTAGAGAAGAAGGTCTTTGTATGTGTGCTGTGGTTGAGACTCATCTCAGGAAGAAGTCGGTCAAGAGTGTGGGTGACAGTATGTTTCGAAATTGGTCATGGGTATCTAATATGGATGATTGCAGAAGTGTGTGCAGAATCATGGTTGGGTGGGATAATAATGTAGCTGGTGCTAACCTGATTTCCCATTTTGACCAATATATGCATTTTGAAATCAACTTTGTTCATGATCACAGGAAGCAATTTGTTTCCTTTATCTATGGTAAAAACAAAGGTGTTGAAAGACGGGCATTATGGAAGAATTTAGTAGATCACAGTAAGCTTGTCAAGGGTGAACCTTGGGTGCTGCTGGGTTATTTCAACGTTGCCTTGAACATTAGAGATTGTTCTGATGTCACCGCAGCTAAAGATCAAGATATGGAATTGTTTAGAAATTGTGTTGAGTCATTGGAGCTTGATGATATTGCTTCCAAAGGTATGTTTTATACACGGATTCAAAAACATCTTGACCCGGAATCTGGTATTCTTAAGAAGTTAGATAGAGCGTTGGGTCATTGGAGCTTGATGATATTTCTTGTTATGATAGCTGCTTTGCTGAATTTTTGCCATATATTTCTTCGGACCATTGCCCTGTTGTATTGAACTATTCTTTGGCCAAACCTGTTAAGCCTAGATCATTCCGGTTTGATAACTTTTTGGCTGAAAAGGATTCGTTCATTCCTACGATTAGAGATAATTGAGGTATTGAGGTTCATGGTTTCTGTATGTTTGTTTTGGCTAAGATACTGAAAAATATGAAAAGACACTTGAGAAACATGAACAGGGTTAATGGGAATGTGTTAAATAAGGTTAAGGCATTGAGAGTTGAGCTTAAAAGAGTGCAGCAGTGTTTAGATAAAGAGCCCAATAATAGCAGACTTAGAGAAGAAGAGTATGTCTATTGTAAAGCGTATCAAGAAGCGGTGAGGGATGAGGCGAACCTTCTTAGGCAAAAACCAAAGATTCAATGGTTAAAGGATGGGGATCAAAATACGTCTTATTTCCATAATATTCTTAAGAGAAGGGTGATTAAGGGTAGGATTCAAGTTGTGTGTGATGAGCAGAGTAACAAGTTCTATGGTGATGATGTTCCGGGGTGTTTTGTTAATCATTTTCAAGAATTTTTGGGGGTTGCTGATGAGGTCATTCCGCTTGAAGATTGCGAGGATCTTTTTACCAAGAGACTTGACTCATCTATTGCGTTAAACATGGTCAGACCAATTTCTGATATCGAATTTAAAGAGGCGATGTTTAGTATTGAGGATGACAAAGCTGGCCCAGATGGTTTTACTTCAAAGTTTTTTAAAGCGACATGGGGTGTTGTGAGTGTTGATGTCTGTGCTGCGGTTAAAGAATTTTTCAGTTCGGGAAAGTTACTTGGCGAGTTTAATGCTAATGTTATCTCTCTTATTCCTAAACTACAAGTTCCTTTGAAGGTGTCTGATTATCGTCCTATTGCATGTGGAAATGTCATTTACAAGTGTATCAACAAAGTTATCACAAATAGGCTTAAAGAAGGTCTTTGTAGCTTGATTGATTGTAACCAGAGCGCGTTTATCCCGGGTAGGCAGATTAGTGACAATATATTGCTTGCTCAGGAATTCTTAAAGGGGTACAGCTGGAAGCGAACTGTTAGTAAATGCTCGTTCAAAGTGGACATCCAGAAGGCGTATGATATGGTCAATTGGGATTTCTTGAAGAAGTGTCTCATTCACTTTGGCTTTCACAGCTCCATGATTCATTGGATAATGGTATGTCTAACCTCTACATCCTTTTTTATTTGTGTTAATGGTGAATTGCATGGGTTCTTTAAGAGTAAACGGGGTCTTAGGCAAGGTGACCCAATTTCGCCTTATTTATTCACTATTGTTATGGAAGCATTTAATATGATGGTTAAAAGACAGATTAGGAGGGATGATCGTTTTCAGTTTCATTGGTGTTGTAAGAGAATTCAATTGACCCATTTATGTTTTGTGGACGACCTGTTGCTATTGTGTCATGGTGATATGATTTCTACTAGTATTCTTAAGAAGAGCTTTAGACGAATTTACTATGTGCTATGGCCTGTTTCCTAGTTTATCTAAAAGCGTTGCCTTTTTTGGGAGTGTGCCTGACCCGGTTAAGGAGAACATCCTGCTTGTTATGCCTTCTAGAGTTGGTGAGCTTCCTTTGAAATATTTAGGCATTTCATTGTCAGGAAAGAGAATTAGTAATGATGATTGTAGAATTTTGATTGAGAAGGTTAAGAATCGTATTAATGATTGGAGAAACAAAACTTTATCCTTTGCGGGTAGGTTACAATTGATCTCTTCGGTGCTTTCTTCGATTCATATATATTGGGCCTCTATGATTATTCTTCCTACTCATGTCTGTGATCGTATTGACAAGTTGTGTAAGAAATTTTTGTGGTCTGGTGGGGGCGATGGGAGTGGGATTGCTAGCGTTTCTTGGAAAGACATTTGTAAACCCAAAAACCAAGGCGGTCTTGGTTTAAAACCCCTCAGACTCATGAATGAAGTGTTATTGGTTAAGTATCTTTGAAATGTTATTAGTAAGAAGGATTTGCTGTGGGTTAAGTGGGTACATGCTTATAGGGTCAAAGATAGGAATATTTGGTTTAATGTTAAATCTGAACATAATGCGTGGGGTTGGAATCAGATCTTAGGTCTTAGAGACAAAATTCGCTCGTTTGTTGCATACAAATTGGGGAATGTTAGGAGTTGCTCTATTTGGTTTGACAAATGGCACCAGAAAGGTCCCTTATGTAGGCTCATTACTCATAGTTTCCTCACAGAAAATGGTCTTAATGTGAATGATAAAGTGGTTGATTGGTTAGATCAGGATGGTTGGAAATGGCCGAATGAGTGGAATGACTTGTTCAGTGAGGTTTTTAATGTTCCTGTTCCTTCTTTATCCGATGATTGTGATGATAAGGTTATCTGGATAAATAAGAAAAATAAGGAGTCGAAATTTAGTGTTAAAGAAGCTTGGAAAGCTATGCGAATTGATTGTCCCAAGGTTTTGTGGTATAAACACGTTTGGTTCTCTCAGTGTATCCCAAGGCATGCATTTGTGCTTTGGATGGCCATGAGGAGTAGGCTTAAAACCACTGACAGGATCTCCAAGTGGTTCAATATTTCTAGTATTCTATGTCCGTTGTGTAATACCGTTGATGAAACCCACGCTCACTTGCTTTTTTCCTGTAGTTTTTCTAAGATTATTTGGGATAACCTTAAGATTCTGTTTAAGCTTGACAATGTCTCGTGTATTTGGGCTGAAATTGTTTCTGGAATCTTTATTAGAACTGCTAATAACTCTCTTTGGAGTGTTATTCAGCGTTTAGTTTTCGGGGCTACGGTTTATTATATTTGGCAAGAGCGGAATTTCATATTATTTCAAAAGAACTTTAGAAGCGAGGAGACTGTTTTCAAGATTATTGTTGATGTCGTTAGGGTTAAACTGTTAAGTTTAAAGATTAAGCGATCGGTGGAATCTGAGAAGGCGGCGGTTATTTGGAAGATCCCGTTGAAGAATTTCAATGGTGAGGTTAATAGGAACCAGATAAATGGTGATAATGGCGTTACGTAGATAGTTGAGGTGGCCTATGTAGTACATGCTCACATTGAGTTGTGTGGAAGTTTCTTGGTTGCTGATCGAGGCTGGGCATATACATTGATGACGCTTCTGAAATTTTCGTCTAACATTTATTGCGTTGGTTTTTCCTCCTTTGCGTTTTATTGCAGACCAGTTGACTTTCGTGTGTACTGGGCATGCTGGTTCTGTCCTGGCGCTGGCTTTTGGAGATGTAACCTTGTTTTTGAACGGGGCGAAGGTATATTTTGCAATTTGCTATGCACTATAGAAGGACGGGTAGCTTCCTGCGCTGGCCATCAGTTTGTAGTTTTGGAGTATAGATGGGTATGTACTACAGGAACCGACCCGAATTTCTGCGTTGGCATCTTGTATTGGATTACGCGGTCTCATATGAGTTTAATGAGTAATGAGACTGTTTTTGGAGTATGGGTCAGTTTCCTATTTAAATCATGTATTGCTGGTATGTTGGGTGGATTTGCTGGGATTGTCTTAGTCTTTATATTCAGGTTTGCCGGTAAATTCATATCTGATAAGATTGTTAGTATGGGTTGGGGTATGGGGTCTGTTGTGATGTTTGAAGTCTTGGCTTCTTTGATTATATTTTTTTGGTACTCTAACACAAACAAACCTTGTACTCTTTTTACTTGCTCAAAGTTTTACCTCAGGGTTTTTCTTTGGCAAGGTTTTTTAACGAGACAAGGTTCTTGGATGATTGGTGATTATGATGTTGCATTCTATTCCAGATCTGATGTTGAAGTTTATGCTGCCCTGGAATCCTTTATTGACCACGCATTCTGGTTCTGTCCTGCTGTCATTGCTTATCTAGATTCTGTATGGTTTACTAGTGAACAGTTATGCTGGATTTGTGTTGTTATTATTCTATAATGCTTCTCCCCTGTATTCAAGCTTAGTATATTTGCTTTCTATGGGCTTTTTGTGTTTTGTGTTTTGGGTTTGAAGATCAGGGGTTTGTCTTTGATTATTAACTTATGGTTGGTTATTAGTCTCTTTGTTACCTGCAACTTAGTTGTTATAGAATGGTTTTGTCCATTGTTGTTTTGTTCTTTTTAGGCAAGAGAGATTTGAGTTAGGGGTTGTCCTTTCCTTTTCTCTCTTGTGCTATCTCTTGTACATAACTTTTCATTTTATTTAATATATTTTACCTTTTTAAAAAAAAAAAAAAAAAAAAAAAAAAAAGAAAAAAAAAAGAGAGAGGAAAAAAAATATAATAGTAGAAAAAGAAAAAAAAAATAGAAAAAGAAAAAGAGAAAAACATACGGACTACCATCCCGTTTCATTTTATGTTTGTTTTATGTTTTTTTGATTCATTAGCTTAAGTCGAGTCTAGTCTTGGCTTAGCAACGCCATATTGTACGTGTAATTAACCAAGATGATTAACTCGCCACCAGTAAATATTGTCTTTATCCAACAAAACCGTGTATTCCATATCCCTACACCTAACGTTATAACCCTTTAAAAGACCTCTTTGATAGTTTATCCTAGGTGCATATGCCAAGTGGTAGAGGTTTGATCCTTTCCCAAGCCTATGGTAATCTATTTTGCTATGACAGGTAGTGAGAGATGTTTTCCATTTCCTTATTGTGATATATACTTTATTACACCCGAGAGATGTGAGTATCTAAACAGTATTTGCGAGGTGCTAGTGTATGACCTCCGTGCTTGTCTTTTGTCTTTAGTGGAACGATTATTTGTTGTAATTAATTTTATATTAGTGTTAAATGACCCCTAAATTGTATTTTGATTAGAATAAAAGCGCATTTGCTTGAGGACAAGCAAATCTCAAGTGTAAGTGTAAGGGCTTAAATAATCTCGAATCCGGGATTAAAGCAAATCTCGAGATTATTTGATCAAATATTGCCCTAAATCGTTCCTTTTGTCATTTTAGGTACTTTTGGAGTGAAATCTGGAAAAGGAAGCATTTTGGACGTTTTTGGAGCATAAAAGTGAAGAAAACGGCAAAGTCTTAATTTTCCTTGCTGGGAACAGTACCTGACGGCGTCATAACTTCCTTAATGATGGCGTCAAGAGTTACAAAATAGGTGGATGTGGACAATACACATGACGATCCAAAGAGATTTGTGCATTTGAGATGACGGCGTCACCCAAGGCCGTCATGGTCCAAGTATTAGTGACGGCCCAGAAGAAATTTACACATGATGGCGTGACAAGTGGATCTAGGCAATACGATTTCATTATAGGCGGCGAGTTGATGGCGTCACAACCCAGTACATGACGTCGTCACCCATTGTAATCAATATATAGTTTTCCAAATTTCATTCATTAGTGTGCAACTTTGAGGTGAAAACCCTAGGTCGAATTTTCCAGTTTTTTCAAGGGTTTCAACCCTTTGAAACTTTCATGTTCAATTTGAGATATGTACTCTTTCAATTCATTCAATATGTCTATGTGTTGTTTGAATATATCTTACGCTTGTCTTCAATTTAACATGCTCGGCTAGATTTCCTTTGTGTTTGCTTAGATGTAATGAAACCTAGATGTTAATTATGGGTTGATTGTTTGTTTATAGTTGTTACGGATGATTGTATTCAATGTTAGGCTTAAGAAAACTGGCAGACTTCCATTGGTAACTTGCTTGAACATCTTAAGAAACATGATCGGAGGTGTACTACGATTTTTGGTTGTATTTAATGCGTAGGAGAATTCAAATGATCCCATGTTAGGAGCTTCTAACGGCTCGACATAGGAGTGAAGTAGGATCCTATAGAGTTAGGGAATATTTTACACGGCCCTATGATTAGTATTAAGGAATATGACCCGTCATCCATGCAATTGTAACAAGCTATCAACTTGTAAAAGATATATAGGGAGTAATGAAACTTAAGTAAACACAACCTTCCTCATCATTGTTTACACCACTAGTATAACTAGTTTCACTTTCATTTCTGTCATTTAATTTTAATTGCAATAGTAGTTTATTGGGTTAGTTGGCTAGCAACTAATTCTGCCCACTCTTCCAAGCCCGAGATTTTAATTGCTTTTACAAAATATAAAAATACAAAAAGAATCATCCCATACCTCTAGACTTAGTTTAGGAGACTTTCTAATCCTAGCGACACTATTCCTGAGTTGAACGATCAATCTCATGGTACTTGTCACTATACTATACTACAACGATCAGGTACACTGCCTGGTGGGGGTTGTAAGCTTCTCGAGATCCCTCGAGAGGTAAAGCCTGGTGCAATTCCCACGTATCGGAGATTGGCAATGAAGGTGCTTTAAACAAGATTACTTTTCAAAAAGCACTGGTAAGTCCTCATTGGAAATATCTTATCCATGTTCTGCTTCATTGTTTGAGTCCCAAAAGTACTGCTTGGGTTCAATTTGGACATGCCATGGCATCTGCTCTAGTTGGTTTAGCTACCAATCAGCCATTTAATTTTTCTTATATGATTCTTGATGGTATGATTGCACACATCATAGCTGGTTCACCATTCTTGATGTACCCTAGATTTATTCAGCTTTTCTTAGAAAAACCACTTGAGGGTATACGAAAACCTCAGGATTATATATCTACTGTTGTGCTTCCACATAAGGTGTTTACTTTTATGTCTAACAAGAGTGTTATGTTTTCTGGTCACAATACACCTTTGAATGCTTATATATTGGAAGTAGCACAAGCTGTTAAGGATGAAGTAGCTGAAGCTAGTGCTTCTGAACATTCTGAACATTCTGAACAATCTGAACATTCTGAGCATTCTGCATCAGCACATACTCCAACACAACCTCTTACCTCACCTCAGCCTGTTGATTCAAGTGAAAGAATTGCTTCAGTAGTTGTTTCAAGGGAAAAGACTGTTTCTGTTGCAAGTACTTCTCAACATCCAGTTTTAAAAGAAAGTACTTCTCTGCAAGGTACTTGATACGTGGGAATCGCACCAGGCTTTACCTCTCAAGGGATCTTGAGAAGCTTACAACCCCCACCAGGCAGTGTACCTGATCGTTGTAGTATAGTATAGTGACAAGTACCGGGGGATTGATCGTTCAGCTAGGAATAGTGTCGTTAGGATTGAAATTAATCTAACTAGGTCAAAAGGTGAAGGATGATTCTTTTTGTATTTTTATATTTTATGAAAAGCAAGTAAAAATCTCGGGTATTGGGAGAGTGGGCGGAATTAGTTGCTAATCAACTAACCCAAAAGCTACTAATTGCACTAATTAACAAGAAAAGTAAACTAGAGTTCTACAAGATAAGTGAAGCATGTCTACCCATGATATGTTACTCCGTGCTAGCTATCCAATCTTACCTATTGAATTGTAACCTTGTTTTAATTGACGGGTTGTATTCCTTAATACCATTCATGGGGTGGCGCACTTAATTCCCCAATCCTATAAGCTCATACTTCACTCCTATGTCGAGCCGGCTAAGAAGCTCCTAACATGGGATCACTAGAATTCGCTCATGCATTAAATACAACCATAAAAACCTAGTACACATCGGTTCATGTTTCTTAAGACGTTCAAGCATGTTACCCTATGGAAGTCTGCCAGTTTTCTTAAGCCTAACATCGAATTCATTCAATCAAAACAAGAATCAATAGGAAACAAGAATTATAAACTAAACCAACTAGATCTATTGAAGTTGTCACGCCTTAATTGATGGAGATAGACACACACATCAACAATCCCCTCATTGATGGAGATAGACACAACATCAACAAGAAATCAATGAGATCTAATCAATTATATATAAGTAGACACAAGGTGAATTAGCAAATCATCATCAAAGAAGTGCAAACAACAATGATAATGGAAAACATAATTAAGATAGAATCATCAAACCAATACATGATGTTTATGGAGTGATTGAAACCCTATAAGTTGCTGGAAAAACACCCACCTAAACTCAGGAATCGACCTCAGGGTTTAGGGCTTGCAAAAAGTGAAGTTATGAAGTTATATTTATAGGCATGTTTTCTGTCGGCAAGGCTTGATGGCGTCAGCTCGTTTCTCTTGACGCCGTCAAGACCATTTTTTCACCAAATTGTAGATCTCTTCGTCCTCTTCACGTGGGCTTTTGAATCACCTAAATCCGAGTTCGTATGCAAAAGTTATGACCAAAACAATATCAGCTACTCCGCGCGCAAGTTTTGACAAGTTAACACGTGACGGACTTGGGTGACGCCATCACGTTTGTACTGGGCCGTCATGCAATTTACTCTTGATGCCGTTAGGATGTTGCTCTTGACGCCGTCACATACTGTTCCCAGGTTGGAAAATTAAGTCTTTGGCGTTTTCTTCACTTTTATGCTCCAAAAACGTCCGAATTGCTTTCTTTTCCAGATTTCTCTCCCAAAGTACCTAAAATCACAAAAGGAATGATTTAGGGCAATATTTGATCAAATAAATTCAGTTTCGGGCTTAAATGACCCCCTAAAAGTGGTTCATTTTTCGCCTCATCATATACCCTTACACTTGAGATTTGCTTGTCCTCAAGCAAATGCGCTTTTATTCTACTCAAAATACAAGTTAGGGGTCATTTAACACTAATATAAAAGTAATTACAACAAATAATCGTTCCACTAAAGACCAATAGACAAGCACGGAGGTCATACACTAGCACCTCACAAATAGTGTTTAGATACTCACATCTCTCGGGTGTAATAAAGTATAGATTACAATATGGAAACGGAAGATATCTCTCACTACCTGTCATAGAAAAATAGATTACCATAGGCTTGGGAAAGGATCAAATCTCCACCGCATGGCGTAAGCACCTAGGATAAACTATCATAGAGGTCTTTTAAAGGGTTGTAACGTTAGGTGTAGGGATATGAAATACACGGTTTTGTTGGATAAAGGAAGTTTTTACTGGTGGCGAGTTAACAATCTTGGTCAATTACATGTACAATGTGGCGTTGCTAAGCCAAGACTAGACTCGACTTAAGCTAATAAATGAAAAATAACAAAAACATAAAATGAACATAGAATAAAAAGGGATGGTAGTCCATATGTTTTTTTTTCTCTTTTTCCTTTTTCTATTTTTTTTTTCTTTTTCTTGATTTTTCGATTTTTTTTTTTTTTTTTTTTTTTTTTTTTTTTTGCATACACTCTTACCCTACCATCCGGAATAATACATCATAGGGAATGGACATTCCCCTTACACTTGAATTTTTACATACTTTACAATAAACTAATCTAATGACTCGAATTAAGAAAATCAAAACACTTGGAGTACTTTTAAGATTAGCGTACGTATGGGGGTAATAATATGATGTTCTTCCCCATTACTCCATAAAATAAGTACTTTACCCATGAGTCCCAATCGTCCCAAAACAATATGTACAAGGATATGACTCGACTTAGCAACCATGTAATCAATTACATAGTTAACTTAGGGTTTAACAAATAACAATAATGCACTAAAAATGAGCGCATACACGGAAGGCTAAGGTGATTTGGTTGTACATTTAAGTGGGGTGTAACAAATTCTTCCTTTAAGTAAAATGCTTAAAGTTAGAAATGAAAAGATAGGCTCGGAGGGGTGTACTAGGGGTTTCGTGTACTAAAAATGAGTACAACGTTAAGGGTGTGGGAAAAATTAGTTGACTTAACTAGCCAAGTAATATGACTTAAATGGTCAAGTAATTATAATACGGGTTTAACACAAGGGTGATCCTTATGCCTCTTATCATGTAGTAAATCCTACCACACGAATGTAGTCTCACTAGCGGTCTCGGGATGCATCACTAACGCAAGTTCAAGAATCTAAATGCTACCGGTACACTCATAGGCACTAATAATAAATGCTTTTCCTATCAAATCTAAAGGCGAACCTCACATATTTGGGTGGAAAATTTTTCTGAATATACGGTTTTGTGCTAGTCATACAATCTCCTATCCATGAGACGCTTGCTATGGCTAAAGTTTCACTCCTAAATGTTGTAAAAAAATTTAAATTTGGTGCTAAAATTGCACTAACAAATATTTCTCATAGTTTTATTACACATCTACCATTAAACAAAACAAACAGTACATATGTAAGGTATCATCATTTTATCCTCCCCTTACACTTAATATGAACATTGTCCCCAATGTTCAAGTAAAGAATGTAAAAGTGAAAAAGTAAATAGAATGAAATCAAATACTCCCCTAATTCGCTTGGTATGGATAATAGGGTGACCAAGTTAAATCTTCCTCCAAGAAAATGAACAATCAAAGCTTCCCTTCCAGAATATAAATCATCTTCTTGTCATACATAACCTGTGAATCCTGAAAAAATAGACAAGACAACCTCGCATAAAATCGGCGGCATCCTATATAAGTTACTAAATCCTAGAAAATGAGATAAGATATAATGCTTGTGGAATGAAGTTTGCAGATTTCCTGGAGATTTTAAAACTTAATAATTCACAAAAACCATAAGACTCCGTTAGAAAAACAAAACTGGTAAAATTTCCAGATTTTTACACGTGACGCCGTCAAGAGTTAACTCGTGACACCGTCAGAAGTGACCTGCAGAAATTCTTATGTTAAGTTTCCGGAAAATTTCTGGAAAAACTTGGTCCTACTTCCTGGAAAATCCTGCAAAACTTCATTATGACTCAATACAAGCATTTGACTCTAACAAATACGAATATACATGTTCATTTAATATTGTGGAGAATCATAATCGGTTTGTTTCTTAAAAATATATTTGGGGTTTCCCCTTACACTTATCTTTTGCAAAAATACTTTTAGGTGGAGTTAAGACTATACCAAAACAACAAAGTAAAGTATTTTCACTATTTAGTTTAGAAACATGATCTACCAACAATAGAAATAAAGCATGCATACGGAAGCAAATAACAAACAAACAAAAATAAAATCACAAACATGGGTTGCCTCCCAAGAAGCGCTTGTTTTTGTTCGAGTCACGAGCCTAACTCTACCCTTATTTAACGGAAATTGGGAAGGCTTTCCCGACACTTAGGATTAAGTGCGGGGAAAGTAGCGATACACACCCTTAGGGTAGAAATATGCTTCGTGAGGAAAGAGTGGTGGATGAATTATATGCTCAAAGGGGTGTGCTTCTATCATCATAAGCTTACCTAATTCAATCGGGTTAGTGGGTGGATTAAGATTTTCTCCTAGAAAGGGATCATTTTCAATCAACTTCAAGAGACTCCTAGTTGGGAATCCATCTTGACCTAATAAACCCGGTTTAAACCCATAATATTTCTTGTGATCAATCATAAATGGGTGATGTAAGCATGTAAGGTCATTTTCCACTCCTATATTGGCCTCCTCTATAAAAGGCTTAGAGTCCACTACCTTTGTCCTAAGACTACCCGGACTATATGGTCTGATGGGTGGATCGGAACCTATTTCAATTCCTAAATTTGCATCCAAGGATGGAAGATTAGGTAACGGTTTTGGTTGAGGCTCCGGTTCATCAAAACTAGGAACATCCCTAAAACTAAGAGTAAGGTTATCATTATAAGTATTCAAACCTATATCCTCTAGTTGTGTTTGGTTCAAAGGTTCTACCTCTATTGGGGTTCCTAAAGTCTCTTCTACTTCATCCGAATAAGTCACGGGCGGTGTATATGCCTCAAATGATGGTAGGACTTCTGGGGTACTTGGTGGGTTTAAATTTTCAACTCTATCCTCCATCTTATCAGGATTACCAATGTGCTCATCTTGTATTGTGGTGAAATCAAACCACCCCGTGTGCCCAGTTATCTCATCTATAGGTTTATCCCCAAACAATCTTCTTGCTTGTTCCCTTAAACTTGCTATCAATTTATCCGTAATAACGTTTGTTGGGTTGTCCATTTTTTTGGCAAGTATAGCACAACTCTCTATGGTTTCCCATGCTTCATCAACACTTAATCCCCAAAGGTCCCCATCTGCGGCATGGTCAATGTCCATTTTGGTATAGTGGTCGACACAATGGTAAAATATTTCAATTTGGGACCACAGATCGAAATTATGATGAGGGACTTTTCGGAGTAAATATTTAAAACGAGCCCATGCATCATAGATAGGTTCATCCTCATGTTGTTTAAACATCAAGATGTCATTTGGAGTGGGTGAATTTCGTGGTTGGTAGTATGGTGGATTCGCGTTCTCCATAATGGCTAACGGAATAGTCAATGGAATGGTTTTTACAAACAAAGACACAAAGAAAAGATAGACTAAAGAAAACCTAAAAATAAAAATAAAAATAAAATCTTACTAGAAAGGATTCTAGCAAGTAGACCTAATAAAAAGAAATTCTAACCTAGACAATAACTATTCCCCGGGCAGCGGCGCCAAAAACTTGATACGTAGGAATCGCACCAGGCTTTACCTCTCAAGGGATCTTGAGAAGCTTACAACCCCCACCAGGCAGTGTACCTGATCGTTGTAGTATAGTATAGTGACAAGTACCGGGGGATTGATCGTTCAGCTAGGAATAGTGTCGTTAGGATTGAAATTAATCTAACTAGGTCTAAAGGTTAAGGATGATTCTTTTTGTATTTTTATATTTTATGAAAAGCAAGTAAAAATCTCGGGTATTGGGAGAGTGGGCGGAATTAGTTGCTAATCAACTAACCCAAAAGCTACTAATTGCACTAATTAACAAGAAAAGTAAACTAGAGTTCTACAAGATAAGTGAAGCATGTCTACCCATGATATGTTACTCCTTGCTAGCTATCCAATCCTACCTATTGAATTGTAACCTTGTTTTAATTGACGGGATGTATTCCTTAATACCATTCATTGGGTGGCGCACTTAATTCCCCAATCCTATAAGCTCCTACTGCACTCCTATGTCGAGCCGGCTAAGAAGCTCCTAACATGGGATGACTAGAATTCGCTCATGCATTAAATACAACCATAAAAACCTAGTACACATCGGTTCATGTTTCTTAAGACGTTCAAGCATGTTACCCTATGGAAGTCTGCCAGTTTTCTTAAGCCTAACATCGAATTCATTCAATCAAAACAAGAATCAATAGGAAACAAGAATTATAAACTAAACCAACTAGATCTATTGAAGTTGTCATGCCTTAATTGATGGAGATAGACACACACATCAACAAGCCCCTCATTGATGGAGATAGACACAACATCAACAAGAAATCAATGAGATCTAATTAATTATATACAAGTTTCACATAATCATAAGTAGACACAAGGTGAATTAGCAAATCATCATCAAAGAAGAGCAAACAACAATGATAATGGAAAACATAATTAAGATAGAATCATCAAAACCAATACATAATGTTTATGGAGTGATTGAAACCCTCTAAGTTTCTGGAAAAACACCCACCTAAACCCAGGAATCGACCTTAGGGTTTAGGGCTTACAAAAAGTGAAGTTATGAAGTTATATTTATAGGAATGTTTTCTGTCGGCAAGGCTTGACGGCGTCAGCTCATTTCTCTTGATGCCGTCAAGACCATTTTTTCACCAAATTGTAGATCTCTTCTTCCTCTTCGCGTGGGCTTTTGAATCACCTAAATCCGAGTTCGTATGCCAAAGTTATGACCAAAACAATATCAGCTACTCCGCGCGCAAGTTTTGACAAGTTAACACGTGACGGCCTTGGGTGACGCCTTCACGTTTGTACTGGGCCGTCATGCAATTTACTCTAGACGCCGTCAGGATGTTGCTCTTGACGCCATCACATACTATTCCCAGCTTGGAAAATTAAGTCTTTGGCGTTTTCTTCACTTTTATGCTCCAAAAACGTCCGAATTGCTTCCTTTTCCAGATTTCTCTCCCAAAGTACGTAAAATCACAAAAGGAACGATTTAGGGCAATATTTGATCAAATAAATTCAATTCCGGGCTTAAATGACCCCCTAAAAGTGGTTCATTTTTCGCCTCATCAGTACTGCTTCAGAGCGTACTACACCACTAACTCACAATGATTATACTTCCACAGGTGGGTTTCAAACAACTGGAGAAGATGAGGGAGGTAAGGGACCCATGGATAATTATGCTTTAACAAGGGAGTTCAGAAGAATGAAGAAGGTTATTAATGAACAGGCTGCACAGATCAAGAGATTAAGGAATAAGTTCAGAAGATTGAAGAGATTTGTTTGGCCACTTGTTCAAAATTTCAGGCTTTATGTGAAGGAACAGAAGAAATCCAAAAAAAAAGAAATGCAAGAAGGTCTCTAAATCTAAAAAGAGTAAGAAGAAGTCATCATCTTTCAAATTAGGGAGGAATCAGGATGATAATTTGAATGAAGATGATGTTGTGTTTCAATATTCAGAAGATGCTCATTTATGGCATTATCCAGAAGTACCTTTGCACTTTGAGCAAGAGAAACAGACTGATGAAGCTAAGATCATTATTGAAGAAGAGAATACTGCTGTTGAGCAAGATACTGGAGTTCAACGTGAAAATATTCAAAATATTGCTGCTCAAAGTACTGATCCTCAAAGTATTGGTGTTCAAAGTACTGGTGTTCAAAGTACTGGTGTCCAAAGTACTATGGATCAAGGCAATCAAGGTACTACTACAATGAATATTGATGAAGTTGGACTTTCTATAGCTGGACCTTCTACAAGTACTTTTGATAAAGAAGCTGGTCCTTCTAATCCAATTCAGTATGAAGAAATCAAGGAGCATACAACTAGTGATGATGAGACGATAGCTCAGATAATGCTTAATTTGGATAGATAAAGAGGTATAAGTATTTCTGAACCAGCACAACAAGTGTTAGAATCTTCTTCTAAACCTGAAGTATTAGATCCTAATGATAAAGGAAAAGGGATCATGAAGGTAACCAAGAAGAAGAAAAAGAAGTTCACTCTAGCACAGCTACGAGAGTTTGAAATAGCTAAGAATGAAGAGATTGCTAGACAGCAACAAGCTATTTATGATGCTGAGTATTTACGAGAATCAAGAAAGCCAGTTCCTGAAACAAGAAGATCAATGACTAAAGCTCAAGAAAGAAATTGGATGATAAGCTTTTTGAAAGGAAGAGGATTTAAGAATCTACAAAGGCTAAGATATCCAGAAATAAAAGCACTGTGGGATAGTGTTCAAGAATCAATTAAGAGAGAACTGGATAGTTTTGTGCCTATGGATGTTGATAAAGATAACAAGTTAGAAGATTTGATGAAAGAACAAGCTGAGTTAAGAAAGTTAAAAGGAAAGAGAGCTATTCAGGATGATTAATTGTCAAAGAGGCTTAAAATGATCAGATCAGATACAATTGATGAACTGAAGAATTATTTCAGAGTTGTTGATTTTGAAAATTTTAAGAAAACAGAATACTCTGGAAAGAAGTCTAGCATTATCTCATTCTCTGTGGTTGAATCAATTGAAGGAAATTATCTCATTTTTCACAGAGAGGATGAAAGCTTTATAGTATTCAATATGTTGTGGGATGTACTGCACATGATAGATAGAGAAGATCTATACAATTTGTATTTACAAGTGTAGGCTTACTATGAGAATATTGAGGCAATTGGAGTGGGATTAATCTTATTGGGAGATTTAATAACCATCTGGGAGACTGAAGAAACATGTAATGGTATTCTATGGAATGATCAAGAAAACTGGGAAATAACAAGATGGAGATTCTTTGAGTCATCAGGGGTACATTCACTTGAGATGGAAGATGGTACCATGGTTCATATGTTAGCAGAAAGTAGATATCCTCTGATAAGGGATCTTATGCTCAGGATGTTGGATCATGGAATGGAGGTTGAGAATGAAACTGAAGTAGCATTGATGGTGATAAAGCTATTTATAAGACGGACTACTTCAGATGATGATGATATTGCATAAGTACTGGTATGATCTTTATTATATAAATATTTTTGAATAAAAAGTATTTTTCTCAAAGTACTGCAAGATAAACAGTACTTTATCAAAGTACTGCTTGCTGCACAAAACTAGTAAAAGCTTTTTGTAAAATAAAATAAAAGTTTTTAAAGCATAAGATGATATCAATAAAAGGATTTGAGAGTAATACATGGTGTTAGTACTTGTACTACACAGCAAATGGTAATCAACTCACCATGTTTAACAGGCAAGAAAGAGTTTGACTCATCATGAGGGTACGACTCTATGACATTTCATAAATTTTATGTCATTCATTTTAATATTTTATTACTTAACTATTCTATTTTTTAATAATTAACTTTGTCGGAAGTTATCCGCGTACGTCATGACACGTTCAATTAATTCAACCGCTACTAGACTATGTCCAGTCTACATTTTCTATGCATTTTTGATTCTTTACAATCCTATTTTTAAAAGTCATAACTCACTATATCCATTTTATTTAAACCTTGCACTTTTTTTTTACATCTTACACGATTTAAATTTATGTTTTAAGGTTTTAACAAAGTGAACTAACCCTAGACTATGAAAATTTTACATGTTTTATGAATTTTTAACCTATTTTCATGTTTACAAATGAGTTTTATACTTGTCGTGTCATTTTCATAGTTTACGTCACTTTTATCAAGAACCGGTGTCACCAAACGCGTTTTCAACTCACGGTTTCAGTTTTAACAATATTAAAACCCTTCGATGAACTCACCACTCATCTAAAATACTCAAATAAATTATATTAATAAGTTTTAACATTTTTATATGCTTTACATTATATTACTACCCGATACTACGTTACGCGTCTTAAAAATCCTACATTTTAATTACCGGAAGCACCATACACTACATAATACCTACTTTAACAAAATTAATAGATAAAAATCTGCATTCAACACTCATTTCCCTTGTTTTTGCCGCCCAAGCACTCTTCATACTTTTCCATTGTGAGGACAAGTGTCTAACACACTTAACTCTTGCATATAAAAGCCCCAAATAATCACATAGAGTATATCACCATCAAGTTAACAACAAAATTCTGCTCTCCATCTCTTTTGCTGCTGAATTCGTGGGTTCCAAGACCAAAACACACCATTGTGTTTTGATATCTATTAAAGATTTGGTGCAAGAGTGAAGGTCCAAGTGTGCTAGCTTTGATCCTTGCTCATTTTCTTCTTCAAAGACCTTTTCTCAAGGGTTTTTGATGGCTTCCAAGATGGATTAATGGCTGTGAATTCAAGCTCATCCATGGGGTTTTAAAAGTTTTCTTGCAAGGTTTACAAAGGGTTTCTTGTTGGTGACTTTGGAAGATCCTTGTTCTTTGTTCTTTAGTATTTCTTGTTCTTCCACTTTTGTAAGAAAACCAACTACTCATATTTCATTTTACTCCTGTAATTGTTATGTTTCTTGATGTATTTTATATGTTATATAAGTTTATTATGCTTGGTTAGGCTTGGTACATAAGCTAGATCACTAGAAAATCACTCATGGACTAGTCATGCAAAGACAGATTTGATCAAGGGTAAAACCGGAATTAACTGCACTAATCAGTAAACATTGGACCTAAACTAAAAATATGTAGCTGTAGTTCTATGTCTTGTGGTCATTTTCCCGGGTGGTGCATCCTGTGACGACACCCGATGATTAAATTAAAAATGTTTTCGTGAAACATGTACTATTCTGAGTAACAGATCTGAATCGTATAAAAGTCATAATTTTTGTGAATAACCCACTGTTACTCAAAACATAAAAGTTTTAGATAACATCTTAACTTAAACGTAGCCGAAAACGGGGGATTAATTGGACTTGTAGAACTTGAGATATCGTATTTTTCGTGGGACTGTTGTGAGATTGATAAATTCAGAACTGGTTAGTGAGGATAAATTAATTATTTGACTACTGTTACGTAAATTTGGATTTAGTGGGACCCAAAAATACTGTTAGTATGTTTAAATACCTTTCCGGGGATATGAAGAACATAATTTTTGGGCTTACGGTTTGCGAGTAGCGAATTTTTGAAAGTGAACAAGTTACTAAAAATTCCATCAGCTTTTATAAAATTTAAACATGTAAAAGCAATAACTTATATAATTAGACCTTTAAGTTTTATTTTGAACCACTTAATATATTTTGAACCTTTAGACTAAAATTGAACCTTTTGACTAAAATTGAACCCTTGGACTTAACTTGAACCTTTTTGACTTATTTTGGACTTATGAACTAATAAAGAATTAATACTTGAAGTTTTGTAAAAGTATATATTTCACTCTTGTAGTCACTTTATAATGCCAAATTAAGTTTGATGATTATTTAGATATTATGTACCAAGCATAATTGAGATTATAACCTATATAACATATAGATATTATTGTATCATTATTTTAGAAACTAAGACACTCGTATATATCTAGGTGTCTCGTATGATACTTGCGGTTTATTCCTCGCTACTTCATTTGATCGTTCACTCTACTCTCGGTGAGTTCATAGCCTCGCCTTTACTTATTTAAATGTTTTAAAAACCTCGCGAGGGGGATACATGCTAGACCCGATTGTATGATTTATGGACATCTGACATTGAGTATTCTTGCTTAAGTCCCGATCATGAACCGTTAATTTTGTGTGAACGCTAGTATTATAAATATGCATATTTGGCTTGACAAGTCTGTCCGGGTGAGTAGCGCTCATTTGACATCTGTGGGTCAAACGGACATATAATATTGAGAATTTAGGGTAATTGGCAAGATTACCCTTGTGCGGGGCATCATTTAGACATAGTCAAGGTTCGGTTTCGTGAGCTCAATGCTGTAAATCTTTTTTTTTCCAACATGTATTTGTTACATGTCAACTTAATTATGGCCGTATAACAACGTAGCCCATCATATTTTAAACTGAATTATCTTGTATTCAACTGATTACTTATTAAACTCTATGAATTCACTCATCTTTATGTTGACTTTTTAGCATGTATTTTCTCAGGTATTATTTTGCTAGCTGAGCATTGGGAGCAATCGGAGTCGCGTGGATATCAAACATTGAAGGACTTGTTTTCTTCACATTCGATAATTATTTTCTTTAAATATGCAAATGAGTCATTTTTGAACTCTTGTAACTTAAGTTTTAAATATAAATTGTTGGGACCTTTGTACTCTGATTTATCAAATCGAATGTGACATTTTATTAAACATCTCATTTGAGGTCGTTTTATGTAACTTGTTTTTATGAACTATGAAGTGACACCCAAATCGGTATTCCGCTGCGTTGTAAATTTTGGGGGTGTTACAGACTCTGACGTGATAATCAAATCCGTTTTTAGTTGACAATTTACTAAAAATTGTATGGTGTTCAACTCACCATATCTGTAAAAGTGAAGAGTTGACTAGCCCACAAGAAAATGGATTGTGGTAAAGGCTGTGGAAAATCCATTTTATGGTAATTAGTTCACCATTGTTGTAATCAAAGAACTAACTAGTCCAAAAGCAAACGGCTCTTGGTAAAGACTAATCAAATCCGTTGATAGCTGATGATTTGCTAAAAATCATATGGTTATCAATGTACCATGGTTGTTCTAACCTAAACATTGGCTACTCCAGAGTTAATGGCTTTGGTAAAGAGACATCAAAATCCATTAAAAATTCAATGATTCACCTCTCACAGAAGTTTACACATCTGGAAGTGATGAGAATAGTATGAAACTTTAAAGAAATGATGTACACTTTGTCAAAATACTGTTGAGTTGCTGTGAAGATATCATCTGAAGCTGATAAAGAGCACTTTGACATACAAGACAGATAAGAGATAAAGATACAATTTTGCTTGAAGATAAAGATGTTGAAGATCAATGATAACAAAGAAACTTAAAATCAAGCAAGTAGAATTCAAGTTAGGGGAGGATTGTTGGGATATGAAGATCAAAGTACTTCTGGAAGATCAAAGTACTGCTATGTCAAACTACTGCTCAATAGTCAAAGTGTTGTTCAAGGTCAAAGTACTGCTCGTGATTCAAAATTATCCAAAGTACTTTTAACAACAAGGACTAATATGCAATATTGTTTTAAGGATTTTTATGTAATATTATAAGAATATTCTAGAATTAGTTAGGGATAGTTTACTTGTCGTTCAAGTAATTATTGTAAACCGACTTAAGGTTTTAATTGTGCCTATAAAAGGAGCCTTAGGATGGTATTAGACGTATGAGTTTTAGAGTTTCACAATACGATATCTAGAATATGATATTAGATAAGTTAGGGATTGTTAGGAATCTGTGTTTAGAGAAGCAGGTTCAAAGTTGGTTTTAATATAATTCAAAGTTCTTCTTAGCTTTGCGTTAGTAGATTCCGAATACTTTAGAAAGTAATATCAGTGTTTCATTATTAATTATTTTGAGTTATTCAAGATTGTTAAAACCTTACAAGCTACAAAGTAGTTTGATCAGAGTATATCGGTCCAACACAAGTAGGTGCATCACCTACTTGTGTGGGTTCTTGGAGGTGCTAGGGTGTGTTCTTAGGCATGACTAAGGTGTTAGGGTGCTAGGTTGAGGTGCTTGTGTTTAGGTTTTATTAATTTAGGTTAAGTTTAGACCTAGTTTCACTTAGTGAGAGTTTAGGATTTTACCTAAGGTTGAGTGCCTAATTTAGGTTCTTAAGAGTGTTTAGTGACTAATCCTCAGTCCTAAGGGGTTTATACTAAGTGATGGTAGCTTATGGGAAAGATTTGGGAAGGTTTGACCTAGTTTTGTAGCCTAAATGACCTATTTGTGTTTAGTAGAATATTAGGGTTTATTCTATGGTTTAGTGCTTAGATTAGTGTCCTATGAGTGTCTAATAACTAATCCTAGGTCCTAAGAGGCTTACACTAAGTGGTGGTAACCTATGGTGAAGTTTTGGGATAGTTTAGACCAAACTCTAGAAAGTTACGACTTAGGTATGGTTTTGTGCTAAAGGGACTTGCACCTAAGTTCTAAAGGGTTGTAATAATGACTAATAGTCCTGAAGTATCCTAATATTCCTAAGGTAGCTCATCCTTAAGCCTTGGACACTTTCAAACTAGTTTAGTTAAGCATATATGGTTTAGTAAGCACATAGACCAATTAGGGTTTAGTTAAGGTTTATTAGGGTTTTGTTATATATTTAGTGTGTTAGATTGGTAGATTACTTATTATGGTGTTTTGATGATCGTATGCTTGACATACCAGGGGTTTATAGAATGTGAGTGTTGAGTTATTTGGCTTGTGTGGGTACGTGAGCAGGTTTAGTGAGTCATGCAAGTAATAAATGCACATAACAAGTAACAATTTACCTATGAAATACCTACTATAGGTATTTGTAATGGAAATGATAGCAATGAGGTTTTGTGGGTTGTTACACAAACAAATAAAATAAAAACATCAAACAATTAAAAACATGGGTTGCCTCCCAAGAAGCGCTTGTTTTTGTTCGAGTCACGAGCCTGACTCTACCCTTATTTAACAGAAATAGGGGAGGTTTTCCCTACACTTAGGATTAAGTGTGGGTGGGAGTAGCGATACACACCCTTAGGGTGGAAATATGCCACATGAGGTATAGGGGGTGAGTGAATGGCTTCCTTCATCCTAAAACTACCCAGATAATATGGGTTGATGGGTGGGTCGGTTCCTCTTTTGTCTCCTAGATGTAAATCTAACGATGGAAAGTTGTGTAATGATTGAGGTTCCGGTTCATCAACACTAGGAAATTCCCTAGAACTAAGAGTAAGGTTGTGAAGACAAGTATTTAAACCTATATCCTATAGTTGTGTTTGGTTTAAAGGTTCTACCTCCATCGGGATTCCTAAAGTCTCTTCTACTTCTTCCAGGTAAGCCACGGGCGGTGTGTGTGCCTCAAATGATGGTAGGACTTGTGGGGTACTTTGTGGGCTTGAATTGTCCCGCTCATCCTCCATTGTATCTAGATTACCTATGTGTTTGTTTTGTACTATGATATAAGGCGCATCCAATTGGGTATCCCTGAGTAATCATCCCCAGACAAACTTCTTGTTTGCTCCTTCAAACTGGTTATTAATTGGCAAAATCAATAAAAGGATTTGAGAGTAATACATGTTGTTAGTACTTGTACTACACAACAAATGGTAATCAACTCACCATGTTTAACAGACAAGAAAGAGTTTGACTCATCATGAGGGTACGGCTCTGATGTGATAATCAAATCGGGTTTCAGTTGACAATTTACTAAAAATTGTATGGTGTTCAACTCACCATATCTGTAAAAGTGAAGAGTTGACTAGCCCACAAGAAAATGGATTGTGGTAAAGGCTGTGGAAAATCCATTTTATGGTAATTAGTTCACCATGGTTGTAATCAAAGAACTAACTAGTCCAAAAGCAAACGGCTCTTGGTAAAGACTAATCAAATCCATTGATAGCTGATGATTTACTAAAAATCATATGGTTATCAATGTACCATGGTTGTTCTAACCTAAACATTGGCTACTCCAGAGTTAATGGCTTTGGTAAAGAGACATCAAAATCCATTAAAAATTCAATGATTCACCTTTCACAGAAGTTTACACATCTGGAAGTGATGAGAATAGTATGAAACTTTAAAGATTTGATATACACTTTGTCAAAATAATGCTGAGTTGCTGTGAAGATATCATCTGAAGCTGATAAAGAGCACTTTGACATACAAGACAGATAAGAGATAAAGATACAATTTTCCTTGAAGATAAAGATGTTGAAGATCAATGATAACAAAGAAACTTGAAATCAAGCAAGTAGAATTCAAGTTAGGGGAGGATTGATGGGATACGAAGATCAAAGTACTTCTGGAAGATCAAAGTACTGCTCAATAGTCAAAGTGCTGTTAAAGGTCAAAGTACTACTCATGATTGAAGATTATCCAAAGTACTTTTAACAACAAGGACTAATATGCAATATTGTTTTAGGGATTATTATGTTATATTATAAGAATATTCTAGAATTAGTTAGGGATAATTTACTTGTCGTTCAAGTAATTATTGTAAACTGACTTAAGGTTTTCCTTGTGCCTATAAAAGGAGCCTTAGGATGGTATTAGACGTATGAGTTTCAGAGTTTCACAATACGATTTCTAGAATACGATATTAGATAAGTTAGGGATTGTTAGTGAATCTGTGTTTAGAGAAGCGGGTTGAAAGTTGGTTTTAATATAATTCAAAGTTCTTCTTAGCTTTGTGTTAGATTCCACATACTTTACAAAGTAATATCAGTGTTTCATTATTAATTATTTGGAGTTATTCAAGATTGTTAAAACCTTACAAGCTACAAAGTAGTTTGATCAGAGTATATCGATCCAACAAGTGGTATCAGAGCACAATTACTGCTTATTATAGAAAACCTTTTGGGATACCACTTGTTGGATTGATATACTCTGATCAAACTACTTTGGGAATGGAAAACAAGCAAATAAGCACAATTACTACTTATTATAAAAAACCTTTTGGGAATGGATTTGGGAATATAGGTCCAAAGTTATGCTTTGTATGCTATAGTCCTCATCATTTGATCAAGGACTGTGATTATCATTCAGAATAATTAAGCAAATACCCAAAGACCACATCTGCAAACCATAAGCACAAAGAGAATAAACCAAGGGAGAATAAACCAGCTTGGAATTACTCAAATAGGGTTAACCATAGTAATTTCTCAAAAGATTATAGGTACCTTCATCAGAAAAGACCATTCTTCAAACTCACAGTACCTTCAAGAAAAACTTTTCAAAGTACTGGTCAAGCAGTACTTTCTCAAAGTACTATTAGGAATTCCCCCAATCAAGGTACTGCTAGGCAAAACTCTAGTGTAAGACCTAGGAGATTCAATTCTTACAAACCTAGAAGGCCTTACAATTCAAGAAAAGTAGCTAGAACAAAAAAACTCAACACCAAAAGTTAAAACTAAATGGGTTAAGAAAGAAAGTACTGCTGAGGATGAAAAAGTACTTTCAGATAATAAGGGTGAAAAAGGGAGTGTTGATAATAATGCAACACAGGTTTTGGAATCAAAGACATTAATTCTTGATAGTGCTTTCAAAAATAGTGGTGATTACATACTCAAAGAATTTGAGTATTTTACTCCACAAGGGGAATACAAGTAAGTAATGGCTTGGGTTACTAATAGAAACTAACCTTTTTCATTTTTATGCAGGGCAACCAAGAAGAGGAGCTTAAAGATCATCTTATTGTGGATAGTGGTTGCTTTGGAATCATGACAGGAGAAAAAGAGCTCTTGTCAGATTTTAAGGCTTATTTTGGAGGAAGAGTTGCATTTGGGAATGATCCTGATGGAGGGAGAATCATTGGCAAAGGAACTATTAAGGCTGGATCAATTGATTTTGAGAATGTTAGATATGTGAGGGAGCTTAAATTCAACCTTTTGTCACACCCCCAAAATACCTGTTTGGCAGCGAAATGGAATACCTGGGGCGTGATTGTCCATAGCATCACAGTTACAGTTACATTGAACGACCTAAAGTGTCGTTTGTAAAATACGTCGTTTGATCATTTAAAATATTCAGAGTTCACCAAATAAGGTCCCAAAAGATGTTTCCAATTTAGGTAAAATAAGTTCAACAAGATCATACGTTTCATAAGTGCAGAAATATAATGAGACGCGTCGACTCCGCGACTCCATGAAGATCCAAATGCATGCAGCAAGAACTACCTTAACATGAAAATACATCGCTAAAACGGTCAACATAAAGTTGGTGAATTCCATAGAGTTACAAGTTAAAATGTATGTACAATTGCCATAAATAGAAAGTAAGGTGACTTGATGTCAAAATGAAGTTACATTGACTCTTAAGCTCATGACCCCGAAGCTAGACATAATAAGAATTTTGCCCCAAATGAGTGGTTACCAAGCACTCTAATAATGTTAGACATGAAATGCATTCGTACCCGTTGGAGCAACCCAAACACGAATGGACGAGTCACCCTCAATAGATCTATTCACTCACTCTCGCTTAAAGGCAAATTAACGGTCCATGATAATATAAAGGGGAGTGGTATGATAGCAACTTAAGCAATGTATGAAAATTTAGCTACTTTGGCATGTACAAAAAAAAGTGATGCAATGTATTCTCCCCCGTGGGATTTGAAATCAAAATATTGAATTAAAAACGGGGCTATGAAAACTCACCTGATATGATGGTAAAATGATCGGGACAATAAGGCGCGAACACTAGCCGCAACCTAATATGAATGATAATGATCTACTTTAGATCATGAAATGATGAAATGAATATACATGCACATGATACCTATACCACTCATAATTTAAAAATACTAGTTATTGTCAAAGTAAAGTATTTTCCATACTTGGGCAAAATATAAGTTTAACTAGTCTAAGAAAAACTAGTTAAGATATATCGTATATAGAATGTTAGTGTTAAATTCCACGCTTTGAAAATTTTGAAATAACGTCAATTAGTCATATAAATAAGCTTTGGGTCATACGTACTTCAATGGTTAAAATATAGCTCTTTACAATATATCTAGAAAATATAGTAGTTAGTACGTAGTTTATTATTTCTATTAGTGACAAAATGGTCTCGCAAAACTAGTCGCTAAATAGTGAATATTAAGAGTTAGGAATGAAGCTCAGTAGTTTTAGGAAGATTTTCACCTTATCTAAAAAGTCATAGAACTGAAGTTTGTCCATACGGGTCTCGATCATAAAGAGAAATAGCCGCGAAGTGAGGTATTTGGGCTGTTTTGGCAGATTCTGGGCAGTTTTCGGGAAACTTTGGAAGACCATAAGTTATTCGTTATAAATCCTTTTGACAAACAGTTGGATGTTTTGAAAACTAGGCTGGGTGAACTAACTTTTTGTCAATGATGTAAAGTTTCCAAAAATGAGTTTATCACTGAGGAAAATGGCTCTCAACCTGGTCACTTGGCGAAATGGTTAATACTTCGGAAAATTTTCCAAGTGTTGGGCTGAAGAAAAATATTAAAATCGTGTAAAATTCAAAGTGTTGACATATACTAGTATATTATTGATAGTTCGGTTCCTCTAGGTTACGTCTAACACCTCGATTTTACCCATAAAAATCGTGTGACAGCTTACTATTTTTAGAAAATAATAGTTTTCGTTGCTAAACTTGCAAAAATCATATCTCCTTCGTTATAAACCCGTTTTAATCCGTTCTTTCGCCCACAGCTTCGTTTTTGAAAGTATTTTTTAAATCTCTAGTTCAAAGTTACCCGGAAACCCCTGAGTTTTCTGGATTTGATGATTCGGGACAGTAGGTAAATATATATGTTTAAAAATCAATTATAGGGTTCCAAACTAGTTTCTAATCCACCCAAATCACTTCCAATCACCACAAATCTAATCTATTTCTACCATACACCTTCTCAAGGTGTCATGGGTTCTTAAACATCATCAACCAATTAGATCTAACAAGGGTTTTCATTTCTAGAGTTTATAAGATATATATATATATATATATATATATATATATATATATATATATATATATATATATATATATATATATGTATGTATGTATAAAAAGAGTGGTATAAACTAGTATATGCATGAAATCTTGTATGGAAATCATATAATCATGAAAATAACTTGAAGAAATTAAGAAAAAGAGTTTGACAACTTACTTTGAAAGATTAGTGAGCTTTGGAGATGAAAACTTAATAAACCTTGAGTTTTTATTTCAAAACCCTAACAAGGATTACTAAAGGAGCTTGTTTATGTCTTGATATTGAAAAATCAATGGATTTGGCTTGTGGATCATACTATGGCCGAGCACCCCCAAGAGAAAAAAGAGGAGATGAGTTGCTAGTTTTACTATGAGATAATGAAGTAGAAAAATTGATCTTTTGCACTTAGAAGATATTTTACTCATGATGGCAATTTGGTAATTAAATGGTCAATGTGAAGTCAAGGAGGGGGGGGGGGGGGCGGCACATGTGTAAAAAGAATGAGTATTAGGGAAGCTTGGGATAATTTTGTTGTTTTGTGTATCCGTTAGGTGTTATCGGGTACCGAGTTAACTAAAACTAAATCGTGACAAGTTGAAATAAAATATGACGAAGTTAATCGGGACATAATAAAGTCATAAAAGTTGTGAAAATATGTTGGGTACAAGTATTGGGGGTTTGGATGATTATTGTTTAGTTTCTACGAAAACTGTCGTAATTATAATAAACTTACGATATAAATTAAATAAATTTCCAAAATACCGGGTAAATGAATTTTATAATCTTTGTGATGTTGTAAGGGGTTTAAAAATATATCGGGACCATTGTGGGGATTGTCAGATATGTTAGTCATATTTATTAATCGCGTGTTAACGTTTATTTAAGAATAAATATACGTAAAATGTTAAATATACAAAAAATATTAATTTGAATATTCTACGAGTGGTATACTATGCAAATGCTATTATGATGATATGTAGACTATTTCTAGTCCGTATGAAATGTCCCTAATGATAATGAATGAATTCGCACCTGAACCGATCCGGTTACACGAATTTAAATACCCGTAAACTAAATTTACGATAAAATGAGCAAAGCATGTGAATAGTGTTTTCCCTCCGGAAATGAATAGTATCAAGTGAATAGTAAAATTTTGCAATGCTTCTCAGAATCTCAAACTGACTCTGAAAATGATGAATAGTAATCGGTGAATAGTAACTGATGAATAGTAAATTTTCGAAGTTTGAACAATGACCTGAAATTACGAGTTGTGACAGTCTTCCCCTCTAAAAGAAACTTCGTCCTGAAGTTCAGTTTGTGTTGGTTTCTGGAGTAAACTTTGGTGAAAAGATGATAATATTTGAGAATTCCAGCAAACTTTCACGATAGGAATTCGACTTTGCTTCAACCGTTCGACCTCACGGTCCATGATTTCTACTGGTTCTACTACTAGGTTTCGGTTTGTCATTGGGTTGGATTCCTTCCAATGGAATCATAAGTGACTAATCTGAAAGTCATTTCTTGAGATTTGAAAAATGTGAAATATGTTTGTGTAATCCTGCTGTTCTCTAACAAGGCTCAAGTCTGATGGCCACTAGGTCTACTCTGTATGAAATATTAAATGGTCCAGTGTATATCGGGTTTAACTTTCCAATTTTTTCTGAATGATATCATGCCTTTTCTAGGCAGAACTTTCAACATGACTCTGCCTACCAACATGAGGTTTTAATGGTTTACAACTTATCGAACTTGTAACTGGTTCTTGACTTGTAATAAATTTCTGGTTATTTCATGAATGCCTACTAGACTAGTGAGTTGGGCTTTTCTAAATTTTGATTCATCAATGGATGTTGGCACATCGACCATAGAGTCCCTCAAATGGTGTAGTCTCTATGCTCACGCAATAACTATGGTTGCATCTGAATTTGATTTATGGCAAATGGTTAGTCCAACCATTTCCAAAGTCAATCACTCATGCTCTAAGCATACCTTCCTATGTTTGAATCGTTCTCTCGCTCTGACCATCGGTCGGAGGACGATAGGCGGTGTTTACATCTAAATGGAGTTCTGAGGAAATCTTAAAATGATAGATAGGAATCTGAGGTGATTCGTTTACCTTTATCAGGAATAACTGAAATGGGTACAATAAATTTTGTGACTAATTCCACAACGTTATGTCTTTCGATCTTGGCGTTATCTGAATGAGATAGAATATGGGTAGCGGTTTTGATTCCTTGTGTTTGTTCAAACGGATGCTAAGACATGTGTCTTTCTATGCCTATTGGGCTAGGTCTCCATTACGGACGCCTGTACTTAATTTATGGTGTCCCTCCTAATTTCCTTCATCGAATATTCCAAGGTTCTTTTTTGTCTAATCACAAAATCCTAAATGCATAAGCGATGTAGTATGGTGATTAGCTTTGGAAATTTGTCTCGCGATTGAGTTTTGGTTGAAATCTTTTTCTGAATAGACGAATTTAGAAAAATGGAGCAAACGATTTATTAAGTAATATCTTTCTTGATGATTCAAAATCCAGTAGTTATGAAATGTGAAACTGTTTCCAAACATGTTGTGAATAGGACGGTTTACCAAAGTTTGATGTTTATATTTTTCTCTTTGTACGATGGTTTTGCTAAATATTGACCCAAAAAAATATATATATATATATCGTACTTGTTCAAAATAGGAATTTCAGAAATCATTTTATACAAGGTATGTGATTTATGTAAACGCAATTTTTGAATCAACTTCATTTAAAAGTGAAAAACACTAACAAGGATAAAATGGTAAGATAGGAAATGTTCGCATAAATGCATAGATGTCTAACGTTTAGTTCCTGAGGTTGGATAATGCCTATTGGTGCTATTTAGGCAAAACTACAAGCATAGGTATTCAAACTATCTTAAGTTCTGATATGGTTTATCGTTGAAATTATCATCATGTTGGCAGAATATATGTTCGGGTCTGATTCCTTTCTTGGTATGAAAAAGAGGTTATCTAAAATATCTAGAGAACACAACGCTTTAGGGAAATCTATATCGATATCCTTAATTCAAATCAATTTTCCTTGGTGAAAACTCGTTGCAGGGAAATTTGCGTTTAGATGAGGCCATGTTTAAATGAAATGCTTTACAGTCTCAATTAGGTGCTTGGTTTATTTCTATAGTGATGCTTAACGTACCTTCACATTGTGCTCGATCCTGTAGCTCAGTCTAGCTAGTACCTTTGAATAATAAAATTTGACAACTAGGTCAGAGATGGAGATTCTGATGGTCTCGTGGTATCTTAGGATTGTTGTTGAGTTTTGAAGTTTCTTAGTCTGGGTTAGTAGTTCCGTAATCCTTTTATTGCTTTTCTTGTATCGAGGAATCCTACTAGTACTTGATAGGGAAAGTCTCTCCTAAAGAAGTCAATGGAATGTCCAACTTAATGGCTAAGTGAGTGACAGGTGGGGTAAGTATCCAGGGGAAAGTTTGTCAGAAAGAGACATTTATAAAAGAGTTTACTTGTTTAGAACGCTTTTACATGAAGATTGTTATTAGCAATACTTTAAAAAAAAATTATTTACTTCATGGCATAATCCTTCCTGAATTATACATAGGTGATCATGCTATGTATAATTGAGGACTAATGATGCGATGCTTGATTTAGTCAAAATATTATTACTTTTCTCAAAAGTTTTAGATGGTGTTCAACGCATTGTTATTAAAAATGGTATCCTGATATTTCCTTTCAAGTAACATGAAAATTGTTTCGCGTAATAATAGTAAATACTTGGTGTAATGACAGAAAATCAATTTATTGAGTGGTAACAAAATAGCATACTTTAGAAATTCTGTAAAACAATTTCCCCATAGAGTAGTAAAATAGCTTGAAACAAAATTCGTTGAATGGTGTATTGGATACGTAGGTGAATCTTATGGAATGGTAATAGTCTACTAATCCACTTATTTAAAGAATGTAAATATCTTAGTTCATAACAGGGCAGTGGTTTATGATTATGAAGTGGTCGAGAATATGGTAGTGATATTGAGAGCGTGAAGGATGAACGTGTCGTTAAGGCATCTATAGTCAACTGAAGATGATAGTCTATGTGTCAAAGGATATAGGGCAGAAATTGGTGCCAATTATTTGAAGTATTCGAGAATTTATACTAGGTAAAGCTCGCAGGTTCAAATGCTTAGTCCCTCTAGGCATGACTAAAACGTATAAAGAATGAAAATTGTTGTACGGGTGGTCTGAGTCAAGTAGGTACCAAATCGTATGATGTTTGATTTTCCATGAATGCAAGCTAAATGCCTTATGGTTAGGTGAAACTTCTCGATGTCCTTTCATGAAAATGAGGTCTTGTCCCAAGGTGACTAAGCTATATCGATCTCCGGAAAGAATATAAATTTTGTTGAGTAATTGCACCTTGATCTTTTAATCCAACGAGCTCATACTAGCGTGAGGGTCTTATAATATGGAATGAGCAAAAAAGTCGTAATTTGAAGTAGTGGTGTTAAGGCATGGTGTATCAATATTGGCAATCTCTGGTAGAGGGGTTTCTTTCGCATCTAAGGTCAAATAGTAAGTAGGTATAGTGGTTGCTTTCGAGATTCGTTCATGAGTTATGCGTGTTCCTTCTTGGAGATATGGTTTCTAAAATTAACAACATTTATTTGAGTGAAACATTGTGAAATTTGGTCATAAATGTATTTTGGAGTGACTTTATTTAAAGTTTGTAATGAATATAGTTATGTAAAAGATGTAACTACGAAATATTTTGTATTTTGATAAACACGATATCTCATATATATATATATATATATATATATATATATATATATATATATATATATATATATATATATATATATATATATATGTATGTCTTTGGAAAAAGGGAATTCAAGAAGATTGTTGCTTAAACAAAAATGAGTTTTAATCCAGCCATTGAAAATCAATAATTTGTCGTACTTCGTAAGGTTTTCAAGAAATCTTTCTATTTGTACAAAAATTTTATTTAGCTTTGACTTACTTGAATTGTTATTATCTCCGAAACACGAAAACTAGGGTAGTCACTTTTATCTTGGTCAACATGACCATTTACTTGTAAAGACACCTTCGTCTTTATTAATCTTATTGTCTTACTCGCATCTTTCTAAAGTTGTAATTATATGTCAAATCTACTAATGTGACCACATTGGTCGGTGGACTGATGCTAGAGCGACTAATGATGTAATTATCGACTTAGAATGTGGTGTAATCAAACTTGATAATGAAGGGAGAGTTGTGATGAGTTCCATTATGATGGTATAATACCGTTCAAAGCATCTTGTTGGTTTATTGTGTTATGGAGGTATGAGTCGATCATATCTAAGATAATATAGAGTCCTTGTGATAGATGCCACCCTTGGGTGATTTGTTGCAATTCTTATTGTGTCTGTGAGGCTTGTGGTATTATTCAGAGTGTATCATCCAAACACTCGTGGGTAATCTCAAATAATTAGAGATCATCGTCTAACAATGAAGAGTAGTAGGTTGTCAAGCAGTAGAGGCTCTCAAACTCTCACCAACCTCAAACCTATAAGGTGGTGTAACGTGTGGTAGATGGTAATGGTATGTCAAATAGTGGTTGCCTCTTAAGCGGCCTGTCATATATGGGTGTAAGATCTCTGAGATGTGATGGTGTTGGTGGTGCTTTAGATGATGAGAACAAAGTTCCTGACGATAAGATTCTAGTGGTGAGTTAGGAGATGATGGTGATAATAGTGAATAGGATACTACCCTCTTTCGCGCTATCTCGCGATATCTAAGAGGTAAAACTAAAGTACACAATATGGGACGACTAATAGTGTAATAAGTAACTGATGGTAGTGGTAGTACCTGAGTAGTGAGTGCCCTTACTAGTGAAAGAAAGAAAACATACTATATTCCTTCCAATAAGCATCCTAATAGGTCCATTAAGATTAAGTCTGAATACTCCACCAAACGGCATTCTATGTATGGGCTGAATGATAGGAAAACCCTGTTCCTATGACAAATCAATGGTGCTAATGATGGTGTAAGTGCAACTGGTGGTATAATGGTAGTGGAAGATGACAAGGCGTCTTCAATGTCGGAATCCGACGAAAGGATGCCAGGGTGGTATTTGAAGACATGTCACTTGTTAACCAGGTCAATAAAATTATATATATATATATATATATATATATATATATATATATATATATATATATATATATATATATATATATATATATATATATATATATATATATATATAAGCATGGGCATAAATAGCTTGCACCGTGTGTGCATGAAACGACATGTGTAATAAATATGCACTTATGATGAAATGATAAGATGCTATGATGATGTGGTTATAGTCTAGGGTCCAAGATACATCCTAGTTCGCTATAACCTTAGCTCTGATGCCAATCTGTCACACCCCCAAAATACCTGTTTGGCAGCGGAATGGAATACCTGGGGCGTAACTGTCCATAGCATCACAGTTACAGTTACATTGAACGACCTAAAGTGTCGTTTGTAAAATACGTCGTTTGATCATTTAAAATATTCAGAGTTCACCAAATAAGGTCCCAAAAGATGTTTCATAAGTGCAGAAATATAATGAGACGCGTCGACTCCATGAAGATCCAAATGCATGCAGCAAGAACTACCTTAACAATCTGAAAATACATCGCTAAAACGGTCAACATAAAGTTGGTGAATTCCATTGAGTTATAAGTTAAAATGTATGTACAATTGCCATAAGTAGAAAGTAAGGTGGCTTGATGTCAAAATGAAGTTACATTGGCTCTTAAGCTCATGACCCCGAAGCTAGACATAATAAGAATTTCGCCCCAAATGAGTGGTTACCAAGCACTCTAATAATGTTAGACATGAAATGCATTCGTACCCGTTGGAGCAACCCAAACACGAATGGAGGAGTCACCCTCAATAGATCTATTCACTCACTCTCGCTTAAAGGCAAATTAACGGTCCATGATAATATAAAGGGGACTAAATGTGGTATGATAGCAACTTAAGCAATGTATGAAAATTTAGCTACTTTGGCATGTACAAAAATAAGTGATGCAATGTATTCTCCCCCGTAGGATTTGAAATCAAAATATTGAATTAAAAACGGGGCTATGAAAACTCACCTGATATGATGGTACAATAATGGTAAAATGATCGGGACAATAAGGCGCGAACACTAGCCGCAACCTAATATGAATGATAATGATCTACTTTAGATCATGAAATGATGAAATGAATATACATGCACATGATACCTATACCACTCATAATTTAAAAATACTAGTTATTGTCAAAGTAAAGTATTTTCCATACTTGGGCAAAATATAAGTTTAACTAGTCTAAGAAAAACTAGTTAAGATATATCATATATAGAATGTTAGTGTTAAATTCCGCGCTTTGAAAACTTTGAAATAACGTCAATTAGTCGTATAAATAAGCTTTGGGTCATACGTACTTCAATGGTTAAAATATAGCTCTTTACAATATATCTAGAAAATTTAGTAGTTAGTACGTAGTTTCTTATTTCTATTAGTGACAAAATGGTCTTGCAAAACTAGTCGCGAAATAGTGAATATTAAGAGTTAGGAATAAAGCTCAGTAGTTTTAGGAAGATTTTCACCTTATCTAAAAAGTCATAGAACTGAAGTTTGTCCATACGGGTCTCGATCATAAAGAGAAATGGCCGCGAAGTGAGGTATTTGGGCTGTTTTGGCAGATTCTGGGCAGTTTTCGGGAAAGTTTGGAAGACCATAAGTTATTCGTTATAAATCCTTTTGACAAACGGTTGGATGTTTTGAAAACTAGGCTGGGTGAGCTAACTTTTTGTCAGTGATGTAAATTTTCTATAAATGAGTTTATCAATGAGGAAAATTTTCCAAGTGTTGGGCTGAAGAAAAATATTAAAATCGTGTAAAATTCAAACGCTTGTATCTTGGTCGTTATAAGCTTGTTTTCTACGTTCTTTATATCCCCGGAATTGTATTGACATATACTAGTATATGGTTCCTCTAGGTTACGTCTAACGCCTCGATTTTTCCCATAAAATTCGTGTGACAGCTTACTATTTTTAGAAAATAATAGTTTTCGTCGTTAAACTTGCAAAAATCATATCTCCTTCGTTATAAACCTGTTTTAAACCGTTCTTTCGCCCACGGCTTCGTTTTTGAAAGTATTTTCTAAATCTCTAGCCCAAAGTTACCTGGAAACCCTTGAGTTTTCTAGATTTGGCGATTCGGGACAGTAGGTAAAATAGTTTCTAATCCACCCAAATCACTTCCAATCACCACAAATCTAGTCTATTTCTACCATACACCTTCTCAAGGTGTCATGGGTTCTTAAACATCATCAACCAATTAGATCTAACAAGGGTTTCCATTTCTAGAGTTTATAAAATATATATATATGTATAAAAAGAGTGGTATAAACTAGTATAATCATGAAATCTTGTATGGAAATCATATAATCATGAAAATAACTTGAAGAAATTATAAAAAAGAGTTTGACAACTTACTTTGAAAGATTAGTGAGCTTTGGAGATGAAAAATTAATAAACCTTGAGTTTTTATTTCAAAACCTTAACAAGGATTACTAAACGAGCTTGTTTATGTCTTGATCTTGAAAAATCAATGGATTTGGCTTGTGGATCATACTATGGCCGAGCACCCCCAAGAGAGAAAAGAGGAGATGAGTTGCTAGTTTAACTTTGAGATAATGAAGTAGAAAAGTTGATCTTTTGCACTTAGAAGATATTTTACTCATGATGGCAATTTGGTAATTAAATGGTCAATGTGAAGTCAAGGAGGGGGGGCGGCACATGTGGAAAAAGAATGAGTATTAGGGAAGCTTGGGATAATTTAGTTGTTTTGTGTATCCGTTAGGTGTTATCGGGTACCGAGTTAACTAAAAATAAATCGTGACAAGTTGAAATAAAATATGACGAAGTTAATCGGGACATAATAAAGTCATAAAAGTTGTGAAAATATATTGGGTACTAGTATTGGGTGTTTGGATGATTATTGTTCAGTTTCTACGAAAACTGTCGTAATTATAATAAACTTACGATATAAATTAAATAAATTTTCAAAATACCAGGTAAACGAATTTTATAATCTTTGTGATGCTGTAAGGGGTTTAAAAATATATCGGGGACCATTGTGGGGATTGTCAGATATGTTAGTCATATTTATTAATCACGTGTTACGTTTATTTAATAATAAATATACGTAAAATGTTAAATATACCAAAAATATTAATTTGAATATTCTACGAGTGGTATAGTATGCAAATGCTATTATGATGATATGTAAACTATTTCTAGTCCGTATGAAATGTCCATATTGATAATGAATGAATTCGCACCTGAACAGATCCGGTTACGCGAATTTAAATACCCGTAAACTAATTTACGATAAAATGAGCAAAGCATGTGAATAGTGTTTTCCTCCGAAAATGAATAGTGTCAAGTGAATAGTTAAATTTTGCAATACTTCTCAGAATCTCAAACTGACTCTGAAAATGATGAATAGTAATCGGTGAATAGTAACTAATGAATAGTAAATTGTCGAAGTTTGAAAAATGACCTGAAATTACGAGTTGTGACACCTTTTGTCAGTTTCTCAGATCTGTGACAAGAAATATCCTGTGTTATTTATTGACACAGAATGTCTTATTCTCTCCCCTGAATCTAAATTAGAAGATGAAAACTTGGTGATGCTGAGAGCACCAAGAACCAATGATGTGTATAGCATAGACTTGAAGAATATAAATTCTACTGCAAGAGCAACATGTTTAATTACAAGGGCAACAATGGAAGAAGCACATCAATGGCACAAAAGATTAGGGCATGTAAATTTCAAGAATATCAACAAGTTGGTCAAAGGAAATTTAGTTAGAGGTTTACCTTCTAAAACATTCAAAAATGATCACTCATGTCTGGCTTGCAAGAAGGGTAAACAACACAAGGCTTCATGTAAAAAGATTGAAGACAGAACCGTTACAGAACCTTTGGAATTGCTTCATATGGATCTGTTTGGACCTGTTTCTGTTGTTAGTTTAAACAAGAAGAAATACTGTTTGGTTATAACAGATGACTGTAGCAGATTTAGCTGGGTCTTTTTCTTGGGATTTAAAGATGAAACCTTTGATGCTATTCATGATCTTATAATAGCACTTGAAAATCAGTTAAGACTCAAGCTTAGATCCATTAGATGTGATAATGGGACTGAATTCAAGAATCAGCTAATGGATGAATTTTGTGCCAAGAAAGGAATTAAGAGAGAGTTTAGTATTGGCAGAACTCCTCAGCATAATGGAGTTTCAGAAAGGAAGAATAGAACTTTCATAGAAGCAGCAAGGACAATGCTTGCAGATTCCCAATTACCTTTTCCAACTTGGGCTGAAGCTGTAAGTGCTGCTTGTTATGTGTTGAATAAAGTATCAGTGACAAAACCTCAGCTGAAGACACGTTATGAGTTACTCATGGGAAAGAAACCAAACATTAAGTTTATGAAACCTTTTGGATGTCCCCTGACTATTTTGAATATTGCTGATAATTTGGGAAAATTTGATGGTAAGTCAGATGAAGGATACTTATTGGGTTATTGTACCATTAGCAAAGGATTCAGAGTGTACAACATGGCTACCAAGAAGGTTCAAGAATGTCATCATGTTGAATTTCTAGAAGAACAAGAAAATCAAAAAGGTAAAGGTCCTGATTGGATGTTTGATCTTGATTTAACGGCCTCATCCATGAACTATGTACCTGTAAGGGAAGAGAATCACAATACATTGTTCATGGAGTCAATATAAGATCTGATGATAATTCTGATGAAGCACCCAGTGATGAGAAGAAAAGTACTGCTGCACCTCAAGGTACTGTTGATCCACAAAGTACTGTTCAACCAAAGAACACAGTATTTGATGAAGACCAAGCTATTCAAGATGAACTTAATAGTATGCTTCTTCAAGAAACAATTGGTAAGTCCTATGAAGATGATCAAAGGAGAGCTTATGAAGCAGAAAAGAAGAAGGCTAAAGGTACTTACAGTACTTTGCCCCAAAGTACTGCTGATCCATTTGAAAATACTTCTCAAGTCTTAGATACTTCAAATTGGATAAATGCTGATGACTTAACTGATTCAACCATGCCTGCCTTAGAAGATACTGATGATGAATTGGAAAAAGAAGGCATTTTCTCATATTCCAATGAAGATCTTGATTTCACAAATTTGGAAAATAATCTTGAAGTTTCACCAACTCCTACACTAATAATTCATAAAGATCATCATGTCAGTAAAATAATTGGACCTTCTACTTCAGGAGTACTCACAAGAACTAAAGCTAAGAATATTTCTCAACAACATACTTCTTTACTTAGCTTTATCTACAAGCAGAACAGGGTGAATCACAAGGATTAGCAGTTGTGCTTATTTGCTTGCTTTCTGTCTCAAAAAGAACCTAAGACAGTAAAACAAGCATTAGCCAAGGAGATTTGGGTTGAAGCTATGCAAGAAGAAATCTTACAATTCAAACTTCAAGAAGTATGGGTATTATGTGATTTACCTGATGGAAAGAGACTAATTGGAACAAAATGGGTCTTCAGAGTTAAAAGAGATGAAAGAGGGAATGTCATCAAGAATAAAGCAAGGTTAGTAGCTCAGGGATATAGACAAGAAGAAGGGGTAGACTATGATGAAGTATTTGCTCCAGTGGCAAGGATTGAAGCTATAAGGCTGTTTTTGGCTTTTGCATCATATATGGGCTTTCCTGTATATCAGATGGATATTAAAAGTGCTTTTCTATATGGCACTATCACAGAGGAAGTTTATGTTAAACAACCTACTGGTTTTGAAGATCCTGCACATCCAAACAAAATCTACAAGGTTATTAAGGCTCTGTATGGCTTTCATCAAGCCCCTAGAGCATGGTATGAAAGACTCTCCACTTTTCTATTGCAACATCATTACAGGAGCGGTGCAATTGACAAAACCTTGTTTATCAAAAGAGATAAAAAGGATATCATGCTTGTCCAAGTGTATGTGGATGATATTATTTTTGGAACTACAAAGCAGTCAATGGTGAAGGAATTTGAAGATCTTATGCAAAAAGAATTTCAAATGAGCTCAATGGGTGAATTAAAATTCTTTTTGGGGCTTCAAGTTCAACAATCAAGCAGTGACATTTTTATAAGTCAAGATAAGTATGTTCCAGACATTCTTAAGAGATTCAAATTCACCACTGTCAAGCCAGCATCCACACCTATTGATGCTAACAAACCTTTGGGAAAAGATGAAGATGGAGAAGATGTTGATGTCAAACTATACAGGTCTATGATTGGATGCCTAATGCATTAACTACATCTAGACCTGACATTACTTTTGCTGTTTGTTTATGTGCAAGACATCAAGTTCAACCCAAGGTTTCACATTTGAATGCTGTTTGTTGAACCTCAAAGTACTGTTGATCCACAAAGTACTGTTCAACCAAAGACCATAGTATCTGATGAAGACCAAGCTATCCAAGATGAACTTAATAGGATGCTTCTTCAAGAAACTATTGCCAAGTCCTATGAAGATGATCAAAGGAGAGCTTATGAAGCAGAAAGGAAGAAGGTTAAAGGCACTGACAGTACTTTGCCTCAAAGTACTGCTGATCCATTTGGAAGTACTTCTAATGTCTTAGATACTTCCAATTGGATCAATACTGATGATTTAACTGATCAACCATGCATGCCTTAGAAGATACTGATGATGAATTAGAGAAAGAAGGCATTTTCTCAGATTCCAATGAAGACCTTGATTTCACAAATTTGGAAGATATTCTTGAAGTTTCACCAACTCCTACACTAAGAATTCATAAAGATCATCCTGTCAGTAAAATTATTGGACATTCTACTTCAGGAGACAAGAACTAAGGCTAAGAATCTTTCTCAACAACATACTTATTTACTTAGCTTTATTTACAAGCAGAACAGGGTGAATCACAAGAATCAGCAATTGTGCTTATTTGCTTGTTTTTTGTCTCAAGAAGAACCTAAGACAGTAGCACAAGCATTAGCCAAGGAGAGTTGGGTTGAAGCTATGCAAGAAGAACTCTTACAATTTAAACTTTAAGAAGTATGGGTACTATGTGATTTACCTTATGGTAAGAGACTAATTGGAACAAAATGGGTCTTCAGAGTTAAAAGAGATGAAAGAGGGAACGTCATCAAGAATAAAGCAAGGTTAGTGGCTCAAGGTTATAGACAAGAAGAAGGAGTAGACTATGATAAAGTATTTGCTCTTGTTGCAAGGATTGAACCCATAAGGCAATTTTTGGCTCTTGCATCATACATGGGCTTTCCTGAATATCAGATGGATGTTAAAAGTGCTTTTCTATATGGCACTATCACAGAGGAAGTTTATGTTAAACGACCTCCTGGTTTTGAAGATCCTGCACATCTAAACAAAGTCTACAAGGTTATTAAGGCTCTGTATGGCCTTCATCAAGCTCCTAGAGCATGGTATGAAAGACTCTCCACTTTTCTATTGCAACATGGTTACAAGAGAGGTGCTATTGACAAGACCTTGTTTATCAAAGAGATAAAAAGGATATCATGCTTGTCAAGTGTACGTGGAAGATATTATTTTTGGAGCTACGAAGCAGTCCATGGTGAAGGAATTTGAGGATCTTATGCAAAAAGAGTTTCAAATGAGTTCTATGGGTGAACTAACATTCTTTTTGGGGCTTCAAGTTCAACAATCAAGAAGTGGAATTTTTATAAGTCAAGTTCAACAATCAAGAACTAACATTCTTTTTGGGGCTTCAATACATGGTGTTAGTACTTGTACTACACAGCAAATGGTAATCAACTCACCATGTTTAACAGACAAGAAAGAGTTTGACTCATCATGAGGGTACGGCTCTGATGTGATAATCAAATCCGTTTTTAGTTGACAATTTACTAAAAATTGTATGGTGTTCAACTCACCATATTTGTAAAAGTGAAGAGTTGACTAGCCCACAAGAAAATGGATTGTGGTAAAGGCTGTGGAAAATCCATTTTATGGTAATTAGTTCACCATGGTTGTAATCAAAGAACTAACTAGTCCAAAATCAAACGGCTCTTGGTAAAGATTAATCAAATCTGTTGATAGCTGATGATTTGCTAAAAATCATATGGTTATCAATGTACCATGGTTGTTCTAACCTAAACATTGGCTACTCCAGAGTTAATGGCTTTGGTAAAGAGACATAAAAATCCATTAAAAATTCAATAATTCACCTCTCACAAAAGTTTACACATCTGGAAGTGATGAGAATAGTATGAAACTTTAAAGATTTGATGTACACTTTGTCAAAATACTGTTGAGTTGCTGTGAAGATATCATCTGAAGCTGATAAAGAGCACTTTGACTTACAAGACGGATAAGAGATAAAGATACAATTTTCCTTGAAGATAAAGATGTTGAAGATCAATGATAACAAAGAAACTTAAAATCATGCAAGTAGAATTCAAGTTAGGGGAGGATTGTTAGGATATGAAGATCAAAGTACTTCTGGAAGATCAAAGTACTGCTATGTCAAAGTACTGCTCAATAGTCAAAGTGCTATTCAAGGTCAAAGTACTGCTCAAGAATTGAAGATTATCCAAAGTACTTTTAACAACAAGGACTAATATGCAATATTGTTTTAAGGATTGTTATGTAATATTATAAGAATATTCTAGAATTAGTTAGGGATAGTTTACTTGTCGTTCAACTAATTATTGTAAACCGACTTAAGGTTTTCCTTGTGCCTATAAAAGGAGCCTTAGGATGGTATTAGACGTATGAGTTTTAGAGTTTCACAATATGATTTCTAGGATACGATATTAGATAAGTTAGGGATTGTTAGGAATCTGTGTTTAGAGAAGCATGTTCTAAGTTGGTTTTAATATAATTCAAAGTTCTTCTTAGCTTTGCGTTAGTAGATTCCGCATACTTTAGAAAGTAATATCAGCGTTTCATTATTAACTATTTTGAGTTATTCAAGATTGTTAAAACCTTACAAGCTACAAAGTAGTTTGATCAGAGTATATCGATCCAACACAAGTAGGTGCATCACCTACTTGTGTGGGTTCTTAGAGGTGCTAGGGTGTGTTCTTAGGCATGACTAAGGTGTTAGGGTGCTAGGTTGAGGTGCTTGTGTTTAGGTTTTATTAATTTAGGTTAAGTTTAGACCTAGTTTTACTTAGTGAGAGTTTAGGATTTTACCTAAAGTTTAGTGCGTAAGTTAGGTTCCTAAGAGTTTTTAGTGACTAATCCTCAGTCCTAAGGGGTTTATACTAAGTGATGGTAGCTTATGGGAAAGATTTGGGAAGGTTTGATCTAGTTTTGTAACCTAAATGACCTATTTGTGTTTAGTGGAATATTAGGATTTATTCTATGGTTTAGTGCTTATATTAGTGTCCTATGAGTGTCTAATAACTAATCCTAGGTCCTAAAAGGCTTACACTAAGTGGTGGTAACCTATGGTGAAGTTTTGGGATAGTTTAGACCTAATTCTAGAAAGTTATGACTTAGTTATGGTTTTGTGCTTAAGGGACTTGTACCTAAGTTCTAAAGGGTTGTACTAGTGACTAATAGTCCTAAGGTATCATAATATTCCTAAGGTAACTCATACTTAAGCCTTGGACTGTCACACCCCCAATTTACCTGACTTGCAGCGGAATGGAATGCCTGGGGGTGTCTGTCATATCATCATAGTTGCAGTTACATTGAACGACCTAAAGTGTCATTTGGAAAATACTTCGTTTGATCATTGAAATAATCCAGAGTTTACAATATGAGGTCCCCAAAAGGTGTTGCAATTTTATGAAAACAAGTCCTGCTAGATCAAACGTTTACATAAGTGCATGAAATAATGGTGAGACGCGTCGACTCCGCGACTCCATGAAGGTCCAAATGCATGTCACATGAGCTACCTTAATAACCTGAAATACATTGCTAAAACATCAACACGAATGTTGGTGAATTCCATAGGTTTATAAAATGTAATGTTGTACGGCCACCACAAGTATAAGTGCATAACAAAAGTCACGTAAAATAGTATAATAGACCTTAAGCTCATGACCCCGAAGCTAGACTGATGAAATATATGCCCCTCCTGAATGTTTTACCAGAACACTCCCAAAATGTCAGACATGAAATGCATCCGCTTACTGTTGGTAATAACTACCACGGATGGAGGCGTCACCCTCAATAGATCTATCCACTCACTCTCGCTTAATCGGCAAATTAACGGTCTATGATAATAAATAGGGGACTTTAACATGTTGGTATGGCAACTTAAGCAATGTACATATGTTTTGGTACTTGGGCTCGTACTAAAATGATTGATGCAATGTATTCCCCCGTGGGATTTGAAATCAAAATATTGAATTGAAAACGGGGCTATGAAAACTCACCTCTAGCTGATGATACTGTGTGATGAAGTGAAATGAACAACAATGAACGATTAACTGCCGCAACCTAATATGAATGATGAACGATCTACTTTAGATCATGAAATGATATTGTGAATGTCCATGCACATGCTTCCTATACCACTCTACTCAAAAAAAATTACTTGTTGTTATCAAAAATAATACATTTTCCAAAACTTAGGTAAATAAGGCAACTAGAAAATAAAACTAGTTGAAATATATATATATATATATATATATATATATATATATATATATATATATATATATATATATATATATATATATCGTATATATAATTGTTAGTGTTGAAATCCTCGAAATAATGTCTTGTAGTAATAAAAATATGTTTGTACTCACTAATACTTCATTAGTTATGATTTTGGGTACTTGGGTATTATATTTGGAAATCTAGAGTTACTACGTAGTTGTAACACTATTATTTTTCTAGTTGACAAAGCTGTCAAAATAATATATGTTTTGCCGATATTGAAACGTGAATATCTTTGTCGTTATAAGTCCGTTTTACTTGTTCTTTATATCCATGGTTACGTCTTAGTACGTAGTAATATATTTTGGAAAGCTTGGCTCCTCCGGGTTACATCTAAAGCCTCGTTTTGTACAACGAAAAACGTCCAACAGCATGCATTTTCAGAAAATAATACTTTTCATCAATAAACTTGCAAAAATCATAACTTCTTCGTTATAAACTCTTTTTAATCCGTTGTTTTGCCTACAGCTTTGTTTTTGAAAGTATTTTATAAAAATTTCTCCAAAGTTTACTTTATGTTTACTGAATTTCCTGGGTTTACAAAAATGGGACAGTAGATTTATATACTTGTTACAAATCCATTTTCCATGTTCAAAACTAGTTTCTAACATCACCAATTCTCTTGCAAACACCACAAAGCTATTCTAATCCTACCATACACCTTCTTAGGGTGCCATGGGTTCATAATCACCACTAATCATGTTAATTTAACAAGGGAATACCTAAATCAAATTCTAGGCTTTGTATGTTCAAAAAGTTAACAAAAATAATGTGGTATAGCTAGCTTGTGCATGAAGTTAAGCATGAAAACCATATGATACAAGTATAAATTAGATGAAATCATGAAAATAAATTTGATAACTTACTTTGAAATGTTAGGTGATTAGATGATGAGAAACCTTGTGATTCTTGAGTTTATATTTGAAAACTCTTAATTAGAATGATGAAATGAATAACTTTTATGCTTTGATCTTCAAAAATTAATGGATTTTGGTCTTGGATTGAATATGGGTCGTGGGTTTTGAGATGAGGAAGAGAAAATGAGTTTTTGATTCTATGATCTAAGTATAAATGTGTAAAAGGTGTTTATAGATATTTAGGAAAATTTATATTGTATTATATGGACACATAAATGCATGACGTCAAGGGGGGGGGGGGGTTCATGGCTGATTTTCAAAGGGTTCATAAGCAATTATATGGACTTTGATTTATTTAGGATAGTTAGTGGATGATTTGTAGTATAAGTGTAGGTTTTTAGGTGTTAAATTTAGGTAATCGTAGTTAGTTTTTAGTTATCGTTGAGTACCGGGTTTGCGAGGAATAAATTTTAACAAATTAGTCGGGACTTAATAAAGTCATAAAAATGTTAAAAATACGTTGGGTACAAGTATTGAGTGTTCGGGTGATTATTGTTTAGTTTTCACAAAAACCGTCGTAATATTTATAAACTTACGTTATAAATTGTTAGCATTAAAAATATATATTATGAAGTGATGGTCATTCTCATATTGTAACTTTGTGTCGTTTGTTAAGATTAGTAATAGTTTAGTCATTGGGCCTTGGACTTGGCAAGCTAATATGTTATATGCTATGTTTCATAAGCCTAGTTATCCAATCATGTAACCAAGTCCAAGCCCAAGCCCATAGAAAGCCCATAGGGCATCTCATGTATCTTACTATTTAAACACCTCAAAGGCTCATTTGAGGTGTGTGCTTGTGTGTGTATTTGTGTGTGTTTCAGTAATCAAAGCTCTCATATTTCTTATATCTCTCTCTAATATACACGAATTACATATAAGTCACCAAGTCACCATCTTTCCATCTTTCCTTCTTATTGTGCTTAGATTGTGTGTGATAAAGTTGTGATATCTAAGGTCCTACAAGTGGTATCAATCGCCTAACAATGATTTAGGAGTGTTGAGAGTTTGCTTGGTTCGTTTTTTTTAGCTATTTACACGTTTTTTTTATATAAAAGTTCTTACTTTTCTTGTTTTTCTTGGTTTTTAACACTTTTTTGATTACAAACTAGTGTTATAAACCTTATCTAACAAGAAAGTTTTAATCTTTTTGAAAATTTCTAGCTTAAAAAATTCGTCTTTGTTTTTGTACTTGTTTTCGAGATCTTAAAAAGTTTCATAAAAATCATCAAGTTTGCAACTTTCTACAAGTTTTGGTGTTTTTAAGCTTAGAAGTACAAGAATCTTGGATTGCAAAAGTCGTTTGGGTGTGCTTTTAGCTTATTCTAAAAACTGTCATATTTTCGAAATCCTACCATAATCTCGAAATTTCACTTTGACAAGTTTTCGAGAACACAAGAAAAGGCTCCGTTCGTGCTCACAATTGGATACTCGGTATTTTCTCTCTTGTATAAGAAAGAAATTACTTCGACTTTCGGGCTAAATTTCGAAATTGTATAATTTCGAAATTTCTTGTGATATTGGGTTTTCGAAAAAGTCATAATTTTCGAGAACATCAGATTTATCGAGAACTTCATAGTTTTTTCGAGAACTTCTGATATTATCGAGATCTTGCAATTTATCGAGAATTTTCCATTTTTTCGAAAACTTCAGAGATTTTCGAGAACTTCAGATATTATCGAGATCTTGGAATTTATCGAGAATTTTCAATTTTTTCGAGAACTTCAGAGATTATCGAGAACTTCAGAGTTTATCGAGAATTTCAATTTTTTCGAGAACTTCAGAGATTATCGAGAACTTCAGAATTTTTCGAGAATTTTTCAATTTTTTCGAGAACTTCAGAGATTTTCGAGAATTTTGACAAAAGTGAGGTTTTTGACGACTAAACTTCAAACGGCCATAACTTTTGAACCGTAACTCCGTTTTCGACGAATCAGCTGTCAAAACGACCGTCAGACAGAGGAGAACGACACGCTAAATAGATTTATCGATTTAGGCGAAGTTTCGAGGCCTAAAAACGCTCCGAGAAGAAGTTATTGAGGTTTTAAGGTTTTTAGTCAAAATTTTCACCATAAAAACTTGCATCAACTCACTCCAAACTCAACTCCTATTTCGTTGGAACGATCCAAGAATCAACTTTATCCATCTACACTTCATCTATGGCAACTCAGCAAGACATTCATGCAGCCGGTGCTGAAAATCGACCTCCCATGCTGTCAAAGGGTGGATACTCACAGTGGGCTAGTCGTATGATGCGTTATCTTAAGAGCAAAACAAATGGAAGTCTTCTCATCAAATCCATTATGGATGGACCCTTCAAACCATCACAAGTACTAGACCCTGGTGATCCAAATGGTACCCCCCCAGTACAACCATACTACAGAGATCAGAATGAGACTGAATACACTGTGGAAGACAGAAAACAGATTAAAGCTGATGATCAGGCATTTCATTACGTCGTTCTTGGTTTACCTGAAACCATCTATGCTACTGTTGACAGTGAAGTAAGTGCTCATGCAGTCTGGGAAAGAGTCAAGAGGTTAATGTATGGGACAGACATCGGGAAACAGGAAATGGAAACACAACTGCTTAAGGAACTTCGCAAGTTTACTTCAATTCCTGGTGAATCCATAGAGACGTACTACCACAGATTCTGTAAGATCATGAATGATTTATCAAGACACAACCTCAGTCAGACAAATATTGCTAACAACACCATTTTTCTGAATGAGTTACAACCAGAATGGGGAAGATATGTCACTATCGTTTATCAGACAAAGAATTTGCATGAAGTGACTTATGATCAGGTGTATGATTTCTTGAAGCAAAATCAGGATGAAGCTAATGAAGTAAGAGCTGAATTACTAGCTAAAAAGCATGATCCTCTAGCATTAATGGCTGATACACCAACACCTATACCAGTGAACACACAACAAAAACCATCATCATCTTCCACTCACAACTACTTGCAACCATCCTACATTCAACAACCAACACCGATCTACCAACAACAGTTCTACCCACAGCAACAACAACATCTTATTCCACAACAGCAATACCCACATTTCCAAGAACCAGAATTCACTGACAATGATGAAGCTACTGCAGCCTTGACACAAGCGTTTGCTTTTCTGACAAAAGCATTCCAAGGACGCTATTCTACCCCAACAAACAACAACCAAAGGATTTCATCGAATACTCGCAACAGGCAGATCGCTCAGCCGAATTTCAATATGGGCAATGGAGGCCAAATGGTTGGAGTTTATGGGAATCAGCAAGGATATGCTACTGGAATTAACATGGGTAATCAGAATATGCAGAATGCAGGTCAGTATGCAGGGAATCAGTATGGTCAGTATGCAGGGAATCAGATGGGTCAGCATGTTGGAAATCAGAGGGGTCAGAATGTTGGTAATCAGGCAATGGGTAATCAGAATAGGAATGTGGCAGCTCCAGTTGTTGGGAATTATGGAAATGTGAATCAGGGTAATCCAGTAAAGTGTTTCAACTGCCAAGGAGTAGGTCATATGGCAAGGAACTGTCCTACTAAGCCGAACAAGAAAGATCTAGAGTACTTGCAGAAAGCAGTGATGTTGGCACAAAAAGAGAAGGCAGGGTTTCAGTTGAATGCAGAGGAACATGATTTTATGGCTCTTATGGATGAAATGGAAGACAGAGAGGATATCGATGCGAACTGCATATTCATGGCGAATCTTCAGGAAGCTAAGTATGACACGGATTCTGACACACTTCCTGTTTATGACACCAGTGCACCATCTGAGGTATCAAATTTCAACACATGTCATAATAATGATATATTTGATATGTCTCCTCATGAGGAACAGCATTCTGAGAAGCTAGCACCCACTTATGATACATACCTGGACACGCCAAGTAGTAGCAATACTTCTTCAGCAACTCCAGATGTGAATCATAATGGAGGCTTCGTTTCACAGCATGCTGAGAATGATGAGGAAACACGTGCTTTATTTGAATCATTATTAAATAATTGTGGTATTGAAATCGAGAAAGTGAAAAAGGTCAATCGCGATGTTAAGGCCGCGAATGAGAAATTGACCACTGAGCTTGAGAGATACAAGGAAAATGCAAAAAGTTTTCAAATTAACAAAGAACGTGAGTCAGAATTTGAAATTGGTTATAAGAAGTTACTTGTTAAAGATAGGGAATGGAAAACCAAGTTTGCTAATCTTGAAATAAGTTCAACAAAAACCATTAACTCTTTAAAACAAGAAATTTCTGAATTAACAAACCAACTTTCAAAACAAAAAACAGCTTATACCAATCTTGAAAAAGAACGGGATGAGTTGAAAAAGGACTTTGCAAAGAAAGAAGATAAACTTTTGGAAGAAATCGTAGAGTCAGAACACAAGATTGCACATCTAGAAGAATTGGTGGTTAAGTCGGGTCAGTCAAGTCAAACTATGAAAATGATTTCAAACCAAACTAATCCGATTTACCATACAAAACACAAAATGGCTCTCGGTAACAACAATCCTTGTAATCTCAAGAAAGCTCAGGATGAACAGAATGTTTTGTACAATGGTAATGTGATTTATACCAAACATGATCCTCCCGTCGTTCGGGATTCTGTGCAAACGATAGAACATGTCGAAGAGAGCATTTCTAAAATGAAACAAAAGGATTTGAAACCCATTGATTACAACAAATTGAACAAACTTTCGGGTATTACTTTTGTTCCACAAAAAGAACCATCTGTGTTTTCCATAAAACGACCATTCTCGAAAATGTTTTCTAAAAAAGTAGTTGCTTCCAAATTACTTTCAAACATGGAACAGATGTCTTCAAACAACACTTTTAACTCAAGTGCTGCAAGGGGATATCTTGATGATCTTAAAACCAGAATTGGGCAACTTAAAACGACTTTAGAATCTAAAACGAGACTTAATGAGATCAATTGGAATTCCACGGTTCATTTACAGCTTAAAAAGATTCTCGAAAATGAATTTGCTCCTCAAATTAATAACATTCATGCTCGTGTAATTCACTTTGAACAAGCATTTTTGAAAGAAACAGCTGACTTCGTCACGGATCACAAATCCCTGATAAAGAAGGCTAATGAATCTTTTGAGCAAATCAATGTTTTGGAAAATCTAAATGATTCTCTCTTCGAAGCTGTTATGACCACTGACATTATGTCCATCATTTTACAAACATATTCTGTCCAAGACGATGATAGACTGAGAGCTGAGACCTCCGAAATTGTTTCAAAATATGAAAATGCTCTTATAAAGCTTGAAAAAGAAAATGTGTCATATTTTAAACAACTTGATCGGAAAAAGGAAGAATGCAAGTATGACAAATTGTCGTATGAGCGTGACTTAAAGAAAATGAAAGAGCAAAATGATCTTTTGAGGGCTCAGCTTGAAAGTCAAAAAGGGAAGGGTGAGGAAACTAAGTTTGCAAAACCGTCGACTTCGGAGAAACCAAATGTTTCTAACACGGTTCAAAAACCAAAAATGTCTATTTCAAGGTTTGCTCCAAAAGTCGATGTGAAAAAGGACTTGACAAAACCAGTCACTCCAACACCCTTGCCCAAGCAAAGTGAAAATGAACAGATTGTTGATAAAGGAAAAGCGGTTGTCGAAACACCAAAAGTGATAGCACCTGGCCTTTTTAGGATTAGTCCCACTAATGCGTCTGCCTCAACATCTAAGACAAATGACAAGTGCATAAAGGCTAATTCTAAAAAATCTAGGGATGCTAAAAAGGACAACAATATAAATCCTAATGTGTGTGCCTTACCTTCTACAGGATTAGAAAGCACCTCTAGGAGCAGCAGACTAAAGCCTAAGAGCAATACAAGGAACAATAGAGTCTCGCCTGCCTCTAAGAGTAGTAGCAAGAATAAAGTTGAAGATGTAGAAGAACACCCTAGGAATTTATCGCTTTGTAATAAGAAACATGATTCATCTGAATGTAATGTCGAATGTACTGGTTCTAATGCATGTAATGACTCTGTTTGTTTAATATGCAAGAAATGTTTAATTAATGCTGTTCATGATGAATGTGTTTCTAAGAATGTGAATGTTACGCATGAACAGAAGGATGTTCCAAAAAGACCTAGTGCTAGATCCAGATCTATAGAAAGATTAGTTGCACGATTTAGGACTACCACTATTAGTCGAATGCCTAGGAACTATCTTAAGTTTTGTATGTGGATTCCGACGGGTAGAGAGTTCACTCTTCAGGACGGCAAATTAGAAATAGCTCAAGCTAAACAAGTAGCAACTGTCTATGAGTGTGATTCTGCTTTTACTCCTAACCCCATGGAACCAAATTCAACACGGTTTCCAAATACAAACTCTTCTGTTCTTGGCAGGTTATCAAAATATGTCTTTGGATCGTCGACTCGGGTTGCTCCAAGCACATGACCGGGAATTTAAAGCTGCTGATCAACTTCATCTGGAAATTTATGGGAACTGTACGTTTTGGTAATGATCATGTAGCAGCTATTCAGGGTTATGGAGATCTTCAGTTTGGGAATTTTTTAATCACTCGAGTTTACTACGTCGAAGGGTTGGGACACAACTTGTTTTCAGTTGGGCAGTTTTGTGATGCAGATTTAGAAGTTGCATTCAGGAGAAACACGGTTTTTATTAGAAATTTGGTTGGTGATGATCTCTTAACTGGTAATCGTGGTACAAATTTGTATGCTATCGACATCAACCAAATGGCTTCTACATCACCAATTTGTCTTATGACAAGGGCAACCGAAACTAAGTCCTGGCTGTGGCATAGACGTTTATCCCATCTCAATTTCGACACCATCAACAAGTTAGCCAAAGACAACATCGTCACCGGACTTCCTAAGTTCAAATACACCAAGGAACACCTATGTCCATCATGCGAACAAGGAAAAAGTAAAAGAGCATCATATAAACCCAAAACCGTACCTAGTTCGGAAGCAAGGTTACATATGTTGCACATGGACTTATGTGGCCCAATGAGAGTTGAAAGCATTAATGGGAAGAAGTATATTCTCGTTATTGTTGATGATTATTCAAGATATACTTGGATAGGGGTGATCATCGGTCGGAAACCGGACCGGACCGGCCAAGACCGGACCGGACCGAAGACCGAGAACCGGAAAACCATAGACCGAGACCGGACCGAATATGGTCGGTCCGGTCTCGGTCCGGTCTCGGTCCGGTCGGTCTTCGGTCGGTCCGGTCCAATTAGGCAAGTTTTTTCGGGTTTTTGGTCGGTCCGGACCGGACCGGACCGGACCGACAGGACCGAGACCGAATTTGGCAAAAAGCTTAGACCGAGGACCGGACCGAATGTGGTCGGTCCGGTCCGGTCGGTCTCGGTCCGGTCGGTTTTGTCGGTCGGTCCGGTCCGGCCGGTCCGTTTGCTCAGCCCTATACTTGGGTAAAGTTTTTGAGATCAAAAGACGAAGCACCAGGCATCATCATCACCTTTCTGAAGCGTATTCAAGTTCTACTTCAAGCTCCAGTAAGGATTATAAGAACAGACAATGGCACAGAATTTACAAACCAGGAGTTAAGAACTTACCTTGAAGATGTTGGAATCACACATCAAACATCAGTTGTTAGAACTCCACAGCAGAATGGGGTAGTTGAAAGAAGAAATAGAACTCTTGTGGAAGCTGCTCGCACAATGCTGATTTTTTCTAGTGCACCACTATTCTTATGGGCTGATGCTGTAGCCACTGCTTGTTTTACTCAAAACCGATCCCTAGTCCATCCGAGATTCAATAAAACCCCATATGAGCTAGTGAACAACCGTAAACCTGACATCTCTTACCTTCACGTGTTTGGCGCTTTGTGCTATCCGACGAATGATAGAGAAGATCTAGGGAAGTTAAAAGCTAAGGGTGATATTGGAATCTTCATTGGATATTCAGAAAACTCGAGGGCATTCAGGGTGTATAATAGAAGAACGAAAAAGATAATGGAGACGATGAATGTGAAGTTTGATGAGATTTCACAAATGGCTTCTGAGAGACTCGCTCTAGAACCCGCGCTTAATCCGATGGCTTCTAATCAAAACGGATTAGGACCCGCACCAAACCAGCAGACTTCTGGACACATCAGTTCAGGACTCGTGCCTCAAGGAGCTCAGTCAACAAACACGGATAAACCTTCAGAACAAGAACTGGAAAATTTCTTCGAGTTAATGTTTGATGAATATTATGGTGGACCTTCGACAAATGCATCTCAACAACATTCCGCTGCACCCGCTCAAAACCATCAACCACCACCACCAACACAGGATGCATCTACCACAATCGAAGCTGAAGCACCAACTACATCAACATCATCTACATCTACTCAAGCAACTCCAGTACTTGAAACTGTTCTACCAAACGTTGATGAGCAAAACCAAAACACAAACTTTCAAGAAGAACCTACAAATAATTCAAACGATGTTGCGTTAGAAGAAGAAGAAGAAGTATTTGAAAACCCGTTTGCAACAGACTCTGCTGAATCTTCTTCAAGGTTACAAGAACCATCTAACACACATTCGTTCAACCAAAGGTACCCTTCTACGTTTCAATGGACAAAAGACCATCCGTTAGTACATGTTATTGGTGATCCTTCAATGCCAGTTCAGACGAGGAGACAACTTGCCACCGATCTCGAATTGTGCATTTACATTTGCTCAATAAGCACCAAAGTACCTAAGAACATTCGGGAAGCAATGGCAGAAAACCCATGGATTGAAGCGATGCAGGAGGAATTTCTTCAATACCTGTTACATGACAGTTGGGAACTTGTTGAACGACCACTTGATAAACGTGTTCTTGATCTCAAGTGGTTGTGGAAGAACAAACTGGATGAGGAAATGACTGTAATTCGCAACAAAGCTCGTCTCGTGGCTAAAGGTTATCCACAAGAAGAAGGGATAGATTTCGAAGAATCATTCGCGCCTGTAGCTAGACTTGAAGCAGTTCGGATTTTCTTAGCCTATGCAGCTCACAAAAACATCACAGTCTATCAGATGGACATTAAGACAGCTTTCTTGAATGGAACTCTGAAAGAAGAAGTGTATGTGAGTCAGCCAGAGGGATTCATCGACAGAGATCATCCAGACTACGTCTACAAGCTTAAAAAGGCCATTTATGGTTTAAAACAAGCTCCAAGAGCGTGGTATGACGAACTATCATCTTTCTTACTCAATAACAATTTCACCAAAGGAACGGTTGATGACACATTGTTTATCAAAAAATTCAAAGATGACATTCTGATCGTTCAAATTTACGTGGACGACATAATTTTTGGATCAACCAATCCTAACCATTCAAAACATTTTGAAAATCTCATGAAAAGCAAATTTGAAATGTCCATGATGGGGGAACTAAGATTCTTTCTTGGTTTACAAATACATCAATCCCCTCGTGGTATTTTTATCAATCAAGCTAAATATACTATAGAGATTTTGAAAAAACATGGAATGGAAAACTGTGATTCTGTTGGTACTCCAATGGTCACTTCACCAAAAATAGGTGCTGATTTGTTTGGGAAACCTATCGATCCGAAGAAATATCGGAGCATGATCGGTTCTCTCATGTACCTGACTGCTAGTCGACCAGATATTCAATTTGCTGTATGTTTATTAGCACGGTTTCAGGCAACGCCTACCGAACTTCACCTCAAAGAGGTCAAACGGATCTTTCGGTACCTACGAAGCACCATTAACATGGGACTTTGGTATCCGAAGGATTCGGAGTTTAATCTAACAGCATTTTCAGATGCAGACCATGCTGGTGATCAAGTTACAGCAAAGAGTACATCAGGTGGAGCACAATTTTTGGGTGAAAAGCTTGTAAGCTGGTCTTCAAAGAAACAGGATTGTACTGCACTTTCAACCGCCGAAGCCGAGTATGTGTCTCTATCTGCGTGTTGTGCCCAAGTTCTTTGGATGCGGACACAGCTCACAGATTATGGCTTTACTTTTGACAGAATACCTATGTATTGTGACTCAAAAAGTGCCATAGCCATCTCGTGCAATCCCGTACATCACTCTAAGACGAAGCATATCAAAGTCCGCTACCATTTCATCAAAGAACACGTGGAAGAGGGTACTGTTGAATTATTTTTCGTTAAGACTGATTATCAACTCGCCGATCTATTTACTAAAGCCCTTCCAAAAGAAAGGTTTGACTATTTAGTTCGACGAATTGGCATGCGAAGCCTAACTCCTGAGGAGCTAGAACGTCTTCTCGAATCTTCTTGAAAAATGATTTCAAAATCGCTTCGCTGTAAATATTTTTGAAAAAACAAAACACAAAATTTGAAAAACCAACAAAAACAAAATACAAAAATATAAAATTTCAAAAAAAAATACAAAAACAATATAAAATCAAAAAATCCAAAAATATTCTTCTCACGACATGTCTCTCGTATAAATCAATATTCTGTACGTTTCTAGAAATATCATTCAACAATAATACGGATATGTACAGATGCTTGAGCGGGAGTTCTTTTTTTAATGTTTTTCTAAAACATGTCGTTTCTCAAATTTTTCTTCACTATGGCTTTCGTATACATCAGTACGAAACCCGTACGTTCAATGACGACTTCTGATTATTTTCAAATCAAGGACTCGTACGTTCAATGACGAACTCTTTTTCAAAAAGTTCGAGTCTAAACAAACGAAAAAGATTTCAAGCATAAACTCGTTTTCAAACAGAACTCTTGAGCACTTTTTCAAGATTGTTCAAAAGATTTCTCAAAATCTCTCAAAATTAGTGCTCAAGATAACTCCCTCAAAACCCTTAAATGATTTTAAATGTGCTATCATTAAGGGGGAGTACAAACACTAAAATGTTCCGATTTCATGCAAAATCAAATCTGTCTTTCTCTCCAAAAAGCCTTTTATTAATCAGTTGATATAAAAAATATCACGATATGCTATTTTTGAGGGGGAGAAGACATGATTAAAATGTGATCAAAGATGTTTAAAGTTTGTGACGGAATCTCAAAAGAGCTCGACTCAGATAGTACCAATGAATTGACGAAGCTTAAAATGTCAGTAATCGAAAAGACTTGTCCTGGACGGGTAATAATTTCAAGCTAGTCCAACTAGTGATGTAAGCGTGTCTCGAATAGGACTTGTCTGAGTAGAATGTACCGTATCGAGAGACTTTCTTTGGACTTGACCAGGACGGGTAATAATTTCAAGCTAGTCTAACTAGTGATGTAAGCGTGTCTCGAATCGGTCATGTTCGCTGGAAGTGGATCAATTCAAAAAGTGTAAACTCCTCACGCATGTGCAAATTTCTAAAATATTCATGAGCACATGTGAAGGGGGAGTCCTTCAAAAGAAATGCAAAACTCTCGAAGTGTCAACAATGTGTTTTATTATCATAATAACTTTGAGAGATTTTCAAATGAATGGTTTTATGGCAACAATAGGATAGTCATGGAGTTATAAGGTGACTAAGGTTAGGAAAAACTGTCCTATGATCCGCCAGAGCCGGAGGGATCTACCCAAGGACAATTCCAATAGATTAGAATTAGAAGTCCTTAGGTATGATTGAAAAAAGGAGAAAATGAGAAAGGAGAAAGAAGGGGTTGAAGAATTAAAAAGAAAAGTTATGAAAAAGGGTGAAAAGAAATAGCCCTCCATATGTTCAACCTTAGGGCAGACACCGGGTTCAACTCATATGCTACTGGTTGTTACTAAGGTGACACCGGTATTGAAGACAAAGACGTCATGGACCCAGTGACGCACTGCACTAAACCTTCTTAACCACTCAAGTTCTCTTAAAAGAGCTTGTTTCATTCTCATGGGGGACCAGCGTAATCTATCGACTTGTCTCTTAGAGATGGTTGATATTGAAGCAGGAGACCTCTCCCTAATCTCCGCATAGGAAACCAAATGTGCACTTATCGAGTCTAGAGCCCCGAGATTCATCAAAAGATCTCATAGGAACACATAATATTCCTACACTGGTTGTTCATCATTAAGGACGCCAGATGTAAACTTTAGAGTCCTACGCAGATCTTAGCAATCTGCCAGAACATTTATGAGAGGATTCACATTTGTGATTCTCAATGATTGAATGGAAACTCCTGCCAGGGTCAACATCAAACAGCCCTGACAGCAGGTCACTTCGGTAATTCTTTATGGGTTACGCTTAGTGTTCGCGGTGGTTTCAAATGGTCTACAGTCGTGGAGTGATCCCCAGCGACTCACCCAGTCATTGAGCTACTAAGTAGGTCTCGTAAGCTCTCTCGAGAGTATCTGACATGGGAACGGCCTTGGTAAGGGTTAGAAGGAGTCTTCACACTATGCTGTTGACGATCTCTAATTCTTATCTGTAAGTACCGGATGTTTTATTGCTAACTGTTTATATGCAGGGACACTTCATCTCCATGGCGACAGATTCCACATGCTTATACATTCTTCTGGAAGTTAAAGAAAGCTCCCTCAAAGATCTATACAACACAAAGTTCAAAGAAAGATTCTACGCCAAAAAGAAGAATCTACAAAGTGTAAAGACTAAAGATCAAAGTGAAAGAAAGGGAACTACGTGCATATGAATATCAAAATCCAAAGATGTATGAGCATGTTGGAATGGCAAACAACCACCACAGACGCAGAAGTGAAGAAAGGTAGATAACTCCACATCAAAAAGGAACAAAGAACGATGAAAAGTCAGTCATCAAAGATCACAAAGCATGAAGGAACAAAGACTAAAAACTATTCTACAACGACATACAAAGTTAAAGACAAAGAACACGGAAGACCCACTCGCGTGGAGCATCATTCGAATGACCAACCCTTAGGGGGAGATTGTTAGCATTAAAAATATATATTATGAAGTGATGGTCATTCTCATATTGTAACTTTGTGTCGTTTGTTAAGATTAGTAATAGTTTAGTCATTGGGCCTTGGACTTGGCAAGCTAATATGTTATATGCTATGTTTCATAAGCCTAGTTATCCAATCATGTAACCAAGTCCAAGCCCAAGCCCATAGAAAGCCCATAGGGCATCTCATGTATCTTACTATTTAAACACCTCAAAGGCTCATTTGAGGTGTGTGCTTGTGTGTGTATTTGTGTGTGTTTCAGTAATCAAAGCTCTCATATTTCTTATATCTCTCTCTAATATACACGAATTACATATAAGTCACCAAGTCACCATCTTTCCATCTTTCCTTCTTATTGTGCTTAGATTGTGTGTGATAAAGTTGTGATATCTAAGGTCCTACATAAATAAAAATAAATTTCTATAATACTGGGTAAATGAATATTATAACTTTTATGATGATATAATGGATATAAAAATATGTCGGGACCATGGTGGGAATATTTAGATATATTCGTCGTGTTTATTAACCGTGTGCTAACGTTTATTTATAAATAATTATACGTAAAACGTTAAATATATCAAATATATAAATTTGAAAATCCTAAGAGTGGTATAACATGAAAATGCTATTATGATGATATGCAGACTCTCTCTAGTCCGTATGCAATGTCCTTACTGATAATGAAATGAATTTGCACCTAAACCAATCCGGTTACGCGAATTTGAATACCCGTAAACTAAATTTACGATGAAATGAGTAATGCAAGAGATTAGTGAAAAATTTTCCGGAAATGAATAGTGTTCAGTGAATAGTAAGATTTTCAAATGTTTCTCAGAATATCAAATTGACCTCGAAAATGATGAATAGTAAAACGGTGAATAGTGTTTGATGAATAGTATTTTTCTAAAGTTTGGGAAATAACCTGAAATGGTGAGTTGTGACATGGACACTTTCAAACTAGTTTAGTTAAGCATATAGGGTTTAGTAAGCACATAGAACTAATTAGGGTTTAGTTAAGGTTTATTAGGGTTTTGTGATATATTTAGTGTGTTAGATTGGTAGATTACTTATTATGGTGTTGTGGTGATCTTATGCTTGACATACCAGGGGTTTATAGAATGTGAGTGTTGAGTTATTTGGCTTGTGTGGGTACGTGAACAGGTTTAGTGAGTCATCCAAGTAATAAATGCACATAATAAGCAAAAATTTGCCTATGAAATACCTACTATAGGTATTTGTAATGGGAATGATAGTAATGAGGTTTTGTGGGTTGTTACACAAAAAAATAAAATAAAAACATCAAACAATTAAAAACATGGGTTGCCTCCCAAGAAGCGCTTGTTTTTGTTCGAGTCACGAGCCTGACTCTACCCTTATTTAACAGAAATATAGGAGGTTTTCCCTACACTTAGGATTAAGTGTGGGTGGGAGTAGCGATACACACCCTTAGGGTGGAAATATGCCACGTGAGGTGTAGGTGGTGAGTGAATGGCTTTCTTCATCCTAAAACTACCCGGATAATATGGGTTAATGAGTGGGTCGGTTCCTCTTTTGTCTGCTAGATGTAAATCTAACGATGAAAAGTTGTGTAATGATTGAGGTTCCGTTTCATCAACACTAGGAAATTCCCTAGAACTAAGAGTAAGGTTGTGACTACAAGTATTCAAACCTATATCCTATAGTTGTGTTTGGTTTAAAGGTTCTACGTCCATCGGGATTCCTAAATCTCTTCTACTTCTTCCAGGTAAGCCACGGGCGGTGTGTGTGCCTCAAATGATGGTAGGACTTGTGGGGTACTTTGTGGGCTTGAATTATCCAGCTCATCCTCCATTGTATCTAGATTACCTATGTGTTTGTTTTGTACTATGATATTAGGCGACATCCACTAGGGTATCCCTGATGAATTATCACCAGACAAACTTCTTGTTTGCTCCTTCAAACTTGTTGTTAATTGATCTGTGATGTTGTTTGTTGGGTTGTCTACTCTATAATAATATTGGGCAAAATCATCTATGGCATCCCATGCTTCTTCAGCATTTAATTCCCTAAGGTCCCCATTGGCAAAATCGTCAATGTACCTTTGGTCATATCGGTAGATACAATCGTAAAAGATTTTAGCTAGGGACCATAAATCGAAACTATGATGAGGGACTATTCGGAGTAAATTTTTAAAACGAGTCCATGCATCATATATGGGTTCATCTCGATATTGTAAGAACTTCAAGATGTCATTAGGGATGAATGCATTTCATGGTCGGTAGTATGGTCAATTCGCGTTCTCCATAATGGTTAACGGAAGGGTCAATGGAAAGGTTTTTACGAACAAAGACCCAAAGAAAAGATAGACTACGAGAAAGCTAATAAAAGGAAAACTAAAAATATCACTTGATAAGAATCTAATGAGTAGACCTAATCAAAATAAATATCAACCTAAGCAATAACTATTCCCTGGCAGTGGTGCCAAAAACTTGATGCGTGGTTTTGCACCCTTGCAAAAGGTTTTACCTCTCGAGGGATCTCGAGAAGCTTGCAATCCCCACCAGGCAGTTTACCTGACCAATGTAGTATAGTGTAGTGGCAAGTACTGGGGATTGATCGTTTTACTTGGGGAATAGTGTTTGTTAGGATAGACACATAATCTAACTAGGTCTAGAGGTAAGGGATGATTCTTTTTTGTTGACATAAATAATGCCTAAAAACATTATTAACATATTATCAATATCTCTATGTTTTGATTATTACAAAATATAAACTCATAAAACTAAAACTTGTGACTTAAACAAGTACTTAGTGATTAACATTTTCTCTTTACATCCAAATCACTTAAGGTATGAATAAACAAAGTGTTTAGTGCAATTTATGATCAAAGGGAAATTTAATTAAGTATTACAAAGTTTATTTATTTATATAAACATATTATATATTTTTGAAAAACACTTTTGGTAATAAAGAAAAATGTTTTATTCATACTAAATATATGAATTCAAATTTTTAACCAAAATCAGTTAGTTTTTCACCAAATAAACTTTCCCCACTAAAAAACAAAAATTCTGGCCGTTACAGCTGGGCGGCCCCCTTAATTATAAGGGGCGGTCCCCTTAATTTTAAGGGGGCCGGCCTTGATTTAAGGGGACCGGCCAAGCTCCTCTGTCAGAATTTGTTGCCAATAAATACCACCTTAAATCTGGAATTTTTCTCACCTTTTGCACTCCTAAACTTTCTGTTCTAGATCTCCATTTCCAATCTCTAAATCCTTTGATCATACATTCTTAAATCTTTGTTTCAAAGTGATCCAAAGATCATCCTATCAAGTGCAAGAGAAGAATACTTCTATCCCTCAAGACAAGAAGTATTACAACTTGTTTTGATCTCCACATCTAAGTTGTTAGAGCATCATCATTATATTCATCTCATTGTGTGATTAGTTGTGAATATTTGTTAGATGATAGTTTAGTTATATATATATATATATATATATATATATATATATATATATATATATATATATATATATATATATATATATATATATATATAGTGTGATTGGTTAGTTGCTAGTTGTGAAGAAGATTGGTGTGTAGAAGATAGTTGTGAAGAAGATTGGTGTGTAGAAGATAGGTGTGAAGAAATGGTGTGATTAAGTAGTGAATAGGTGTGAAATAGTTGTGTAGAAGGTGTGAATAAGTTGTGACGTAGTTGTGGTGTGTAAATTGGTGTGTAAGGTTTTCTCTGCCATAAGGGAGCTTGTTGACATAGTGAAGAAAACTCTCGAGTTAGGTGCTCGGGGAGTGGAGTAGGGCAAGGAAGGTGACCTTGTAGCCGAACCACTATAAATCTCTTGTCTCGCGGTTTGATCTTTCCAACTCTCATCTATTTCTTTACTTACATTATTATTGCTTTATAGTACATATTTAGTGTTGTTCATATTGTGCATGACTTGATTTCATATAGCATCGAATCTAAATATTTGAAAACTAAGAAAACTTTCTAACAATCTTTTATAACAAATTAAAGAGACGTAAAACTATTCAACCCCCCCCCCCCTTCTAGTTTTCCACAATTGGTATCAAGTGTAACAATTCGCATTTTCAGGTTAATTAATTTTCCCGGAAAATTTCACTATTCACTTTTACTATTCATTTTTCCCGAAAATTTTCCCGAAATTTGATTTTTATTTCTTGGGCTCAAGTGATAAATCATTTCCATGGCAAATTAAAAGTTTAACTTTCATAAGCTCATTTTCGTGAAAGTTATTAAGGAATTACACGGAATTACACGTTTTAGGGTAAAACGTCATTCAGAAATTCTACGTACAACGAAATTCGGTCGCGTTAATTTTCCCCGTATCAGAAAAATGTTTGACACACTTATGATTTATTTGAGAATAAATCATGACTGAGAAAAACATGACCAAAATAAACCTCGGCCGTGAAAAACTGGAATTTTTAGTTTTAAGCGTTTTTACTCAGCCGTGACCTTAGCCTATACCTGCACCGCGTTTCTAAGACGATTTGAGTTTTCAACTTATTAGAAAAAGTCAACATATTTTTCCCTCCTCCATTGACCAAAAATCATCCCTTGATTTTATAAGTCATTCCTTGATTTAGGCTTACGGTTTGATGTCTAAAAGACATTTAATACCAACCGACACTAGACTGAGCCCAGTCTAGACATTATAAGTCATTTTAAATCATTTATAACCTATTAGAAAAGTAACATTTTACTTTTCTCAATTTTACGCAATATTTGTACGTTTTACTTATTACGCGTTTTAGACCGTGTTTCCAGTTTTTAGCAGGGTTTTACCACCCAAATGGAACCTACCACTCATTTTATATTTTATTATGGAGTATTTTGACAAGTTTAATCATTCCAACAAGTTTCGTATTTTTACGATACCCGGTTTTACGTTTTGTGACGTAACAACTTACGGTTTGCATTTTACGGGGTCAAAACTAGTTACATAAGCTTGGATAATATCATCAAAAGTCAATACTTGCTTTCCAAGCTCATGAACCGACTTAGGGGGGGGGATTTCAGCCCATAGGTGGCTTAATCTCATGCTAGGAAGCTTAGATTACATGCATGTGTCCAACTTGGTCTCCAAGTGTTGACAAGTCAACATTGTAACCTCCTCATTAGCATATAAATACCCCTCCTCCCACTCCTTGGCCATTCAAACATCCCACACACATAAAAACACACCATCATCTCATCCTTAGCTCATTTACTCCAAGTTTCATCCAAAAATCAAGTGCATAACAACACATAAACCCTAGTTGATCTTAGGTTATCAAAACACTTCCATAACCTCATATACTTGGTGATTTCTCTTGAGTTTGAATCCACTCAAGTCACCTCAACCTTCATCATCCATCTTTCAAGATTACAAGAGTAGAAAGATTGCATGAAGAGAAGGGGGTTGAAGCAAGTCTATCAAAGTCCTATCCTTACATGTTAACTTTCCTTTCTTTGTTGAAAGCCAAAAGTTGTAAGCCAAACCCTAACATGCTTCTTGTTAATTAATCATGTTCATATCATTTACATGTTATTCTTGCTATATTATGTCTTGTAGTTATGTCCATGATGTATAAAAGTGAGCAAAACAAGTTGTTGTAATTGATTGTTAAGATAAGTTACTAAAACAAGCAAACTAGTGACTTTCTTGGTAAGACCTGATCAAAATGGAAAAATTCTGATATTGGATTATTACATATTACATTAGAGGACTTAACAAGGAAACCATAGCAATTTGAACCACCCAAAACGAGTATACGAGTCAAAAGTTACGCCCATTTGAAGTTACCAAAGATTTCCGGCAAAACTGCCTAAATAGCATTCTGATCAAATTTTGATTTTGAAAGTCCCACTTCTGGTCCGATTCATCAAAAAGTTAAAACACGAAAGTTGTCCGGAACGACGTTTTCGTTCAGGAACAAAGAAGCTCGAGCCCACTGTTAGGGTGTGTTTGTTAAGCTACAAGGGTTGTTAAGCTACAAGGGTGCCTTGTTTAAGCTATAAGGTTTATTAAACAATATGGGTGCGCTTGATTTGGCTTGTTTGCTTAGGCTTACACCGCGACCCAACTAGGGTGCGCTTGGTTTGTTTATTACCTGCTGTTGCAGCACAGTTCACCCCAAAGGGTGTTAGTTTGTTTTGCGTGAATAGGTTAGATCGTGCTGTGGGATGATTGTTTAGCTCACGTATTGTTTATATGTCATATTAAAAATATTATACTTGGAATAGAAGCTTAAAAATGAGGTTTTGAGGTGTTTGGAACAAGTAATATTTGTGCAGATTTTTGTGACATGCAAACCGAGGTTCGAGACTTTGTAAAAACTAAATTTTGATTGGATAATATGAAAGAGCTTATTTTTATGTTCGTTTCGGTAATTGGAATGTCCCGTAACTCCTACTAACGAAGAAGTTATGGCCGAATGAAGTTTTAAAATTTATATACTAAAGTTTCAGCTATGGAGTATTTTCGCTACTGTCCCAGATTTGTAAACGACAATTTTGAGCCCTTTCGAGTTAGTTTCAGCCTTCCGGCGAAACACGAAAGTTGTTCGGAACGACGGCTTGCATAAAATCTCTTTACAGTCCAAGTCACGAAAGCATAATATAGCGGGTCAAAACTGAGAGTCAAACTACTGCAGTTTATTTAAAAAGTCAAAAGTACCAGTAGAAACTTGCAGGGGCATTCTGGTCATTTTACATTGATATTCAGGTCTCGGCTATAACTAAAAAGTTTTCCGTAATGTCGTTTTATACAAAATCTCTTTCGAGTACCAGACGTGAAAATGTGTTTTAATGGGTCGTTTTGGCCGGGTCAGATTTAAGTAAAGCATATATTAATGGATTAACTTATAATTATTATTAGACTACTTATTGAACTATTAAGCTTTGGACATTGGATTAAAAACCATTAAGCATGACCTTCGGGCTGTACACTGGATACTTATAGGATATGACAGACTTAAGATATCGGACCTAATATATCGGGCGGTCGCCCATTGGATTATTAAGAGGCTATTAAGTATATTATATACGAGCTTATTACCTTTCATACTTATGCTATATGATTTGTGCTTTGGCGTGCGTTTTGTCTGAGTCTATGACTTTATACCACCACACGAATGGGATACTAAACTTTTTACAAACATTGATACAAATATTCAACGAAAACTACAACACTCTACCTTTTGAAACTCATACGTATCGATTACTTTCTGCGTATTATGTTTTGAGACAAGCTTATATTCATTAGGTTATGCTGATTCTGTATCGTTGCGCACTAATTATTGACATCACTTATGTTACTATTCTGCCATACACCTTGGCACAGTTGTGTTCATTACGTCACTACATCCCAAGGTGAGTTCATAGCCCCACTTTCCATTATTTAATTGTTTTACAAACCCTTGGGGGGAATACATGCTATTTTTAACCGAGCACAATGTTTTTAAATTGTATGCTTGCCTGATTGTTTTATTATCACTAAGTGCCAGCCGTGCTAAACCGAGATCCTTTATTATGAACCATTTAATCACTAGCAATAGTGAGCGCGAATATTGTGAATAGGCCTATTGGGATTGACGAATCCCATTTGTATTGACTAAGTTCATACAAATGCATTAATATTTGAGACATGGGTATGACAGCAAAGTACCTACCAGGATAAATCTGCCGATCGATATTGGTACACGTTAACGTTTTGGTATCATAAGCTTAGTGTATAATACATTTTATGGGCGTATAATAACGTAGCCTACCTGTTTTGTTTTCCAAACATTGGTGTGAGTCTATAGCTCACACTACCAACATATTGTGTTCAAACATTAAACAAACTCTATGAATATCACTCAACCTTTGTGTTGACCTCTCAAGCATGTATTTCAGGTTCATGATGATCAAGGATGACACGGAAGGGCACGGATACTCAAGAGGGCTATAAATTTTATTATCATTCAAAAACTCATTTAATGTAAATTGTAAACATGGAACCATTTGGGACCTCATTTTGTAATCTCTGATATTTATACAATTTGAATGATAAATCTTTTAAAAACGACTCAATTGGAGTTCGTTTTCTATTATTGTGACTATTGTGCCGTCGAGTAACACCCAGTTTGAATTCCGCTGCATCCATGAATTGGGGGTGTTACAGATTGGTACCAGAGCCATGGTTATAGAGAAACGGGTCTAAGTGAGACCTAAACTATAACTACAATCACAAACAAAAACATTTTATAGCCTTCCGCTCTCCGTGTCTTCCATCCTCCAGACGATTATGGACTTAGTAAGCATGTTATGCTACACAAACATATTAGTATATTCATATATACACATTTTGAGCATTTCCCCGTAGACACTTTTATGCTACACAAACATAATTGCATATTTATATATGTACCCTTAAACATAATTGAGCATTTCCTCGTAAGCATTTTATGCTACATGAACATACGTATATTGATATATACACACTAGGCATTCTATACTACATGAACATATTAGTATATTGATATATAAACTCGGTTTATTTTCAATCATTTATCTAAACAATGGACTAAACATACCTGCGTATGCCTATTCTAGGGCATTTCGGCACAATCACATTCTCCCAATCATGTTCCTACTCCAACATTCAATTTCCAAGACATTGTGAGATACAATGGTCTCATTCATTTTCCAAGACATTGTGAGATACAATGGTCTCATTCATTTTTCAAGACATTGTGAAATACAATGGTCTCATTCATTTTCCAAGACATTGTGAGATACAATGGTCTCATTCACTTTTCAAGACATTGTGAGATACAATGGTATCATTCATTTTCCAAGACATTGTGAGATACAATGGTCTCATTCATTTTCCAAGACATTGTATTATACAATGGCCTTAACCATTTCTCAAATATTTTGAGTCACACAATGGTCTAACCTACTTCCGAGACATTGTGTTTTGCGCAATGGTCTCTAGAATTATTCCATCACATCATCAATATCATTTCATATGATATCAAAAACCCATCACAACCTATCGATTTCTATATAGAAATATGAGATTTCTAAAGGACAAACAAATCCATTACCTACAAAAGCTGAAGTTCAGCCCTACATTCATCAAAGTTTTCTTCTGAAACCTTCATTGTTAAAAGCTCGTGATCCTGGCCAAGTATGGTCTATTACTTAAAACTTCCTTTCCACACATACCTACCCGTACCATCTTCTATGCGATGGAATGTGAAAACATAGGTTACAAGTCTTGTATGGGCGGGACTTGCAACTGAAGGGTTTGACATTGCCTTTGTTTAGTGGACAGTTTCCCGAAAGCAACGGACATATCACAAGTATACCTAATTTAGGTATTTGAAAATTTTATCGAACCTCGGCTAAATATAGACTAGTCACCTATATTTAACCTAGGGACAGTGGAATATAGTCTGACTAACTATATTCGACTTAAAATTTTCAAATACTGAGAGTAGTTGTACTATGGTTATGTTTAGGTTGATTTCCTACTTGAACTCGATAAACCACCAGAATACATTAAAACGATCTAGAGACACGATAGTGTCTTACCACTCAGCGAAATCTTACCACCTTATTTCTACTACCTAAATTCATTCTTGAAAATTTTCATTTATGAGATAATCCGAACTACTATCTTGGGATAGTTACCAATTATTCTCTTCATCCTGTAGAAGTACTATCCTGTTTAGGTCCTAAGGATACCATTCCATCATAAACTTTTAAAATCTCTTAAGATTTTTAAAGCAAACTCAACATCTATACCTAAGATTATTAATGTTAAGCATACACTACACACTTTTGTTCATCAACATATCACATCATTATCTTCACAAACGTGGCAAACATAAGCTCATTAACAGATCTTGATGCACTTTTAAAGCTCAAATCATCCATAGTTACCCCACAAGCACCCTCACCAGCTTTACAAGATTGAATATTCATCTTGTACCTTTGGAACACCAGTATCATCTCATAATACACTACCTTGTAACTCACCGGCTAATTGTGAATGTTGTGTTGGGAATTCTTAAGTAGGATGATTGGTAATTATTTGAATGGATTGGGATGCCTTTTCATTTAAATAAAGAAATTGTAAATCACCGAACCATAAGTTTATATTTCCGTATTTACATTGTTTGGGATGCCTCTCTATGTAAATAAAGAATTATAAACAAGTGGGCTTATTTGTATCCGAAATAACATAAGTATGAAGTCAATAAACACTAGGTACAACAACCGATTACCTACTAGGCTATGAGTGCAATTACTATCTCAATTCCTATTAATATTCGACTGCTATATCAATTTCCTTTGATATTCGACTATTACCATACCTTTCCTACATAAAAGTAAGCCTCATCCTACGCCATACACTGAAATGACAAATCAAATTACATCACCGGTAATCCCAGACTTTAGTCCTCATAAGTAACCACACCTGTTCATCGACACCACTCCAACATATAACACACATAGAACTTCGGGACGAAGTTCCCCATAAGGGGTAGAGACTGTAACAATTCGCATTTTCAGGTTAATTACTTTTCCCGGAAAATTTCACTATTCACTTTTACTATTCATTTTTCCCGAAAATTTTCCCGAAATTTGATTTTTATTTCTTGGGCTCAAGTGATAAATCATTTCCATGGCAAATTAAAAGTTTAACTTTCATAAGCTCATTTTCGTGAAAGTTATTAAGGAATTACACGGAATTACACGTTTTAGGGTAAAACGTCATTCAGAAATTCTACGTACAACGAAATTCGGTCGCGTTAATTTTCCCCGTATCAGAAAAATGTTTGACACACTCATGATTTATTTGAGAATAAATCATGACTGAGAAAAACATGACCAAAATAACCCTCGGCCGTGAAAAACAGGAATTTTCAGTTTTAAGCGTTTTTACTCAGCCGTGACCTTAGCCTATACCTGCACCGCGTTTCTAAGACGATTTGAGTTTTCAACTTATTAGAAAAAGTCAACATATTTTTCCCTCCTCCATTGACCAAAAATCATCCCTTGATTTTATAAGTCATTCCTTGATTTTTAGGCTTACGGTTTGATATCTAAAAGACATTTAATACCAACCGACACTAGACTGAGCCCAGTCTAGACATTATAAGTCATTTTAAATCATTTATAACCTATTAGAAAAGTAACATTTTACTTTTCTCAATTTTACGCAATATTCGTACGTTTTACGTATTACGCGTTTTAGACCGTGTTTCCAGTTTTTAGCAAGGTTTTACCACCCAAATGGAACCTACCACTAATTTTATATTTTATTATGGAGTATTTTGACAAGTTTAATCATTCCTACAAGTTTCGTATTTTTACGATACCCAGTTTTACGTTTTGTGACGTAACAACTTACGGTTTGCATTTTACGGGGTCAAAACTAGTTACATAAGCTTGGATAATATCATCAAAAGTCAATACTTGCTCTCCAAGCTCATGAACCGACTTAGGGGGGGATTTCAGCCCATAGGTGGCTTAATCTCATGCTAGGAAGCTTAGATTACATGCATGTGTCCAACTTGGTCTCCAAGTGTTGACAAGTCAACATTGTAACCTCCTCATTAGCATATAAATACCCCTCCTCCCACTCCTTGGCCATTCAAACGTCCCACACACATAAAAACACACCATCATCTCATCCTTAGCTCATTTACTCCAAGTTTCATCCAAAAATCAAGTGCATAACAACACATAAACCCTAGTTGATCTTAGGTTATCAAAACACTTCCATAACCTCATATACTTGGTGATTTCTCTTGAGTTTGAATCCACTCAAGTCACCTCAACCTTCATCATCCATCTTTCAAGATTACAAGAGTAGAAAGATTGCATGAAGAGAAGGGGGTTGAAGCAAGTCTATCAAAGTCCTATCCTTACATGTTAACTTTCCTTTCTTTGTTGAAAGCCAAAAGTTGTAAGCCAAACCCTAACATGCTTCTTGTTAATTAATCATGTTCATATCATTTACATGTTATTCTTGCTATATTATGTCTTGTAGTTATGTCCATGATGTATAAAAGTGAGCAAAACAAGTTGTTGTAATTGATTGTTAAGATAAGTTACTAAAACAAGCAAACTAGTGACTTTCTTGGTAAGACCTGATCAAAATGGAAAAATTCTGATATTGGATTATTACATATTACATTAGAGGACTTAACAAGGAAACCATAGCAATTTGAACCACCCAAAACGAGTATACGAGTCAAAAGTTACGCCCATTTGAAGTTACCAAAGATTTCCGGCAAAACTGCCTAAATAGCATTCTGATCAAAGTTTGATTTTGAAAGTCCCACTTCTGGTCCAATTCATCAAAAAGTTAAAACACGAAAGTTGTCCGGAACGACGTTTTCGTTCAGGAACAAAGAAGCTCGAGCCCACTGTTAGGGTGTGTTTGTTAAGCTACAAGGGTGCCTTGTTTAAGCTATAAGGTTTATTAAACAATATGGGTGCGCTTGATTTGGCTTGTTTGCTTAGGCTTACACCGCGACCCAACTAGGGTGCGCTTGGTTTATTTATTACCTGCTGTTGCAGCACAGTTCACCTCAAAGGGTGTTAGTTTGTTTTGCGTGAATAGGTTAGATCGTGCTGTGGGATGATTGTTTAGCTCACGTATTGTTTATATGTCATATTAAAAATATTATACTTGGAATAGAAGCTTAAAAATGAGGTTTTGAGGTGTTTGGAACAAGTAATATTTGTGCAGATTTTTGTGACACGCAAACCGAGGTTCGAGACTTTGTAAAAACTAAATTTTGATTGGATAATATGAAAGAGCTTATTTTTATGTTCGTTTCGGTAATTGGAATGTCCCGTAACTCCTACTAACGAAGAAGTTATGGCCGAATGAAGTTTTAAAATTTATATACTAAAGTTTCAGCTATGGAGTATTTTCGCTACTGTCCCAGATTTGTAAACGACAATTTTGAGCCCTTTCGAGTTAGTTTCAGCCTTCCGGCGAAACACGAAAGTTGTTCGGAACGACGGCTTGCATAAAATCTCTTTACAGTCCAAGTCACGAAAGCATAATATAGCGGGTCAAAACTGAGAGTCAAACTACTGCAGTTTATTTAAAAAGTCAAAAGTACCAGTAGAAACTTGCAGGGGCATTCTGGTCATTTTACATTGATATTCAGGTCTCGGCTATAACTAAAAAGTTTTCCGTAATGTCGTTTTATACAAAATCTCTTTCGAGTACCAGACGTGAAAATGTGTTTTAATGGGTCGTTTTGGCCGGGTCAGATTTAAGTAAAGCATATATTAATGGATTAACTTATAATTATTATTAGACTACTTATTGAACTATTAAGCTTTGGACATTGGATTAAAAACCATTAAGCATGACCTTTGGGCTGTACACTGGATACTTATAGGATATGACAGACTTAAGATATCGGACCTAATATATCGGGCGGTCGCCCATTGGATTATTAAGAGGCTATTAAGTATATTATATACAAGCTTATTACCTTTCATACTTATGCTATATGATTTGTGCTTTGGCGTGCGTTTTGTCTGAGTCTATGACTTTATACCACCACACGAATGGGATACTAAACTTTTTACAAACATTGATACAAATATTCCACGAAAACTACAACACTCTACCTTTTGAAACTCATACGTATCGATTACTTTCTGCGTATTATGTTTTGAGACAAGCTTATATTCATTAGGTTATGCTGATTCTGTATCGTTGCGCTCTAATTATTGACATCACTTATGTTACTATTCTGCCTTACACCTTGGCACAGTTGTGTTCATTACGTCACTACATCCCAAGGTGAGTTCATAGCCCCACTTTCCATTATTTAATTGTTTTACAAACCCTTGGGGGGAATACATGCTATTTTTAACCGAGCACAATGTTTTTATATTGTATGCTTGCCTGATTGTTTTATTATCACTAAGTACCAGCCTTGCTAAACCGAGATCCTTTATTATGAACCATTTAATCACTAGCAATAGTGAGCGCGAATATTGTGAATAGGCCTATTGGGATTGACGAATCCCATTTGTATTGACTAAGTTCATACAAATGCATTAATATTTGAGACATGGGTATGACAGCAAAGTACCTACCAGGATAAATCTGCCGATCGATATTGGTACACGTTAACGTTTTGGTATCATAAGCTTAGTGTATAATACATTTTATGGGCGTATAATAACGTAGCCTACCTGTTTTGTTTTCCAAACATTGGTGTGAGTCTATAGCTCACACTACCAACATATTGTGTTCAAACATTAAACAAACTCTATGAATATCACTCAACCTTTGTGTTGACCTCTCAAGCATGTATTTCAGGTTCATGATGATCAAGGATGACACGGAAGGGCACGGATACTCAAGAGGGCTATAAATTTTATTATCATTCAAAAACTCATTTAATGTAAATTGTAAACATGGAACCATTTGGGACCTCATTTTGTAATCTCTGATATTTATACAATTTGAATGATAAATCTTTTAAAAACGACTCAATTGGAGTTCGTTTTCTATTATTGTGACTATTGTGCCGTCGAGTAACACCCAGTTTGAATTCCGCTGCATCCATGAATTGGGGGTGTTACATCAAGAGCCACGTCTAGCAAGATTTTTTAAAATATATTGTATTTTAAAACTTGTAACGATCTATGGAATTTTTAAAATATTTAGAAGGGCAATCTATGCAAAGACCACCACTATTTGAAGGTGATGGATTTTTATATTGGAAAAATAGATTCGAAACTTATGTGAAATCAAAAGATCTTGATCTTTGGCATATTATTACCTTTGGTGATTTTCCCCCTATTCAATATAATGTTGAAACTAAAATGGATGAAATTGTATCTTTTGAAAAACAAAATGATGATTTGAAAAAGAAACTAGCAAAAAATAATGAGGCTAAAATGGTCATTTATAATGCGTTACCACGCAAAGAATATGAAAGAATTTTTATATGTAAAACCGAAAATGAAATTTGGGATTCTTTACTAATTACTCACCAAGGTAATAGTCAAGTTAAAGATAACAAAATAGATCTTCTTGTACAACAATATGAACAATTTACGATTCCGGAAGAAGAATCAATTGATAATACTTTTGCTAAATTTAACACTATTATCACAAGTTTAAAAGCACTTGATGAGACATTTTCTAGTAAAAATTGTGTTAGGAAATTTCTTAGGGCATTGCATCCGAAATGGCGAGCTATGGTCACGGCAATTGAAGAATCAAAGAACTTGATGACGTTATCACTAGATGAACTTATTGGCAACTTGAAGGTCCATGAAGAAATTATAAGAAAAGATTCGGAAATGGTCAAAGTCAAGAAAGAACAAACCAAATCTATTGCTCTAAAAGCCAAAAAGGAACCTAGTGATGATGATGATTCAAGTGACGAAAGTGAAGACGAAGAATATGAAATGGCCGTAAGAGAATTCAAGAAATTCTTCAAGAGACGAGGAAGATTCACTAGATCATCACGAGATGAAAGAAAACCGTTCCAAAGAAATAGAAGTGACAACTACGGGAAAAGAAAGTGCTTTAGATGTGGAAGTCCAAATCATCTCATTGGCGAATGTCTAAAGCCGCCGGGTTATGAAAATCAAGGCGCATTTGTTAGTGGAACATGGAGTGATAGTGACAAAGAAGAAGTAGAAAAGCCAAGAAATGAAAAGTGCTTTATGGCAAAAGGAACTGACGAAATATGTTTAGGAATTGACTTGGAGGCTAACGAATGGATCAAGGATAGCGGATGGTCGAGGCACATGACGGGGAGCCGCAAGCTATTCTCTACATACAAGGCATATAATGGAGGTAACGTTATTTTCGGTAGTGACTTACGTGGAAAAATCATTGGCAAAGGAACGATTTCTCAAGACTCACTTACTATTGAAAATGTAGAGCATGTAGATAATTTAACATATAACTTGCTTAGTATAGGAAAAATATGTGATAATAAATGTAGAGTCGCCTTTACCGAAGAGGATAGCGTAATAGTTAAGAATGGAAAAATTATAGGTAGAGGAATTAGGAAAGGAGGCATATATGTTATGAAACTAGGAAACAAACCTGAGGATAGGATATGCCTAACGACCCTAGACGAGAACTCCACACTGTGTCATAGGAGATTAGGACATGCTAACATGCAACAAATACAATCTTTGGCCTCTAAGGAACTAGTTAGAAATTTGCCTAATCTAAAATATGACAAGCATTTTTGTGATGCATGTAAAATTGGAAAACAAGTTCATGCTAGTCACAAAGCTAAGAATATAGTATCCACTACTAGGTGCCTAGAATTATTACATATGGATCTTTTTGGTCCATCCGCTGTGCGGAGCTATGGAGGAAACAAATACACCTTAGTAATAGTAGATGACTACTCACGATACACGTGGACTAGATTTTTAAGTGACAAGACCCAAGCCTTTGAAAATTTCGAAATATTTAGTAAAATGATTCAAAATAAATTATGATGCACAATAGTAGCCATTAGGACGGACCATGGTAGGGAATTTGACAATGAAGTACAATTCGGAAAATATTGTGATTTAAATGGAATATCTCACAATTTCTCTGCTCCTCGTACTCCTCAATCAAATGGCGTAGTAGAAAGAAAAAATAGGTCACTACAAGAAATGAGTAGAACAATGTTAAATGAACAATCCATCCCACAAAAATTTTGGTGTCACGCCGTAGATACTTCAACATATATTATTAATAGGGTATCAATTAGGAGAATTCTAAGAAAAACTCCTTATGAGTTACTAAGAGGTAGAAAACCAAACTTAAGCTACTTTAGGGTATTTGGAAGTAAATGCTATATTCTAAACACTAAGGATACTCACAAAATAGTAAAGCATATATAATACTTAACAAACACTCCATGAAAGTAGAAGAATCACTAAATGTAACATTTGATGAAACACCACCACCTCCTAAAACTTTACCTTTAGAAGATGATGACTTAGTTGAAGAAGAAGCTATTGAGGTTAGTAAAACAAAACCCATAGGAAATGACAATGAAGACATTAACTTAGGAAATAACGAAATTGTAAATGTTAAAGAATCTAGGTCACATCCACTAGATAATATAATAGGACATCTTAACCAAAGAACCCTTAGGTCACAAGCTCAAGATAAATAAAATTTCTTTTGTTTCCTCTTAGCAATAGAACCTAAGAATATTAATGAGGCTTTAAAAGATGAAAGTTGGGTTATAGCTATGCAAGAAGAATTAAATCAATTTAAGGCAAACGATGTTTGGGAATTAGTCCCAAATCCAATGAATATGACCATCATAGGAACTAAATGGGTATATAGGAATAAATTAGATGAAAATGGAGTAGTTACTAGGAATAAAGCTAGGTTAGTTGCCCAAGGTTATAATCAACAAGAAGGAATTGATTATGACGAAACTTATGCCCCCGTAGCTAGACTAGAATCTATTAGGATACTACTTGCCTATGCATGCGCCCTAGATTTTAAGCTATTCCAAATGGACGTGAAAAGTGCATTCCTTAACGGTTTTATCAATGAGGAGGTATATGTGGCACAACCTCCAGGATTCATTGACTTCGCAAAACCTGATTATGTTTATAAGTTAAAGAAAGCTTTATATGGACTCAAACAAGCTCCCAAAGCTTAGTATGATAGATTAAAAGCTTTCCTTATTAAACATGATTATTCCATGGGAATGGTAGATAACACTCTTTTCACTAAAAGGAACGACCCAAATCTCATCATTGTTCAAATATATGTTGATGACATTATATTTGGATCGACTTGTCAAGACATGTGTGATGAATTTGCCAAAATCATGCATGATGAGTTTGAGATGAATATGATGGGTGAACTTAACTTCTTCCTAGGATTACAAATAAAACAACTAGAAGATGGAATATTCTTTAACCAATCTAAGTACATTAAGGAAATGCTTAAGAAATTTGGCCTAGAAGACTCAAAACCCTTGAAAACTCCCATGTCTACGGAAGTAAAACTCACAAAGGATGATGAAGGTGAGTCCGTAGATAACACCAAGTATAGAGGAATGATAGGTAGTTTACTATACTTGACGGCAAGTAGACCCGATATCATGTTTAGTGTTTGCCTTTGTGCCCGTTTTCAAGAGGATCCCAAAACCTCTCACCTAGAAGCGGTTAAGCGTATCTTCCGATACATTAAAGTCACTATACACTTAGGATTATGGTATCCTAAGGGATCCGGCATAGAAACCATCGTCTATGCGGATTCGGATCTTGCGGGAGACTACGTAGATTGAAAAAGCACTAGCGGTATTTGCACGTTTATGGGATGTTGTCTAACATCTTGGTTTTCGAAGAAGCAAACCGCTCTTGCTATTTCTACCACCAAAGCCGAATATGTAAGCGCTGGAAAGGCATGTCAACAAGCACTATGGATGAAACAAGCTCTTATAGACTATGGCATTAGGTTAGAAAACATTCCCATTATGTGCGATAACAAAGGTGCGATAGATTTAAGTAAAAATCCGGTGCAACACTCTAGGACTAAACATATAGAAATACACCACCACTTTCTTAGGGATAATGTACAAAAAGGGAACATATCTATAGAAAAAGTTGCATCGGAAGATAACATTGCGGATATATTCACTAAACCCCTTAAGCGTGAATTATTTAATCACTTGCGTTTAGGATTAGGAATGATGGAACAAGTTGACTAAATTCTATTGCATTTAGAAAATTTTCCTTTTAAGTTTTGCATAAGATTTACTTTTCTTCCACTTCTCCATTTCTGAGTCTAAGAATCTATTTCGCACAAAATTAAAAGATTGGGAAATATTATTTTCTTTGCATATACTCTTTTGTAAAACCCAATCAATTTTTTTTTTAAAATTATTCTCACATCTAGGAATTACATGAACATCATTTTCCTTGCATTGTTGACTAATGCTAAAAACATTTTTCTTTCAAAATCATGCATAAACTCTCACATAAATCGTCAAGGTATATAATATAATATATATCTTTGACATTCATGATCGAGCAAAAATCGAATCAAGGAGATTTTGGATTGTTTCTTAAGAAATTATTATTTTTTATTTAGAAGTCGAAACAATCACAACTCCACATTTGTTGCATATAGGCACACACTAGGACAAAATCACTCATAACATTGTCATCTTGTTTCATCACTAGATTTTTGACTAACTAGTTGCCTTTGCCTTTGATCTAAGATAGTTCCCTTCGGAAGTTTAAGTGCTCTTGCCTTTATTTGTTTCTTTTAGCTCATTATGTGTTGCTTATTTGCTCTTTTGCTTAAGGGTTTTTGCATGCATGCTATATCTTGATTAGATTAGATGCTATATTGCCTAAAGGAATTGAACTTGCTTGAATCCAAATCCAAAAACACAACCTTTCTACAAATTTTCTGCCAAAAACCCTTTTCTGGCAATCTGGGAACCATCAGATGGGTGGCCCCCTTAATTTTAAGGGGACCGCCCCCTAATTAAGGGGACCGGCCATCTGCTAGACGGATTTACAGAATCTTTTATGCTTTTTAGCCCATTTCAACCTACATTTCCCATTTTTCACCAACATATTTTGTCCTAATCTCCCAAACAAACTTCATCCATCCATAAACACACAAATCTTACACTATAAATATCCCCAATCTTCCACACTCTCCATTCATCCCTTCATGACTTCTCCAAACAAACCAAAACCAAAAGCCTCAAGGTTTGCAAGGATGACGGAAAAACCCGTTTGGTGAAGAAAAAACCCTCGAAACAAATCCATCATAACCAATGAAGTTGGAAATCACTCAACACCTCCAACCACTTACTTCCCAAACTTTACACCAAATTCACAAGGACATTCATTTGATCCTATTTACAAACCATACAACATTGGCCAAACATCTTCCTTCATGCCAAACCACTTATCTCATCCTCCAACCATTTATAATGATCCATACAAGTTTGATCAACCATCCAACTACAATTCCAACTACACAAACCCAGTTCATCCATATCAACACAATGACTCTCTCCGCATTGTCATGGAAAATCAAAAGTTCTGTGATGAAATATCCCAAATCCATGATCTTAGTGATCTCAATGCCATGCATCTTGCACAACGTAACAAAGGGCAACCTCCATCATCACCCTACAACAATTTCCTACCTCACTCTCTCAACTTGGATCAAGTTACAAACCACACTCACTATTGCCCTTGTTCCATCTTCCTTCAAAAACAAATTCTTTACTTGAGTGAAGATATTTCTTGGATTGAATATCACCTTACTCCTCCTCATCCCATACCACCCTTAACACGATACAACATCATAAGATCCACCTCTTCCGCTTCATACCCCACTCCATATCCCTCTCCATCTAACAAATAAGCTTTATGCTTATGTTCTGCTTCAAGCAAATAAACAAATCAACCATGGGTTGCAAGCAAGTCCAAGTGCTCTCTTAGGCAATATAGGACTATATCTCTTCTTTTGTTTTATTGTAATCAATATGCTTTAAGCATATTGAATGTTGTAATGCTAATCATTTCTATGATGCTTGAATGAATCTATTTTTATTTGCATAATTATTGCTTTGCATGTATATGTGTCTTGTTCTCTTCAAATATTTTGTGTAGCCAAGATTTCCATAGCTCATTTCCTTGGTGCTCTCAAATGAGGGGGAGCATACATCAAGGGAGAGCATTCTACCCGTTTAAACTTCTCTCACGAAGCTTACTCGGCTTAACCTTATTGATTTTACAAAAAGGGGGAGAAGAGAAATGCAAACTCTATAATCCTTGTCTAAAAACAAATTTTAGAGTTATTGAGTTTAAGGTTTTGTAATAATCAAAAAGGGGGAGATTGTTGACATAAATAATGCCAAAAAACATTATTAACATATTATCAATATCTCTATGTTTTGATTATTACAAAATATTAACTCATAAAATTAAAACTTGTGACTTAAACAAGTACTTAGTGATTAACATTTTCTCTTTACATCCAAATCACTTAAGGTATGAATAAACAAAGTGTTTAGTGCAATTTATGATCAAAGGGAAATTTAATTAAGTATTACAAAGTTTATTTATTTATATAAACATATTATATATTTTTGAAAAACACTTTTGGTAATAAAGAAAAATGTTTTATTCATACTAAATATATGAATTCAAATTTTTAACCAAAATCAGTTAGTTTTTCACCAAATAAACTTTCCCCACTAAAAAACAAAAATTCTGGCCGTTACAGCTGGGCGGCCCCCTTAATTATAAGGGGCGGTCCCCTTAATTTTAAGGGGGCCGGCCTTGATTTAAGGGGACCGGCCACGCTCCTCTGTCAGAATTTGTTGCCAATAAATACCACCTTAAATCTGGAATTTTTCTCACCTTTTGCACTCCTAAACTTTCTGTTCTAGATCTCCATTTCCAATCTCTAAATCCTTTGATCATACATTCTTAAATCTTTGTTTCAAAGTGATCCAAAGATCATCCTATCAAGTGCAAGAGAAGAATACTTCTATCCCTCAAGACAAGAAGTATTACAACTTGTTGTGATCTCCACATCTAAGTTGTCAGAGCATCATCATTATATTCATCTCATTGTGTGATTAGTTGTGAATATTTTTTAGAAGATAGTTTAGTTAGATATATATATATATATATATATATATATATATATATATATATATATATATATATATATATATATATATATATATATAATATAGTGTGATTGGTTAGTTGCTAGTTGTGAAGTAGAAGATAGTTGTGAAGAAGATTGGTGTGTAGAAGATAGTTGTGAAGAAGATTGGTGTGTAGAAGATAGTTAGGAAGAAGATTGGTGTGTAGAAGATAGGTGTGAAGAAGTGGTGTGATTAAGTAGTGAATAGGTGTGAAATAGTTGTGTAGAAGGTGTGAATAAGTTGTGACGTAGTTATGGTGTGTAAATTGGTGTGTAAGGTTTTCTCCGCCATAAGGGAGCTTGTTGACATAGTGAAGAAAACTCTCGAGTTAGGTGCTCGGGGAGTGGAGTAGGGCAAGGAAGGTGACCTTGTAGCTGAACCACTATAAATCTCTTGTCTCGCGGTTCGATCTTTCCAACTCTCATCTATTTCTTTACTTACATTATTATTGCTTTATAGTACATATTTAGTGTTGTTCATATTGTGCATGACTTGATTTCATATAGCATCGAATCTAAATATTTGAAAGCTAAGAAAACTTTCTAACAATCTTTTATAACAAATTAAAAAGATTTAAAACTATTCAACCCCCCCTTCTAGTTTTCCACATTTTTGTATTTTTATGTTTTATGGAAAGCAAGTAAAAATATCGGGTATTGGAAGAGTGGGCGGAATTAGTTGCTAGTCAACTAACCCAAATAACTACAAATGCAATAAAAATAAAATAACAAGAAAATAAAATGTGAGAAAAACCTTATATGGAGAGAAACGTGTTTACTTATATTTCACTACTCCCTAGATATCTTTCATTAATTGATTAGTTTGTTACAATTGTGTGGATGACGGGTTATATTCCTTAATACCATTCGTGGGGCCGTGTATGATCTTCTGCAACTCTATAAGCTTCTACCTCTCACTGGTACAAAAATGGCCTTTCGTCACACATGGTCGATTTCAAACGGTCACACTGTAACATATTTACGTGTCTAAATGTATGAAAATAAAATAAACAACCACACTCGATCCGACTTGTGTGACCATTTTGGAAGATACATGTCACACATTTGTGTATTTATGTGACTAGAGGGTAGCTGGTAAATATTTTTTGATCATTTAGTCACGTTTAATTTCGGACGTGTGGCCGATACAAATCAACTTCAAGCATTAGTCACACTACAGATATACATATGTGACAAATATATGTCACACAATTGAAGAGTGTGACCAAAATAGATATATGGTCACATGAAGTAATTGTGTATGTGACTAAATTATATAGTCAAGATTGTCACACATTATTTAAACGTGACTGCTATTCTTTGCTGAATATTTAGCCACATAGCGTTTGAAATGTGTGACAACTAAAAAGTAAGTTTGAAGCGTTAGTCACGAAATGCATTTAATAGTGACAAATATATATGTCACACACTTGAAGAGTGTGACCAAATGTCATATATGGTCACACGAAACCATAGAAACATGATTAAGTGTAACAAAAATTCGATACATATGGTCTGTCACACCCCCAAAATACCTGAATGGCAGCGGAATGGAATACCTGGGGGTGACTGTCATAGCACCATAGTTTACCGTTATATTGAACGACCTAAAGTGTCGTTTAGAAAATACAGCGTTTGATCATCAAATCATTCAGAGTTTACAAAGCTTAGGTCCCAAAAGAGTTTGCCAAAATAGCTAAAATAAGTTCAACAAGATCAAACGTTTCATAAGTGCAGAAAATATAGTGAGACGCGTCGACTCCGCGACTCCATGAAGGTCCAAATGTATGCAACATGAGCTACCTTAATAACCTGAGAAATACATTGCGAAAAACGGTCAACATAAAGTTGGTGAATAATCATAGGTTTGTAAGTAAATCGTAAGTACATAAGCCACAAGTAATAAGTAAACCGACAAGAATGTCAAAAAGCTACATTGTCTCTTAAGCTCATGACCCCGAAGCTAGACTTTGTAATGCCCCACCAGAGTGTTTACCAGACACTCAATTCGTTAAGACATGAAATGCATTCGTCCCGTTGGAGCAACCCAACGCGAATGGAGGCGTCACCCTCGATAGATCTATCCACTCACTCCCGCTTAGTACTAGAAATTAACGGTCCATGATAATAAAAGGGGACTTGTCAAGACGTGGTAATAAGGCAACTTAAGCAATGTATGGAATTTGTAATACTTGGGCATGTACAAAAATAATTGTGCAATGTATTCTCCCCCGTGGGATTTAAAATCAAATAAGTAATTAAAACGGGGCTATGAAGACTCACCTCGAAGTGATGGTACAAAGATGGTGCAATGAGGTAAAAGTAGTCGGGACAATGAGGCGCGTACACTAGCCGCAACCTAAATGAATAATCGTGATCTAACTTAGATCAAGCCGTAATGAAATGAATGCACATGCACATGATACCTATACCACTCGAAATTTGGAAATACTAGTTATCGTCATAGTAAAATAGTTTCCATACTTAGGAAAATAAGTCCATATATAGAAGTATATAATACTTGTCGTATTATTTCGTATGAAAATGTTAGTGTTACATTCCTTGCATTGAAAACCTTGAAATAACGTCGTTAAGTCGTATAAGTATTCTCTTGGGTCATACGTATTCATTTGATAAGAAAATAGTCGTTAGTATCATTTCTAGAAAATATACCATTTAGTGCGTAAGTTATTATTTTCTAGTAGTGACTATATATATATATAGTTTTGACGATGTTAAAACGCGTATAATTTGGTCGTTTTAAGTTCATTTTCCTCGTTCTTTATGTCCACGGATTCGTTTTAGTAAGTACTAATATATTTTTGATAACTCGGCTCCTCTAGGTTACGTTTAACGCTTCTATTTGTCCGTCGAAAATTTCCAAACAGCATGCAGTTTTTCAGGAAATAGTTTTCGTCAATTAATTTGCAAAAATCATAACTTCTTCGTTATAAGCTCGTTTTAATCCGTTCTTCCGCCTAAAGTTTCGTTTTTGAAAGTATTTTCTAAATCTTTGGTCAAAAATTACCCATCAATTACTGATTTTCCCATAAAATAAAAATAGGGGCAGTAGGTATTTCTATTGTTTCAAAAACCATCTTCAAGTCTCCAAACTAGTTCTAACCTCAATCAAACCACCTTCAATCACCACAAGACTAGTCTAATCCTACCATACACCTTCTTAGGGTGTCATGGGTCCTTAAACATCATCAATCCACTAGGTCTAACAAGGGTTTCTCATGTGTCCATTTCTAGGGCTCAAAGTTAAGTATGTACAAAATAGAGTGGTATAAGCCATTATATGCATGAGTTCTTGTAAGAAAAATATATAAACATGGTAATAACTTGTAAAAATCATAAAAATGAGTTTGTTAACTTACTTGAAGGTTTAGGGAGTTTGGATGATAAAAACCTACTAATCCTTGAGTTTTTATTTCAAAACTCCAACAAGGATGACTATATGAACAAGTTTATACCTAGATCTTGAAAAATTTGTTGTTCTTGCTCCTTGGATCACCTAGGTCGATTATATCATAAGAGAAAATGAGAGAAAAGTTTGCTTGTGCTAGTAAAAAAATGAGTTATGATAATAATGGATGAAAAAGGTTTATTATATACTTAGGGGACAATTGTTTGGTGAGCAATTAATTTGGTTGGTGTAGTTAGCTCATTAGGAGGCTAGGAGGGGGGGGGGGGGGCAGTTATGAAAGGAGGGAAATGGGGGGTTATGTTGGGTAATTATTTAGGGAGTTAGTGGTAAGATTGTGTAGTATTTGGTTAGTTTTAAGTGTAATCGGGTACCGGGTTTGCTAGAAATAAATTTTATTGAAGTTATTCGGGACATAATAAAGCCGTAAAAATTGTAAAAATAGGTCGGGTACAAGTACGGAGAGTTCGGGTGATTATTGTTTAATTTTTGTGAAAACCGTCGTTATTAAATTAGACGTACGATATGTAATAAATAAATTTCCAAAATACCGGGTAAATTAATATTAAAATTTTTATATTATAAAAATGAGTATAAAAATATATTGGGATAATAGTCGGGAGTGTCGGACGTGTTAGCCACATTATTAATCGCGTGTTAACGTTTATATAGAAATAATTATACGTAAAAGTTAATTATACCACAAGTACTAATTTAAATATCCTACGAGTGGAATAGTATGCAAGTGCCATAATGATGACATGCAGACTATTTCTAGTCTGTATGAGATGTCCCAATGATAATGAATGGATTCGCACATGAACCAATACGGTTACGCGAGTTTAAATACTCGTAAACTGAATTTACGATGACATGAGTAATGCACGTGAATAGTGGTTTTCTCTCGGAAATGAATAGTGTCAAGTGAATAGTAAAATTTCTGAATGTTTCTCGAAATGTCAAATTGACCTCAAAAACGGTGAATAGTGATCGATGAATAGTAAATGATGAATAGTAACTTGTGAATAGTAAATTGTCGAGGTTTGGAAAATGACCGGAAATTACGAGTTGTGACAGTCTTCCCTTCTAACAGGAACTTCGTCCCGAAGTTCAGTTTTGGTTGGTCTCTGAAGTATGTTTGGTAAAAAGACGTGGATACTTGAGTTGCATTTGGTCTTCCCGTTCCCAAGTAAATTTGGGATCTCTTCGAGAATTCCAGCGAACTTTCACGATAGGAATTCGACTTTGCTTCAACCGTTCGATCTCACGGTCCATGCCTTCTACTGGTTCTCTTACCAAGTTTACGTTTGTCTTTGGGTTGGATTCCTTTCCAAATGGGATTATGAGTGACTAATCTGAAAGTCATTTCCTGGATTTGAATAGGTGAAACATAGTTGTGTAATCTGATTGTTCTCTAACAAGGCTCAAGTTTGACGGCCACCAGGCCTTCTCTGTCTGAAATATTACGTGGTCCAGTGTATATCGGGTTTAACTTTCCCAGTTTTCTGAATGATATCATGCCTTTCCTAGGCAGAACTCTCAACATGATCTGGTTACCAACTTGAAGTTTTAATGGTTTACAACTTATAGAATTTGTAATTGATTCTTGACTTGTAGGAAATTTCTGGTTATTTCATGAATGCCTACTGGAATAGTGAGTTTGGCTTTTTCCGAGTTCGGTTTGTCAATAGATGATCAGTGCTTCTTCAGGTTTATAATGTAATATGAGTAATATATGTTGCTGAACTCCGTCAGAACTCAAATCTTATATGTCAGCTGGTCGATTCTAACATGAATCTGAAATGGTCCAATATACTAAAGGTTAAATCCCTCGTATTACTAAAATCGTATCATGCCTCTCCAAGGCAAAGCTTCCAATTTAGTTCGTTCTTTCACGTGAATCTAGTTAATTTGCTGTTCAAAGATACCCAATCCGTATGATGTGCGTCATGTACCAACCTGACTTCCACCAGTTTCTCGTTGCTTGTAACTGGTTCTTGACTTGTGAAATTTCCTTTGTTGTTCCATGGTTTAGTTCTAGACCAGTAAATTTTAACTTTTCGATTTCGGTCTGTAAACGGGTAATTGGTACTTCGACCATAAAGTGCCTCAAATGGTGTAGTCTCTATGCTCGCGCGATAACTATGGTTGTAAAAGAATCCGATTTATGGTAAATGGTTAGTCCAACCATTTCTAGAGTCAATCGCTCATTCTTTGAGCACAACTTTCCTATGTTTGAGTCGTTCTCTTGTTCTGACCATTGGTCTGAGGATAATAGGCGGTGTTTACATCTAAATGGGGTTCCGAAGGAAATCTTAGAATGATTGTTAGAAGTCTGAGGTGATTCGATCACCTTTATCAGGAACAATTGAAATATTTACAATAAATCTTGCGACTAATTCCTCAACGTTACGTCTTTCGAACTCAGCGTCATTTAAAGGGGATAGACTATGGGTAACAAACTTTGATTCCTTGTATTTTGGTCTAATGGATTGCTAAGACATGTGTCATTCTTTGCCTACTGTGCTTGGTCTCCATTACTGACGTTTGTAATCGTTTTATGGTGTTCCTCCTAATTTCCTTCATCACATATTCTAATATTCCTTATTGTCAAGTCACAAGCCCTAAATGCATAAGCGATATAGTATGGTGATTTGTTTTCAAAATTTATCTCGCGATTTTCGAGTTTTTGGTCGAAATCTTTTTCTGAATAAACAAATTTAGAAAATGGAACAAATGGTATACTCAATATTAGCTTTATTGATGATTCAAAATTTAATAGTTATGAAATGTGACGCGGTTTTCAAACATGTTGTGAATAGAACTGTTTACCAAAGTTTGATGTTTAAACATTTCTCATTGTATAATGGTTCAAGTAAATACTGGCTAAAAAGGGTCGTATTTATTCAGAATAGGCAATTCAAAATTATTTTCCACGAGATATGTGATTTGTATGGGCACAATTTTGAAATCAACTTCATTTAGAAGTAAAAATACTAACAAGGATAAAATAGTAGGATAGGAAATATTCGCATAAATGCATAGGTGTCTAATATTCGGTTACTGATATTAGAAAATGCCTATTGGCGATCATCCGACAAAACTACAAGTCTAGGTATTCAACCAACTTAACTCCTGAGATGGTTTATCGTTGAAATTGTTATCACGTTGGCAATATGAGGGTTTCAATTGATACTTTGTCGATGAATTTCCGTATTGTCTTCACGTGTAGCTGGGGAGATATTCTTGAGTTTGATGCCTCTCTTGATGTATAGGTGAGGTTATCTAGCATTTCTTGAGAACACAATGCCTTAAGGGAGTCTATATCGTCATCCTTAATTCAAATCAATTATCCTTGGTGAAAACTCATTACAGGGAAGTTTGTGTATGGATGAGACCATGTTAATTCGAAACACTCTACAGTATCGGTTAGGAGGCTTGGTTTATTTCTATAGTGTTGCTTAGCGTACCTTCACAATGTGTTCGATCCTGTAGCTCAGTCTAGCTAGTACCTTTGAATAAATAAATTGGACAACTAGGTCAGAGATGGTGAGTCGGATGGTCTTGTGGTATCTTAGGATTGCTGTTGAGTTATGAATTTTTCTTGCTATATACTTCTAGTCCTGGTTAGTAGTTCTGAAATCCTTTCCTTGCTTTTCTGGTATCGAGGAATCCTACTCGTAATTGATACGGAAAGTCTCTCCTAGAGAAGTCAATGGAACAATCCCACTTAATGGCTAAGTAGGTGACAGGTGGGGTAAGTATCCAGGGAGAGTTTGTCAGAAAGAGACATTTATAAAAAAAAATTCTTACTTGTTTAAAACGTTTTTAAATGAAGATTGTTATTAGCAATACTTTAAAAAGTAACTATTTACTTCATGGCATAATCCTTCCTGAAGTATACATAGGTGATCAGGCTATGTATAGTTGAGGACTAATGATGCGATGCTTGATTTAGTCAAAATAATATTACTTTTCTCAAAAGTTTTAGATGGTGTTCAACGCATTCTTATCAAAAATGGTATCCTGATATTTCCTTTCAAAGTAATATAAAAATTGTTTCGCGTAGTACTAGTAAATATTTGGCGTAATATCGGAAAAATCAGTTTATAGAGTGGTAACAAAATAGCATACTTTAGAAATTCTGTAAAACAATTTCCCCATAAGGTAGTAAAATAGTTTGAAACTAATTTCGTTGAATGGTTTATTGGATACATGGGCAAATCCTATGGAATGGTAATAATCTACTAATCTGTCAAATACGAAATCGGCTTAATCTCTAATAAGGCAATGACATAATGTTACGAAACGATTGAAAATTGAACGATTGTGATAGAAAACGGAGTAAACGAAGGTTATGGTTATCATAGAGGTAACAAAAGATAGTCATTACATTGGATAGGAAAGGGCTTAATACAACTAGGTTACATCAACGTACTTATGGAAAGTACCAAAAGAAAAGTACAACCCTAGAGGGCTCAAACTATGGTTTTACAACATGAAATGCCTCCTCCAGTTCTGGTCTCTCAACACCGGGCATTTACTCCTGAAGTGTCCCACTACACCACAGCCAAAACATGTAATTGGTGGTTTCTGATTATCCCTCACGATTGGAAACCTGCAGTCCTTGGTTTTGTGGGTAACCTTCTTACAGTTGCCACATGGTTCCGGGCAACGGCCTGGGTTATGATGATGTTGGCACTCTTCACACTTAGGTAAAATACCAAGGTAATCATTCTTTTCCTTTAGACCTGCAGCATTAGGTTTAGCAACTCCTTGTCTCTTGTGTGGCATTCTCACCTCGGTTGTTGTTCCACTCCCTTTTATTGTCACTTTTTCTTCCTAAGATCTTGGGGTGAGCTATGCGTTCCTTTGCTTCGATCGCCATCCTGATAGCTTTAGGCATGGTATCGGGTTCCAATGAGTTGACCAACATACGAATTTCAGGAGAAAGTCCTCCGACGTACCTTTCAAGTTTCTTGCTTTCTGGTTCATCCATTGCAGAGCCTACTCGAGCGAAATCATAAAAAGAAGCAGTATACTTAACAACATCATCTCCTACCATGGTAAGGTTTAGTGTTTCCTGTTCAATTGCTTGTAATTCGCTTTTCACACAGAACTTCAAACTCATCATCCTTTTTAGTTTCTCCCAAGAGTGTGAGTAAGCAGCATCAACTCCTACTACCTGGACATATTTAGTCCACCATTTCTGGGCATGCTTCTGAAAAGTGCAAGTGGCGAACTTAACTTTGTCTTCCTTACGGCAGTCACCACTTTGAAAGATTGTTTCTAATTCTTCGAACCATTTGAGAAATTCCTTTGTGTCTATATTTCCGCTAAAGGAGGAGGGATTACAACCCATAAATTCCGCGTGAGTAAGTTCCTTGGTGAGGGCGGTAGTTACGTTCCTGGCAATGGATTGTCCCACAGTAGTTTGCGTCATGCTTGGAGTTGTTTGCTTAAATCTATTTCCATCAAATCATAAGAGTCCATGAGAATCTATAGGTAATAACAATCATCATATTCATAACACATGAATATAAGACATGAAAGTTGCGGTCAATATGGACCAATATCATAGATAGCACAACCATTCCCCTATAGTAGAGTCAATACTTGGTGATTCCGTTTGTACAACAATCAAAATACTACCAGTTTCTTTAACTATGCCACACTTCTCGTGGTTAGGATAATAGTAAAAGCTAGCAAAGATATAAATCTAGTTTAAAGATTTCCTGTAGTCCCTCTAAGTGAAATCAGGTTTATGGCATCATAAGGTCGAGATAGTCCTGAAGTGGTATCTGTAGTTGTGCATCGATCAAGTCCTAGATAGTGTAAGTTCCAAACTAATCCCGAGGAATCAGCGGATGTTCCTGTTGAGTCCGTAATTCTTGGTATTATCCACAAGGCGTTATCTAATTCATGTCAAGTGAAAATGGAAAAGGGAACTGACAATGGTGGTGTTCTAAAGGATGAGAATAACATTGATGACGATGGAATCCTAGTGATGAGTTAGGAGATAATGGTGATAATAGTGAATGGAATACTACCCTCTTTCGCGCTATCTCGCCACATCAAAGAGGTAAAGCTGAAGTACGCACTATGGGACGACCAATAGTGTAATAAGTAACCAACGGTGGTGGTAGTACCTAAGTAGTAAGCGTCCTACTAGTGAAGGAAAGAAAACATGCTATCTCCTTTGTAATAAGCATCCTAATAAGTCCATTAAAATTAAGTCTGAATACTCTACCAAACGGCATTCTATGTATAGGTTGACTGAGAACCTTGCTCTTATGACAATTCAATAGTGCTAATAGTGGTGTAAGTACAGCTGGTGGTATAATGGTAGTGGAAGATGACAAGGCATCTTAAATGTCGGAATCCGACGAAAGGATAACAGCGTGGGTATCTGAAGACATGTCACTTGTGAACCAGGTCAATATAATCATATATATATATATGAGTATAGGTATGAATGACTCGTACAGTGTGTGCGTAAAACAATATGTATAGTGAATATGCACCTATGATGAAATGATGAGATGCTATGATGATGTGGTTATAGTCTAGGGTCCAAGATACATCCTAGTTCGCTATAACCTTAGCTCTGATGCCAATCTGTCACACCCCCAAAATACCTGAATGGCAGCGGAATGGAATACCTGGGGGTGACTGTCATAGCACCATAGTTTACCGTTATATTGAACGACCTAAAGTGTCGTTTAGAAAATACAGCGTTTGATCATCAAATCATTCAGAGTTTACAAAGCTTAGGTCCCAAAAGAGTTTGCCAAAATAGCTAAAATAAGTTCAACAAGATCAAACGTTTCATAAGTGCAGAAAATATAGTGAGACGCGTCGACTCCGCGACTCCATGAAGGTCCAAATGTATGCAACATGAGCTACCTTAATAACCTGAGAAATACATTGCGAAAAACGGTCAACATAAAGTTGGTGAATAATCATAGGTTTGTAAGTAAATCGTAAGTACATAAGCCACAAGTAATAAGTAAACCGACAAGAATGTCAAAAAGCTACATTGTCTCTTAAGCTCATGACCCCGAAGCTAGACTTTGTAATGCCCCACCAGAGTGTTTACCAGACACTCAATTCGTTAAGACATGAAATGCATTCGTCCCGTTGGAGCAACCCAACGCGAATGGAGGCGTCACCCTCGATAGATCTATCCACTCACTCCCGCTTAGTACTAGAAATTAACGGTCCATGATAATAAAAGGGGACTTGTCAAGACGTGGTAATAAGGCAACTTAAGCAATGTATGGAATTTGTAATACTTGGGCATGTACAAAAATAATTGTGCAATGTATTCTCCCCCGTGGGATTTAAAATCAAATAAGTAATTAAAACGGGGCTACGAAGACTCACCTCGAAGTGATGGTACAAAGATGGTGCAATGAGGTAAAAGTAGTCGGGACAATGAGGCGCGTACACTAGCCGCAACCAAAATGAATAATCGTGATCTAACTTAGATCAAGCCGTAATGAAATGAATGCACATGCACATGATACCTATACCACTCGAAATTTGGAAATACTAGTTATCGTCATAGTAAAATAGTTTCCATACTTAGGAAAATAAGTCCATATATAGAAGTATATAATACTTGTCGTATTATTTCGTATGAAAATGTTAGTGTTACATTCCTTGCATTGAAAACCTTGAAATAACGTCGTTAAGTCGTATAAGTATTCTCTTGGGGTCATACGTATTCATTTGATAAGAAAATAGTCGTTAGTATCATTTCTAGAAAATATACCATTTAGTGCGTAAGTTATTATTTTCTAGTAGTGACTATATATATATATAGTTTTGACGATGTTAAAACGCGTATAATTTGGTCGTTTTAAGTTCATTTTCCTCGTTCTTTATGTCCACGGATTCGTTTTAGTAAGTACTAATATATTTTTGATAACTCGGCTCCTCTAGGTTACGTTTAACGCTTCTATTTGTCCGTCGAAAATTTCCAAACAGCATGCAGTTTTTCAGGAAATAGTTTTCGTCAATTAATTTGCAAAAATCATAACTTCTTCGTTATAAGCTCGTTTTAATCCGTTCTTTCGCCTAAAGTTTCGTTTTTGAAAGTATTTTCTAAATCTTTGGTCAAAAATTACCCATCAATTACTGATTTTCCCACGAAATAAAAATAGGGACAGTAGGTATTTCTATTGTTTCAAAAACCATCTTCAAGTCTCCAAACTAGTTCTAACCTCAATCAAACCACCTTCAATCACCACAAGACTAGTCTAATCCTACCATACACCTTCTTAGGGTGTCATGGGTCCTTAAACATCATCAATCCACTAGGTCTAACAAGGGTTTCTCATGTGTCCATTTCTAGGGTTCAAAGTTAAGTATGTACAAAATAGAGTGGTATAAGCCATCATATGCATGAGTTCTTGTAAGAAAAATATATAAACATGGTAATAACTTGTAAAAATCATAAAAATGAGTTTGTTAACTTACTTGAAGGTTTAGGGAGTTTGGATGATAAAAACCTACTAATCCTTGAGTTTTTATTTCAAAACTCCAACAAGGATGACTATATGAACAAGTTTATACCTAGATCTTGAAAAATTTGTTGTTCTTGCTCCTTGGATCACCTAGGTCGATTATATCATAAGAGAAAATGAGAGAAAAGTTTGCTTGTGCTAGTAAAAAAATGAGTTATGATAATAATGGATGAAAAAGGTTTATTATATACTTAGGGGACAATTGTTTGGTGAGCAATTAATTTGGTTGGTGTAGTTAGCTCATTAGGAGGCTAGGAGGGGGGGGGGGGGGGCAGTTATGAAAGGAGGGAAATGGGGGGTTATGTTGGGTAATTATTTAGGGAGTTAGTGGTAAGATTGTGTAGTATTTGGTTAGTTTTAAGTGTAATCGGGTACCGGGTTTGCTAGAAATAAATTTTATTGAAGTTATTCGGGACATAATAAAGCCGTAAAAATTGTAAAAATAGGTCGGGTACAAGTACGGAGAGTTCGGGTGATTATTGTTTAATTTTTGTGAAAACCGTCGTTATTAAATTAGACGTACGATATGTAATAAATAAATTTCCAAAATACCGGGTAAATTAATATTAAAATTTTTATATTATAAAAATGAGTATAAAAATATATTGGGATAATAGTCGGGAGTGTCGGACGTGTTAGCCACATTATTAATCGCGTGTTAACGTTTATATAGAAATAATTATACGTAAAAGTTAATTATACCACAAGTACTAATTTAAATATCCTACGAGTGGAATAGTATGCAAGTGCCATAATGATGACATGCAGACTATTTCTAGTCTGTATGAGATGTCCCAATGATAATGCATGGATTCGCACATGAACCAATACGGTTACGCGAGTTTAAATACTCGTAAACTGAATTTACGATGACATGAGTAATGCACGTGAATAGTGGTTTTCTCTCGGAAATGAATATTGTCAAGTGAATAGTAAAACTTCTGAATGTTTCTCGAAATGTCAAATTGACCTCAAAAACGGTGAATAGTGATCGATGAATAGTAAATGATGAATAGTAACTTGTGAATAGTAAATTGTCGAGGTTTGGAAAATGACCGAAAATTACGAGTTGTGACATGGTCACGTAAGTAAATATGTGTGTCTAAAGTTTAGTGTGTGTTTGCTTGCCACAACCTAATGTGTATAGTCACATTTAATTGTAGCATGATCATGTGACTATAGGCTTTACAATAGTCACACCATATCACAAATGTGTATCTAAATTATGTTTATTGCCACTTTATAAGGGTATTATATGTGCAATACATTCAAAATAGTCACGTTGTGATATTTATGTGACTATTATTTATAGCAAAATGTGATATTTAACTGTAACAAAAATTCAAAATTTGTGCAACACATTCAAAATTAATGTTGGTAGGCATAAGTTAATGCTGCTAGGCATAAATTAATGTTGCTAGGAATAAATCAAGCTTAATGAATAGATGAAAAATCAAGCTTAATCAAGCTTTAATGAAGCAAGAAAGTTAAAATTCATATATAATAAACCAAAAACAAAACATTAGTATCCATATATAACAAAAGTAAAATAAAGCAGTTCATACATATAAAAAGTTTAACAATTAAATTTCGAAGATTTCTCCGGATCAAACGACAAATGCACATTATCGTAGTCAATGGAGTCGAATCTCTCTTCCTCACTCAAAAATCCAACATCAGCCGTATCCTCTTTCACTGAACCAACCCGCGGCTTTGATCGCTTATATTCCTTGTTTCTTCAAGACCTCCACGACTCATACCACTCTTCAATGTTAAATACCTTCTCTGGTTTCCTGAAATCAAATAAGCATTAGATGATAAATTTACAGATTGTCCTTTTAATTTGGTATTCTTAATTATATGATGTATATAATGTAACATTCTAACACAATTTCATAACTGGTTACCTAATTAGCTACCAATTGATAACCATTTTTATAAATTCATAAAAGCTTAATACACCAAAATTATTATGGATTAACTAACTTCTACTAGAAAGAAAAAAAAACAAGTCAACATGTACACGTACATAACATCTTTACAAACTTTGAATGTTTACGTGTACAAAAGTTTAATTAGTAGTACTTACTTTGAACGCTTCTTCTTTGATGAAATGCACCTTTTCTTTTTTCCAGGCATAACTTCGATCTTAGATTGTTTTAAAAAGTGTGTGTTGAAAAGCTAAGTGATGGCCTTAAAAAGGGATGCGACATACTATACGCCTAGGGAATTTTGAAAGTCTCAACATTAAAGATTATTGCAATTTACCAAGTTTAACGTCACATTAGCATGTGAAATGCACTAATAACTCATGCCTAATTGTAATCATTTTAATTTTACACATTAAATGCGCGCTCCTAAACATTCTATAATTTTATTTTTAAACTCTAAATGGTAATAAGCATTGTAAGTGGTTTCAAATGTTTGAAAATATAGTAAGAATAAACATAATGGTATTAATCTAGTTATTAGTTGTGTAAAATTTGTGTTTGTGACAGTGTTTACTCCCTGAATTGGCAAACTTACTTCAACACTCTTATGACCTGATTAATAAAGAACTTAATGCTGCTAGGCATAAATTACTGTGAACCGGTGTAACTGTAAAAAAGAAACTGTAAACCGTTGTGACACTTAAACGTTGTGACATTGCGACTCTTGTGTGCCTATAAATACAAATGAATTACAACCAACTTCATTCATCTTTTCATTACGTATTCAATTTTTGTTTGGAATTGCAATGGCTTCGTCATCTTCAAATCCTGCTTCAAAGAAAACAAAATGTTAAAGGGATACTTCTCCTCCTCCTCCTCCTCCTCCAATGCCAGAAAAATATAAAATCCATGGCCTAACCCAAGAGTGCTGGGACAAATGCCATTCTCAAGGCCAATATGGTACTGAACGACAGTTGGTTGAACTTTACAACAAACGATTCGTGCTGTTGGAAGAACAAAACAAAAAAGACCAAGATATCATACTGGTGCATTAGAACAAAGTTAATGTTCGTAATCAAGAAATAGAACAAATCCGTGGAAACATTGTTGATATTTACAAAGGCATTCAAAATAGTTTGTATAATTTTCATTGAATTAACCCTGATGTATGATGATATTAATCATTATTATGTTATTTCTTTGAAGTTTAATGTTTTTGTGTTCAAAGAAAACTTATCTTATGTTTCTTTGTCAATCAAGTTATCGATTATATTACTATATGATCAAGTTATCTTTTTGTTGATTAATTATGTTATGTTGCTTTGTTGACTTTGTTATGATGCTTTGTTAAAAGTCAAACAAAGATTGTCAAACTTGATTGTCATTTGCAAAAGTCAAAGATTGTCAAACTTATCTTAAGGGTAACTCCGGGTTTGGATTGGAATTTGGGTGAATGCTAGTAACTCAGAACTTAATGTTGCTTGGCATAACTTAATGCTGCTAAGGATAAAAATAAAATGCCACAAAAATTAACCGATTCATATTCAGTTCATTAATGAGAAAATTGAGCAAAGACAACATGTTTATTCATAAAGTAAAATAAAGTAGTACAAACGGATTACACAGGTTTATTCAAATTACTTCCTAACTCAACTAATACATTTTCTTTTTACCCTTCCCTTTTGAACAAACTTTGGGCATTTTTGGTTCTCATGGTGTTATACTCTCGTCTTCACAAGTCTTTGCATTGGGCAGGCCTAGCACCTGAACCCTCTCATCAAAAAGCTCTTTGGCAATCTTTTTTGGAGTTTTAACCTTCCTAGCATCTTCCTTTTTTGTGCCTGATCCAGAATATCCCTTTGGAAAGTAGTCTGCCCATGTATTTAGAGGACCTTCAGAACTGCTTGATATGTGAAATGAACTTGAGTCACTGCTGCCAACATACGTAACCCTTCTAAGTTCCCGATACAGCTCCTTTTGTCGTTTCAACTCCCTTTGAGCAAAGGACTGCACCAGCCGCATTGCTAGATTCTTGAAAAAACAAAAGGAACTGTATGGGAACTCAGAATGGAAAGGTATGTTGAAATGAACTTGAGTCACTGCTGTCAATGTATGATTTCTGCAAAAAAATAAAAAAATATATTAAAATTTTAGAAAATATAGTGTAAATGAAATAAAAGATAATGTTGCAATTCAGGGTGTATTTCAAACAACCTTTGTTCTTAGAACTCCAATGGCCACATTACTTGGTGGATGGTTGGTTTTAGATCATAAAAAAGAATGGAATTCCTTGCTGCCAACATACGTAACCCTTCTGAGTTCCTGATACAGCTCCTTTTATCGTTTCAACTCCCTTTGAGCAAAGGACTGCACCAGCCGCATTGCTAGATTGTTTAAAAAATAAAAGGAACAGTATGGGAACTCAGAATGGAAAGGTATGTTGAAATGAACTTGAGTTACTGCTGTCAATGTATGATTTCTGCAAAAAAATAAAAAAATATATTAAAATTTTAAAAAATATAGTGTAAATGAAATAAAAGATAATGTTGCAATTCAGGGTGTATTAGAAACAACCTTTGTTCTTGGAACTCTAATGGCCACATTACTTGGTGGATGGTTGGTTTTAGATCATAAAGAAGAATGGAATGCAATAAACCAACATACGTAACCCTTCTAAGTTCCCGATACAGCTCCTTTTATCGTTTCAACTCCCTTTGAGCAAAGGCCTGCACCAGCCGCATTGCTAGATTATTTAGAAAATAAAAGGAACAGTATGAGAATTGAGAATGAAAAGGTATGTTGAAATTACAGACTCATTTAGATCATAAAAAAGATTTGAATGCAAACAGAGTGATACGAACAATCTAGAAATGTTAAGTAAAGAATAGAGTCTAAGTAACATCACTCATCTTGAATGCGATGATGAAGGAGTGTGGCCTGTCATGAACAATACACACTATATCATCATCGCATTGAAGACGTCTCAATGATCAGGCCAGATCTATCTAGAGTTGTAGAAAGGTTCCATTGCTTTGTTTTTTGGACACCGTCTAATAATGGTAGTAGAGGTTTTCAAAATTAAGTAATGGAACCGTTCTACAACTTTAGATAGATTTGCCCTAACATTGAGCTTTAAGTTATTAGAAACCAGATTCTTACTATCGTTTATATTGCTCCCTTAGATGTGATGAGCATACATATTAATTATGTAGATTCTACGACATTAGAGAGCTAATCGTGCATGAATGAAATCATATTAAACTTATAATAACAATGCAATGAACTACCATCCTTTCTACCCTAGCCAACAACAACATATTATTCAGCCTTAAATCTCTAACCTACCAACATTCATTGAAGACGAAGACCCTAAATTCAAGTATCGAACCTACAAATTATACTTGATAATTGTTTCTGGATTTTGACAAAGAGCAAAGATGAATCAACAATGGATGAACAACACCAAAACAAGTTTATGCTCATACTTGAAAGTGGTGTCCATTCATCCAACGTTGATACTTCTTCCATCTTTCATACTTGGATGTTTTAGCCTAAATATTCGCACACATATTCGCCACTTATCTTCATTATACTCTTAATACAAATGCAACATAATTCTTATATCAAAAATACATCATACATATATATAAAGCAAACAGAGTGATACAAACAATTTACAAATGTTGAATGCGATGATGAAGGAGTGTGGCCTGTCATGAACAATACACACTATATCATCATCGCATTGAAGACATCTCAATGATCAGGCCAGATCTATCTAACGATGTAGATGGGTTCCATCGCTTTAACTGGACCCCGTTTTCTAATGATGTTTAATCTTGATTATTGATAGAACCATTAAACATCGTTAGAAAATGGGGTCCAGTTAAAGCGATGGAACCCATCAACATCGTTAGATAGATCTGCCCTGATAATCGAGCTTTAAGTTCTTAGCAACCAAATTCTTACTATCATTTATATTGCTCACTTAAATGTGACGAACATACATATTAGTTATGTAGGTCCTACAACATTAGAGAGCTAATCATGAATCAATGAAATCATATTAAATTTATAGCAACAATGCAATGAAAATATTTTCATTGTAACTAAATACATGAAAAAACTCTTTAAGTTCTTGATATGTTTATTGTACTTCAACCTAATCCTAAGATAAAATATTTTCATTGTTTCTGTATTTTGGCAAAGAGGAAAGATGTATCAGTAATGGATGAAACACCAGAACAAGTTTATGTTCATAATTGAAAGTGGTGTCTTTTCATCCATCTCGGATACTTCTTCCATCTTTGATACAGATACATATTATGTTCATACTTGAAAGTGGTGTCGGTTCACCCATCCTTGATACTTCTTCCATCTTTGATACTTGATGTTTTAGCCTAAATATTCGCACTAAAACTAAAAGACAACCATCAACCCTAACAATAAAAAACACAAATATACAGATCATACATAAACCCTAACACTAAATAACACTAATTAAATAAGCACAAACAATGAAATAATCAGATAAACCAAAAAAACAACTAAATAATCAGATAAACCAAATCATCTGTCAAACTGTCACAATTCGTAATTTCAGGTCCTTGTTCAGATGTCAAAATTTCATTATTCATCTCGAAAGTTACTATTCATCAGTTACTATTCACTGATCACTATTCATCATTTTACTATTCATCGTTTTTTGTGTCAGTTTGAGATTTCGAGAAGCGTTCAGAAAATTTACTATTCACATGATACTATTCATTTCCGAAGAGAAAACACTATTCATGTATTTTATTCATTTCATCGTAAATTTAGTTTACGGGTAATTAAATTCGCGTAACCAGTCAGGTTAAGCTGCGAATTCAAGCATCATCAGTAGGGACACTTCATATGGACTAGAAATGGCTTACATATCATTACAATAGCATTTGCGTACTATTCCACTCGTAGAATATTCAAAGTAATATTTTTAGTATAATTAACGATTTACGTATATTTATTTTAAATAAACGCTAACACGCGATCAATAAATGTGATTAACACATCTGACACTCCCCACAATGGTCCCGATATATTTTTACATCTCTTACAACATCACAAATATTATATTATTAATTTTCCCGGTGTTTTCAAATTAATTGCTCCGTTTTCCGGTCGGGGCTTATAACTCCGTCGGTTTGCGTTATTTCAACCCGATAATTATTTTAACACCCAATTCTCATCAGGAATGTAAATTTATCACATTTTATTTGGTACCGTTAAATTTTATTTCCAGCAAACTCGGTACCCGGTATATCCTAAAACTCAAAATATCTAACCTAAATATTACAAAAGTCTTGCAAATCTTTTCCTCCCATTTAATTTCCCCCTAAAATGTGGATCTTGCCCCCTAGGTCTTAAATATTGTTTACTTGACCAAGACTAATATACATCAAGACTTTAGATATTTTTCCTTTCATTTTTCACATCTTTCTTCACAAGTAAACTAGCCAAATGCTCTCATCTTTTTCCTTCTCTGTACCATTTTTGGCCAACAACAAGAAAACATCAAGGATCCATTAATTTTTGAAGATCAAGTCATAAACAAGCTCCATTAGTGATCCTTGTTAGGGTTTTGAAATATAAACTCAAGGTTTTATGGGTTTTCATCTTCAAAACTCACCAATCCTTCAAAGTAAGTATGTCAAACTATTTTTCATAATATTACCAACTTATTATAATGTTCATATGGTTTTTATACAAGATCTACATTTATATGTTAGTTATACCACTCCATTTTATACATGTATAACTTTTGAGCCCTAGAAATAGATTATGGGTAGATCCGTGTTAGATCCACTTGATTTGTGATGTTTAGGAACCCATGACACCCTAAGAAGGTGTATGGTAAGATTATACTAGATTTGTGGTGATTGAAAGTGTTTTGGTTGAATTTGAAACTAGATTGGAACCCTAGAAATGATTTTTGAAACTATATATATACCTACTGTCCTTATTTTGAAAACGTGGGAAAATCAGTAGATGGTGGGAAATTTTCGATCAAAGATTTAGAAAATACTTTCAAAAACGAAGCCGTGGGCGAAAGAACGGATTAAAACGAGCTTATAACGAAGGAGATATGATTTTTGCAAGTTTAACGACGAAAACTATTTTCTGAAAATTTAACGTGCTGTTGGACGATTTTCGACGGACAAATAGAGGCGTTAGGCTTAACCTAGAGGAGCCGAACTATCAAAAATATATTAATACATGTTAAGATGAATCCGTGGATATAAAGAACGAGGAAAATGAACTTAAAACGACAAAGATATACACGTTTCAAAATCGACGAAACTATATTATTTTTGCAGCTACAATTGGAAATAATAAACTACGTACTAAATACTATATTTTCTAGAAATATTGTTAAAGAGCTATATTCTTAACCAATGAAGTACGTATGACCCAAGGCTTATTTATACGACTAATTGACATTATTTTAAGGTTTTCAAAACGAGGAATATAACACTAACATTTTATATACGATATATTACGAAAAGTTTTTATAAGTCTAGTGGGACTTATTTTTCCTAAGTATGGAAAATACTTTACTTTGACAATAATTAGTATTTTCAAGTTACGAGTGGTATAGGTATCATGTGCATGAACGTTCACTGCATCATTTCATGATCTAAAGTAGATCATATTCATTCATTTAGGTTGCGGCTAGTGTTCGCGCCTTGTTGTCCCGATCATTTCACCACATTGTACTATCACTTCAGGTGAGTTTTCATAGCCCCGTTTTCAATTACTTATTTGATTTCAAATCCCACGGGGGAGAATACATTGCATCAGTTATTTTTGTACATGCCCAAGTATTAAATTCCATACATTGCTTAAGTTGCCTTACTACCAAGTTAAGTCCCCTTCATTATCATGGACCGTTAATTATAATGCCAAGCGAGAGTGAGTGAATAGATCTATTGAGGGTGACGCCTCCATCCGTGTTTGGGTTGCTCCAACGGAATTACGGATGCATTTCATGTCTAAACTATTTGAGTGCCTGGTAAACACTCCTTTGGGGCCAATACAATATTATGTCTAGCTTCGGGGTCATGAGCTTAAGAGACACTGTAGCATTTTTGACATTTTGTCGGTTTACTTTGTACTTGTGGCTAATGTACATACGATTTATGTTACAAACCTATGGAATTCACCAACATTCGTGTTGACGTTTTAGCAATGTATTTTTAGGTTATTAAGGTAGCTCCTGCTTGCATGCATTTGGACCTTCATGGAGTCGCGGAGTCGACGCGTCTCACATATATATATTTCCTACACTTATGAAACGTTTGATCTGGATTGAACTTGTTTTTCATAAACTTGCAACAACTTTTTGGGACCTATGTTTTGTAAACTCTGAATGTTTTAATGATCAAACGATGTATTTTTTTTCCAAACGACACTTTAGGTCGTTCAATATAACTGTAATTGTGGTGCTATGACAGTCACCCCCTGGTATTCCATTCCGCTACCATTCAGGTATTTTGGGGGTGTGACACAAACTTAGGGTCAATATAGAAGCGATCTAATTATGTTACCATATGCTTCCGATCTAACTTAGGGTCAAACTTAGGGTGTAGTAGTGAGAGAGAGAAGGAAAGAACAAGGCAGCTGTGTGTGATTGTCGGATAGAGATTAAGTATATGTTGGAGTGTGTGAAGTGTGTTTGAGAAGCTTTGTAAATAATATATATTATAAGTGATGTGTGTTATAATATATATTAATTATAAGTGTTGACCGGTCAATGTGTGTAGGTGCTAATGCTTAAATTGATTGTACGTATAGCTTAATTTGTTGTATTTACTTAAAATATATAGATAAGTTTAAAATGACTAAAAGTATAAAAACTAAAAGTATTAAAAGTTTCAAGATCGGAATCAGATCCTACGCAGGATCGTTTTCGTCTTTGCAAGATCATGATCGTATGATCGGATCAGGATCGTAAGATCCTACTAGCTATAATGTCATTTTCTTAATAGTATCGCTCTCTTTAACTTGCAATTTCCTTGTAAAATCGGATACATGAACTTGCATGCATGCCTACCTTAACTCATTAGTACTTGTTTGAGTCAAATGCGTGTATCGAGTCACAATCAATGTTTTGCAGTATTGAATGGATGAGTTACACCACCGCCAATCTCATTAACTCTCTAGAACCGACTCACACGACCGCCACACTTCACCACCTTATCTCGCCGTGGTTCCACCAACCATGGATCCTCCACGCCATCACCGTCATCAAGACAAGGGAACTGTATGGGAGATTTTGTTTGCTTCGTTTGTTTGGTTCGAGATAACCAATACATATTTTATATTACTTACAAGCTCGAGAACTCAACAATAACTCGAGTCGAACTTATATAAGATTGAGCTCAACTCATTAAACCTTTCCAGCTCATTTGATAGGCTTTCAATCTCTAAAATTTTAATCAGGCGCTCAAGATCTCAACATCCGACTCTAATTTTTCCCCAAAAATCTCAATCTCACGCTCAAGATCCCGCCTCTTTTTCCCCAAAATCAAAACACTAACACTTACACTAGTCAGATCTATCTTCTCTCTATTCATCTCTTCTCCTTCTCTCTAGAATCGACTCACACCATGCATCGCCACACTTCACCGCCTTATCTCGCCGTGGTTCCACCAACCATCGATCCTCCACGCCATCACCGTCATCAAGACAAGGGAACTATATGGGAGAGTTTTTTTGCTTCGGTTGTTTGGTTCGAGATAACCACCACATCCACCACCATCACAGTCAAGCCTCCATCACCCTCTCGATCATGTTATCCGGGATCGAGAAAGTTTGAACTCGGCTTGAGCTTGACTCGAAAAGCTCAATTTATCTTTAAAGATGTGTTTTCTGACACAAATTAAAATTGAAATATAATATAACCTAAGAATTGAATTCGGTTTGACTTCAGCTCGAAAAGCTTGATACATTCATAAATAAATATTTACACTTACTACACTTAAAAAAAATACATATTTTATATTACTTACAAGCTTGACAACTCAACAATAACTCTAGTCGAACTTATATAAGATTGAGCTCAACTCATTAAACATTTCAAGCTCATTTTTCCCCAAAATCAAAACACTAAAACTTACACTAGTCAGATCCTGCTCGTAATTTTTCCCCAAAAATTTCAATCTCCCGCTCAAGATCCCTCCCTTTTTCCCTCAAAATCAAAACACTAACACTTACACTAGTCAGATCTATCTTCTCTCTATTCATCTCTTCTCCTTTTCTCTAGAACCGACTCACAACATGCATCGCCACACTTCAACGCCTTATCTCGCCGTGGTTCCACCAACCATCGATCCTCCATGCCATCAGCGTCATCAAGACAAGGGAACTATATGGGAGAGATTGTTTGCTTCGGTTGTTTGGTTCGAGATAACCACCACATCCACCACCATCACAGTCAAGCCTCCATCACCCTCTCGATCATGTTATCCAGGATCGAGAAAGTTTGCACTCGGCTTGAGCTTGACTCGAAAAGCTCGATTTATCTGTAAAGATGTGTTTTCTGACACAAATTAAAATTGAAATATAATATAACCAAAGAATTGAATTCGGTTCGACTTCAGCTCGAAAAGCTTGATACATTCATAAATAAATATTTACACTCAATACACTTAAAAAAATAAAAATAAAAAATAAAAAAACATATTTTATATTACTTATAAGCTCGAGAACTCAACAATAACTCGAGTCGAATTTATATAAAATTGAGCTCAACTCATTAAACAATTCAAGCTCATTTTTCCCCAAAATCAAAACACTAACACTTACACTGATCCCGCCCCTAATTTTTCACCAAAAATTTCAATCTCTCGCTCAAGATCCCTCCCTTTTCCCCCCAAAATCAAAACACTAACACTTACACTAGTCAGATCTATCTTCTCTCTATTCATCTCTTCTCCTTCTCTCCAGAACCGATTCATACCACCGCCACACTTCACCGCCTTATCTCGCCGTGGTTCCACCAACCATCGCTCCTCCACGCTATCACCGTCATCAAGACAAGGGAACTGTATGGGAGACTTTGTTTGCTTTGGTTGTTTGGTTCGAGATAACAACCAGCATCACAGTCAAGCCACCATCACCCTCATCTCACCTATCATATTCTGTTCATGGGTATGCTTAAACACATATTTAATTTATACTTTCTTAAATGTGTAATAGAATATAAAATGATTTAAATTGATTTCCCTGGATTAAACTAGCCTAAAACATGTTTTTGATTATAAATTCGTGTTGTGGTAATCGTTGCAGGTAGACTTATTAAGACGAAATAGTTTTCCTGTTTATTGGAATGAAGACAATCGACGTGTTCTAAGAGGCTACTTTTTTGCTCGTAAAGGGAGTCTTGATTGGTTTCCACTCCGGGAGGATGTTACTGAACAGTTAGAGTTTGCTTATCGCAGTTGCGTAAGTTATCTATCAAAAGATTAACATAACATCTGTTATATAGAAAATTAACTCAAATATGGTTGTTTTTTGTCAAACTGTTTCATTTGTACCAAATGTTAGTGATTTGCTTGCTTGGTAATGTGTTTGACATTTATTCGTTCCACGTTTGGCACTGCATAAAATTGCAACCAATTGTATATTATTTGTTGCCCGAGTCGATATGCAACCCGTATGTTTGTTTTTGAGGCTAAACTTATATTTGGGACATCTAATGTTGTCGTCTTTTATGTTAGCATTAATCACGTTACTTTTTTCTTGCAGGGGGTACATGCTATTTTCACGGGTGAGGATGATACATGGGATGCCTGGCTAAAAATTCCATCAGATGGATTTTTTATGCTTATTAATTTTTGAGGCGTGGGTATGCTGCATCTCAGTCACCAAAGCCAACCAATGTATTTTTTTACGGTTTCATGGTTGGCAGATCTTATATTATGCAGCGTTATTAGTGCCTTAGTTTCTTACATTTCCCATATTTTTTTTGCAGAAAGAAACTGGCATTAGACTTAGATGTAAGCCACTTTTTATGTTGTTAACAATTTCATTTTCTAATGATAACACCATTCTATTTCTTAATTTATATTGCAGGTGACCACTCCAATGGCCATTGAAACTTTGGAAAACGTACCAGTAATGGAAAGAGTGGTAAGTAATAAAACATCCACCTTTGATTTTTTTTAGTTTTACGTACATGACTAATGTACCGTGTTTTATATATACATATAGGAACCTGTTAAAACTATCGGACATACGAAAACGCTTGAGCTACGACAAACCGGTTCTACAGGTTACACCACCAGCTATGATACCAAATATTAGTGAACAAAATGCAGGACTAAATATATATATTTGCTTCATTTATATACGTTCTGTTATATATATATATATATATATATATATATATATATATATATATATATATATATATATATATATATATATATATATATACATACTAGCAGTAGTAACTCTGCTCCAGCAGTACTAACGTGGTACTAGTATTTACTCTCCTATCATGTTTGTGCAGATAGTTGAACCAGTGGCTCATCTAGTTATGTTATGTTGTGAGCTTTGACATGTTCTAGTCCTGCTCTCATCCTGATGTGTTGATATGCAGCAACCTACATTTTCAATGCTTTTATATCCAGATGATGAGATTAGATCAATGGGAGAAAAACTTGTAAGTTTAACTGCAAATTTTATTAGTATGTTCATTGTTTTGGATTAAAAGTCTTCATGATGTTGTTTGAATTACTCCTGATCATGTTTGTGTTAATATTGCTTAGATGGATTTAGTGCAGCTCATGAACTTCAAAGAAAATGTGGCCAAGTATTTACTACTGCTAGTACAAAAGTTACTACTGCTAGTTAAAGTTGGTACTGCTCAGAGATTAAGACCGCTCGAAGTTGCTACTTGCTTATGGAAAAGATTATAGATACTTATAAAGAAACTATTGTAAGCCGACTAGGACTCCTTGGTGTATAAAAGGATTTCCAATTTTATATTTTGTTCAGTTATATACATTCCAATTTCATTGTATTTGAATTTGAATTGATATATATTTGAATTGTTTTGATATATATTGATTTTTTAAATGTGACTAAAAGATGCATATAGTCACACTTATTAACACTTTTGGTCACTGTTTGCTTTTGTCGTTGTGTGACTAAATATTACCGAAGGCCACACAAACATAAAATTCACGTGGCCATTAGATAATCTATAGTCACACAAAATACACATTTCTTCACTTTAAACAACATATGGTCACACTTATTTACACTTTTAGCCACTGTTTGATTAATGGTATGTGACTAAATACCCAAAACAAACATGCTTTGTATGACTAAATATTACAAAAGGCCACACAAACATAAAATTTACGTGGCAATAGTCACACAAAATACACATTTCTTCACTTTAAACAGCATATGGTCACACTTATTAACACTTTTGACCACTGTTTGCTTAATGGTATGTAACTAAATACCCAAAACAAACATGCTTTGTGTGACTAAATATTACAAAAGGCCACACAAACATAAAGTTCATGTGGCCATTGGATGATCAATAGTCACACAAAATACACATTTCTTCACTTTAAACAGCATATGGTCACACTTATTAACACTTTTGGCCACTGTTTGCGTAATGGTATGTGACTAAATACCCAAAAAAAACATGCTTTGTGTGACTAAATATTACAAAAGGCCACACAAACATAAAATTCATGTGGCCATTGGATGATCAATAGTCACAAAAAATACATATTTCTTCACTTTAAACAGCATATGGTCACACTTATTAACACTTTTGGCCACTGTTTGCTTAATGGTATGTGACTAAATACCCAAAACAAACATGCTTTGTGTGACTACATATAACAAAAGGCCACACAAACATAAACTGCATGTGGCAATTGGATGATCAATAGTCACACAAAATACACATTTCTTCACTTTAAACAACATTTGGTCACACTTATTCACACGTTTGGCCACTTTGTGTTAAATTGTATGTGACTAACTCCAAAAAAATAACACCCATTGTGTGACTAAATCATCACAAACGTCACATTTATTGTATAAAATGTGGCCATTGGATTATCAATAGTCATACAAAATACACATTTACTTGAATATATCATCTCAAATGTCACATATATTATATATTTATGTGGCCAAAGGACGAACAATAGTCACTCTCAAAAAATATTCGTGTGACTATAAGGTGTTTACGGTCAATGATAATGACTAATCCAACAAAACTTGCGCCTAATTTGTCACACATATTCGGGGTTTTGGTCACTCTTTTTCAATGGAAAAGGCCACGAACTCAACAATGTGACCATATGCCACCTACGGTGGCGGGACTTTTAGTGACACACAACGAAAAAAACGTGTGTGACTATAGGCATATCGTCACACATTTTTTGCGTGACCAATACAACTTTTTGTACCAGTGTCTTCCTATGTCGAGCCGAAAACTAGCTCCTAACATAGCCTCCTTAGTAGTCACTTATGCATTCAATTTAACCATTAAAATCGTAGTACACATCTGATTCATGTTTCTTAAGACGTTCAAGCATGTTACCAATTGGAGATTAGCTAGTTTTCTTAAGCCTAACATCGAAATCATTCATCCAACAAAAATTAATAACAAACAATTAATCAATAATCAATACCTAGGTTTGATTACATCTAAGTAAACACAAATAAACCTAGCCTAGCATGTTAATGTAAAGACAATGATAAGATAGAATCAAACAACACATAGACATATTGAATGATTATTGGAAGACTTATCTTTAATTAATCATGGATGAAAGAAGGGTTTGAAACCCTTAAAAAAATTTAAAATTCGTCCTAGTGTTCATGGTGAAGTTCCTCCAAAAGTTATCTCTTTAATGAATGAAAATTAGAAAACTATATATAGAAATTACATTCTGACGGCGTCACGTTATACATGTGACGCCAAAAACTCACCGCCAATGCTTCCCTCGGATTAGATAGATCCAGATCTGACGCCGTCCCCTTTTGTTCTTCACTGGCCGTCGCCTTATAGAATGTACGTGACGGCCTAGGTGTCACAAAGGGTGACACCATCACTCTTTAAATCAAAAAAACCTTCTAGCGCGTCTCATGTAAACTTTATATCCACCTCTTTGCCAACACGTATGGCCGTCACCTATCGAATGTGACGCTGTCAGGTACTGTTTCCAGCTTAATTTGGAGATTTTGTCATTTTCTTCACTTTACGCTCCAAAAACGTCCAAAATGCTGCCTTTTCCAGATTTCTTCTCCAAAGAACCTAAAATGGCAAAAGGAATGATTTGAGGCAATGTTTGATCAAATAATCACGACTTAGGGCTTAAATGACCCCCTAAAAGCGTAACACTTTTCTCCTCATCACCAAAGATCTCAATAAGAACACTTGACACTTTTGCACTGGTGAGTCATTATCAAGGACCCCAGTTGCACATTTGAGAGTCCTATGTAGATCTTTGCAATCTACCAGAACATTCATGAGAATTATCAGTGATTGAATGGAACAGCCCTAAAAGCAGGTCACTTAGGTAATTCCTTGTGGATTACGCTTAGTGGTCGCAGCAGTTACAAACGGTCTACAGTCGTGGAGTGTTCTCCAGCGACTCACCCAATTGTTGATCTACTTAGGTAGATCGTGTAAGTCCTCTCGGGGATTGCTGATTGGGAACGGTCTTGGTAAGGGTTAGAAGGAGTCTTCACACTATGTTGTTGACGATCTCTAAATTCCAAACTGTTGGGATTATACTAACAGTTACCACGGCTAAGTATGAAGATTACAACTGCTGAAGAATGCACTAGCAGTGGAAACTCATTACCACTGCTAGTACATATTATTACCACTGCTGTTAGGATAACTGTTAGGAAACTTGTAAAGATAAATATAGAATAGATCTTGTATATATCTTATTCTATTAGAGTTATATGTATCTTGTAGAAGAGGATTCCTTGTGCTATAAAAGGAGGTCCTAGGTTAAGGTTAGACATATGTTTTTCTTAGAGCTTCAAGGTTGTAACCCTAGTTATACAAAGATCACTCGTATTATTATTATTAATAATATTGGAGATAACCGTTTGATACATACATTATTCTCATTCATATACAACTGTTTCATTCACAATTAAACTTCTAAGTATTACTAAGTAGATTCCGCATACTTAGTGACATAACTCAAAGTATCATTCTAACACAGATCAAGGTATTTAGATCCATCAAGTGGTATCAGAGCCAGGTTTTGATACTTTGATTTAGAAGACCCCAAGTTCACACAGAAGATTCAATGGAGACAGAAACTAGTCAGTCCAACATTGCTGCTAAGCTTCCCAAGCTTAAGTTGAATGACTATGAGATGCGGAGGCTTACGATCGAACAATTCTTTATGGTACAAGACTATGCACTTTGGGAGATCATTATGTTTAGAAATTCTTTCAAACCTGGTACTACCTCAGAAACAATTGATGGCAAGGAAGTACTAAAGATCAACACTGGACTAGTCACCAATGATGAAAGACTTCAGATGAATAATGATCTGAAGGCCAGAGGCTTGCTGTTAATGACACTTCCCAGAGATCAAATTCTAGCCTTCAGCAACTACAAGACTGCACAAACTTTATTTGAGGAGATCTGTAATGTTTTTGGTGGTAATGATTCCACCAAGAAGACACAGAAGACCTTGTTGAAACAGACTTATGAAAACTTTGGTTCAACAAGTAATGAATCAATTGACAGCATCTTCACAAGGCTTCAAAAGATTGTTACTCAACTCACAGTGTTTGGAATTGAGGTGGAAAGGGAAGACCTCAATCTAAAGTTCCTAAGAAGTTTACCCTCTGAGTTTGGTACAAATGTTGTAGTATGGGAAGACAAGCCAGAATTGGAGACTATGAAGCTTAATGATTTGTACAATAACTTTAAGGTTATTGAACAGAGGTTGAAGAAAGCTGGCAAACTAAGTTCAGGATCAGGGAATTTAGCACTCATATCATCATCTGTTGAGGATAGTTCAGATGACGAGAGTGATAGTGATGATGATGATGCTAACATTGTTGTTTCCACTGGCAGTGGAGGTGTTTCCACTGCTAGTTCAAAAAGACAGATTGCTAGTCTTAGTGATTCTACTTTTTATGCTTTTTTGTCAAGTCAGATGAATGCTTCAATTCTCACACATGAGGACTTGGATCAAATTGATGAGGATGACCTGGAAGAGATGGACATTAAATGGCAGGTTGCATTACTAAGCTTAAAGGCAAAGAAGTTTTGGAGGAAGATTGGTAGGAAGATTACCATAAATGGCAATGAAACTGTAGGTTTTGATAAAAAGAAGGGGGAGTGCTACAACTGTCATAAGAAGGGGCACTTTGCCAGGGAATGCAGGAAACCAAAGAAGCCTGATAACAGGTCAACTTGGTAGGACAAGAAGAAAGAACCTTCAACTGAAGAACCAAAGGTGCTATTGGCCGTTGATGGAGTGAGCTATGATTGGAGCTATATGGCTGTGGATGAAGAAGATGGTTCAGAGTCTGCAATGATTGCTACTGAGCTTGCACTTATGGCTTTTTCTAACTCTGAGGTACAAATTAATAATGCTTGTTCTAAAAATTGTAAGGCTTTAAAAGATTATGAGAAACTTAAAGAACAATATGACGAACAATTGCTAGAGTTAAATCAAACTAATTATAACTTAGCAAATCATAAAAGAGGTCTTGTTGTTTTAGAAACACAATTAGAGCATTATAGAGCCAATGAATCTAAGTTCAATGATGATATTGCTGTTTTAAAAAGAGACTTAGATTATAAGGTTGCTGTGAATAAGGCTCTTAGGGAAGAGTTAGAGAAGGTTAAAAGGGCCAATGAGAATATACAGATAACTTCTAATACACTAGATCATCAATCCAAGTGTATTGACAAAATTTGGGAGACCCAAGTTGTAAACAAAGCCAAATCGGGAGTAGGATATAAATCAGTTCCACCACCTCTAAGAGGTGTTCCATCACCTCCTGGTATTGACTTAGCACACACAAGATTAGAAGAGTTCCAGGAACCAACCATGACCTATAGACCAAAATTTGTTAAAGAAGGTGCTATTGAAAAGGTTCAGGTTGAGGTTGATACATTTAATAGTGCTAGTGATTCATCTCTTAAAGATGAATGTTTGAATGTTGAGTCTAAAACTAGTGTTCCTGAGTGTGTTCATGTGGAAGTTAAAAAGAGTATTCCTGAAGTTGTCAAAGAAAAGCCTAGGACACAAGCTAATTACTCTAGGCCCACAACTAGATATTCAGAGATGTACAGAAGTAGGTCAACAACTCCTAGGGGGAATAAGAGGAGTTGGAATCATGTTAAATCTAGGCAATTTGGTAGTGACTTTGTGTTTAACAACAAACCCTGTCGATACCAGGGTGAATGGAAATAATGCTAATAACTTTACTCACCCAAATCCACTAAGCAAGATGATTCCCAGGTCTGTTTTGCTTAACTCTGGCATCAAAACTCTTTCCACTGCTAAACCAGCAGTTGCCACTGCCAGAAATATAAACAGAATTTACCCTAAGTCCCATGTTAAAAGTGCAAAACCTATTACAACTTTTGTTAAATCTGCACAAACAGGGAAATAGACCTATTTTGAAAAAAAAGTTTACAATAACCACAAGTGGATACCTAAAATTTCAAAACCAGCAGTTTCCACTGCTAAGCCAGCAGTTACCACTGCAAGGCCAAAAGTTTCCACTGGTGGTTCTGTGAACAACAAAAGGGTAAATGTGGTAAATGCTGTTAAGGCCTCCGCACGTTGGGAATGGAAACCAAAAGGATCTATCACCTCAAACAATCCCAATGGTGTATCAATGACTTTGACAGATATAATTATATTGATACACGAGGCAGATCCAAGTCATTTGTGGCTTGGGTCCCCAAAAGGAACTAATTCCTTTATTTTATGTGCAGGGACATTCAAAGCCTAAAGATGATCAAGGATATTCAGACAGTGGATGTTCCAGGCACATGACTGGCAATAAGTCCTATCTTTCAGATTTCAAACCTTATGATGGACAATTTGTCAGCTTTGGAGGTGGTATTGGTGGCAAAGTTTCTGGCAAAGGAACAATCAAGGCTGGAAACTTGGATTTTGAGAATGTGTATTATGTGAAAGAACTCAAGTACAACCTCTTCAGTGTGTCACAAATGTGTGACAAGAAACATAAAGTTCTATTCACAGAAGATGAATGCTATATCTTATCTAAGGATTATAAGCTCCCTGATGAAAGTGATATTTTGCTTAAAATCCCTAGAAAAGGCAATCTATATAGCATAGACATGAAGAATATAGTGGCTAAAGATGATGTTACTTGTTTGCTTGCAAAAGCCACTTTGGATGAATCCATGGTTTGCCACAGAAGACTTGGTCATGTTAACTTCAAAACCATTAACAATATTGTGAAAGATGGTCTAGTCAGAGGTTTACCAGAGAAGAGATTTGAAAATGACCAAACATGTGTTGCATGTCTTAAAGGCAAGCAATACAGAGCTTCATGCAATACCAAGGCATATAATTCAATTGATCATCCACTTTACATGCTGCATATGGACTTGTTTGGTCCTACATCAGTGAGCAGCATAAATTTGAAGATATATTGTCTTGTTGTAACTGATGACTTTAGTAGATTTACATGGGTTTTCTTTTTAAGAACCAAGGATGAAACCACTGGTATCTTTAAGACATTCATCACTGAAGTTGAAAACCAAGTTGATAAGAAGATCAAGATCATCAGATGTGACAATGGGACAGAGTTCAAGAACAAAGTTATGGATGATTTCTGCAGAGACAAAGGTATTAAGAGAGAATTCAGTGTTGCAAGAACTCCTTAACAAAATGGAGTTGCTGAAAGAAGAAACAGAACACTAATTGAGGCTGCTAGAACCATGATAGCTGATGCGTGGGAATTGCACCAGGCTTTACCTCTCGATGGATCTCGAGAAGCTTACAACCCCCACCAGGCGGTGTACCTGATCATTGTAGTATAGTATAGTGACAAGTACCGGGGGATTGATCGTTCAACTCAGGAATAGTGGCGCTAGGATTAAAAAGCCTAAAAACTAGGTCTAGAGGTGAGGGATGATTCTTTTTTGTATTTTTTATATTTTATAAAAGCAAGTAAAATCTCGGGTATTGGAAGAGTGGGCGGAATTAGTTGCTAGTCAATTAACCCAATTACTAAGATGCAATCAAAATAAAATAACAAAAAATGAAAATAAACTAATTTAACTAGTGGTGTGAGCAATATATGGGAGAAATGTGTTTACTTAGATTTCACTACTCCCTAGATATCTTTTACAGGTTAATTACTTGTTATAGTTGCGTGGATGACAGATTGTATTCCTTAATACCATTCATGGGGTGGCGTACTTACTTCCCCAATCCTATAAGCTCCTACTTCACTCCTATGTCGAGCCGGCTAAGAAGCTCCTAACATGGGATCACTAGAATTCGCTCATGCATTAAATACAATCATAAAAACCTAGTACACATCGGTTCATGTTTCTTAAGACGTTCAAGCAAGTTACACAATGGAGATCTGCCAGTTTTCTTAAGCCTAACATTGAAATCATTCATCCATTACAACTATAAACAAGCAATCAACCTTTAATCAACATCTAGGTTTCATTACATCTAAGCAAACACATGAAAGATCTAGCCTAGCATGATAAAATCAAGACAAGCATAAGATATATTTAAACAACACATAGACATATTGAATAAATTGAAATAAGACTTATCTTAATTGAACATGAAAGGTTTCAAGGGGTGAAAAACCTTGAAAATACAGTTACAAATGACCTAGGGTTTATTAGGTTCGGCCCTAGTATTCTCCACACAAGTTCCTCTTTTAATGAATGAAAAATAGAAAAGTATATATGGATTCTGTGAGGTGACGGCATCAAGAGTAAATTTCTGACGCCGTCATCTCGCCGCCAATAAAGTTCGTGGACTGCCTAGATCTGGGTCTGATGCCGTCATGTGTAATCCTGCTCCAGGCCGTCACCAAAAAAACTCTTGACGCCCTACTTCTGACGCCGTCACGTTTTCTCTGGGTCGTCATGCATTTTGCTCCTGACGCCGTCATATTTTCCTTCTTGACGCCGTCAGGTACTGTTCCCAGCATGGAAAATTATGTCTCTGTCGTTTTCTTCACTTTTATGCTCCAAAAACGTCCAAAATGCTTCCTTTTCCAGAATTCACTCCCAAAGTACCTAAAATCACAAAAGGAACGATGTAGGGCAATATTTGATCAAATAAATTCAATTCCGGGCTTAAATGACCCCCTAAAAACGGTTCATTTGTCGCCTCATCAATAGCTGATTCAAAGCTTCCAGTGACTTTTTGGGCTGAAGCAGTTAACACTGCTTGTTACATTCAGAACAGGGTTTTAGTGGTTAAATCAAAGAACAAGACACCTTATGAGCTATTCAGATGAAGACCCCCAACTTTGGATTTTATGAGGCCATTTGGATGCCATGTCACAATTCTCAATACCATTGATCATCTGGGAAAGTTTTAAGAAAAGCCAGATGAAGGCTTCTTTGTTGGATATTCTATGGTTAGCAAGGCTTTTAGAGTCTATAACTTGAGAACAAAGAAGATTGAAGAAAATTTGCATGTTGAGTTTCTTGAAAATAAAACTAACATAGCAAGTTCAGGACCATAATGGTTATTTGATCTTGAAACATTGTCAAATATAATGAATTATGTACCTATTACCTCAAGTACAAGAGACAGTAATCTTGAAGAGACAGAAGAATTCATTGATGAAGATGTATCTTGCACAGACGATGAAGACGATAAAGATCAAATTGTTATGCCACTTTGGGACTTTGTTGACAATAATGAAGACTCACAACCTTCAAAGAATTCTGAAAAGGAAAGTGATGCAGATGTTGTGAATTTTGATGTTTTGAATAAAGAAATTCCTACTAGCAGTGGTAATTCAATTCCCACTGCTACAATAGAAGTTTCCACTGATGGTCCAAATGTGGAAAATTCATCTCAGGAATCACCCAGTGATGATGTTGAGATCTCTAACATGCGAACAACGTATGATATTCCTAGCACATCACATAATTCAATTCACAAAGTGCATCCACTTGAAAATGTTATTGGTGAATTACAATCAGGTGTCAAGACAAGAAGGCAGACTAAGAAAGATGATGTTCATGGGTTCATTAGTGAAGTTTATGAGTCCAAGAAGCATAAAAACAAGAATGAATGTTTGTTTTTCTGTTTTCTATCACAAGTGGAGCATAAAAATGTTTATAAGGCTTTAGAAGAATCTAGCTGGGTTGAAGCTATGCAAGAGGACTTGTTGCAGTTAAAACTTCAAAAGGTTTGGGTTCTTTGTGATTTACCTGATGGTATAAAGGTGATTGGTACTAAGTGGGTTTTCAGAAACAAGAAAGATGAAAGAGGTATTGTTATCAGGAACAAAGCTAGATTGGTTGCTCAAGGATACACTCAAGAGGAGGGTATTGAATATGAAGAAGTTTTTGCTCCTATTGCAAGGATTGAGGCTATTAGATTGTTTCTAGCCTATGCATCCATTATGGGCTTTACTGTCTATCAAATGGATGTTAAGAGTGCCTTCCTGTATGGAAAGATTGATGAGGAGGTCTATGTCTCTTAACATCCAGGCTTTGAAGATCGTCAACACCCTAATAAAGTGTATAAAGTTGTTAAGGCTCTTTATGGCTTACATCAAGCTCCAAGGAAGTGGTATGAAACCTTAGCTACATATCTGTAGAATAATGGGTTTCATAGAGGAAAGATTGATCAAACTTTGTTCATCAAGAAAGACAAGGGTGATATTCTACTTGTTCAAGTATATATTGATGATATCATCTTTGGATCTACTAGACAAGAGATGTGCAAAGAGTTTGAAAAGTTGATGAAGGATGAATTCCAAATGAGTTCTATGGGAGAACTTACTTTCTTTTTGGGGCTGCAAGTTCAACAAAGGAGAGATGGCATCTTTATTAGTCAAGACAAATATGTGACTGAGATTATAAGGAAGTTCAAATTTACTGATGCAAAACCTTCAAATACCCCTGCTGATAAGACTACTCATCTATTGTTGAAGAATGCTAGTGGAGCAGATGTTGATGTGCACACTTACAGATCTATGATTGGTTCTCTGATGTATCTCACTTCATCAAGACCAGACATTATGTTTGCTGTATGTGCTTGTGCAAGATTTCAAGTTACTCCAAAGACATCACATATGACAACAGTAGAGAAGATTTTTAGGTATTTGAAGACATATCCTAATCAAGGATTGTGGTATCCAAGAGAATCCCCAATGGAATTGATCACATACTCAGATAGTGATTATGCTGGTGCAAGTTTGCATAAAAGGTAAACTACAGGTGGATGTCAATTTCTTGGATGTAGATTGGTGTCATGGCAGTGCTAGAAACAAACAATGGTGGCTACTTCAACCACTGAAGTAGAATATGTAGCTGCTGCTAGCTGTTGTTCTTAGATCTTATGGCTTCAGAATCAGTTATTGGATTATGGGTAATATTTCATGAACACCATTATCTATTTAGAAAATAGTAGTACCATATGCATTATTAAAAATCCTGTGCAACATACTAAAACTAAACATATTGAAATCAGACATCATTTTATTAGAGATTGTTATGAGAAAAAGCTTATTCAAGTTGTCAAAATTCATACTGATGACAACTATGCTGATTTATTAACAAAAGGGCTTGATGTGGGTAGGTTTCAGTACTTGGTAACAGGTATTGGAATGTTGAACCCATAAATCTTTGATGTCAAATAATTTTTAGTGTTGCAGGATAGTTTTTAGGTACTAATATTGTCTGTATATGTTTGTATAGTTTTCTACTAACTTGTATGCAGAGGAATGTGAGCACAGTGGAAATCATGATACAAACAGTGGAAAGATTTGCTCTCTCAGTGACAAAAGAACATGATAAAAGTACTTTTATTCATTCATTCAAGAGGAAACAAAAGTACAACCATTCAGAGAGTCAAGACACAAACATAACATCACAAAACACAAGGATAAACAACCTAACACCTAAACCTTCAGACTAGCTACTCCATGGGTTTCTTCCCTTTTCCCTCATAATCATGCTTGCCCTTAGAATCCTTCTTTCTCTTGTCATCAAAAGAAAGTTGCTTTCTTGGACAAGCAAGGCCCAACACTTGCTTGGGAGGCTTTGGAAATTGTGAAGGCTTCTCAACAGTAGGCCACTTCATGTTGACTATGGCTGACTCCAAAGCTGTAGTGAGGACTCTTGGAAGCTCCTTGGACAAGGTGTAGGTTGGATCATCATCATCAGAGGAAGAACTTGAATAAAATTCTAGAGATGGAGCAGGAGCAGCTGAAATCTTCTTGTTAGGCTTCATCTTGGAAGATGTAGCTGTTGCAGCACTTGGAGGAAAATATCCACTCCATCCAGCTAAAAGTTCCTCTGAGTCAGAGCAATAACTGATTTCCTCATCAAATGTTTCATCAGATGAGATGTAGATTAAAGGAAACCAACTCATGATGATGATTAGGGTTTGTGATATTGGAGATAAGTTTTGATGCAGAATTATGTGTTTTGTGCCCCCTTTTATAAGCAAAGTCAAGGTCGAAGGATAATTAATGCAAGTTATTTACTCTTATCTGTTTTGGTAGGTTGGAGGAGTAAATTTGGATATTATCAGGTTGACTTTGGAGAGATATTTTTATGAATAGTAACTTGGTCAAAAAGTTACTTTGGGTTAAATTATATTGGTTATGCTTGGTGTTTCTTACTTATGCAGAATATAAACCAATATTGGTTGAGTAATTGGAGTTATAAGGTGTGTATCTCAGACACACAACAAATGGTTATTGATTCACCATGTCTAATCAACATAAGAATCAACTAGTCCAGAGCAAACGACTACTGGTAAAGACTTGTCAAATCCGTTTATGGTTGATAGTTTACCAAAAACTATATGGTCATCAACTTACCATATTCCATGTTATGAAGATTTGGCTAGTCCATAGCAAACGGCTCATGGTAAAGACATATCAAATCCATTTATAGCTGATAGTTTGCTAAAAACTACGATTAGAGCAGCTAATTTTACATGTTTTACTTACCACTGACCTTTGATATTTTGTGAAAATTTACCATTGCTAGTTCACAAGTTACCACTGCAAGTGTAATTTTTACCACTGGTGAACTAGCCGTTACAACTGTTGTATCAGTAATCTTATTTTTAACTAGCCGTTGTAAAATAACCGTTTCCTTATTAATAGGGTAACTTTTTGTGAATTATCCAGTTACCAATTTTAATTTATTCTTTTTCCAAAGATAAATTCTTTCTTAAGATAATTCACATCACGCATACTCCTCAAACCCTATTAGTATAAATTAATCATCATATGGCTTAATTCTTATTCTCGATTACTAACACTTTTATCTTTTTATCACAAAATTATGGCGATTCTAAACTTTGCTGAAGAGCACAACCAAGTGGCCTATTTACAAAAGTTAAACGAAAAGAGTGGCCATGTTTTCCATCAGATTGTCGATTTTCTCAATACAGCCCATATAAGGTATGCTTTAACTGTTAATCCCACAATCTTTGTTTCTCATATCAAACAGTTCTGGAACACTGTGGAGTCCATAACTATTGAACAGGGAGACACACAAGAAACTGTGGAAGCTCTTAGAGCCACAGTGGATGGGGTAACCATTGATGTTACTGAGTCATCCTTGAGGAGAGTTCTCCAATTGGATGATCTCAATGGTATCATCACATTACACAATTCAGATATTTTCAAAAATATTGCTTCCATGGGGTATGATACATCTGATCAAAAATTTACTTTCAAAAAAGGATGTTTTTGTCCCCATTGGAGATTTTTAATCATACTCTTTTGCATTGCCTAAGTCCTAAGAAAACTTCTTATGAGCAATTTGCATCAACCATGGCTTACCCTTTGGTTTGCTTGGCTACTGATAGGACTTTTAATTTTTCAAAGTATATCTTTAATAATATGAAAGGCAAGGTAAAGAGTTCACATAAATTTTTGATGTATCCAAGGTTTGTGCAAGCAATGTTAAATGAATTTCAACTGCAAACCCACAAAAAAGTTTATCAAACCCCCTGTCTTAAGCCAAAAGTTTATCAAAATATGTGTAAGGCTTCAGAACTTTGGAATGGGGAGGTTAAACCACTTTTTCCTGAAATGCTTTCAAAGATTTCACAGGTACAGTGTGAAGATGCAACCATCCAAGTTGTATCCCATCACACACCCAATATTGTAGTTCCACCTATTCAACATACCCCTGCAGTAACTCACACATATGAGAGGAGGCAAAAACAGCCAACTCCTCTCATCTCAACATTGCATGTTGCTGAACCTTTTGGTTTAGGAACAAGCACTGGTGGTTCAAGGCTTCCTCCTTATAACACCCCCAATTCATGGATGCAGCGGAATTCAAACTGGGTGTTACTCGACGGCACAATAGTCACAATAGTAGAAAATGAACTCTAATTGAGTCGTTTTAAAAGATTTATCATTCAAATTATATAAATATCAGAGATTACAAAATGAGGTCCCAGATGGTTCCATGATTACAAATTACATTAGATGAGTTTTCGAATGATAATAAAATTTATAGCCCTCTTGAACATCCGTGCCCTTCCGTGTCATCCTTGATCATCATGAACCTGAAATACATGCTTAAGAGGTCAACACAAAGGTTGAGTGATATTCACAGAGTTTGTTTAATGTTTGAACACAATATGTTGGTAGTGTGAGCTATAGACTCACACCAATGGTTGGAAAACAAAACAGTTATTATCATTCACTAAGCTTATGACACCAAAACGTTAACGTGTACCAATATCAATCGGCAGAGTTATCCCAGTAGGTACTTTGCCGTCATACCCATGTTTCAAATATTAATGCATTTGTTTGAACTTAGTCAATACAAATGGGATTCGTCAATCCCAATAGGCCTATTCACAATATAAGCGCTCACTATTACTAGTGATTAAATGGTTCATAATAAGGGATCTTAGGTTGGCAAGGATGGTACTTAGTGATAATAAAACAATCAGGCAAGCATACAATTTGAAAGCATTGTGTTCGGTTTAAAATAGCATGTATTCCCCCCAAGGGTTTGTAAAACATTGAAGTAAAGGAAAGTGGGGCTATGAACTCACCTTAAGTTAAATAGCAAGTAGTGAATGTAATGGTTGAATCGTGAAGGTTTCTACGAGCAACCTATAATAGAATGTTGCGACTTAGGATTGGAGTAAAGAATATGAAGAATTGCCTATATATGTCTTGCATTTAGTCCATGATGTAGTACTTAGTATAGTGTAAGTCTTTGAAAAGAAATGGTTTATGAAACATGTATAGTTTATATATCGCTTACTACCGTTCGGGCCGATATAATTCAGAAGTCATGTAGTAAACGTTCGAGGAGCCAGGACACTTTAATTCGTAAATCCACAACTCATCTCGACGGCTTACTTAATGAACTCCTCACATGAGGCTCCCTACTATTGTAGTATTTGATAATATATATATATATATATATATATATATATATATATATATATATAGATGTCACAATTCACCATTTCACGTCATTTACCATTTCAGGTCATTTTCCGAAACTTCGACTTTTTACTATTCATAAATCACTATTCATCAAAACACTATTCATCGTTTTACTATTCATCATTTTCGAGGTCAGTTTGATATTCTGAGAAACTTTTTGGAAAATTACTATTCACCGAACACTATTCATTTCCGGAAAAGTTTTCACCATTCGCTTGCATTAATCATTTCATCGTAAATTTAGTTTACGGGTATTCAAATTCGCGTAACCGGATTGGTTTAGGTGCGAATTCATTTCATTAGTGTTGAGTACACTGCATACGGACTGGAGATAGTCTGCATATCATCATAACAGCATTTTCATGTTATACCACTCTTAGGATTTTCAAATTTCCATATTCAGTACATTTAACGTTTTTACGTATAAGTATTTATAGTAAACGTTAACACTCGGTTTATACACGACGAATATATCTAAATATTCCCACAATGGTCCCGACATATTTTTATATCCATTTTGACATCATAAAAGTTATAACATTCAGTTACCCAGTATTTTGGAAATTTATTTTATTTATAACGTACGCGTATGAATATAACGACGGTTTTCGTTAAAACTAAACAATAATCACCCGATCACTCAGTAAATGTACCCAACATATTTTTAATATGTTTTTAACATTATTATAACTAATTTCATCCCGGTATACTTCGTGAACATTTGTTTCTAATAAAACCGATACCCGATCGTAACTAAAAACCACAAACTAGTGCAATTTCATACAAGTATTTCTAAATAACTACCAAGTACCCTAACCCCCCCCCCCCCCCTCCTACCCTTTGAAAACCGGCCCCAAGACCACCCATTTTAACCCCTTGCATTAACTTTCCTAGTTTTAAACTAATAAACACTTAATAACATAACTTTACTAAATTTACAAATCATAATCTCACTTTTTTAACTAAGAACAAAGTTCATCTTTCTCTTCTTCCTCTTCTCATTCCCACGACCCAAAAACATCACCAAGATCAAGTGATCATCTTCCATAAATTAAAACACAAAACTTGTTCATTTTACAAGCCTAATCAAGAATCAAGCAACAAAAACACAAGAACACCAAGCATAATCATACTATAATCATCTCATTTTATCAAGTAAGTTTTCATCTTTATTTTTTCATGAATCATCCTATTTTTACATGTATTACATAAGTTTCATGCTAAAAACCATGTATAATGAGCTATACCACACTTTATTTTGGCTAAAAAGAAACATACAAACCCTAACTTTTTAGTTATGAATCCCCTTGCTCTAATAACTTGGTTAGGAGTCCATGGCACCCTAAGAAGGTGTATGGTAAGCTTAGATTAGTCATGTGGTGATTACAAGAGGATTGGTGATGGTAGAAATTAGTTTTTAACCTTGGAAACTTGATTTGGAACCTATTTTAGACATGCTGTCCCGTTTTGTAAAAATCTGGAAAATCAGTAAACACCAAGGAAACTTTGGCAAAATTTTTAGAAAATACTTTCAAAAACGAATCCGTAGGCGAAAGAACGGATTAAAAAGAGTCTATAACGAAGGAGTTATGATTTTTGCAAGATTGTAGACGAAAAGTATTTTTCAGAAAATGTTTGCTGTTGGACGTTTTTCATTGGTCAAAAAGAGGCTTTAAACGTAACCCGGAGGAGCCGAGCTTTCCAAAATATATTACTACATACTAAGACGTAACCGTGGATATAAAGAACAAGTAAAACGGACAAGTAACGACAAAGATATACTCGTTTGAATATCGGCTAAAACCCTTTTATAATTGACAGCTTTTAATATAATTTGGCGCAAAAACTACGAAGTGCATTTTTAAGCTAAACATAATATCAAGTACCGAGCTTTATAACTAACGTAGTATTAGTTATTATGAGTATGTTTTCATCATTTCAAGGATTACAACCCGAGTATTTCAACGCTAACATGGAAACTTACGTTATATATATATAAGTATATATATTATAACTAGCTATTTATATTTTCTAATAGCAATATTTTTCCAAAGTCTTGGATTATATATTTTGATAACACAAGTGTTTTTCCAAAGAGTAGAGTGGTATAGAAACATGAGCATGGACATTCATAAACATCATTTGGTGATCTTAACGAGATCATGCATCATTCATTATAGGTTGCGGCAGTTAACCGATCATTGTTGTTCATTACATATCATCGCAGTATCATCAGTTGAGGTGAGTATTCATAGCCCCGTATACATTTTTATTGTTTTCAAATCCCACGGGGGAGAATACATTGCACCATTTTAGTACGAGCCCAAGTATCAAAACCTATGTACATAGCTTAAGTAGCTTCTCTGCCATGTGATAAGTCCCCTGTAACATCATGAACCGTTAATTTACCGCTAAGCGAGAGTGAGTGGATAGATCTATCGAGGGTGACGCCTCCATCCGTGGTAGTAAGTACCAACAGTAAGCGGATGCATGTCATGTCTTTTACATTTGAGTGTTTGGCAGAACATTCGGGAGGGGCATAGAATTTCATCAGTCATAGCTTCGGTGTCATGAGCTTAAGGCTATTGTACTATTTTACGTGACTTTTTGTCATGCACTTATACTTGTGGTGGCCGTACAAACATGTTATTTCATAAACCTATGATTATTCACCAACATTCGTGTTGACCGTTTTCGCAATGTATTTTCAGGTAACTAAGGTATCATCATATTACATGCATGGAGTCACATTAGGGTGTGCCAGGGATGACGCACTACATTTTGGGATTTTCATGCACTTGTGTAAATTATCGTTTGACATTTTCAGAACTTGTTTTCTGTAAACGTTTCAACACTTTGGGGACCTATGTTTTGTAGCACTGGATGCTTTTCAATAAATCAAACGATATGTATTTTCCAAACGACACTTTAGGTCGTTCAATATTTCCTTGTTATGGTGCTATGACAGTTACACCCTCAGGCATTCCATTCCGCTGCAAGTCAGGTAAATTGGGGGTGTGACAATATATGTATGTATGTATAAGTTTTGATCCGAAAAGTTACATGTCCAATATTTGAATAAACTTAGGAAAGTTTATGATTACATGAAGATTGTTATTAGGGTGAGTTTCTTATAACTTGTATGACAATTTCTTGTAATATCTCATGGTTCTTTTAGATGAAGTAGATCCAAATTGTATGTTTAAGTTATCGCCAACTCTTTGGTTCATGTTTTCGCCTAAGTAAGTTTATATGATCATTTAGTCATGGCCTTTCCATGACCTTTGGTCATTGTTCCATGGTCTTGAGACTCAACCTTGGCTCTAGCCATGGTTGTGGTCTTGATTCTAGGTCATAAGACCTCTTTGGTCTTTTTAAACCATAACCATTATTTAGTGACATATATATGTAAAATAGCTGTTAATAAACTGAGAAAAATCTCATTCGTTATTGGTTTTCTGGAGACGTGCACCTAAGTTTTTGAAGAAAACGTGATTCCGGACAACTTTCGTGCCTTAACTTTTTCATGAAACGGACCAGAAAGGCCACTTTTTGCGTGTTTAATGTTCTGTCACAGAAACTATTTTGGCAGTTTTGCCCTAAAGTTTTGATAACTTCAAATGGTCATAACTTTTGACTCGTGTGCTCATTTTCGGTGGTTCAAATTGCTATGGTTTCCTTGTTAGGTCCTCTTTAACAGTAAGTAAGTGTCCAATATCATAGTTGTACTATTTTGGTCGTGGTTCTCCAAGAAAGTCACTAGTTTACTTGTTTAAATAACTTAACTTAACAATCATTTACAATAACTTGTTTTACCCATTTTTATACATCATGGACATGATCACAAGACATAATATAGCATGAATGATATATAAATAACATGATTATGATATTAAACAAGAAGTATGTTAGGGTTTTGCTTACAACTTTTGGCTTTCAATTAAGAAAGGAAGTTAACATGTAAGGTAAGGACTTTGATAGACTTTATCTTCACCCTACTTCACTTCATGCAATCTTTCTACCCTTGTATTCTTGAAAGAGAGATGATGAAAGTTGAGGTGACTTGAGTGGATTCAAACTCAAGAGAAATCACCAAAGTTTATGAGGTTTGGAAGTAGTTTGATGAATCAAAACTAAACTAGAGTTTCTATGTTGTTGAAGCACTTGAATCTTGGATGAAACTTGAAGTAAATCAAGCAAAGGTGATAGTGTTTGTGTGTGTGGAAGTGGACGGCAATGGAGAGGAGGAGGGGGTTTTATATGGCTTGGAGGAGGTTAGAAATCTTGACTTGTCAACCCTTGGAAGCCAAGTTTAACACTTGTAACCATCCTAGAGTTCTTTGCATGAGATCATGCCACAAGTGAGGTGAATCCCCCCCCCCCTATGGCGGTTCATGAGGCTTGGGGAGGAAGTGTTGGCTTTTGATGGTATTATCCTAGTTACTTAGTTAGTTTTGACTCCGTAAAATGCTAACCGTAAACGATTAAGCCATAATACGTAAAACCGGGTATCGTAAAAATACGAAACTTGGAAGAATGATTAAACTTGTCAAAATACTCCATAATAAAATATAAAATGAGTGGTAGGTTCCATTGGGGTGCTAAAACCCTGCTAAAACTGGAAACACGTGTTTAAAACGCGTAATACGTAAAACGTACGAATATTGTGTAAAATTGAGAAAAGTAAAATGTTACTTTTCTAATAGAATAAAAATGATTTAAAATGACTTATAATGTCTAGACTGGGCTCAGTCTAGTGTCGGTTGGTATTAAATGTCTTTTAGACATAAAACCGTAAGCCTAAAAATCAAGGAATGATTTTTGGTCAAAGGAGGAGGGGAAAATATGTTGACTTATTCCAAAAATGTGAAAACTCAAATCGTCTTAGAAACGTGGTGCAGGTATAGGCTAAGGTTACGGCTGAGTAAGAACGCTTAAAAAACGAAAATTCCAGTTTTTCACGGCCGAGGTTTATTTGGTCATGTTTTTCTCAGTCATGATTAATTCTCAAATAAATCATGAGTGTATCAAACATTTTTCTGATACGGGGAAAATTAACGCGGTCGAGTTTCGTTGTGCGTAGAATTTTTGAATGACGTTTTACCCTAAAACGTGTAATTCCTTAATAACTTTCACGAAAATGATCTGATGAGTGTCAAACTTTTAATTTGTCATGGAAATGATTTATCACTCGAGGCCAAGAAACAAAAAATCAAATTTCGGGAAAAATGAATAGTAAAAGTGAATAGTGAAATTTTCCGGGAATAGTAATTAACCTGAAATTGCGAATTGTTACACTCCTAGTCCAACTAGAGAAGAGCCTGAATCAATGCCTTATGATTCACCTCTCCCAACAGGTCACACAGTTGGAAGTGTTGAGGGCAGTGTGCAACCAAATGAATTGATGGAATTATGTACCAAGTTAGTCAAACAAGTTACAGCTCTGGTGAAAGATCTGGCAATGACTAAGCAACAACATGCCATAGAGCTTAATCAAATGAAGGCAGAGATTAGAAGGTTACAGGATGAAGTTGAAAGCCTAAAGAAACATAGATCTTCCACTCCACCTCATCATGATGATGACTCAACATACTTTAGTGAAGATTTGGAGAGTTCTCCTAAACAGGGGAGGATTAGAACTTTAGCAGAGTTTAAGGGGAGGAGATTAAATTATGAACAAGATTTTGCTGAGTTTGATGATTTTGATAATGTTCAAGAAAAGGAAGATGAAGCTGTGGGTTCTAAAGAAATTTTTGCTGAAGCAATTGAAACTCATAAAGTCACAGTCAAGTTGTTGATGAATCATCTGAGTTAAAATCAAAGAATATTTCAAAGAAAGAACAAGCTTAGATAGATTATGATGCAAAATTGGCAAAGGAATTAGAAGCAGCTGAAATTGAAAAGAAGAAAAAGCAAGAGGAGGAAGAGATTGCAAGTTTCATGGAAGCTAAGAGGTTGGATAAACTGGAAACAGTGATTGAAAAACCACTTTCTATTGTTCCACCAACCATACTACATGAGAAACCTCCAATGTTCACTTATGTGCCTAAAGAAGAAGAAATTGATTTCATGATTGCAAATGATCCATTGATTAGAAAGAAGGCAGTTGAACTCATTGCTAATATAACTCTAAATGAATATCAAAGGTCAATTGAAGGACTTCATTCAGATGAAGAATCAACAGGCTCTTGATGACATCATTGGCACAGTAAGAAAGGGTCAGAAGAAACCAAGACAACCTACAAAGACACAAATTATTGCAAAGATGAAGCCCTATTGTCGTCATGTTGGAAATATGAAGATGGCACAATTTAAAGGAATGACACTTGATCAGATTGAAGGTATTTACTATAGGGTTAAAAGACAGGATAGTCATTTCATCCCTATGGATAAAGAACCTATATTTATGAAGTCAAAAAGGTCAGGAGTGAGTCTTGAATCCAAAGATGCTAAGAAATTGAAGACTTAGGAGTCATCTCAAGCAAAAGAAGGTGTCAGCAAGTTGACTAAAGAACAAGTTACCAATATGGTGTATATTGAAACTTATGTGCTTAATATAGAACCTTTACAAACAAAATATCTAGTAGTTGGTTGGGAAATCTATTCTGATGATTTTGATGTAGCATGGAAGATTATCAGAACTGGAAATGTCACAAGTATTTGCAGAGATTTTGAAGATGTTGTTAGATCTTGTGATAAAGAAGATTTGTATACTTTGTGGAGTATTATTCAAGATCAGTCTAAGAAAGATGAACTTGTTGATGTCAAAGCTCAAGAGTTGTGGGTTCACTTTAGAAGATTATATGAACCTGACCCAAGTGACAGGTATTGGAGATTTGAAGCCCATAATATGAATACTCTGTAGAAATTCTATGATTCAAGTGTTGTACATCATGTTTCTACTCAAGATGGAGTTGATGTGTTTATGCTAGCTGAGAAGGATTATCCATTGAGAGCAGGAGTTCTCACTGTTATGATGTCAGATAAGCTCAGATGTTGGAAAAGAAGTGAAGTCATAGAAGATTTGTTACAGAGAATTTATGATCAAAGTGTGAGAGCTGATAAGGAGTTAAGAAAAAGAAGATAAGTATTTGGAAGAATTCCCATATCCTCATATCTACTGATTACTTGAAGAAACTTATTGATTTACATGTTAATCATAAGTTTAGGGGATGATTGTTGGGGATTATATTAACAGTTACCACGGCTAAGTATGAAGATTACAACTGCTGAAGGATGCACTAGCAGTGGAAACTCATTACCACTGCTGTTAGGATAACCGTTAGGAAACTTGTAAAGATAAATATAGAATAGATCTTGTGTATATACTATTCTATTAGAGATATACGTATCTTGTAGAAGAGGACTCCTTGTGCTATAAAAGGAGGTCCTTGGTTAAGGTTAGACATATGTTTTTCTTAGAGCTTCAAGGTTGTAACCCTAGTGATACAAAGATCACTCGTATTATTATTATTAACTCAAAGTATCATTCTAAAACAGATCAAGGTGTTTAGATCCATCACAAACCTGTAAGTACCGGCCGATTTATTGCTAACCGTTTGCCTACGAGAATTTCTGATGATTGCCGCTGATTGCTGAATAGATGTCGATCTGTCAACCCGTGCTCACACTTTATAACCTATGTCAAAGAAATCATTAGAACTTAAAGGCCTTCATCCAAAGCTTCTACTATTTGATGCTGAAAACATGATTCAAGAAAAGTGTGAGCACGCCAATTCAATCACCACACCTTCACATGGAGTCGATACTGCACAAAGATGACTTGAAGATGAAAGTTGGATGACTATCTCAATGAATTCTCGAATATCATCCTAGATACACAAAAGGTCATCTAAAGTCCACTGCTTGAAGCACAAAGATCATGGACATTGATGAATCAAGGACTACAAGCTACAAAGTTTACTTCTTAGAATAGTATGCTAGAATTCAATTTGTACATTCTGGGGTGACCTCCCTTAGGAGGATATTGTTAGGTATATGATTATTCATATGAAAGTCTCGGTCACCCCGAGTATCTATTAGATGTTAGCTCGTAGTCATTACTATCATTAGTTACTACTCCCTCCGTCCCAAAATTATTTTCCTCCAACAAATTTGTTTCATTTTATGATAGGTGTATTTAATGATATTGTTTATGTATAAAATGCCACATTTGCCCTCACCATTAAAATATTTATAACTTGCCATATTTGCTACACTAAATATTCGTCCATATCAAAAATGTTTTATTGCTTAAATTATGCAAATGAGATTCCCACCATTTTCGAACTAGATGACTAATTCTACTTATGCGTCATTTTATTTTTTTGACAGTATTGAAACTAGGAGGGAAAATTCCCACCTAAACTTTCATGGACAACTAGCCATTAAAGTATCAATAAATTTGAAACAATTGTCTTTAATTCACTAATCTACTCCATATATATATATGGCCACGTATCGCCATACAGTAGAATAATTTACTTCATTCCATGCAAAAGAAAAAAATATAACACACGCATATAACCAAAGTTGTAAAAGATGGATCCCTCCATGAGTTCATCAACTAAAAAAAACTTAAGTGATACCGAGCTTCAATCTATTTATCAACATTTATGGCAAAAAAGTTTTAATGGAAAACTAAAAAAAGGCTCCATAAGTGAAGCAACAACTTTATTTGACGTATCCCCACGAACCGTACGTCGCATTTGGCATCGAGCTCAACATCAAGTCCATCATGGAGTAACGGTTGATGTATCTTCAAAGATGCCAAAGGTTGTAGGTCGAAAAAAGGTTCAAATCGACTTGACTCAAGTTTCACAACTTCCATTATGCCATCGAGGAAACATACGTTGTCTTGAAAAATCAATCGGTGTTCCAAAATCAACTTTACATAGGCGAATAAAAGAAGGTGCTCTTCGGCCACATACGAATGCTATCAAGCCAGAATTGACCGACACAAACAAAAGAACAAAGTTAGAATTTCGTTTATCTATGGTTTATCCACCTTTATCAAACGACATCCGTACCTTTGGTGATATGTTTAACGTCGTCCACATCGATGAGAAGTCGTTTTACATGACTAGGGAATCAAAACGTTGCTATCTTGTTCCCGGGGAGATTGAACCATTAAGAACATGTAAAAGCAAAACCTTTATCACAAAAGTCCTGTTTTTAGTTGCAGTGGCGCGACCAAGGTATGATGATTTTGGAAATGAAGTATTTAGTGGTAAGATTGGTATTTTCCCGCTCACAACATTAGGACCGGCTAAACGTTCTACCAAGAACCGTGTTGCGGGAACGTTAGAGAGAAAGCCTATTTTGTCAGTCACTAAAGATGTAACAAGATTATATGGTTGATAGAAAAAGTCCTTTCGGCTATAAGAGCAAAATGGCCAACAAGTCACACAGGTCCAATATTTATCCAACAAGACAATGCGAAGCCTCATATTGCTATTAATGATAGCGAGTTTGTTGAAGCAGCATCTCACGATTCAATCACCGCAGGAACAAGAGTCTCTTAGGACAATTGATGAATTATTTTCTGCCGTTCAAACTTCGTTTGAAAATATGCCATCACATGATCTTAATAACGTGTTTTTAACTTTACAAACATACATGAAGATTCGCGGGGGCAACAATTATCAAACACCACATATAGGTAAAGGCAGGTTGGCACGACAAGGGAATTTACCATTACAAAGCACGTGCGATGAAAGCTTGATGCAAGAAGTGGTTTCTTATATGGCTTGTTAGAAAAAATGTGAAAGAGAACTATGAAGTATTTGCATGGTGATAGGAAAAAGTTCTTATTTTGTGTCGTTTAAAATTTTGCTATCATTGTTGTTTTGTTTGTTAAAGAATAAAGTGCATGTTCTCCTCTTGTTACTGATGAATGTTATGTGAAGGATCTTTTGTTTCAATGGAGAATAAATCAAATTGTTTGACTTTCTGATGCGTGGGGATTGCACCAGGCTTTACCTTTCAAGGGATCTTGAGAAGCTTACAACCCCCACCAGGTAGTGTACCTGATCGTTGTAGTATAGTATAGTGACAAGTACCGGGGGATTGATCGTTCAGCTAGGAATAGTGTCGCTAGGATTAGAAAACCTAAATACTAGTTCTAGAGATAAGAGATGATTCTTTTTGTATTTTTTATATTTTTTAGAAAGCAAGTAAAAATCTCGGGTTTGAAGGATTTGGGCAGAATTAGTTGCTAGTCAACTAACCCAATACTAAGATGCAATCAAAATAAAATATTAAAAATGAAAATAAAACTAAATTAAACTAAGGTTGTGAATAATAAGTGGAGAAATTGTGTTTACTTAGATTTCACTACTCCCTAGATATCTTTTACACGTTAATTACTTGTTATAGTTGCGTGGATGACGGATTGTATTCCTTAATACCATTCATGGGGTGGCATACTTAACTCCCCAATCCTATGAGTGCCTACTTCACTCCTATGTTGAGCCGGCTAAGAAGCTCCTAACATGGGATCACTAGAATTTACTCATGCATTAAATACAACCAAACAAAACCTAGTACACATCGGTTCATGTTTCCTAAGACGTTCAAGCATGTTACCATTTGGAGATCTGCCAGTTTTCTTAAGCCTAACACTGAAATCATTCATCCAATACAACCATAAACAAGTAATCAACACATAATCAACATCTAGGTTTCATTAGATCTAAGCAAACACAAGATAAATCTAGCCTAGCATGGTGGAATCAAGACAAGCACAAGATATAGACAACCAACACATAGACATATTGATTGAATTAAAAGAACACTTATCTCAATAGCACATGCAAGCATTCAAAGGCTGAAAACCCTTGAAAAAGCTGTAAAATACGTATATGGTTCTGCCTTAGGGTTTCTCCAAACTTGTTCCTCTTAATGAATGAAAATTAGAAAACTATATATAGAAAATAGAGGCTGACGGCGTCAAGAACAATCTTGTGACGCCGTCATCTCGCCGCCAAAAGAATCCTCAGACTGCCTTGATCTAAATCTGACGCCGTCATGTTATACACTTTTCCAGGCCGTCATGTATTTAACTCTTGACGCTCTTCTTTGTGATGCCCTCATTTCTGTACTGGGTCATCATGATATTTACTCTTGACGCCGTCACACACTGTTCCCAGCTTGGAAAATTAAGTCTTTGGCGTTTTCTTCACTTTTATGCTCCAAAAATGTCCGAATTGCTTCCTTTTCCAGATTCCACTCCCAAAGTACCTAAAATCACAAAAGGAACGATTTAGGGCAATATTTGATCAAATAAATTCAATTCCGGGCTTAAATGACACCCTAAAAGTGGTTCATTTTTCGACTCATGATATACCCTTACACTTGAGATTTGCTTGTCCTCAAGCAAATGCGCTTTTATTCTAATCAAAATACAAGTTAGGGGTCATTTAACACTAATATAAAAGTAATTACAACAAATAATCGTTCCACTAAAGACCAAAGACAAGCACGGAGGTCATATACTAGCACCTCACAAATAGTGTTTAGATACTCACATCTCTCGGGTGTAATAAAGTATAAATTTCAATATGGAAATGGAAGATATCTCTCACTACCTGTCATAGCAAAATAGATTACCATAGGCTTGGGAAAGGATCAAACCTCCACCACATGGCGTAAGCACCTAGGATAAACTATCAAAGAGGTCTTTTAAAGGGTTGTAACGTTAGGTGTAGGGAAATGAAATACACGGTTTTGTTGGATAAAGGCAGTCTTTACTGGTGGCGAGTTAACAATCATGGTTAATTACATGTACTATATGGCGTTGGTAAGCCAAGACTAGACTCGACTTAAGCTAATAAATGAAAAATAACAAAAACATAAAATAAATATAGAATAAAAAGGGATGGTAGTCCGTATGTTTTTTTCTTTTTTTTTTCTTTTTTTTTTTTTTTTTTTTTTTTTTACATACACTCTTACCCTACCATCCAAAATAATACATCATAGGGAATGAAAATTCCCCTTACACTTGAATTTTTACATACTTTACAATAAACTAATCTAATGACTCGAATTAAGAAAATCAAAACACTTGGAGTACTTTTCAGATTAACGCACATATGGGGGTAATATATGATGTTCTTCCCCATTACTCCATAAAATAAGTACTTTACCCATGAGTCCCAATCGTCCAAAAACAATATGTACAATGATATGACTCGACTTAGCAACCATGTAATCAATTAGATAGTTAACTTAGGGTTTAACAAATAACAATAATGCACTAAAGATGAGTGCATACACGGAAGGCTAAGGCAATTTGGGTGTACATTTAAGTGGGGTGTAACAAATTCTTCCTCTAAGTAAAATGCTTAAAGTTAGAAACTAAAAGATAGGCTCGGAGGGGTGTACTAGGGGTTTCATGTACTAAAAATGAGTACAACGCTAGGGGTGTGGGAAAAATTAGTTGACTTAACTAGCCAAGTAATATGACTTAAATGGTCAAGTAATTATGATACGGTTTAACACAAGGGTAATCCTAATGCCTCTTATCATGTAGTAAATCCTACTACACGAATGTAGTCTCACTAGCGGTCTCGGGATGCATCACTAACGCAAGTTCTAGAATCTAAATGCTACCAGTACAGTCATAAGCACTAATAGTAAATGCTTTTCCTATCAAATCTAAAGGCAAACCTCACATATTTGGGTGGAAAATTTTTCTGAATGATACGGTTATGTGCTAGTCATACAATCTCCTATCCATGAGACGCTTGCTATGGCTAAAGTTTCACTCCTAAATGTTGTAAAAAAAATTAAATTTGGCGCTAAAATTACATTAACAAGTATTTCTCATAGTTTTATTACACATCTACTATTAAACAAACAAACTCAAGCGAAAGTGTATCTGTAAGGTATCATCATTTTACCCTCCCCTTACACTTAAGATGAACATTGTCCCCAATGTTTAAGTAAAGAATGTAAAAGTGAAATAAGTAAAACAAATGAAATCAAATACTCCCCTGATTCGCTCGGTATGGATAATAAGGTGGCCAGGTTAAATCTTCCTCCAAGAAAATGAACAATCAAAGCTTCCCTTCCATAATATAAATCATCTTCTTGTCATACATAACCTGTAAATCCTGAGAAAACAAACAAGACAACCTCGCATAAAATCGGCGGAAATCTACATAAGTTACTAAATCCTAGAAAACAAAGTAAGATATAATGCTTGTGGAATGAAGTTTGCAGATTTCCTGGAGATTATAAAACTTAATAATTCAACAAAAACTTTAAAACTACGTTAGAAAAACAAAACTGGTAAAATTTCCAGATTTTTACACGTGACGCCGTCAAGAGTAAACTCATGACGCCGTCAGAAGTGACTTGCAGAAATTCTTATGTTAAGTTTCCGGAAAATTTCTGGAAAAACTTGGTTCTACTTCCTGGAAAACCCTGCAAAACTTCATTATGACTCGATACAAGCATTTGACTCTAACAAATACGAATATACATGTTCAATATTGTGGAGAATCATGATCGGGTTGTTTCTTAAAAACATATTTGGGGTTTCCCCTTACACTTATCTTTTGCAAAAATACCTTTAGGTGGAGTTAAGACTAGGCCAAAACAACAAAGTAAAGTATTTCCACTTTTTTGTTTAGAAACATGATCTACCAACAATAAAAATAAAGCATGCATACGGAAGCAAATAACAAACAAACAAAATAAAATCACACAAAGCATGGGTTGCCTCCCAAGAAGCGCTTTTCTTTATTTATGAGTCTTGTAGCTAGACTCAAGGTCATGGGTTACTATGTGACCTCATCGCTGGTTTCACTTTCTAGGTCATCTTCTAAACTAGTATCGCTTTCATAGTGTAAGTACTTTGGGTCTTCGAACTCGAAGACATCTTCTCGATACTTAGAATCAAGCTTACTAACATCCTTAAAGAATCCACATGATAAATCAGAAGTGTTCTTACACCCTCTCCGAACATCTTCATCACACAAAATAAGTTGGGAACTTATCCTATCAAGCCTGTCACAATCGATTTCCTTGAGATCTCTTCTCTTTTACGGTGTTTGGTATGAAACCCTCCTAATTCCATCAGCGAAAGTCATGATCCGGTTCCGGTCATCAACTATCAAATTAGTGATTTCACAAAAGGGTGCTCCAAAAATGACTTGTGATAACCTAGGGTCGACATAGTCTTCGATGTTGTCCACAATCGTGAATTCCATAGTGAATGCCATATTTCCTACGAACACCTGGATTTCGTGATCTTTACCAACCACTTTCTCTCCCTTGTAAATCATTCCCCATCTGCAGATATTGTTATAATGGAACAGGGACATAAAATTCTTAGGCAGGAATACGTTAATGTAGACGTTATCGAAGTACTTATGACCGATCATGCAGGGAATTTTGAGATTATTCGGATCACGCCTCCTTATCTTCCTCGATTCTCCATCCTTTGACCCATATAGATTCCCCTCAAGGGAAGGATGATACTCGTACACCTCCTCATTGCCCCTACGAAAAATCACCTTCTTAACACCATTAGTGAACAATGCACTACCATCCTTCTCATCAAGGATTACTCCTGATTCATTGATAAATGGTTTCCCAAGAACAAGGTTGGTTAATATTCGATTGGTGAGAGGGTCCACGTCATCGACCACGGTGAGGTCAGTATTGTAAACAAGTTCTCCAATCATAATTGATAGATTTCTTATTACCCTTGCATTATCGACTCTCTCGCACACTATGCGTTCTGGGAAGGCTTCTTGGTATAGGGAAAGGGGGATTATGTTGACTGGGAAACTAGGATCTATATGACTATCGGTTAAGAGCTTTTCCTTAATGGTGCAGGAGATCTTGAAAGCTTTAGGGTTGATTTTCTCGGTCCTATCACTACTTCCACTAGTAACATCCTCCATTTTTCTCTCGGGTTCCTCTATAATAGATTTACCCAAAATGGCTGGATCTCTTGTATGTTCTTTCGATCTCTCATTCCCTTCATCCGATTTGCTAGATTTTTGCGCGGCGCACTGCTCAGATGAGTTGGTAGGGCTTCTGGCCAAATCGTGGTCCACTCTTGAGGTCTCATCTTTAGCTGTATGACCAATTTTTTCAGTTTATTGTTGGTTCAGGTTAGGTGTAGAAGCAGATATCGTGGTGATGGTATTTATGAAATGGATTGGTCCTAGGGGGTTGGCAGTTTCTTTTTCTTTTGGTGATAGATGTTTGAATAGCTTACTAGGACTTTTTATTTTCACCGGAGAGGTTGGCGGACTCATGATGGTAACAGATTTGAACTCATCAACGTGAATTGGTTTATTAACAGCGTGCTCTCTGATAGCAGTTAACAGATTACAAATCTTGTTATTCATATCGGCCTGTTGTTGTCTAAATTTAGCCTCAAGCGAAGAGAGCTGTAATTCTTGAGATAGAATGAATTTTCGCAAAGCATTTTCACAGCTTTGCCTAGGAATGCTTTGTGATGGAAAATGCTTGGACCAAGTGAGTGGTGAGGAGTCATTGAAGGATACGCTCCGCGTTTGGTACCCTCTAAAATTAGGTTTATCCTTCCATGCCTCATAGGCCTCATCAGAAGTTTGAGGGCCTCGACCCACGTGTGACGATGTGAATTCGTTATAAGCACGCTTTGGAAGCTCCATGCAGTTATGAGTCTCGTGAGGGCCATTACGTAATTTACATGAAGAAGCGATTCTGCTTACTTTGCTTGAAGGCTTTTGAGTTTCGTAAGATTTCATGAGAGACTTGACTCGACCTTCAAGTTCCATGATCCTACGGTCGGGAGTGCTAGAGTTGTTCGAAGGCAAAGGTATTGCCTTGACCGTTTTGTTCAAATCACAGGGATCATTCCAACTTTCGTTGTCATAGAGAGCAAGATCTTCTATGAATTCCCATGATTGTTCCGCACTTAGATCACGTAGCTTACCACCGGCCGATTGGTCAATGGCTCGATTCGTGGAGAGATCGATATGGTCATAAAAGATTTGGACTTGGAGCCAAAGATCTATGCCATGATGAGGGACTTTTTGGAGTAAGTCCTTGAAACGAGTCCATGCTTCATAAAGAGATTCATTTTGACGTTGTTGGAACATCAAGATGTCATTTCTAAGCTTAGTAGTTCTCCCCGGTGGGAAAATTGAGCAAGGAAACGAGTGGTGAGATCATCCCATGTGGTGATGGATCCCGCGGGTAAACGCTCAAGCCATTGACTAGCTTGATCCCGTAGAGAGAACTGGAATAGGCATAATCGGGTTGTCTCTCTAGTTGCAACATCTAGGTCTATAGAGTCTACGATTTTAAGGAAGACCTTAGGATGTTGATTTGGATCTTCGGAACGAAGTCCATGGAATGCACATCTGCTTTGCACCAACCGGATGGTGTTGGATCGCAAGGGGGTCACATTGGCTCCGGTGAGCTCATTGGTGTTTCGGTAGCCTTGGTGGCTAGGTCGGGAATACTCTCCTAAGGTTCGGGGCCTAAGAGGTTCTAGTGGTGGGTTTTGTTGTGGTGGGATGACGGGTTCAAAGATGTTCCCATCGTCCATGATGTCGGGTGGTGAAGAGTTACGAACAAAAACACAAAGAAATAAGATAGACTAAAGAAAACCTAAAAATAAAAATAAAATCTTACTAGAAAGGAATCTAGCAAGTAGACCTAATAAAAAGAGATTCTAACCTAGACAATAACTATTCCCCGGGCAGCGGCGCCAAAAACTTGATGCGTGGGGATTGCACCAGGCTTTACCTCTCAAGGGATCTTGAGAAGCTTACAACCCCCACCAGGCAGTGTACCTGATCGTTGTAGTATAGTATAGTGACAAGTACTGGGGGATTGATCGTTCAGCTAGGAATAGTGTCGCTAGGATTAGAAAACCTAAATACTAGTTCTAGAGATGAGAGATGATTCTTTTTGTATTTTTTATATTTTTTAGAAAGCAAGTAAAAATCTCGGGTTTGAAGGATTTGGGTAGAATTAGTTGCTAGTCAACTAACCCAATACTAAGATGCAATCAAAATAAAATATTAAAAATGAAAATAAAACTAAATTAAACTAAGGTTGTGAGCAATAAGTGGAGAAATTGTGTTTACTTAGATTTCACTACTCCCTATATATCTTTTACACATTAATTACTTGTTATAGTTGCGTGGATGACGGATTGTATTCCTTAATACCATTCATGGGGTGGCGTACTTAACTCCCCAATCCTATGAGTGCCTACTTCACTCCTATGTCGAGCCGGCTAATAAGCTCCTAACATGGGATCATTAGAATTTACTCATGCATTAAATACAACCAATAAAACCTAGTACACATCGGTTCATGTTTCCTAAGACGTTCAAGCATGTTACCATTTGGAGATCTGCCAGTTTTCTTAAGCCTAACACTGAAATCATTCATCCAATACAACCATAAACAAGTAATGAACACATAATCAACATCTAGGTTTCATTAGATCTAAGCAAACACAAGATAAATCTAGCCTAGCATGGTGGAATCAAGACAAGCACAAGATATAGACAACCAACACATAGACATATTGATTGAATTAAAAGAACACTTATCTCAATAGCACATGCAAGCATTCAAAGGCTGAAAACCCTTGAAAAAGCTGTAAAATACGTATATGGTTCGGTCTTAGGGTTTCTCCAAACTTGTTCCTCTTAATGATTGAAAATTAGAAAACTATATATAGAAAATAGAGGCTGCCGGCGTCAAGAACAATCTTGTGATGCCGTCATCTCGCCGCCAAAAGAATGCTCGGACTGCCTTGATCTAAATCTGACGCCGTCATGTTATACACTTTTCCAGGTCGTCATGTATTTAACTCTTGACGCTCTTCTTTGTGACGCCTTCATTTCTGTACTGGGTCATCATGATATTTACTCTTGACGCCGTCAAATTCTTACTCTTGACGCCGTCACACACTGTTCCCAGCTTGGAAAATTAAGTCTTTGGCGTTTTCTTCACTTTTATGCTCCAAAAACGTCCGAATTGCTTCCTTTTCCAGATTTCACTCCCAAAGTACCTAAAATCACAAAAGGAACGATTTAGGGCAATATTTGATCAAATAAATTCAATTTCGGGCTTAAATGACCCCCTAAAAGTGGTTCATTTTTCGCATCATCACTTTCATTTTGTATCTATGCCTTATTAATTGAGAGTATATGAGCTATTTATAGAGTAAATATTTTCGTCCATAGTATAGTCAATGAAGTAGGGGTAGAATAGGAAAAGCATAGAATAATAACTATACATTTTAAGTTTTTGACAATTTTTTTGGGACATGTATAAATAGAAATGAGGCCAATAAAAGTGGCACAGAGGGAGTATTAGTTTAGTTTAAGTAGCATCGTGGAGGAAGGACGGGTCTTTACCCACTGTACACCCGATCCACAGCCCGACAGTAGAGCATTTTGTAATAACTATAAATACTCCTCTCCCACCAAGGGAGAGGGTTGGACCTTCATTTTGAATATTACAACTCACTAGTTTTTCTCTCAAAGGCTCCAATCTATCTAATACTTTCTATTTCTAACTCTTCTCTAGATTACACATACTATTTGATCCACAAATCATAAAACCAACCTTGTTATGATAATTAGTAACCTACAAATTCTCCTCTACATGCTTGGTTCTCTTATTGTAAACTCTGAAAGCTCTACTGTTTATAGAGTAACCAATAAAATATCCTTCATCAGCTTTCTCATCAAATTTGCCTAGCTGGTCTTTGGTATTGAAGATAGTAATAGAACACCCAAATTAAATGGCTTAAAGAAATCAATCATAGGTTTCCTACCATGAAATTACTCATAAGGGGTCTTGTTGTTAGGCATAACTACCTTACTCCTATTTTGTACAAAGCATATAGTATTCACTGCTTCAGCCCAAAAAGGTATAGGTAACTTAGAATCAGACAACATGGTTCTTGCAGCCTCAATCAATGTCCTATTTCTCCTCTCAGCTACACCATTTTGTTGAGGAGTTCTAGCAACACTATACTGTCTTAAAATACCATTGCCAACACAAAACGGATTCATCACATTATTCTTAAACTCAGTTCCATCGTCACATCTGATTATCTTAACCTTTGGATTTATTAGGTTTTCTACTCTAGTTATGAATTCCTTAAGAATCTCAGGAGTTTCATCCGTAGAAGCTAGAAAGAATACCCAAGTAAACCTACTAAAGTCCTCTGTAATAACTAGGCAATAAGACTTCGTATTCAAACTATTCACAAAAACATGCCCAAATAAGTCCATATGAAGCAAATGTAAAGGCTGAATGATTGTGTTCACTGTTTTGGACTTAAAGGAAAGTCTGTGTTGTTTACCCTTTTGACAGGCAACACATGTTTCACAGTTTTCAAAAACTTTTGTAGGTAAACCTCTAACAAGGTTCCCTTTTACCAATTTAATCATTGTCTTGAAATTCAGATGTACAAGCCTTCTATGCCATAATTTGGACTCATCAAGAGTGGCCTTTGCAATCAGACAAGTCAAAGCTCTTTTGGGGACTATGTTCTTTATATGGTCACTGTATAAATTTTCAGTTCTAGGGACTGTCAATAGCACAAACTTATCATTTGGCAACTTAAAATCAGGAGAAAGGATCATACATTCAGTGTCTGTAAAGAGAACAAAGTTCCTCTTGTCACACATTTGTGAGAGACTAAAGAGGTTAAACTTAAGTCCATGTACAAGGTACAGTTTCTCAAAGTCTAAATTTCCTGTTCTTAATGTACCTCTGCCAATAATATTTCCACCTTTAGGATCATTCCCAAAATCAACATATCCACCTTCAAAAGCTTCAAAATACTCAAGTAGGGACATGTCACTTGTCATAAGCCGTTCAAGCATGTTACCAATTGGAGATTAGCAAATTTTCTTAAGCCTAACATCAAAATCATTCATCCAACACCAATTAATAACAAACAATCTATAAATAATCAATAGCTAGGTTCCATTACATCTAAGCAAACATAATTAAACCTAGTCTAGCATGTTAATGTAAATACAAGCATAAGATAGAATCTGACAGCACATAGACATATTGAATGATTATTGGAAGACTTATCTTTAATTAAGCATGGATGAAAGAAGGGTTTGAAACCCTTATAAAAAGGCTAAAATTTGTCCTAGGGTTTATGGTGAAGTTCCTCCAAAATTTCTCTCTCTAATGAATGAAAATTAGAAAACTATATATACATGTGACGTCGTCAACTCGCTGCCAATGCTTCCCTCGGATTGCCTAGATCCAGATCTTACGTCGTCCCCTTTTATTCTTCACTGGTTGTCACCTTATAGAATGTACATGACGGCCTAGGCGTCACAAAGGGTGACGCCGTAACTCTTTAAATCCAAAAAACCTTCGGGGAACGTCTCATGTAAACTTCATATCCACCTTTTTGCAAACACGTGACGCCGTCACCTATAGAACGTGACGCCATCAGGTACTATTTCCAGCTTGATTTGGAGACTTTGTCGTTTTCTCACTTTACGCTCCAAAAACGTCTAAAATGCTTCCTTTTCCAGATTTCTTCTCCAAAGTACCTAAAATGAGAAAAGGAATGATTTGAGGCAATGTTTGATCAAATAATCACGACTTAGGGCTTAAATGACCCCCTAAAAGCGTAACACTTTTCGCCTCATCACCAAATTATGTACTTACCGAGTCTAGAGCCTCGAGATGCATCAAAAGATCTCAATAGGAACACTTGACACTTTTTCACTGGTATCAAGGACACCAGTTGCACATTTGAGAGTCCTACGTAGATCTTAGCAATCTACCAGAACATTCATGAGAATTATCAGTGATTGAATGGAAATTCCTGCCAGGGTCAACATCAAACAGCCTTGAAAGCAGGTCATTTAGGTAATTCTTGTGGATTACGCTTAGTGGTCGCCGTAGTTACAAACGGTCTAGAGTTGTGGAGTAATCTCCAGCAACTTACCCAATTGTTGATCTACTTAGGTAGATCGTGTAAATCCTCTCGGGGTAGCCGATTGGGAACGGTCTTGGTAAGGGTTAGAAGGAGTATTCACACTATGCTGGTGACAATCTCTAAATTCCAAACCTGTAAGTACTGGTCGATTTATTGCTAACCGTTTGCTTAGAGGAATTTTTGATGATTTCCGTTGACTGCTGCATAGATGCCAATCCATTAACCCATGCTCAATCTTTATCACCTATCCCAAAGAAATCATGAGAACTTAAAGGCCTTCATCCAAAGCTTCTGCCACTCTAATGCTGAAAACATGATTCAAGAAAAGTGTGAGCACGCCAATTCAATCACTAAACTTTCACATGGAGTCGATACTGCACAAAGATGACCTTAAGATGAAAGTTGGATGACTATCTCAATGAATTATCCAAGATCATCCTAGATACACAAAAGGTTATCTAAAGTCCAATGCTTGAAGCACAAAGATCATGGGCATTGAAGAATCAAGGACTACGAGCTACGAAGTTTACTTCTTAGAATAGTATGCTAGAGTTCAATTTGTACATTCTGGGGTGACCTTCCTTAGGGAGAGATTGTTAGGAATATGATTATTCATATGAAAGTCTTGGTCACCCCGAGTATTTATTAGCATTATGCTAACTCGTAGTCATTACTATCATTAGTTAATATTAGTTTAGTTTAAGTAACATCGTGGAGGAAGGACGGGTATTTACCCACTGTACACCCGATCCACAACCCGATAGTAGGGCGTTTTGTAATAACTATAAATACCCCTCTCCTACTAAGGGAGAGGGTTGGACCTTCATTTTGAATGTTACAACTCACTAGTTTTTCTTGCAAAGGCTCCCATCTCTCTAATACTTTCTCTTTCTAGCTTCTCTCTAGATTACACATACTATTTGATCAATAAATCATGAAACCAACCTTGTTATGATAATTAGTAACCTACAAATTCTCCTCTACATGCTTGGTTCTCTTATTGTAAACTCTGAAAGCTCAATTGTTTATAGAGTAACCAATAAAATATCCTTCATCAGCATTCTCATCAAACTTGCCTAGCTGGTCTTTAGTATTCAAGATAGTAATAGGACACCCAAATTAAATGGTTTAAAGAAATCAATCATAGGTTTCCTACCATGAAATAACTCATAAGGGGTCTTGTTGTGACCCGTAACTACCGTACTCCTATTTTGTACAAAGCATGCATTATTCACTGCTTCAGCTAAAAAAGGTATAGGTAACTTAGAATCAGACAACATTGTTCTTGTAGCCTCAATCAATGTCCAATTTCTCCTCTCAGCTACACCGTTTTGTTGAGGAGTTCTAGCAATACTATATTGTCTTTAAATACCCTTGCCAACACAAAACGGATTCATCACAATATTCTTAAACTAAGTTCCATTGTCACATCTGATTATCTTAACCTTTTGATTTATTAGGTTTTCTACTCTAGTTATGAATTCTTTAAGAATCTCTGGTGTTTCGTCCTTAGAAGCTAGAAAGAATACCCAAGTAAACCTACTAAATTCATCTCTAACAACTAGGCAATAAGACTTCGTATTCAAACTATTCACAAAAACTGGCCCAAATAAGTCAATATGAAGCAAATGTAAAGGCTCAATGATTGTGTTCACTGTTTTGGACTTAAAGGAAACTCTGTGCTGTTTACCCTTTTGACAGGCAACAAATGTTTCACAGTCTTCAAAAACTTTTGTAGGTAAACCTCTATCAAGGTTACCTTTTACCAATTTATTCATTGTCTTGAAATTCAGAAGTCCAAGCCTTCTATGCCATAATTTGGACTCATCAAGAGTGGCCTTCGCAATCAGACAAGTCAAAGCTCTTTTGGGGACTATGTTCTTAATATGGTCACTGTATTATTTTTAGTTCTAAGGACTCTCAATAGCACAAAATTATCATTTGGAAATTGAAAATCAGGGGAAAGGATCATACATTCAGTTTCTGTAAAGAGAACAAAGTTCCTCTTGTCACACATTCATGAGACACTGAAGAGGTTAAACTTAAGTCCTTGTAGAAGGTACACTTTCTCAAAGTCCAAATTCCCTGTTCTTAATGTACCTCTGCCAATAATCATTCCATCTTTTGGATCATTCCCAAAAGCAACATAGCCACCTTCAAAAGCTTCAAAATCTTCAAGTTAAAAGCTTCAAAATCTTCAAGTTGGGACATGTCACCTATCATATGTCCAGAGCATCCACTATCAACAATAACCCTATCTTTTAGTTCTTCTTGTAGATTACCCAGCACATGAAAGTAGAGAAATTAGTTTCTCTTGGGGACCCAAGCCATCCCTGACTTGGATCTGCCTTGTGCATCAACATAGTCAAATTTCTTTAAATCAATTGATACACTGCTATTTTTGGAAACATGATTTGAAACATTTGATTTAGGTTTCCACCTCCAGCAAGTTGAGTCCTTAAGAGCATAAAAATGATTTCCAACAACTGTACCGGTTATGACTTTTGGTCCAGAAGTAGAAACATTTGTGCAAGCAGTTGAATGCATTTTATCACTAGCAGTAAAACTAGTTGTTGTACTTTGAAAAGCCTCTTTTTTTAGCAGCAAAAATTGACCTAGTTGCACCAGATCTCATTAACACTGCCCTTGGAACCATGTTTCTTTTTAGATGTGGGTGAGTATTTTTTGAAAAATATTTATGGTTCACCCTTGAATATTGGTTTTAAATAGGTTTTTGGTGGTTGCCACAATTGTTTATTAAATGCTCAAAACTACCACACTTATAACAAGCCTTCTTTCTTAATTGAAACTCATTACCTAATTTGTTTGAAACTAGGTTATTAAAGTTTTTCTGATTTCCCCTAGGCTTATTGTAAAGCTTTCTCATTTGTTCTCTAGGTATCTAATTATAATCTACCATTTTCCTGGATATATTCTTCCCAACTCAGGTATCACAAACTTAACCTGATTAATCTTAGGTTCAACTGTTTTAGGAATTTCTTCCTTTTTAGCAATTTGTGTTGTTTCAACCTGTTCCTCATCACTATCTGACTTCCAATCTTCAATAATAGGAGCATCAAAAAACTTCCTATCATTAGCCTTAGGTGTTTCATTAACATTGTTATTAGTTTCTCCTATAGGTTTCTCTATGTCTAACTCACTTATAAAAGATAACTCTTTTCCTGGTGAAGCATATGCACTCTTAACTGGGGGAGCAACTTCATTATAGCCTATTCCACTTCCTTTTCTCATCAAAAGACTTTCAATTGATTTATTCACTAAATCAGAAGCATATTGTTGTTTTTCAACTCTTACTATGTGTTTTTCTTTATCTTTAAGAGCTATATCTCTTGCCTGTTCTGCTTCTTCCAACTTTTTCTTAAGCACTTCAATTTCATTATTTTTAACAAAAAGTTCAACATCTTGTTTGTTAATCCTATCCACATACTCTAATTCACAATATTTTAGATATTCTAATCTTCTTTCAACATTCTGAATTCCTACCTTATAACTTACGTTATCAAGTTTTAGGTTTTCTACTTCTTGCCTAAGACTTTCATTCCTAGATTTGAGCTCTTCAACAGTGCAGCACATGACTTAAAAGAACAAACAGACATATCAAAATCATTAGATACCTCAGAGTCAGATCCAAAAGATGATGAAGCATAAGCTATAAGTGCAAAGTTATGCACTTTGGGCTTTACTTCAGCCACAAGAGCATAGTTGGGTTCTTCCTCAGCCATATTACTCCAGTCATAATCACCCAATCCATCACAAGATACCAAAGCAATATTGGTCTTTGGCTCTTCAGCAGCTTTCTTTGAATTCTCAACATTCTTCTTTGGAGCCCTGCATTCCCTGGCAAAGTGGCCTTTCCTATTGCAATTGAAACATTCCATCTTTGATTTATCAAAACCCATCTTCTGGCTCTCAAATTTAACATTGCCATCTGCCACTTCAAATCAATTTCTTCTAGATCATCAGGGTCAATATGATCCATATCATGATTGAGAACCTGAGTGTTTGTTGTAAGATCAGCCAAGAATGAACATATAGCAGCATCACTTATGGTGTTTTCAGTAGAACCAGTAGCAGAACCAGTAGGAGAACCACCAGTGCTAGCAGCAGACACTCCATAAGCAGTAGGATTTGATTCTTCAGATCCTTTCCTCTTTAAGGACACAAATGCTAGGTTTTGAGTAGCAGAAGATGAAGTAGTTGTTGCACTCATCTCTAATTCATAGACATTCAAGTTGCTGTAGAGATTTTCCTACTTCATAATTTCAAAATCAGGTTTGTTTCTCCAAACAACTGTATGCATGCTCCATTCAGGTGCTAAGCTTCTAATAAACTTAAACTTGATATCTTCTTGAGGAACGACATAACCCACAGGCTTCAGATGGCTTACAAGTTTATCAAGCCTGCTGTACGTTCCATCCAGGTTTTCTCCACTCAAATCAGTGAAGTTCTCAAATTGATGCTTCAACAAATTCTTCCTGGACTTCTTTGTGGTATCATTACCTCCAAACCTTGTTTCAACAGCATCCATTAGGTCTTTAGCAGTCTTACAGCTTTCAAATTCCAGTTGGAATTTATTAGGTATTCCCGTCAGATGAATACTATGAGTTTTGATTTCCAACTTCCTTAAAGACTTCTCTTCAGATTTGATGGGCACTTCCTTCCCCTCAACAACCTTTGGAAGCTGATCACCATTCAAGACTATATTCTACAAGTTTAAGTCGAGCATCCTTATGCACTGTCAAATCCTCATCTTCCATAGCTCATACTCACCCTGCTTGAGCATGGGAACTTTTGAGGCAGTCACCATGTGTGTTTCGTCACCCATAACTTCAGTAGTTGATTAGGAACAGATCTTTGTAAGTAACAAATTCTTCTTGATTTCAACTTCTAGATCACAAGCTCTGATACCACTTGTTGATCCCAATTGAGCAAACGATCTTGATAGAAGTTGACTTAGCTTTTAACTTAAACAATAAAGCAGAATATTAAAGTTTAACTTAAGAAAAACAGTATAAACTTTCAACACTTCAATATATTATTAATGTATGAGCACTCAACAATGCTAGGGTTTACAACCTTGAAGTGAATCGACTTAACAAATGATACATACATAATTCTAACCTTAGGAGCTCCTTTTAAAGTCTAAGGAGTCCTGTACAAGATAACTATCTTCTATTCTTATAGGAAATACACAATATCTATTCTATAATTATCTAAACGCGTATACATTCTTATCACATAAGCAGTAGAATACAACTGATAGCAATAGAGTAATTTTGTAGTCCAGCAGTAGTATTCGTAGTAGTACCTTTCAGTAGTAGGATGACCAGCAGTAGGATCTTCAACACTTGGAATATTTCTGTCATCCTTGGGAGCAGCATCTCATAACCCTACATTTAATTATTTTGTCTTATACAACGTCCTGAACCTTTGGGTTTAATCTTCATTGCGGTTGTACGATAGGATTGAAGTCGTCTTCCATAAGAATTTTATGGGAACAGAAGGAAGGGCTACTTCCTTTGATGTCAGACACTTTCCAAGCGATTGCTCCTATGATTGCTTAGTTCTTTTAATAGCAGCATGGTACCTTCCTTAGAAAGAGATGATGAGATTATAACAAGAAACTCGGGGTAATCATCTAAGAAAGCATATTCCATATGAGGTGGGAGCTCCTTCAGTTTAGGGATAGATGTCGTTTCCTTCATAGTTTCAAAGGTTTTTCTTAAATCGTCTTCTTGTAACGAATTTGGTACATCTGCTTCCCCTTGATCATTTCTAAGTTCAGCTTCATTAACACTTTCTTCATTTGTCTCTTCGCCATCTATATTGCAATGCTCATCATTCAAAAGGATTGAGTTTAATTGTTCTTGAGGAAGAAAGTCTTGTATGAGGTCCTCAATTGTTGAGTCAATTAAATATACATCCTCAATGTCATCATCTGTGAATGTGGCGTATTTCATTGATCGCTCCAAATAATATGTTACCTTCTCATTGCCAAATTTCAAGGAAATTTTCTTGTTATACACATCGATCATGGCATGCGTAGTAGCTAGACATGGTCTTCCAAACAAGATTGGAATATCAGCATCTTCTTTCATGTCAATTACCACGAAGTCAACCGAAAATACGAACTTATCAATTTTTACCAGAACATTTTTGGCTACTCCCATCGGATACTGTATAGATTTGTTTTCCAGTTCAATGCACATTCTAGTTGGTTTTAGCTCGTCTAATTCCAACCTTAGATACAAAGAATAAGGCAGTAGGCTAATACTTGCTCCCAATCGGCTAGTGCTTTATCAAAAGTGGTTCCATTGATTGTACATGGAATGGTAAAACTTCCAGGATCCTTCTCTTTAGAAGGTATTTTGTTCATTAGTATCGAGGAACATCTTTCATTTAAAGTGACCCGCGTTGGGTTTTCATGTCTCCTTTTGGTAAGAAGATTCTTCATAAACTTAGCATATATAGGCATTTGCTCTAGAGCCTCCACAAAAGGTATGTTGACGCTAAGATCCTTGATTCTTTCAAAGAATTGCTGAAATTGTTGTTGCTCCTTTTTCTTTTTTTAATTCTCCCTGGGAATGGAATGGGAGGAACATATGGTTTTGGCCTATTTTCGTTGACAGCAATTGGTGTACTAACATTCTTGTTATTTCTAGCTGTAGAGGTTTCGTTTTTGTTGTCATTTGTTGTAGATAGATATGCTGGATCTTTGTAGTTCAACCCACTTATTGTAGTGATGGTGTGAGCTAAATCTCGGGTACTAGGGAGCTCACCAGCATCCCTATTTCGAATAGATTCAGCCAAATTTCCCACTTGAGCTTCCAGTTTCCTGATTGCATCAGCTTGAGTTTTTAAAATACTGTCATATTCCATCTTAATTCCCTAAATTATTTCTTGAATTTCAGCTTGATTGTGGAAGGTCTCTCTTATAAAAAAACTTGACATTTAATTCAAAGCTCATTAACCTATGTTCAATGGGGCTCTCAAAAATACCTTGCACCATTTTCACTTCCTCGGTGAGTGAGTTCATGTCGGACTCAAATTCTTCAAGATATTTCAAAATTGAGCATAGTTTCATTGGTTCAGCAGAGGTAGGTTCTTGGTCTTCATGCCAAGTTGACGAACGTCGAGCAACTTCTTCAATTTTCTCCCGGCCCTTTACTGCAGTCATCTTTGGGATAGGTTCCTTAAAATCCAACATTTTTCTAGCCTCGACATTCAGCCCGTTGTAAAAATATTTGGAGTTTTTCGTGTTGTTAAGCTTGTGCTCCGGGTATTTGAATAGTAAATCTTCAAATCTTTCCTAGGATGAGAACAAAGATTCATTTGGTTTTTGTTGGAAGTTTCTGATTTCTTCAAGCTGCTGCAGAATTTTTGACGGAGTTTGATATTCTTTAAGAAAAGTGTTCTTTAATGAATCCCATGTAGTTATAAGCCCTTGAGGTAACTTTTTAACCCACGTCCTTGCTTTTCCTTTTAACGAGAAAGGAAATGCCATCATCATCACTTGGTCTTTTGATACTTCGGGTGTTTGAAATAGATTGATGATTTCGCTAACTGTTGATATGTGTTCATGAGCTTCCTCGTTGTCTTCTCCAGTGAATATTTATCTTTTCAGTTCGTCAAGACATAATTCCTAGAATTCAAATTTTATATTTTGTTCGAGAACGGGTCTTAAGATTCCTGGTTCACAACGCACAGAAGTTTAATAATCGTTAATAGTTAACGCCATAGAAAATATAAACACTTAAATAAAATCCTAAATAGTTCCCCGGCAGCGGCGCCAAAAACTTGATGCAGGATTTACCGACCAGGTTTTAATATTTATAAGTTGCTTGTCTACCTAAGGTCAACCTAATGCACTATCGGGCAGTGTACCCGGTCGTGTATGGTATATCTAACGGTAAAGCCAAGGTCATACCAAGAGCTATGCGTGCGGATATTATCTAAGTTTAGTGTCACTAGTTTTAAAAGGGGGTTTTTTAATAATTGATTAATTATACTACGAAAATGAAGTAAAATAAAAGCAAGTAAATAAATGAAGGGAAATCAGATGGGAGAAATGTGTTAACCTAATTACTACTCTTGTTATTATCATGACAAGTTTTCTAATAATGCATCCTATCGTTTCATCTGGGGATTCAAGTCGATATACTCAGATGGTCAAATTGTCTAATCCTATCTTACACCTTGACCTATTCCTATAACCTTGATAATAAGAGTTCGCTGGTTGACCTGGGCCTACAAGATGCAAGAGTCGTTAAGCGCCTCTACTAACTTAGAATAGTCTAATGGGACGCGGCCGGTCGGAACTTACATCCCTTCTAATTCCTAAAAGCAAGTCTGTTTGGTAGGTGGTCATTCGTTGAAATTTCCACATGAATGGTGATATTTCTATCACCAAAACACACCCTTATCAGCTATGGGTCCTATGGTAAATTCCCCTAACCTCAATGGAACCACCAAACATCGTTACTACCGAAAACTATAGTGTCTTAAGACATGCTAAGAAAATATACAAATAAAGTGATACTAAATGCGAGAAAATAAATCATGGCAATAACAATTTCATAATGAGGCTAACACCAAAGGTGTTTAGCCACTCATACTCATAAATGCAGAAAAATAAATGTTTAACATAATCAATGTAAACATGAATTCAATACAAATGAAATAAATGATAAAACTTATGATTATGGCATGAATTCTCTATTAGAAATGACTTGTATGCTAGTAGAACTTTGTTCTCCATGCTCCCTAATTTCCTCCTGACTTCTATGTTGTGAAAAGTGATGTTAAAAACTCGAAATTAGGGCTAGTATTTATAGCGCTCGACTCTGCTACGGCGTAGCTCTAGGTTTGACTACGTCGTAGCCCTTGTAAATATCAACTACACCATAGCTTGATCATTGGCTAAGGGCGTAGAACTCTCGTTAACACATCTACGGCGTAGATATATTAGGAACTACGTCGTAGCTTCATCAAGGATCACAGAAATTCTTCTAAGTATTAGAATGAAGATCTACGGCATAGCTTGAATGTTAGCTACGCCTGTAGAAGTCTCGTAGTTGAAACTACGTCGTAGTCAAGATATGGACTACGCCGTACATCTTTGGTCTTCGTTGACTTTAATCTTCAGTGAGTGCTACGGCGTATGTAGAGAATACCTATACGCCGTAGTTAGTGCTGATTATGCATGCTTCAAATATTTTCATTAATAACCTTCCAATTACGCGTCTTTTAGTTCCAATGCTCATCTTTGCCCTGAAAACAGAATATAAACAAATAAGAGTATATATCCTAATAAAATAATACAAAAGATAAGTAAGATAGGGAGAAATTAACACTAAAATATCGGCACTATTTGATGTTATCAGGCATCAAGTTTGTCATTTCTATAAATATTTTTCTTTCTTTTCATTCCATGTAGAGCTTCCATTTCTCCCTCTCCTTCAAATTTGTGCTTTTTACTACCACCCGTTAACCCCCCCCCCCCCCCCCCCACCTTCACCGACCTCAACTCCAAGAAACTCAACCTTAAGTTTCTATTCTTGATATGAAGTTTGGGGACCCACATTTGAAGGATTGTGAAAAGTACTCAAAGCCCCTGATTTACTAAAGACTAAATTCAATAATGGATACAACTTGCAACCCTTTCTCTTAAATGTTTTGAAAATTTTTTCTTGCTAGAATATCACAAATAATTAATATGTGAATCAATATATTAATTTAAAGTCCATAAAGTGTCATAAATCCTAAAAAAATAAAAAATAATAAAAAAGGAGATGTACCAAAGAATACTCATCCCATAATTCATCATTAGCATAAGCAACACCAGATGTCGCATCTCAGGTAACACCAGTCCTAGTAATCAGTTCAGTGAATTTGGTATATGTTGTTTGTAGTCGATGGTATTTTCCCTTCACCTTTTATGGACCATATCTTATTGCAAACTTCAGGAAAATTTGTTCACTCATATCCGTCCAATCACTTACTTTGAACATGGGTGAATTATTGGGATCTCTCTTAACCCTCTTCATTAAGATCTCTAAAAGTTACTTCTCACACTCTTCTGACCACTACATAACATCCCTATGACCCACATTGTTCACCCATCTATAAATTACCCACATTAAGATTTGATATAAAAATGATCTAAATAATCTACTAAAAAATGATATATGTAAATTACGCTAGTGTTATTGATAGAAAATGTCATATATACTACTTTCACCGGGAAGGTATCACTACTATTGGTGATAGACATCACCTAGGTTGTAGAAGATGGGCTACAACTTCGGGTCATCTGACAGCCCAAGATAGCCACTATAAAAGGTATAGGACAATGCCTGAGACACATTACAAACGACATAAATAAATAAAGATCTGTCATTGTTAAGTAATATGTAGTCCATATATAACCAGCTAATAGTGTAAAACACAAAACACATATACTAACAAATACATATCACAGTATATCCATACCACTTTAAGCATACGAAATCCATCACATTAAGAATATGAAATTGGTTTTTTTGTTTTATAGAGAGTGATCATGTACCTAAGATCGATGAATTTAATGTTCAAAGTGATAGTTTACAGTTGAGAAGCCTTGAAATAGTAGGATGGAGGCTGGAGTTTGGTAGCTCCAATTAGGGTTTAGTGTGTATTATGTTAAAATGAATAAATTTAGAAAAGCTGCGACTTTTCTTTAAAGTGGTGAAATTATGAAGACCAACAAAAGGAGTTCCCTAAACCGTAGTTATAGTGGAGAATGGGTTTTCTATCTCTCCAAGAAGACTTTTAGAAGAAAAAAAAAACATAACTTGAACACGTTTTTTATTTTCTTGTGTTTCCAAAGAAAATCTCTCCACGAAATAGCTCATTTTTCTATTGCTAAACACACTCTAAGTGTTTACTAAAAAATTATAGCATATATTTCATTTCTTTCATACAAGTATGACTGTGCCAATCATTCATCCCTTGCAATAGAGTGCTGGTACACAAATTGTCTCATTTTATTTTGCAACAGTTTTTAATATTAGATAATAACTAGATAAAATGAAGTTTTTAAAAATGACTGAATTTTGAAATATCTAATTTGTATTTTCACTTATAAAATACTATTTATAAAAATATTTTTTTTTTCTTTAGAGATTCTTTAAAGTCCACCCAGATAATAACTTAATTTCTGAAGTAAAAAAATGCATAAAAGTTAAATAAGAAGCTACTTCACATACACATTTTTAATACACAACATTTGTTTTATTTCACATTTTCAAAATATTTTAAATGGATACCATCATGTTTCCTCTATTTGATTGATATTGTCAAAAGAGAATGTAACAAACTTTTTTATGTTGCCGTTTCTTATGCTTCCTCTTATGTCTCTATTTCCAACACTTGTGCATGCACGTATCATCATCATCATCATCATCATCATCATCATCATCATCACCATCATCATCATCACCATCATCATCATCATCATCATCATCATCATCATCATCATCATCTTTCAATTCAACAACTAGAAAACAATAACCAAAAGTACATAGAGAAAATAACAACATTGTGCTTTTGAAATCAAGATGGACATTCCAAGGATTAACATGCTCATGTTAAGCATGAGCAATAGTTCAAAAGGAAATGTGACCATCAAGTTTTGGCATTTTAATAAGGATATGGTAAATGAAGGTGGGTGTGTGGGTACATGAGAAAAATAATGTGTAAATTTTTTAGCTAAAATTTTAAGTAAACTAGCTTATCTTTTTTTCCTCCTATTGGGAATTACAAATTTGAGAATTACAAAACCCACAAGCAGAAATGAAGAAAGAAGAAACAATGACGACCTAATATGTAATAGTTAGTTAGCTTTATTAGTAAGCTAGGGTTTCTTGTAACTTCCCTCTATTATATAAAGAGGGTAGGCGTCTAGGTAACAGGTACTCATTCATAGATAGTCTCTCCAATGAGAGTCTAGAACCGCATAGAGTATGTAGTGTAGTAGTAGTAGTAGTTTATTTATATTTAATAAAGAAAACCTTATTAGTAATGTTGATTGTGTTCTTAGTACACTATACATATGGGCTTGATCTTGGTTTTTACAATTAGTATCAGAGCGGGTGGCTCGTGATATCTAGGGTTTCGTCATGGTTTTTATCGTTGAAGAGCAGATTTAAAGAAAAGTTCGATTTGGTCTGAGGTAATCGTTTTTATTATTTTAAGGGTTTTCATATATACTACTATTGAAATTATGATGGGTTAATGGTGCAAGTGAATGTGAGTTTATACCCCGTACCAATTAATGAAGGTCAGTAGAAGATTATTATTTATTAAACGATGCAACCCTGTACTTCAAATGCAATTGTTTGGTAATAATAAATTTAATTAATTAGTCGGTGTCATCTTGTACTTCATTACCTCGTACAAGTGAAGGCTTGTCATTTATTTGCAAGTGATGGTAAGTTGATTAATGATTTTTAAACCTCATACTATATATGTTCAAATCATGGGTCATTCGGTGATAGTATTAATTAGAGGGTCATTGGTTGACTGTTCTTAGCACATTGGTCTATGACTATATAAGTATTCTATTTGGTCACGAGAATTTTATGGAATAAAGGGTACGATTGGTTTGTTGGTTATACTGCTGCTACACGCTTTCTATTGTTGCTATTGTGATATTAATATTCAAAGAAGTATTGTCGCTTTCTGATGTGTTCGATATGTCAGTGTAGCATAGGGTGTTTAAGTCTTTTCAAGTTTTACATTTATATTTAGCAGACTTATTACTAACACACGCACTTAACGAGCAGTGTACCCGATCAATATGCATATAGTGGTAAGTAGAGTGTCGAACACTATGAATGAAACATAATATCTAGTTGATTTAATCAGTATTTTAATATCTAAGTTAGTTTTACAATCCTAATCTAATAAAAAGGGTTTTCAGCCTGAGAGGATGGCACGGATTTAGTAAATAATAAAGAGTAAAACTAATGAGAACGAATCAGCGAATAGCAATCAGGTACACAAAAAGATAATAGAGACACGTAAGAAGACATGTCCTTATAATTAAGTAGCTTGTCACTTGTTATATTGCTAGTTTTATATGATGAGTATCGTAATCTAATCTGTCTCGTTGGATCCTATATATCTGCGAGTAAACCCTTAATGATTACTTATGTTTATCCTACCTTCTAGACACTAGATAAGTAGGCGAGGAACAGGTATAGTAGCCCAGAAGACTCAACTAAACACAAAGGTTATCAAAGCACAAATATAATTAACCAAAAACATCAATCATATAAACTTTAATCGATGGAAAAACAATTTTAAGGGGAGCAGTATGGTGGCCACAAGCCCATCAATCCTGATGGATTAAAGCTTACTAATACAATAAACAAAACTGCTTAATGAATTATATACATGCAGGACCTTCTTACAACTCTAAGATCTTCTTTTGGGGCATGTCTTGTGATGCTTTTTGACTGAATTCATCTCCTTAGGTTTTTTCTGTACACGAAACTCATATCTGTCTTGGGCTATTTATAGGTTCTGTCTAAGGAGTTGATGCGGCGCATGTCGATGACAGATGCGGCGCATCTACTTAACTTCGCTTGGGGTCCATGTTTATTAAATTATGGAATACTCGTACACCGCCTTTAAATATGGCATAACTTGTTTCTCTATGCGGCGCATGTTCTTTAACGTCTTGGATAGTTTCTGGTGAAGTCTTTAGCTGATACGCCGCATGGAGTAGATCAAGTTGATTATTCTTCGTTGACCAAAGTTTCATATGCGGAGCATGTTATTATTGGATGCGGCGTATTCTTCAAAGTCAGGCAATGGTCTTCGAATTCATCTAAGTATGATGTTGCAACGTATCTGTTAAGAGAGATACAACGCATCTCTTTAATTTTAGTAGACTTATCAAATCTTGATTGTGGAAAACTAGAAGGGGGGGGGGTCGAATAGTTTTACGTCTTTTTAATTTGTTATGAAATAATTTCTTTACGGGTTTTGTTTACTTTCAAAAATTGTAGATTCGATATTATGTGAATTCAAGTCTTGCACAATATAAACAACTACAATTAAATACTAAGGCTATAATAATGTAAGAAATGAAATAAGTAAGAGATGGAAAGATCGAACCGCGAGACGAGAGATTTATAGTGGTTCGGCTACAAGGACACCTTCCTTGCCCTATTCCACTCCCCGAGCACCTAACTCGAGAGTTTTCTTCACTATGTCAACAAGCTCCCTTATGGCGGAGAAAACCTTACTCACCAATTTACACACCACAACTTAGTCACACCTTATTCACACCTTCTACACAACTTCTCTACACCTAGTCACTACTAAATCTTCACTACTTCTTATTCACACCTATCCACTAGTAAAGCTTCACTACTTCTTCTTCACACCTATCTACTTAATATGCACTACATCTTCTTTACAACTATCTTACTTCACAATATCAACACAACTTGCTAATCTATCTTCTATCAAATATTCACAACTAATGACACAAAGAAATAGATATAATGAATGATGCTCTAACAACTTGGATGTGGAGGTCACAACAAGTTGTAATACTTCTCGTCTTGGTGGATTGAAGTATTCTTCTTTTGCAATTGAAAGGATGAGACTTGGATCACTTTGAAACAAAGATTAATGTATATATCATTAAAGGATTATAAGAAATGGAAGTGGGGATTTAGATCAGAAAGTTTTGGGGTGCAAAAGGTGAGAAAATTTTGTGAAATGAACCAGTATTTATAGCACAGAAAAATATTGTTCTAGAGCGTTCCGGTCCCCTTAATTATTAAGGGGGCCGCATATGGAATTAAGGGGGTCGCCCCCTCCAGAACGTTGGACTTGTTTGTCCTTTTGTGGGAAAGGTTTTTCCGGATTATATTTGCCATTTTTGGTTAAAAATTTGAATTCATATATTTATAATGATTTAAACATATTCTTTTAATTCCAAAAATGATTTTGTAAAAGATATAAATGTTTATGACATTTTATAAAAATTCTAGTGATTGAGAAAATGTTCCTTTGATCATAGAAGGCACTAAATACTTTGTTTATCCATACCTTAAGTGATTTTGGATGTAAAGTGAAATATTTATCTCTAAGTACTTGTTTACAACATAATTTTTAGTTTAACGAATTAAGGTTTTGTGATTATCAAAAAATAGAGATGTCGAACAATGTTTTTAGGCATTATTTATGTCAACAATCTCACCCTTTTTGATGATTACAAAACCTTAAACTCATTAAGTCTAAAAATTAATTTTTAGACAAGCATTTAGAGTTTATATTCAATTCTCCCCCTTTTGTAGAATCAAAAAGGTTATGTTGTTTAAGCGTCATAAAAGAAGTTAAACGGGTAGAAAGCTCCCCCTTGATGTATGCTCCCCCTCAATTGAGAACACCAAGGAAACGAGCTATGGAATGCTTGGCTACAAAAAATATGTTAAAAATACAAGACATATATATATATATATATATATATATATATATATATATATATATATATATATATATATATATATATATATATATATATATGTAGCCCCTTTTTTGAAAATTCTCATATTAGCACGGGCAACTTTTTAAGACTGGGCAACTTCAATCATAGAGAAACACGTGTCACGTATTTGTATTATGGGCAAGTATACCTAGTTGGGCAACCGTAATAGGGCAACTGGTTTTTTGGTCATTTTACATATTATACTGTATTTTACCAATTGACTTTTCCGAGGATCGTATACAAAAAACAAAATTACACTAAGAAAAATAATCCTAAACTTTAAAAACAAACACTCCATCCTGTATCACCATTAACCCCTTACACTAAGAAGAAATATCGATTCACTATTATTTCAATCACCAATGTTCAATATCCAGTATTATTTAACTTATTCAATCTGTTCCAGTTACTTTTCATGTTTCTTTGATTCGCACAATGAGTAACTGTTCCTGAAACAGTGATCGTGCAAAAAAAAGATTACCAACGATTGTTGGTTTTATCAATAGAAATGTGGTATAACAGGGTATGTAAAGGGTATTACCAATGATTTAAATCGTTATTGATTATATGTTTATGGTGTTATTCTATTTACCTGATTGACACCAAAAGTATTTGATGTCAAATAATTGAAATGTTATCGTTAGTCGTTATGGTGTCTCAAAGGTTGGCGTTATATTAGTCTGTGTCTTATATAGAAGTTACTTGAATTGTACAAGTTTTTGTTGGTTTATAGTTTGTTTTTTAATTTTTAACCGTTTATGTGGTTTATGATTTCATTTGTGTTTTGGATTGTATCGCATAAGCCCCTATTGTATCCACTTTAGTTGACACTTGTTGATACGCCATGCATGAATCAAATAACCTCACAAGCAGTGATATATGTGTAGACAAAACAGTCTATTAAAATGGTCCAATACTAAGTGGTTTTACTTAGGTTCAAATTAGGCCTTGAATGATTATTAAATATGCATTTGTATGTATCAGCTGAAGTGTTGGTGATAGTGTTTATGGCGCCTGTATACATGTCTGCATACTAAATTTGTTATGTATTTTCGGTTCTAACTGAGCTTATGTTTTTTGTTTTAGGACTATGAAGCGAAACTAATCATTAGGAGCAAACTCAACTACTTTTGATTAATAAATCAGAAATTAGATGCAAAGCGACGGAACTTGTTTAGTAGTACTTTCTTTGGACAATGGCTTGATCTGTTATACTTTGAACATGAAACACACCTAATAGACTACATGGTACGGAAACAACAGCGAGTGGACGACTCTCATTATGATATGCCCTTCATCTATTACCTAGATGGACATACGCTGCATTTTGGTCGTACTGAGTTTTGTCTAATGACTGGCTTGCGTTTTGGAAGTGTCACTTTTGAAGTATACACGTCTAGTGATCTCAAATTCTGTGATAGGGTGTTTCCTGACAAGCAAGGGTTCATTGTAACCAACTTAGACCTCATTGGTGTCATCGAGGATGAAGACCGGTTTCGGAAGCTATCTGATCAAGACGCAATACGAATATCTCTTTTGTTAGTCCTAGAGGTTATCTTTATGGGTCGGTTGTTTACATGTGAATTTGATGACACATTGATGAGGTTGGTTGAAAATCTAGAAGCTTGGAATGCATTTCCTTGGGGTGAACATATTTGCACTCATTTATATGAGCAACTACATAATGTAATGGATAAGCACATGGATAAACACCTTTTTGGATTCAAGAAAAACCTAACCTATGTTCCGACATATAGTTTGTCTGGCTTTGTATTTGCTTTCCAGGTTTGAAATTATTTAAATCGATGAAATTTTTCATCTCGACATGTTGAACGCCTGTTAAATTGATATGTTTGTGTTTTACAATTTGTTTAGATTTGGATACTTGAGTCTTTTGAGAGCTGTGAACGTTGGTGGACAAAAAAGCCAAATGTGATTCCTAGAGCGATAGCCTGGTCTAGGAAGTCGATATTCAAAAGAAATGACCGTTCCACCCTGTTTGCAAAGGTTTACCTTTTTATGATTAATAATTTTTTATTACCATACACATCAGTGAAATACCTTTAAGGTTACATACGTTATTTGTCCCCATTTATTTGTAGGACGCGACTGCACATTTGGTTTTCAGACCGGATACAACTGAGTATGAGTCTTCATGGTGGATAGATAGCCAACTTTTTTTGCAAAACTACATTCCCAGGGCTGCAGCCACATCCAAGTGCACCCTCGTGTATGCTTATCTGAACAGGTTGGCAAAGGGACGCAAACGTGTCGCTGAGTCATTGAAGGTAAATTCCACGCAACGTAGGCCTAGTAATAGTTTGACAACGAAGAGGCTTAAGGATCGTGTCATGGCGGAGCTGAATGGCGAAGTATTGAAACTTGAGATTATTATTGAGGTTACCTTTTATTTACCATCATATATCAAAAGATTGCATTCTGTAGTTGATGTAATATACTGGTTAAAAAAACTTCTTCCCCATCTTTCAGGTTATTGCTCGTGACAGAGCTGGCGGATTACAGGTACCTATTTTTTCGAAACAACCGAGTATATACTTTGAATCTATTTTTTAATGATGTACAAATATAATTATCCCTAACACTTTGGGTTCATACTGGTGGGAAGAACAGTGTGTACTGTTCTTGTACAAATATAATTATCCCTAACACTTTGGGTTGATACTGGTGGGAAGAACAGTGTGTACTGTTCCGTTGATTTGGTACTGGTAGGCTAAAACTTAGTACTGGTCGGTTAGGCTTGGTACTAGTAGGTTAAAACTTAGTACTGGTCGGTTACGTTTGGTACTCTTTGCGAGTAAATTGGGTAATACGTTATCCTTGTTTACACAAACATATCTTCAACAGAAACATAACCTTTAATTACTTGATTAAATGAAAGATATCTTCAAGAGTTTCACAAGATAGGCGATTACAATTTTTTTTAAAACAACTGCATATATACTTTCAATACAATTTTAAGTGATGTACAAATATAATTATATCACAGGAGAAACTTGATATTCAAGCACATTTCCCAAACACGAGGCCTGAATTTTGTGAATCACTTAACAAAATATACCGCAAAATGATTACGTTGCCTGATTGTGATGAAGAACTTGCTCAGGTACAATACGTTAATTGCAATGCATACAAATAAACCGTCATGTTATTTTTGCGGCATATACAAACCGCAATATGTAATCCGCAAAATACTGTTTCAGGAGTATCTTATTCAAGAGGAATTGAGTTTAGCATTAGCAGAGGAAGAGAGGTTGCAGATACAACATGATCAGATGCTGGCAGAAGACAACCTAAAAATACAAGAAGAGGCTAAGAGGTTACGATTGGAAGAAGAAAACATGTTGAAGATGGAGGAGGAGAAGAAGCAAAAAAGAAAAGAGTTTTTGCAATCAGACCACTATCAAAGATATTTGGCTAGTGTACATCCGAGCAAGAGACGACATTATTTGCAACCTGTTTCAGAATTAAAAAATGCTAAATGGGTTTGGCAGAGAATAAAAAAACATGGTCCTAACGTTACTCACCCAGCTATTGCTGAATTGCTTACAAGAGTTCAACCTTGGGTTGAGGTATTGGCATGAAGAAAATTTAGTTGACATTTTCTTTTGTTACCTGTTTGACCTTGTATCTTATAAAGTCAATGTAACACCCCCAATTCATGGTTGCAGCGGAATTCAAACTGGGTGTTACTCGACGGCACAATAGTCACAATAATAGAAAACGAACTCCAATTGAGTCGTTTTAAAAGATTTATCATTCAAATTGTATAAATATCAGAGATTACAAAAATGAGGTCCCAAATGGTTCCATGTTTACAGTTTACATTAAATGAGTTTTTTTGAATGATAATAAAATTTATAGCCCTCTTGAGTATCCGTGTCCCTTCCGTGGCATCCTTGTTCATTATGAACCTGAAAATACATGCTAAAGTGTCAACACGAGGTTGGTGAGTTCATAGAGTTTAGTGACAAAATGTAATGTAAAACATTTGAATGATGATTTCCCAGCAAAGGCATCGTAAATCCACTCAGTTGCAAGTCCCGCCATAAGAGACTTGTAACCTGTGTGTTCACAACCCACTGCCAAATATGATCTGGTTTATGTGAACAAAGGTAAAACTTGTATGTAGATTCAAAGATAAATGTAGCAATACCGTTATATAAACAATCTTTACAATGATGCCATATAAATAATGATGACAATGAAGTGGAAGCCATAATACTACGCTTTGTTGAATACTAGTGCAACGGGAAGGTAATGAAGTATGTAACATGTAAACACATAAGGCATTTGAGTAAACCACAAACATTGAGTAAGGCAATTGGTGTTTAAGAAAACAAGTAGCATGTTCAAGTAAAACAAATATTGTATTCATGTAAAAACGAGCATGTATTCTCCCCCAAAGAGTTGATAAAACAACTAAAAGAGTAGGGGCTATGACTCACCGTGAGTTGGATGATGTATAATGAGAATGATGGATATGCCGTAAGAACTTCTACGAGCAACCTAGAATAATTGTTGTAACTTAGGTTTGGAATAATGTCTAAGGAAACATAAACATGCCAATATATATCTTGCACTTAGTCCATGATGTGGTATAATGTATAGTGTATGTCTTTGAAAGAAATGATTCATAAAACATGTATGTTTTATATATCATTTACTACCGTTCGGGCCGACATAATTCATGTAACACCCCCAATTCATTGTTGCAGCGGAATTCAACTGGGTGTTACTCGACGGCACAATAGTCACAATAATAGAAAACGAACACCAATTGAGTCGTTTTAAAAGATTTACCATTCAAATTGTGTAAATATCAGAGATTACAAAATGAGGTCCCAAATGGTTCCATGTTTACAGTTACATTTAAATGAGTTTTTGAATGATAATAAGATTTATAGCCCTCTTGAGTATCCGTGCCCCTTCCGTGCCATCCTTATTCATTATGAACCTGAAAATACATGCTAAAGTGTCAACACAAGGTTGGTGAGTTCATAGAGTTTAGTGACAAAATGTAATGTAAAACATTTGAATGATGATTTTCCAGCAAAGGCATCGTAAATCCACTCAGTTACAAGTCCCGCCATAAGAGACTTGTAACCTGTGTGTTCACAACCCACTGCCAAATATGATCTGGTTTATGTGAACAAAGGTAAAACTTGTATCTAGATTCAAAGATAAATGTAGCAATACCGTTATATAAACAATCTTTACAATGATGCCATATAAATAATGATGACAATGAAGTGGAAGCCATAATACTACGCTTTGTTGAATACTAGTGCAACGGGAAGGCAATGAAGTATGTAACATGTAAACACATAAGGCATTTGAGTAAGCCACAAACATTGAGTAAGGCAATTGGTGTTTAAGCAAACAAGTAGCATGTTCATGTAAAACAAGTATTGCATTTATGTAAAAACGAGCATGTACTCTCCCCCAAAGAGTTGATAAAACAACTAAAAGAGTAGGGGCTATGACTCACCGTGAGTTGGATGATGTATAATGAGAATGATGGATATGCCGTAAGAACTTCTACGAGCAACAACTTTTGGCTTTCAAAGATGAAAGGAAGTTAACATGTAAGGAAAAGGACTTTGATAGACTTGCTTCAACCCACTTCACTTCATGCAATCTTTCTACCCTTGTAATCTTGAAAGATGGATGATGAAGGTTGAGGTGAATTGAGTGGATTTAAACTCAAGAGAAATCACCAAGTATATGAGGTTATGGAAGAGTTTTGGTGAATGATAACCTAACTAGAGTTTCTACCTTGAAGAATCACTTGAATCATGCATGAAACTAGTAGGAAAAGAGCAAAAGATATGGTGTTGGTGTGTGTGGAAGTGGACGGCAACAAAGGGGCAAGGGGAGGGCTTTATATGCCTTTGAGGAGGTTACTTTCCTTGACTAGTCAACCCTTGGTGAGCAAGTTGTACACATGTATGCAATCTAAGACCTCCTAGCATGAGATCAAGCCACCTAGTGTGAATCCCCCCCCCTAGAGGCGGTTTGGAGTGGATAGGAAGGGATGAGTTGGTCTTGGATGATATTATCCAAGTATTGGATGAGTTTTGACTCCGGGAAATGCCAACCGTAAGTTGTTACGTCTCAAAACGTAAAACCGGGTGTCGTAAAATTATGGAACTTGAAAGTATTGATAAACAAGTCCATATGTTCCATAATAAAATATAAAATGAGTGGTAGGTTCCATTTGGGTGGTAAAACCCTGCTAAAAACTGGAAATACGGGTCTAAAACGCGTAATACGTAAAATGTACGAATATTGCGTAAAGTTGAGAAAAGTAAAATATTACTTTTCTAATAGGTTATAAATGATTTAAAATGACTTATAATGTCTAGACTGGGCTCAGTCTAGTGTCGGTTGGTATTAAATGTCTTTTAGACATCAAACCGTAAGCCTAAAAATCACGAAATGACTTATAAAATCAAGGAATGATTTTTTTGGTCAAAGGAGGAGGGAAAAATATGTTGACTTTTTCTAATAAGTTGAAAACTCAAATAGTCTTAGAAACGCGTTTTGTGGTCTAACGGTTAATCGCCCATACGGTTAAGCGTGCTCATGTGAGAATAGTACTGGCTTGGGTGACCTGCTGGGAAAAGTAATTATCTTGAAAATGCGAATTGTTACAGTCTCTACCCCTTACGGTGTCACAACTAGTAATTTCCGGTCATTTTCCAAACCTCGACAATTTACTATTCATCAGTTACTATTCACCGATTACTATTCATCATTGTACTATTCATCGTTTTTTAGGTCAATTTGATATTCCGAGAAGCGTTCAAAAATTTTACTATTCACTTGACACTATTCATTTCCGGAAGAAATTTCACTATTCACGTGCATTACTCATTTCATCGTAAATTTAGTTTACGAGTATTCAAATTCGCGTAACCGTATTGGTTCAAGTGTGAATTCATGCATTATCCTTTGGGACATCTCATACAGACTAGAAATAGTCTACGTATCATCATTGTGTCACTTGCATACTATTCCACTCGTAGGATAACTAAATTAATACTTTTGGTATAAGTAACGATTTACGTATGTTTATTTTAAATAAACACTAATACGCGAACTATAAACGTGACTAACACGTCCGACACTCCCGACTATGATCCCAATATATTTTTATATTCATTTTAATAATATAAAAATTATATTATTAATTTACCCGGTGTTTTGAAACCAATTGCTATATTTTCCGGTAAACGACTATAATTACGTCGAATCACGATATTTCAACCCGATAATTATTTTAACACCCGATTCTCATCAGGAATATTATTTTACAATTTTACAAATTCATTATATTTTAGTTTGTCTCGTTACGATTTATTTCTAGTTAACTCGGTACCCGATAACACCCAATACACAACTATATCTAAGTAAATCTTACACTTGGGGACCAAGGCTTTAATTACCCATGTTTCCTCCCCTTTTTCTTCCTTGATTGCCGCCCCATGTCCCCCCCCCCTCCTAGCTAATCCATGTTATATTTTTATTAGCAAAGACCATAAGGACTTTTGAAAATATCTATCTCTTCATTCTTTCATTTGGATACTTCAAGAAAACCCATTTTTCTCTTCTTCCTCTCCATCATTTTCGGCCAAACCAAGAACACCCTCAAAAATCCATCATTTTTCCAAGATCAAGTGATAATCTAGGTTATTTAGTACTTCTTGTTAGGGTTTTGAAGTTTAAACACAAGGTTTTGCAAGTTTTTCATCTCCACTAGTCCACTAATCTTCAAGTAAGCATGTCAAACTAATTTTCCTAATTTTATCAAGTTCTTATTTTGTTCATATGGTTTTTTTACAAGATCTTATGCATTTGATAGCTTATACCACTTTATTTTACAAACTTATAACTTTTGAACCGTAGAAAATGTATATGGTTAGATCCTTGTTAGATCTACTTGATTTGTGATGTTTAAGGACCCATGACACCCTAAGAAGGTGTATGGTAGGTTTAGACTAGCTTTGTGGTGTTTGAAAGTGGTTTGATTGAGGTTAGAACTAGTTTGGAGACTTGAAAATGGTTTTTGAAACTTTTGATATACCTAATGTCCCTATTTTAATTTCGTGGGAAAATCAGTAGATGGTGGCCAAGTTTTGACCAAAGATTTAGAAAATACATTCAAAAACGAAACTTTGGGCGAAAGAACGGATTAAAACAAGCTTATAACGAAGGAGATATGATTTTTGCAAATTTAACGATGAAAACTACTTTTACAAAAACTGCTTGCTGTTTGGCAGATTTCAATGGGTAAAAAGAGGTATTAAACGTAACCTAGAGGAGCCGAGTTATCAAAAATATATTAGTACTTACTAAAACAAATCCGTGGGCATAAAGAACGAGGAAAATGAACTTAAAACGACCAAGTTATACGCGTTTTAACATCGTCAAAACTATATATATATATAGTCACTACTAGAAAATAATAACTTATGCACCAAATGGTATATTTTCTAGAAATGCTACCAAGGACTATATTCTTAACAAATGAAATACGTATGACCTAAGAGAATATTTATACGACTTAACGACGTTATTTCAAGGTTTTCGATACAATGAATTTAACCCTAACATTTTTATACGATATATATTACGACAAGTTTTTATAACTCCAATTGGACTTATTTTTCCTAAGTATGGAAAGTATTTTACTATGACAATAACTAGTATTTCCAAGTTACGAGTGGTATAGGCATCATGTGCACGTGCATTCATTTCATCACGTCATGATCTAAAGTAGATCGTTATTACTCATATTAGGTTGCGGTTAGAGATCGTGCCTCATTTCAGTGTATCCACTTTTGTCGTCGTGGCTATCGCACCAGGTGAGTCATAGCCCCTACTTTTTCAATTGTTTTGGTAAACTATTTGGGGGAGAATACATGCTCGTTTTACTTAAAACGCATTACTTGTTTTACCTGGTTGATTTCTCAAATATTCCCAGCTTTATCTAAATATATATTTGATCACCTGCACTTCATTAGTATGCTTGACTACCGGTATTTCTTTGGTATATTTAACCACCTGCATTCATTGGTATGTTTGATTTTCTGGTATTTCATGGGATTGATTATCCTTGTTTACATGACCACATTGTCATAATTTGTTTATCTGGCGATATTGTCAGTATTTTTTTTTATCTGGCGACATTGTCAGTATTGTTTATCTGGCGACATTGTCAGTATTATTTATCTTGCGACATTGTCAGCGTTATTTATCTGGCGACATTGTCAGTATTGTTTATATAACCTCATTGACTGAATTATTTTTTATATAGCCGTTTTGCTATATTTATCAGGGAATTTGGATACCATTATTACTTATGTTCACGTAGACTTTAACACTTTTGGCAGTGGGTTGTAAACACACAGGTTACAAGCCTCTTATGGCGGGACTTGCAACTGAGTGGATTTACGATGCCTTTGCTGGGCGATCTTTTCTCTATAGGCTATATTTGTTAAGCAAACTCTATGAACTCACCAACCTCGTGTTGACACTTTAGCATGTATTTTCAGGTTTTAACCTATGGCACGCTACAGGAGGTTTTGGCAGGGCATGGCATGGTCATAGAAGACTCTGATTATTTATATGGGGACCATATCAAACTATTTTAAGGGCCTACTTCCGCACTACTTTAAACAATGTAAATACAATATTTTGACTTAACTATTTTGTTCTAAATGATTGAAATGAAAACCATTTTTGAACTAGTGTTGTAATACCAATTGAGTTACACCCCAGCTACACGTATGCTTCCGCTGGACCCGATTTTGGGGGTGTGACAGATTGGTTTCAGAGCTTTGGCTATGGCGAACTAAGTGTTTTTAAAACCTAGACTATAGCTACTTTTACGAAAAACTTAACCCTATGACCGTCACGTGCCTGCCTGCCAAGATGATGCCTCACTTGTGGTTTGTTGCTGACTTAGGTGATGAGATTTGTGTCTCATTATCTGGTACATTATGTTCATTTATTCTAGTTGATTTCTATCATTGTCTTTCACATAAGCATGTTCACGTATCATATATGTCACCGCGTTATGTTTTCCCTTGCATAGCTTCATTATTTGACGTCGAGTTTGGTCACCTGCCTTAGTCTTTCTGAACGTCTTGGTCTTTGTGAAGGAAATAGTATTAGTATAACTGAGCTGAGTATTTCAAAATTCATGGAACCTCGGTGGAATATAGACTAGTCACCTATATTCAACCCGGGATAGTGGGACATAGGCTGACTACCTATATCCGACTCAGAAATAAATTTTGCAACACTGAGAATGGTTATAATAAAATTTTGTCTGGATTGAATTCTCAACTCATTTTCCAAATGCTTCATTTACGTGTGTGTATACTCTCGTTGTCATAACATTCCTACCTTTCATCACTTCGTGAACCACCGATTGGAAGCTTGACAACTGGCCATTTCATCTCATAAATCTTCATATTTATACACAATGCAGTTACATTTTCTTTTATCACAATCTCGTTTTGTCGCGTTTGTCACAGTCTTTTCCCTTCTCACCATCACTATCATTTCCTTTTCCCCACCCCCATATATATATATGGAATTAGCTAACACTCTATAGATTCCGATGTCACTCATCCCTCACTACTCCCTATATTGATAAGTGGATATTATCAATGACCTCCCTAGGAAAGACTTTCCATACCATCTATGAGGAGGATCCCTCGGTACAGTAAGACCATTCAAAACTCAACAGAAATCCCAAGATATCACAAAACTATTCGAACCACTATCACTGGCCTAATCACCAAAAATTCCATCATCTGGAAAGTATTTGGCTTGACTGAATTATAAGGATTAGTTTCGATACGAGTGCTCACTAAGCAACACCATAGAGATAAATCCAACTTTTAACCGAGACTATAAATTGAACATGTCCTCACCAATAGACTTTATTCGAAAGTGTTAGACACCTATGCCTTTGTGCAGACATACATACCTGACTATTTTATCCTCTTAATATTTTCACTTTTAAATGGATTCTTCTTCAAACTATAGATATGCAAAACTTATATCTTGTAAGAAATACTTTTCTAAGGCACTTATTTTGACAAGCAAATTTCTTTTAGTTAATCTTTTATAAAACTACTAGATGCTAAGAAATTTTGAACATCGATTTTTGGTAAATCATATTATCCATCTTATGTTGAAAATAGTTCTATCTTGCATAACTATTAAGTTTTGAAACATTAAGAAAAATGTTACTTAAAAAGCCGTTTGCTTAAAAGTTTTAAATTCATTTACTCAGGAAAGGTTTATGAACAAAACACACAATCTCAAAACAAACTTTGAAAATCAATCACTATAATACATCACTTATACCTTTAGGAGTTTGTAATTTGATGACCTATAACTTGGGGAAAATCTTAGTAATGGAGACTAAGCACCGTAGGTGGAGAAAGACTCAATTCCTGACATCCTGCGGAGGATCCCAACCTTATCCTAATCTATTATTTTCAACAACACCCTTTTACGGATTTAACCCTGTAAGTCTTTCAAAACAAGATTCATGATACCCATTTCAATTATTCCTAATAAAGGAATTTAATTCACCTCAACTCCTAGCGATTTCATTAAGATCTCTTTGGAACCACACCACCTATCATTTGTAGACCAATGGTCAGAATTAGAGAACGATTCAAACATAGGGAGATATGCTCAGAGCATGAGTGATTGACTCTAGAAATGGTTGGACTAACCATTTTCCATAAATCAGATTCCTTTATAACCATAGTTACCACACGAGCCTAGAGACTACACCATTTGAAGCACTCTATGGTCGAAGTGCCAACATCCATTGGCGGATCGAAATTTGGAAAAGCCTAACTCACTAGTCCAGTAAGCATTCATGAAATAACCAGAAATTTCCTACGAGTCAAGAATCAATTACAAATTCTATAAGTTGTAAACCATTAAAACTTCAAGTTGGTAGCCAGATCATGTTGAAAGTTCTGCCTAGGAAAGGCATGATATCATTCAGAAAACTGGGAAAGTTGAACCCGATATACACTGGACCACGTAATATTTCAGACAGAGTAGGCCTGGTGGCCGTCAGACTTGAGCCTTGTTAGAGAACAACCGGATTACACAACCATGCTTCACCTATTCAAATCTCAGGAAATGACTTTCAGATTAGTCACTCATAATCCCATTTGGAAAGGAATCCAACCCAAAGACAAACGTAAACTTGGTGAGAACCAATAGAAATCATGGACTGTTAGGTCAAACGGTTGATGCGGAGTCGAATTCCTATCGTGGAGGTTCGCTGGAATTCTCAATTATTATCATCTTTTCACCAATATACTTCAGAGACCAACCAAAACTGAACTTCGGGACGAAGTTCCTATTAGAAGGGAAGACTGTCACAACTAGTAATTTCCGGTCATTTTCCAAACCTCGACAATTTACTATTCATCAGTTACTATTCACCGATTACTATTCATCATTGTACTATTCATCGTTTTTGAGGTCAATTTGATATTCCGAGAAGCGTTCAAAAATTTTACTATTCACTTGACACTATTCATTTCCGGAAGAAATTTCACTATTCACGTGCATTACTCATTTCATCGTAAATTTAGTTTACGAGTATTCAAATTCGCGTAACCGTATTGGTTCAAGTGTGAATTCATGCATTATCCTTTGGGACATCTCATACAGACTAGAAATAGTCTACGTATCATCATTGTGTCACTTGCATACTATTCCACTCGTAGGATAACTAAATTAATACTTTTGGTATAAGTAACGATTTACGTATGTTTATTTTAAATAAACACTAATACGCGAACTATAAACGTGACTAACACGTCCGACACTCCCGACTATGATCCCAATATATTTTTATATTCATTTTAATAATATAAAAATTATATTATTAATTTACCCGGTGTTTTGAAACCAATTGCTATATTTTCCGGTAAACGACTATAATTACGTCGAATCACGATATTTCAACCCGATAATTATTTTAACACCCGATTCTCATCAGGAATATTATTTTATAATTTTACAAATTCATTATATTTTAGTTTGTCTCGTTACGATTTATTTCTAGTTAACTCGGTACCCGATAACACCCAATACACAACTATATCTAAGTAAATCTTACACTTGGGGACCAAGGCTTTAATTACCCATGTTTCCTCCCCTTTTTCTTCCTTGATTGCCGCCCCATGTCCCCCCCCCCCCTCCTAGCTAATCCATGTTATATTTTTATTAGCAAAGACCATAAGGACTTTTGAAAATATCTATCTCTTCATTCTTTCATTTGGATACTTCAAGAAAACCCATTTTTCTCTTCTTCCTCTCCATCATTTTCGGCCAAACCATGAACACCCTCAAAAATCCATCATTTTTCCAAGATCAAGTGATAATCTAGGTTATTTAGTACTTCTTGTTAGGGTTTTGAAGTTTAAACATAAGGTTTTGCAAGTTTCTCATCTCCACTAGTCCACTAATCTTCAAGTAAGCATGTCAAACTAATTTTCCTAATTTTATCAAGTTCTTATTTTGTTCATATGGTTTTTATACAAGATCTTATGCATTTGATAGCTTATACCACTTTATTTTACAAACTTATAACTTTTGAACCCTAGAAAATGTATATGGTTAGATCCTTGTTAGATCTACTTGATTTGTGATGTTTAAGGACCCATGACACCCTAAGAAGGTGTATGGTAGGTTTAGACTAGCTTTGTGGTGTTTGAAAGTGGTTTGATTGAGGTTAGAACTAGTTTGGAGACTTGAAAATGGTTTTTGAAACTTTTGATATACCTACTGTCCCTATTTTAATTTCGTGGGAAAATCAGTAGATGGTGGCCAAGTTTTGACCAAAGATTTAGAAAATACATTCAAAAACGAAACTTTGGGCGAAAGAACGGATTAAAACAAGCTTATAACGAAGGAGATATGATTTTTGCAAATTTAACGACGAAAACTACTTTTACAAAAACTGCTTGCTGTTTGGCAGATTTCAATGGGTAAAAAGAGGTATTAAACGTAACCTAGAGGAGCCGAGTTATCAAAAATATATTAGTACTTACTAAAACAAATCCGTGGGCATAAAGAACGAGGAAAATGAACTTAAAACGACCAAGTTATACGCGTTTTAACATCGTCAAAACTATATATATATATAGTCACTACTAGAAAATAATAACTTACGCACCAAATGGTATATTTTCTAGAAATGCTACCAAGGACTATATTCTTAACAAATGAAATACGTATGACCTAAGAGAATATTTATACGACTTAACGACGTTATTTCAAGGTTTTCGATACAAGGAATTTAACCCTAACATTTTTATACGATATATATTACGACAAGTTTTTATAACTCCAATTGGACTTATTTTTCCTAAGTATGGAAAGTATTTTACTATGACAATAACTAGTATTTCCAAGTTACGAGTGGTATAGGCATCATGTGCACGTGCATTCATTTCATCACGTCATGATCTAAAGTAGATCGTTATTACTCATATTAGGTTGCGGTTAGATATCGTGCCTCATTTCAGTGTATCCACTTTTGTCGTCGTGGCTATCGCACCAGGTGAGTCATAGCCCCTACTTTTTCAATTGTTTTGGTAAACTATTTGGGGGAGAATACATGCTCGTTTTACTTAAAACGCATTACTTGTTTTACCTGGTCGATTTCTCAAATATTCCCAGCTTTATCTAAATATATATTTGATCACCTGCACTTCATTAGTATGCTTGACTACCGGTATTTCTTTGGTATATTTAACCACCTGCATTCATTGGTATGTTTGATTTTCTGGTATTTCATGGGATTGATTATCCTTGTTTACATGACCACATTGTCATAATTTGTTTATCTGGCGACATTGTCAGTATTTTTTTTTATCTGGCGACATTGTCAGTATTGTTTATCTGGCGACATTGTCAGTATTATTTATCTGGTGACATTGTCAGCGTTATTTATCTGGCGACATTGTCAGTATTGTTTATATAACCTCATTGACTGAATTATTTTTTATATAGCCGTTTTGCTATATTTATCTGGGAATTTGGATACCATTATTACTTATGTTCACGTAGACTTTAACACTTTTGGCAGTGGGTTGTAAACACACAGGTTACAAGTCTCTTATGGCGGGACTTGCAACTGAGTGGATTTACGATGCCTTTGCTGGGCGATCTTTTCTCTATAGGCTTTATTTGTTAAGCAAACTCTATGAACTCACCAACCTCGTGTTGACACTTTAGCATGTATTTTCAGGTTTTAACCTATGGCACGCTACAGGAGGTTTTGGCAGGGCATGGCATGGTCATAGAAGACTCTGATTATTTATATGGGGACCATATCAAACTATTTTAAGGGCCTACTTCCGCACTACTTTAAACAATGTAAATACAATATTTTGACTTAACTATTTTGTTCTAAATGATTGAAATGAAAACCATTTTTGAACTAGTGTTGTAATACCAATTGAGTTACACCCCAGCTACACGTATGCTTCCGCTGGACCCGATTTTGGGGGTGTGACATACGGGGAACTTCATCCCGAAGTTCTGTGTGTGTTATATGTTGGAGTGGTGTCGATGCAGAGGTGTGGTTACTTATGAGGACTAAAGTCTAGGATTACCGGTGATGTAATTTGATTTGTCATTTCAGTGTATGGCGTAGGATGAGGCTTACTTTTATGTAGGAAAAGTATGGTAATAGTCGAATATCAAAGGAAATTGATATAGCAGTCGAATATTAATAGGAATTGATATAGTAGTTGCAATCATAGCCTAGTAGGTAATCGGTTGTTGTACCTAGTGTTTATGTCATGGTTTGAAGCGATGTCGGTGAAAAGATAGGATTTCTTGTGGCGAATATAATGTAGGTATCATGCCATACCTGTGCAATGTAATGTAGGTATCATGCCATACCCGAGCAATGTAATGTAGGTATCAAGCCATACCCGAGCAATGTAATGTAGGTATCATGCCATACCCGAGCAATGTAATGTAGGTATCAAGCCATACCCGAGCAATGTAATGTAGGTATCATGCCATACCCGAGCAATGTAATGTAGGTATCATGCCATACCCGAGCAATGTAATGTAGGTATCATGCCATACCCGAGCAATGTAATGTAGGTATCATGCCATACCCGAGCAATGTAATGTAGGTATCATGCCATACCCGAGCAATGTAATGTAGGTATCATGCCATACCCGAGCAATGTAATGTAGGTATCAAGCCATACCCGAGCAATGTAATGTAGGCATCATGCCATACCCGTGCAATGTAATGTAGGTATCATGCCATACCCGAGCAATGTAATGTAGGTATCATGCCATACCCGAGCAATGTAATGTAGGTATCATGCCATACCCGAGCAATGTAATGTAGGTATCATGCCATACCCGAGCAATGTAATGTAGGTATCAAGCCATACCCGAGCAATGTAATGTAGGTATCATGCCATACCCGAGGTATCAAGCCATACCCGAGCAATGTAATGTAGGTTGACTTCATATTTATGTTATTTTGGATACAAATAAGCCCACTTGTTTATAATTCTTTATTTACATAGAGAGGCATCCCAAACAATGTAAATAGAGGAATATAAACTTATGGTTCGGTGATTTATAATTTCTTTATTTAAATGAAAAGGCATCCCAATCCATTCAAATAATTACAAATCATCCTACTTAAGAATTCCCAACACAACATTCATACTTAGCCGGTGAGTTACAAGGTAGTGTATTATGAGATGATATTGGTATTCCAAAAGTATGAAATGAATATTCATACTCATCTTTGGAGATGGAGAGTAAGATACTCGGGGAAAATTGACGTAGTGTTCAAAATAGTTGGTGAGTAGAAAGTTGTGAAATAAGCATGGTTTTTGATGGGGAAATGATAGAATAAATACGTTGGAGGTTTGAATCATAACACATGATAGCATAAAGCAAGAGTTTTATTCATAAAACGTTGATTGATTACAAGATTGAAACTTATTACAAGTTTCTTCAAAATCTACTAACTGATACTTTCAGTTTAGTAATTACAACGTTTTTACTATCATTTCATACATTTACTAACTGAGTCTAATCAGTTAGTAGTACAAAAGACAACTAGTATCATCACACTAGTCTTTTGCAGGTTAGAAGGTCCGAGTAGCTCTGTTTGATCAGCAACTTCTTGGTTTAGTGTGTCATAGAGGTACGAGTCTATGAAGTTTGAGAGGCTGTAGTTTCCATGCTGATTTTCTTGTTGGATCAATGGTGGTCGTGATACGATCCATAATGAGTGATCCAAATTATCACATGTAGGGATATTAAAGGGAAGTGATAGTGGTGATGGTAATGGCGCTAGTATATATTCATACTCATTATCCTCCTTGGAGTCTGCCTCAACCGAATTTTGTCCAAAATAATTAGAAGTATTTGATGCAAAATTAGTTGGTATTGGTTCCTCCTCTTCTTCGTCGGTTGAATCTTCGAAAGGTTCTTCTTCGTCATCAGAAGCGAAGGCATTCACGAAGTCAAATCTGAACTCGGGTGAAGGTGGTAAGACTTGGAAGTTATTAGGTAGAGTGGGCACATAATCGGGAGAAGTGGGTACGCACATGATTTCTATTTAGAAATCGATAGGTTGTGACGGGTTTTTGATATCATATGAAATGATATTTGATGATGTGATGGAATAATTCTAGAGACCATTGCGCAAAACATAATGTCTCGGAAGTAGGTTAGACCATTGTGCAATTCACAATGTCTGGGAAGTAGGTTAGACCATTGTGTGACTCAAAACATTTGAGAAATGGTTAAGACCATTGTATAATACAATGTCTTGGAAAATAGGAAAGACTATTGCAATCAGTTACAATGTCTTGAACATAAAATGTTGGAGGAGGAACATGATTGGGAGGATGTGATTGTGCCGAAATGCCCTAGAATAGGCATACGCAGGTATGTTTAGTCCATTGTTTAGATAAATGATTGAAAATAAACCGAGTTTATATAACAATATACTAATATGTTCAAGTAGTATAAAATGATTACGGGGAAATGCTCAATTATGTTTAAGGGTACATATATAAATATGCAATTATGTTTGTGTAGCATAAAAATGTCTACGGGGAAATGCTCAAAATGGGTATATATATCAATATACTAATATGTTTGTGTAGCATAACATGCTTATAGGAAAATGCTCAAATGTGCTAAGGGTACATATATCAATATGCAATTATGTTTGTGTAATATAAAATGCTTAATAAGTCCATAATCGTCTGGAGGATGGAAGGCACGAAGAGCGGAAGGCTATAAAAATGTTTTTGCTTGTAAGTGTGGTTATAGTTTAGGTCTCCATTAGACCCGTTTCCCTATAACCATGGCTCTGGTACCAATCTGTAACACCCCCAATTCATTGTTGCAGCGGAATTCAACTGGGTGTTACTCGACGGCACAATAGTCACAATAATAGAAAACGAACACCAATTGAGTCGTTTTAAATGATTTACCATTCAAATTGTGTAAATATCAGAGATTACAAATTGAGGTCCCAAATGGTTCCATGTTTATAGTTACATTTAAATGAGTTTTTGAATGATAATAAGATTTATAGCCCTCTTGAGTATCCGTGCCCCTTCCGTGCCATCCTTATTCATTATGAACCTGAAAATACATGCTAAAGTGTCAACACGAGGTTGGTGAGTTCATAGAGTTTAGTGACAAAATGTAATGTAAAACATTTGAATGATGATTTTCCAGCAAAGGCATCGTAACTCCACTCAGTTGCAAGTCCCGCCATAAGAGACTTGTAACCTGTGTGTTCACAACCCACTGCCAAATATGATCTGGTTTATGTGAACAAAGGTAAAACTTGTATCTAGATTCAAAGATAAATGTAGCAATACCGTTATATAAACAATCTTTACAATGATGCCATATAAATAATGATGACAATGAAGTGGAAGCCATAATACTACGCTTTGTTGAATACTAGTGCAACGGGAAGGCAATGAAGTATGTAACATGTAAACACATAAGGCATTTGAGTAAGCCACAAACATTGAGTAAGGCAATTGGTGTTTAAGCAAACAAGTAGCATGTTCTAGTAAAACAAGTATTGCATTTATGTAAAAACGAGCATGTATTCTCCCCCAAAGAGTTGATAAAACAACTAAAAGAGTAGGGGCTATGACTCACCGTGAGTTGGATGATGTATAATGAGAATGATGGATATGCCGTAAGAACTTCTACGAGCAACAACTTTTGGCTTTCAAAGATGAAAGGAAGTTAACATGTAAGGAAAAGGACTTTGATAGACTTGCTTCAACCCACTTCACTTCATGCAATCTTTCTACCCTTGTAATCTTGAAAGATGGATGATGAAGGTTGAGGTGAATTGAGTGGATTTAAACTCAAGAGAAATCACCAAGTATATGAGGTTATGGAAGAGTTTTGGTGAATGATAACCTAACTAGAGTTTCTACCTTGAAGAATCACTTGAATCATGCATGAAACTAGGAGGAAAAGAGCAAAAGATATGGTGTTGGTGTGTGTGGAAGTGGACGGCACCAAAGGGGCAAGGGGAGGGCTTTATATGCCTTTGAGGAGGTTACTTTCCTTGACTAGTCAACCCTTGGTGAGCAAGTTGTACACATGTATGCAATCTAAGACCTCCTAGCATGAGATCAAGCCACCTAGTGTGAATCCCCCCCCCCTAGAGGCGGTTTGGAGTGGATAGGAAGGGATGAGTTGGTCTTGGATGATATTATCCAAGTATTGGATGAGTTTTGACTCCGGGAAATGCCAACCGTAAGTTGTTACGTCTCAAAACGTAAAACCGGGTGTCGTAAAATTATGGAACTTGAAAGTATTGATAAACAAGTCCATATGTTCCATAATAAAATATAAAATGAGTGGTAGGTTCCATTTGGGTGGTAAAACCCTACTAAAAACTGGAAATACGAGTCTAAAACGCGTAATACGTAAAATGTACGAATATTGCGTAAAATTGAGAAAAGTAAAATATTACTTTTCTAATAGGTTATAAATGATTTAAAATGACTTATAATGTCTAGACTGGGCTCAGTCTAGTGTCGGTTGGTATTAAATGTCTTTTAGACATCAAACCGTAAGCCTAAAAATCACGAAATGACTTATAAAATCAAGGAATGATTTTTTTGGTCAAAGGAGGAGGGAAAAATATGTTGACTTTTTCTAATAAGTTGAAAAATCAAATAGTCTTAGAAACGCGTTTTGTGGTCTAACGGTTAATCGCCCATACGGTTAAGCGTGCTCATGTGAGAATAGTACTGGCTTGGGTGACCTGCTGGGAAAAGTAATTATCCTGAAAATGCGAATTGTTACAAATCAGAAGTCATGTTAGTAAACGTTCGAGGAGCCAGGACACTTTAATTCGTTAATCCACAACTCATCTCGACGGCTTACATAATGAACTCCTCACATGAGGCTCCCTACTATTGTAGTAGTTGATAAAATATATATGTATAAGTTTTGATCCGAAAGTTACATGTCCAATAGTTGAATAAACTTAGGAAAGTTTATTTGTACATGAAGATTGTTATTAGGGTAAGTTTCTTATAACTTGTATGACAAATACTTGTAAGTTCTCATGGTTCCTTAGATGGAGTAGATCCAAATTGTATGTTCAAGTTATCGCCAATACTTTAGCTCATGTTTTCGCCTTGGTATGTATATATGGTCTTTAGCTCATGTTTTCGCCTTGGTATGTATATATGGTCTTTAGCTCATGGCTTTGCCATGGCCTTTGGTCATTGTTCCATGGTCTTGAGACTCAACCTTGGCTCTAGCCATGGTTGTGGTCTTGAATCTAGGTCATAAGACCTCTTGGTCTTTATAAACCATAACCTATATGTAATTACTTTGGTCTAACAATGGGCTGTTTAGAATTTGAAGAAATTATCACTCGGAAAGCGTTTTCAAGGCTCGAGCTTCTTTGTACCTGAACGAAAACGGCGTTCCGGACAACTTTCATGTTTTAACTTTTTGATGAATCGGACCAGAAGGGTGACTTTCAAAAAGTCAGAATGCAAAACAGTATGGTTTAGGCAGTTTTGCCGCAAATCTTTGGTAACTTCAAATGGGCGTAACTTTTGACTCGTATACTCGTTTTAGGTGGTTCAAATTGCTATGGTTTCCTTGTTAAGTCCTCTAATGTAATATGTAATGATACAATATCATAATTTTACCATTTTGATCAGGTTATACCAAGAAAGTCACTAGTTTACTTGTTTTAATAACTTATCTTGTCAATCAATTACAACAACTTGTTTTACTCAATTTTATACATCATGGACATGAATACAAGACATAATATAGCATGAATAATATGTAAATAACATGAACATGATTATTCAACAAGAAGCATGTTAGGGTTTGGCTTACAACTTTTGGCTTTCAAAGATGAAAGGAAGTTAACATGTAAGGATAGGACTTTGATAGACTTGCTTCAACCCACTTCATTTCATGCAATCTTTCTACTCTTGTAATCTTGAAAGAAAGATGATGAAAGTTGAGGTGACTTGAGTGGATTCAAACTCAAGAGAAATCACCAAGTATATGAGGTTATGGAAGTGTTTTGATAACCTAAGATCAAACTAGGGTTTCTACCTTGAACTTGCTCTTGAATCTTGCTAAAATTTGGAAGAAAATGAGCAAAGGAGATGGTGTTGGTGTGTGTGGGACGTTGGAATGGCCAAGGAAGGGGAGGAGAGGCTTAAATAAGGTCTTGAGGAGGTTACAATGTTGACTTGTCAACACTTGGACACCAAGTTGGACACATGCATGTAATCTAAGCTTCCTAGCATGAGATTAAGCCACCTATGGGCTGAATTTCCCCCCTAAGTCGGTTCATAAGCTTGGAGAGCAAGTATTGACTTTTGATGATATTATCCAAGCTTATGTAACTAGTTTCGACCCCGTAAAATGCAAACCGTAAGTTGTTACGTCACAAAACGTAAAACCGGGTATCGTAAAAATACGAAACTTGGAAGAATGATTAAACTTGTCAAAATACTCCATAATAAAATATAAAATGAGTGGTAGGTTCCATTGGGGTGGTAAAACCCTGCTAAAACTGGAAACACAGGTCTAAAACGCGTAATACGTAAAACGTACGAATATTGCGTAAAATTGAGAAAAGTAAAATGTTACTTTTCTAATGTGATAAAAATGATTTAAAAAGACTTATAATGTCTAGACTGGGCTCAGTCTAGTGTCGGTTGGTATTAAATGTCTTTTAGACATCAAACCGTAAGCCTAAAAATCAAGGAATGACTTATAAAATCAAGGAATGATTTTTGGTCAAAGGAGGAGGGAAAAATATGTTGACTTTTTCTAATAAGTTGAAAACTCAAATCGTCTTAGAAACGCGGTGTAGGTATAGGCTAAGGTTACGGCTGAGTAAAAACGCTAAAAACTGAAAATTACTGTTTTTCACGGCCGAGGCTTATTTTGGTCATGTTTTTCTCAGTCATGATTAATTCTCAAATAAATCATGAGTGTGTCAAACATTTTTCTGATGCGGGGTCACTTAACGCGGTCGAGTTTCGTTGTGCGTAGAACTTTTGAATGACGTTTTACCCTAAAACGTGTAATTCCGTGTAATTCCTTAATAACTTTCACGAAAATGATCTGATGAGTGTCAAACTTTTAATTTGCCATGGAAATGATTTATCACTCGAGGCCAAGAAACAAAAATCAAATTTCGGGAAATTTTCGGGAAAAATGAATAGTAAAAGTGAATACTGAAATTTTTCCGGGAATAGTAATTAACCTGAAATTGCGAATTTTTACAGTCAATAATGTTTGTAGGATCTATCTCGATGGTTCCATACTGTGGAAAATGTCTGGCTTACCGATGAAATTGAAATGTTCCTGGGTCAACCGCCATACACTCAGGCGTGTAAATTTCCATGGTCCGATGACTACACCGTTAACCGAAATTTCTGGCTATGCTTAGTATGCTTAGACCCGACTAGAAAAGGTTTGCTAACTGAGCAGGTGAGCATACAATTGATATTGTAACTCATTTTTTATGTATAAAATTAGCCTCTCACCCTTTCTCAAAATTTGCAGCACATAGACTTGTGGGTTGACTACATATGGCATGTGAGACCCAATAATGCAAACTGGGCGATGGTTAGTTGTTACTTTTTCCAGATTCTTCTTCAAAACGGCACACCATCGTTTTATGCAAATGGCCAAAGGTATCCCTGTCCATGGAGTGATGTTGATCAGGTAATATGTTTACCGCCTTACGCTTAAATACAAGCTTTCTTATTCCAACTTACCAAACTGGTCAATTTATAGTTCACTAATTTCATCTGGTTGCTTTGAGATGTACTGCTTATTCATGAATACCGCTGAATCAATAGCTATATATTGTTTATATGTTGTTCTCCCTCAAACCAATGTCGGTTAAACAGTAACATTTAAAAAAATGTCCAATACGACTAGCCAAATTCAAATTTGTAGGAATTATAATAAATAATATTATAAGCATGTATTTTTTGGTCATACTTTTCCCGCCTAATGTATTTCCAATTTGTTTATACTCAAGGTTTATATTCCGATCAATGAAACGGACAAACACTGGTGTCTTGCCCATTTTCATATACCACCTGTCGTGGTAACATTCTATGATAGCGGCGACACATTTGACTACAACAACCGTGCCTGGTATATCCTTGTTAGGAAGTGCTTACAGGTACATTGTTTGTATTCACAAATCAGGTGATTAACCTTTTTTCCCACAACCGTGTACCAGTGTGCAACATATGCTTTTATGTATACATTTGTAGTTAAACACATACAGCATAAAAAATACTCATAGCTAATCGACCACATAAAAGGGAAGTACACGACTCGCCCATATGATATCATAATTGTAACACCCCCAATTCATGGATGCAGCGGAATTCGAACTGGGTGTTACTCGACGGCACAATAGTCACAATAATAGAAAACGAACTCCAATTGAGTCGTTTTAAAAGATGTATCATTCAAAATATATAAATATCAGAGATTAAAAAAAATGAGGTCCCAATTGGTTCCATGTTTACAAATCACATTAAGTGAGTTTTTGAATGATAAGTAAATTTATAGCCCTCTTGAGTATCCGTGTCCTTCCGTGCCATCCTTGATCGTCATGAACCTGAAATACATGCTTGAGAGGTCAACACAAAGGTTGAGTGATATTCATAGAGTTTGTTAAATCGATTGAACACAATATGTTGGTAGTGTGAGTTATAGGCTCACACCAATGTTTGGAAAACAAAACAGGTAGGCTACGTTATTATACGCCCGGAACATGTATTATACACTAAGCTTATGACACCATAACGTTAACGTGTACCAATATCGATCGGCAGATTTATCCCGGTAGGTACTTTGCCGTCATACCTAATGTCTCAAATATTAATTCATTTGTTTGCACTTAGTCAATACAAATGGGATTCGTCAATCCCAATAGGCCTATTATTAATATTCGCGCTCACTATTTCTAGTGATTAAATGGTTCATAATAAGGGATCTTGGTTTGGCAAGGATGGTACTTAGTGATAATAAAACATCGTCGTGAAGCATACATTAGAAAGCATCGTGTTCGAGTAGAAAAATAATAGCATGTATTCCCCCCAAGGATTTGTAAAACAATTAAGTAATCGAAAGTGGGGCTATGAACTCACCTTAAGTACGATAGCAAGTAATGAAGGTGATGGTTTGATCGTGTAGGTTTCTACAAGCAACCTATAATAGAATGTCGCGACTTAGGATTGGAGTAAAGAATATGAAGTAGTGCCTATATATATATCTTGCATTTAGTCCATGATGTGGTATGATGTATAGTATAAGTCTTTGAAAGAAAGATTCATGAAACATGTATGTTTTGGTATATCGTTTACTACCGTTCGGGCCGACATAATTCAGAAGTCATGTTAGTAAGCGTTCGAGGAGCCAGGACACTTTAACTCGTAAATCCACAACTCAACTCGACGGCTTACATAATGAACTCCTCACATGAGGCTCCCTACTATTGTAGTAGTTGATAAAATATATAGATATAAGTTTTGATTCGAAAAGTTACTTGTCCGATATTTGAATAAACTTAGGAAAGTTTATTTGTACATGAAGATTGTTATTAGGGGTAGTTTCATAAGTCTTGAATGACCATTTTCTCTTGGTAAAATCTCATGGTTTCCTTTTAAGTGAAGTAGATCCAAATTGCTTGTTCAAGTTATCGCCTAATTCATTGTTTCATGTTTACGCCTATGTAAGTTGGTATGGTCATTTCGTCATGGCCTAGCCATGACCTTTGGTCCTTGTTCCAAGGTCATGAGACTCAACCTTGGCTCTAGCCATGGTGGTGGTCTTGATTATAGGTCATAAGACCCCTTTGGTCTTCATAAACCATAACCTATATGTAATGACTTTGTCTAAAAATGGGCTGTTTAGAATTTGAAGAAATTTATCACTCGGAAAGCATTTTCAGGGCTCAAGCTTCTTTGTTCCTGAACGAAAACGTCGTTCCGGACAACTTTCGTGTTTTAACTTTTTGATGAATCGGACCAGAAGTGGGACTTTCAAAACCCAAATTTGATCAGAATGGTATTTGGCAGTTTGCCGAAAAGTTTTGGTAACTTCAAATGGGCGTAACTTTTGACTCGTATACTCGTTTTAGGTGGTTCAAATTGCTATGGTTTCCTTGTTAAGTCCTCTACTGTAATATGTAATGATCCAACATCATATTTTTACCATTTTGGTCGTGGTTTTCCAAGAAAGTCACTAGTTTGCTTGTTTTAGTAACTTGTTGTAACAATCAATAACAATAACTTGTTTTGCTCACTTTTATACATCATGGACATAACTACAAGACATAATATAGCAAGAATAACATGTAAATAACATGAATATGATTATTTAACAAGAATCATGTTAGGGTTTGGCTTACAACTTTTGGCTTTCAAAGATGAAAGGAAGTTAACATGTAAGGATAGGACATTGATAGACTTGCTTCAACCCTTTTTCACTTCATGCAATCTTTCTACCCTTGGTATTCTTGAAAGATGGATGATGAAGGTTGAGGTGAATTGAGTAGATTTAAACTCAAGAGAAATCACCAAAGTTTATATAGTTTGGAAGTGTTTTGATTATCTAAAAGAAACTAGGGTTTCAACCTTGAACTTGCACTTGAATCTTGCATAGAATTGGAAGAAGATCAAGCAAAGGAGATGGTGTTGGTGTGTTGTGATGGTGGCGTACAAAAGAAGGGGAGGAGGGAGTATTTATAGTCCATTTAAGGAGGTTAGGAAGTTAACTAGGAAGTTTCCTAAACTTGGTGACCAAGTTGTAATTAACTAATGATCTAAGGGTAGTTTCATGAGATGAAGCCACATGGGTGTGACTCCCCCTCCTAGTGGCGGTTTAGAAACTTGGGGAGAAAGGGTTAGACTTGTGATGATCTTATCCAAGATACTTGGTTAGTTTTGACTCCGGGAAATGCCAATCGTAAATGATTAAGCCTCAAAACGTAAAACCGGGTGTCGTAAAATTATGGAACTTGGAAGAATGGTTAAACATGTCCATATAGTCCATAATAAAATATAAAATGAGTGGTAGGATCTATCGGGTGCTAAAACCCTGCTAAAAGCTGGAAACACGGGTCTAAAACGCGTAATACGTAAAACGTACGAATATTGCGTAAAATTGAGAAAAGTAAAATGTTACTTTTCTAATAGGATTATATTGATTTAAAATGACTTATAATGTCTAGACTGGGCTCAGTCTAGTGTCGGTTGGTATTAAATGTCTTTTAGACATCAAACCGTAAGCCTAAAAATCACGAAATGACTTATAACATCAAGGGATGATTTTTGGTCAATGGAGGAGGGAAAAATATGTTGACTTTTTCTAATAAGTTTGAAAACTCAAAACGTCTTAGAAACTCGTTTCGTGGTCTAACGGTTAATCGCCCATTCGGTTAAGCGTGCTTATGTGAGAGTAGTACCGACATGGGTGACCTGTCGGGAAGTTTTTGGTCATGTTTTTCTCAGTCACGATTAATTCTCAAATAAATCATGAGCGTGTCAAACATTTTTCCGATGTGGGGTCACCTGACGGGATCGAATTTCGTTGTGCGTAGAATTTCTGATTGACGTTTTACCCTAAAACGTGTAATTCCTTAATAACTTTCACGAAAATGAGCTTATGAAAGTTAAACTTTTAATTTGCCATGGAAATGATTTATCATTTGAGAATATCAAATAAAAATCAACTTTCGGGAAAGTTTCGGAAAAGAAATGAATAGTAAAAGTGAATAGTGAAATTTTCCGGGAAAAGTAATTAACCTGAAATTGTGAATTGTTACAGTCTCCACCCCATACGGGGAACTTCGTCCCGAAGTTCTTTGTGTGTCATATGTTGGAGTGGTGTCGATGAAAAGGTGTAGTTACTTATGAGGACTATAGTCTGGGATTACCAGTGGTGTAGTTTGATTTGTCGTTTCAGTGTATGGTGTAGGACGAGGTTTACTTTTATGTAGGAAAGGTATGGTAATAGTCGAATATCAAAGGAAATTGATATAGCAGTCGAATATTAATAGGAATTGAAATCGTAGTTGCAATCATAGCCTAGTAGGTAATCGGTTGTTGTACCTAGTGTTTATTGACTTCATACTTATGTTATTTCGGATACAAATAAGCCCACTTGTTTATAATTCTTTATTTACATAGAGAGGCATCCCAAACAATGTAGATAAGGAAATATAAACTTATGGTTTAGTGATTTACAATGTCTTTATTTAAATGAAAAGGCATCCCAATCCATTCAAATAATTACAAATCATCCTACACAACATTCATACTTAGTCGGTGAGTTACAAGGTAGGGTATTACGAGATGATACTGGTGTTCCAAGATGAATATTCAATCTTGTAAAGCTGGTAAGGGTGCTTGTGGTGTAGCTAAGGATGATTTGAGCATTAAAAATGCATCAAAATCTGTTTATGAGCTTGTGGTTCCAACGGTTATGAAGATAAGGTTGTGATATCTTGATGAACAGAAGTGTGTAGTGTATGCTTAACATTAATACTGGTAGAGTCGTCAAGTTTGCTTTAAAATTTCTTAAGAGATTTTAAAGGTTTATGATGGAATGGTATCCTTAGGACCTAAACAGGATAGTACTTCTACAGGATGAAGAGAAGAATTGATAACTATCCCAAGATAGTAGTTCGGATTATCTCATAAATGAAAACTTTCAAGAATGAAGTTAGGTAGTACAAATAAGGTGTTAAGATTTCGCTGAGTGGTAAAACACTATCGTGTCTCTAGATCGTTTTAAAGAATTCGGGTGGTTTATCGAGTTCAAGTAGGAAATCAACCTAAACATAACCCTAGTATAACTACTCTCAGTATTTGAAAATTTTAAGTCGAATATAGTTAGTCAGACTATATTCCACTGTCCCTAGGTTAAATATAGGTGACTAGTCTATATTTAGCCAAGGTTCGATAAAATTTTCAAATACCTAAATTAGGTATACTTGTGATATGTCCGTTGCTTTCGGGAAACTGTCCACTAAACAAAGGCGATGTCAAACCATTCAGTTGCAAGTCCCGCCATAAGAGACTTGTAACGTATGTTTTCACATTCCATTGCATAGAAGATAGTACGGGTAGATATGTGTGGAAAGGAAGTTGAAGTAATTCTAAAACAGTCTATACTGGGCTAGAATTACAAACTTTTAACAATGAAGGTTTCAGAAGAAAACTTTGATGGATGTAGAGAAAGTTCAACTTTTGTCGATGATGGATTAGTTTGTCCTTTAGAAATCTCATATTTCTTGTTTGGAAATCGATAGATTGTGATGAGTTTTTGATATCATATGAAATGATATTGATGAGGTGGTGGAATAATTCGAGAGACCATTGCACAAATCACAATGTCTCGGAAGTAGATTAGACCATTGTGTCATACAATGTTCGGGAAATAGAAAAGACCATTGTAATTCGTTACAATATCTTGGATATAAAATGTTGGAGTAGGAACATAGTTGGGAGAATGTAGTTGTGTCGAAATGCCATAGAATAGGCATGTGTAGATATGTTTAGATAAAATGATTGAAAATAACTCGAATGTATATATAAATATACTTATATGTTTATGTAGCATAACATGCTTACAAAGTCCATAATCGTCTGGAGGATGGAAGACACGGAGAGCGGAAGGCTATAAAATGGTTTTGCTTGTAGTTGTAGTTATAGTTTAGGTCTCAATTAGACCCGTTTCTCTATAACCATGGCTCTGGTACCAATCTGTAACACCCCCAATTCATGGATGCAGCGGAATTCGAACTGGGTGTTACTCGACGGCACAATAGTCACAATAATAGAAAACGAACTCCAATTGAGTCGTTTTAAAAGATGTATCATTCAAAATATATAAATATCAGAGATTAAAAAAAATGAGGTCCCAATTGGTTCCATGTTTACAAATCACATTAAGTGAGTTTTTGAATGATAAGTAAATTTATAGCCCTCTTGAGTATCCGTGTCCTTCCGTGCCATCCTTGATCGTCATGAACCTGAAATACATGCTTGAGAGGTCAACACAAAGGTTGAGTGATATTCATAGAGTTTGTTAAATCGATTGAACACAATATGTTGGTAGTGTGAGTTATAGGCTCACACCAATGTTTGGAAAACAAAACAGGTAGGCTACGTTATTATACGCCCGGAACATGTATTATACACTAAGCTTATGACACCATAACGTTAACGTGTACCAATATCGATCGGCAGATTTATCCCGGTAGGTACTTTGCCGTCATACCTAATGTCTCAAATATTAATTCATTTGTTTGCACTTAGTCAATACAAATGGGATTCGTCAATCCCAATAGGCCTATTATTAATATTCGCGCTCACTATTTCTAGTGATTAAATGGTTCATAATAAGGGATCTTGGTTTGGCAAGGATGGTACTTAGTGATAATAAAACATCGTCGTGAAGCATACATTAGAAAGCATCGTGTTCGAGTAGAAAAATAATAGCATGTATTCCCCCCAAGGATTTGTAAAACAATTAAGTAATCGAAAGTGGGGCTATGAACTCACCTTAAGTACGATAGCAAGTAATGAAGGTGATGGTTTGATCGTGTAGGTTTCTACAAGCAACCTATAATAGAATGTCGCGACTTAGGATTGGAGTAAAGAATATGAAGTAGTGCCTATATATATATCTTGCATTTAGTCCATGATGTGGTATGATGTATAGTATAAGTCTTTGAAAGAAAGATTCATGAAACATGTATGTTTTGGTATATCGTTTACTACCGTTCGGGCCGACATAATTCAGAAGTCATGTTAGTAAGCGTTCGAGGAGCCAGGACACTTTAACTCGTAAATCCACAACTCAACTCGACGGCTTACATAATGAACTCCTCACATGAGGCTCCCTACTATTGTAGTAGTTGATAAAATATATAGATATAAGTTTTGATTCGAAAAGTTACTTGTCCGATATTTGAATAAACTTAGGAAAGTTTATTTGTACATGAAGATTGTTATTAGGGGTAGTTTCATAAGTCTTGAATGACCATTTTCTCTTGGTAAAATCTCATGGTTTCCTTTTAAGTGAAGTAGATCCAAATTGCTTGTTCAAGTTATCGCCTAATTCATTGTTTCATGTTTACGCCTATGTAAGTTGGTATGGTCATTTCGTCATGGCCTAGCCATGACCTTTGGTCCTTGTTCCAAGGTCATGAGACTCAACCTTGGCTCTAGCCATGGTGGTGGTCTTGATTATAGGTCATAAGACCCCTTTGGTCTTCATAAACCATAACCTATATGTAATGACTTTGTCTAAAAATGGGCTGTTTAGAATTTGAAGAAATTTATCACTCGGAAAGCATTTTCAGGGCTCAAGCTTCTTTGTTCCTGAACGAAAACGTCGTTCCGGAAAACTTTCGTGTTTTAACTTTTTGATGAATCGGACCAGAAGTGGGACTTTCAAAACCCAAATTTGATCAGAATGGTATTTGGCAGTTTGCCGAAAAGTTTTGGTAACTTCAAATGGGCGTAACTTTTGACTCGTATACTCGTTTTAGGTGGTTCAAATTGCTATGGTTTCCTTGTTAAGTCCTCTACTGTAATATGTAATGATCCAACATCATATTTTTACCATTTTGGTCGTGGTTTTCCAAGAAAGTCACTAATTTGCTTGTTTTAGTAACTTGTTGTAACAATCAATAACAATAACTTGTTTTGCTCACTTTTATACATCATGGACATAACTACAAGACATAATATAGCAAGAATAACATGTAAATAACATGAATATGATTATTTAACAAGAATCATGTTAGGGTTTGGCTTACAACTTTTGGCTTTCAAAGATGAAAGGAAGTTAACATGTAAGGATAGGACATTGATAGACTTGCTTCAACCCTTTTTCACTTCATGCAATCTTTCTACCCTTCGTATTCTTGAAAGATGGATGATGAAGGTTGAGGTGAATTGAGTAGATTTAAACTCAAGAGAAATCACCAAAGTTTATATAGTTTGGAAGTGTTTTGATTATCTAAAAGAAACTAGGGTTTCAACCTTGAACTTGCACTTGAATCTTGCATAGAATTGGAAGAAGATCAAGCAAAGGAGATGGTGTTGGTGTGTTGTGATGGTGGCGTACAAAAGAAGGGGAGGAGGGAGTATTTATAGTCCATTTAAGGAGGTTAGGAAGTTAACTAGGAAGTTTCCTAAACTTGGTGACCAAGTTGTAATTAACTAATGATCTAAGGGTAGTTTCATGAGATGAAGCCACATGGGTGTGACTCCCCCTCCTAGTGGCGGTTTGGAAACTTGGGGAGAAAGGGTTAGACTTGTGATGATCTTATCCAAGATACTTGGTTAGTTTTGACTCCGGGAAATGCCAATCGTAAATGATTAAGCCTCAAAACGTAAAACCGGGTGTCGTAAAATTATGGAACTTGGAAGAATGGTTAAACATGTCCATATAGTCCATAATAAAATATAAAATGAGTGGTAGGATCTATCGGGTGCTAAAACCCTGCTAAAAGCTGGAAACACGGGTCTAAAACGCGTAATACGTAAAACGTACGAATATTGCGTAAAATTGAGAAAAGTAAAATGTTACTTTTCTAATAGGATTATATTGATTTAAAATGACTTATAATGTCTAGACTGGGCTCAGTCTAGTGTCGGTTGGTATTAAATGTCTTTTAGACATCAAACCGTAAGCCTAAAAATCACGAAATGACTTATAACATCAAGGGATGATTTTTGGTCAATGGAGGAGGGAAAAATATGTTGACTTTTTCTAATAAGTTTGAAAACTCAAAACGTCTTAGAAACTCGTTTCGTGGTCTAACGGTTAATCGCCCATTCGGTTAAGCGTGCTTATGTGAGAGTAGTACCGACATGGGTGACCTGTCGGGAAGTTTTTGGTCATGTTTTTCTCAGTCACGATTAATTCTCAAATAAATCATGAGCGTGTCAAACATTTTTCCGATGTGGGGTCACCTGACGGGATCGAATTTCGTTGTGCGTAGAATTTCTGATTGACGTTTTACCCTAAAACGTGTAATTCCTTAATAACTTTCACGAAAATGAGCTTATGAAAGTTAAACTTTTAATTTGCCATGGAAATGATTTATCATTTGAGAATATCAAATAAAAATCAACTTTCGGGAAAGTTTCGGAAAAGAAATGAATAGTAAAAGTGAATAGTGAAATTTTCCGGGAAAAGTAATTAACCTGAAATTGTGAATTGTTACAATAATACATTAACCTACTATTAATTTTAGTTAGTCACTCGGCATACAAATATGTTTACACATACTATGTTTATATTCTTATGTTTTAAATTTGTTGCAAGTTAATATATTCAGCTTGTCCAAAAAAACTGCTCGTATTAGTTGCCCTATAGTTGGATATGTTGCCTAAGAAATCATATAATAGTTGCACCACTTTCTATGTCCAGATATGGTAAAGGTCAACTTGGCCTGCCACAATCATTTCCTAACTTGTACTCCTTATTAAAAATGTTAGGTTTAATGTGATGCCAAATAACTTGACAAGACATTGCTTTTACAATTTGACTTTCCTCATCAATACAATATGGCTTACTTCTACTATAAGAGTCATTATTTTTATTTTAGTATATTTGCATATTAAAATGATCCATGTTAGACCCAACTGTATCCTTTTATTAACTATATGGTTTACAATTTACATTACATATATTTGGGCACGTAAATCCTAGTTAGAGCCATTTATACTATAACGTTACGTCGTTAATGACCAACCGGAACAAAACTTACAAACATTTGTTGAAACAACTACAAGATACACATAATATTTTTAAAATAACAAATTGTCCCTGACATATACAAATAATCCATGGACTATAGTAGCACAATGAAATAAAAAAAACATAAACGTTATTTAATTAACCTTTTAAGTACACATACCTTTTTAAACCATTGTGCAATATTTAAACTTAGCTACCCAGCTACTTATTAGTTACCCAAAGTATTTAACAATTGTTTGTGGATTATTGGACAGGATATGACAGTCTCTGGCTCAAATTATTTCACAAATCTCATCCTCATTAATAGTATTTGGCTTACTAGCCACACAAAAACTTGACAAGATACACATTGACTTTATTAGTACATCTGAGTGAAAAACATATTATTTATTTTATTAACTTTGTAAGTACACACAATTTTATTTGTTTTGCATTGGCCAATATTTCAACTAAGTTTCCCAGCTAATATAACAAGTTGCCCAAACTATTAACCAAGTTGCCCAGCTTTATTACAGTTGTATTGTAAATTAGTGAACAGGATATGACAATCTCTACCCAAAATTATTTCACAAATCTCATCCTCATTAATATTATTTGGCTTTATCAGCCACACAAAAACTTGACAAGATACACATGGACTGTAGTAGTACATCCAAATAATAACATAATATCTTTATTTTATTAACTTTGTAACTACACACAATTTTATTTGTTTTGCAATGGGGCAGTATTGCAACTTACTTTCCCAACAAACATATCTAGTTGCCCAAACTATTTCCCATGTTGCCCATCTTTTTTTAAGTTGTGTTGTCAATTAGTGGACAGGATATGACATGTTTCTGTCCAAAATTATTTCACATCTCTAATCCCCATTAATATTATTTGCCTTACTTGCCACACACACAACTTGACAAGACCCCACTGTTCACCAATTGACTATAGAATTTTATTCATTTTGACTTAATTCAAATCTAAATGTCATCCCGCTCTATATATAAATGTTCCATATACGACTACAATTTCATACAACTCACATTTACACACACACAAGCATTAACTTGCCATATCTATGGATCAACAAAACCTTTTGAAAGATCTGCTAACCTCAATGTTTAAACTAAACATTGAGAGTAACTTTAAGCTCATAAAGTCACTACATGTGGAGGTTGTAGATCAAACAGTTCCAGACTGTTGTGGGGTCCACTCTCACTACGCAGGCTTTAGAGTTGCTGGTTGAGATTCAAGATGAGGAGCTGGAAAAGAATAGGAGTCTGATGTGATGCATCAGTGAAACTCAAATAAAAGTCCTCAAAACAATCTCATTTCTTGCAAAAATGAAGAAGATCAACTGAACCACAATTCCTGACCTGCTGTCACAACTCACCATTTCAGGTCATTTCAGGTCATTTCCCGAACTTTGGAAAAACACTATTCATCAAACACTATTCATCAAAACACTATTCATCATTTTTAGTGTCAGTTTGACATTCCGAGAAGCATTCAGAAATTTTACTATTCACGGAACACTATTCATTGCGGGAAAAGATTTCATCATTCACGTGCATTACACATTTCATCGTAAATTTAGTTTACGGATATTCAAATTCGCGTAACCGTATTGGTTCAGGTGCGAATTCATGCATTATCAGTAATAACATTTCATACGGACTGGGGATAGTCTGCATATCATCAGTGGGTCATTTCCATGTTATACCACTCTTAGGATTTTCAAATTACTATATTCAGTATATTTAACGTTTTACGTATTATGATTTCTAAATAAACGTTAACACACGGTTTATACACGACGAATATATCTAAATATTCCCACAATGGTCCCGACATATTTTTATATCCATTTTAACATCATAAAAGCTATAACATTCAGTTACCCAGTATTTTGGAAATTTATTTTATTTATAACGTACGCGTATGAATATAACGACGGTTTTCGTGAAAACTAAACAATAATCACCCGATCACTCAGTAAAGGTACCCAACATATTTTTAACATATTTTCAACATTATTATAACTTTATTTCATCCCGGTAAACTTCGTGAACATTTATTTCTAATAAAACCGGTACCCGATTGTAACTAAAAACACAAACTAGCACAAATTCATACAAGGTTTTCTAATTAAATCACAAGTACCCTACCCCCCCCCCCCCTTCTACCCTTTGAAAACCGGCCCAAGATCACACCCTTTAACCTTATGCATTAAATTTCCTAAGTTTTATATATTAAACCTCAAAAACCTTACTTTACCAAAAATTACAAATCATAATCCAACTTTTTTAGATAAGATAGATTTTCTTCTCATCTTCTTCATCCTCTCTTGCAAACCCACGACCAAACCACCATAATTAGCTCAAGTGATCATTTTTCAAAAGTTATAACACTAAACTTGTTCCTTTTACTTGCCTAATCAAGAATCAAGCAACAAAAACACAAGAAATCCAAGCATAATCATCATCTAATCATCTCATTTTATCAAGTAAGTTATCAACTTTATTTTTACATGGATCATCTTATATTTACATGTATTTCATGAGTATCATGCTAAAAACCATGTACAACTAGCTATACCACCCTTTATTTTGTCTAAAATGAAACATACAAACCCTAACTTTTTAGTTATGAATCCCCTTGCTATAATAACTTGGTTAGGAGTCCATGGCACCTTAAGAAGGTGTATGGTAGGATTAGATTAGCTATGTGGTGATTACAAGAGGTTTGGTGATGGTAGAAATTAGTTTTAAACCTTGAAAACTTGATTTGGAACCTATTTTAGACATGCTGTCCCGTTTTGTAAAAATCTGGAAAATCAGTAAACACCAAGGAAACTTTGGCAAAATTTTTAGAAAATACTTTCAAAAACGAATCCGTAGGCGAAAGAACGGATTAAAAAGAGTTTATAACGAAGAAGTTATGATTTTTGCAAGATTGTTGACGAAAAGTATTTTCTGGAAATTTGTTTGCTGTTGGACGTTTTTCATTGGACAAAAAGAGACTTTAGACGTAACCCGGAGGAGCCGAGCTTTCCAAAATATATTACTACATACTAAGACGTAACCGTGGACATAAAGAACAAGTAAAACGGACAAGTAACGACAAAGATATTCACGTTTGAATATCGGCTAAACCCATTTTTATTTGACAGCTTTTAATAAAAATTGGCACAAAAACTACGAAGTACTTTTATAAGCTAGACATAATATTAAGTACCAAGCTTTATAACTAATGAAGTATTAGTTATTACAAGTATATTTTCATCATTTCAAGGCGATATTTCAAGGATTACAACCCGAGTATTTCAACACTAACATGGAAACATACGATATATATATATAAGTATATATATATTACAACTAGCTTATTATATTTTCTAATAGCAATATTTTTTCCAAATTCTTGGATTATATATTTTTGATAACACAAGTGTTTTTCCAAAGAGTAGAGTGGTATAGGAACATGAGCATGGACATTCATAACATCATTTGGTGATCTAAATGAGATCATTCATCATTCATTTTAGGTTGCGGCAGTTAACCGATCATTGTTGTTCACTTCATTTCATTACAAGTATCATCAGTTGAGGTGAGTTTTCATGGCCCCGTTTTCAATTACTTATTTGATTTCAAATCCCACGGGGGAGAATACATTGCATCAATTACTTTCGTACATGCCCAAGTATTACAAATTCCATACATTGCTTAAGTTGCCTTTATACCATATCATAACAAGTCCCCTTTTCAATATCATGGACCGTTAATTTCAAGTACTAAGCGAGAGTGAGTGAATAGATCTATTGAGGGTGACGCCTCCATTCGTGTTTGGGTTGCTCCAACGGGACAAATGCATTTCATGTCTTATCAAGTGAGTGTCTGGTAAACACTCTGTTGGGGCATTACAAAGTCTAGCTTCGGGGTCATGAGCTTAAGGGACAATGTAGCATTTTGACATTTATGTCGGTTTACTTTATACTTGTGGTTTATGTACATACGATTTAACTTACAAACCTATGATTATTCACCAACATTCGTGTTGACCGTTTTTGCAATGTATTTTCAGGTAACTAAGAGCATAAACTTCATGGCATGCATGGAGTCATTTTAGTGAGGACCTAGGATGACGCGTCTCACTTTGACACTTTCATGCACTTATGTGTAATTATCGTTTGACATGTCTAAACTTATTTCTGTAAACCTTTCATGACTTTTGGGACCTATGTAATATATTCTGAATGTTTTAATAAGTCAAACGATGTGTTTTCAAAACGACACTTTAGGTCGTTCAATATTTCCTTGTTATGGTGCTATGACAGTTACACCCTCAGGCATTCCATTCCGCTGCAAGTCAGGTAAATTGGGGGTGTGACAGATTGGTACCAGAGCTAAGGTTATAGAGAACTAGGATGTATCATTGACCCTAGACTATAACCACATCATCATAGCATCTCATCATTTCATCATAAGTGCATAATCATGATACATGCTGTTTCATACATACCCTATGCGAGTTATTTATACTCATATCCGTATATGTATATCATTTTATTGACCTGGTTCACAAGTGACATGTCTTCAGATACTCACCCTGACATCCTTTTATCGGATTCCGACATTGAAGATGCCTTGTCATCTTCCACTACCATTATACCATCAGTTGCACTTACACCACCATTAGTACTATTGATTTGCCATAGGAACAGGGTTTTCCTATCATTCAGCCCGTACATAGAATGCCTTTTGGTAGTGTATTCAGAATTAATCTTAATGGACTTATTAGGATGCTTATTGCAAGGAAGATAGTGTGTTTTCTTTCCATCACTAGTAGGGCACTTACTACTCAGGTACTATCACTACCATCAGTTACTTATTACACTATTGGCCTTCCCACAGTGTGTACTTTAGTTTTACCTTTTGGATGTCGCGAGGTAGCGCGAAAGAGGGTAGTATTCCATTCACTAGTACCATCATTGTCATTTCCTTTTCCATTCCCATTTGCTCAGACTTCAATCGTTTCGCAACATTTTAGCATTGTCTCATCAGGAATTAGGTTGATTTCGTTTTTGACGAATTAGTAGACTATTACCATTCGACAAGATTCACCCACGTATCCAATACACCATTCAAGCTATTTTACTATCATATGGGGAAACTGTTTTACAGAAAAATTTCTGAAGTAAGCTATTTTATTACCATCCTATACATTGATTTTTCTGTCATTACACCAAGTATTTACTATTATTACGCGAAGCAATTTTCATGTTACTTGAAAGGAAACATCAGGATACCATTTTAATAACAATGCGTTGAACACCATCTAAAACTTTTGATAAAAGTTATGATATTTTGACAAAATCCAACATCGCATCATTAGTCCTCAATTGTACATAGCCTGATCACCTATGTAAAATTCAGGAAGGATTATGCCATGAAGGAAATAATTACCTTTTCAAAGGATTGTTAATAACAATCTTCATCCAAAAGTTTTGTAAACAAAGGAACTCTTCCATGAACATCCCTTTTTGCCGAACTATCCCTGGATACTTACCCTACCTGTCACTCACTTAGCCATTAAGTTGGATTTTTCCCATTGACTTCCCTAGAAGAGACTTTCCATATCAATTACATGTAGGATTCATTACAGAACTACTAACCAGGACTAGAAGTATATAGTGAGAGAATTCATAACTCGACAATCCTAAGATACTGCGAGACCATCTGAATCACCATCTCTGACTTAGTTGTCAAATTCTATCATTTAAAAGTACTAGCTAGACTGAGCTACAGGATTGAACTCAATATAGATGTCCGCAGGACCACACAATAGAAATAAACCAAGGTTCTAATTGAGACTGTAGAGCATTTCATTTAAACATGGCCTCATCCATACATAAACTTTCCTGCAGTAAGTTTTCACAAAGGACAATTGTTTGAATCAAGAATATCGACGTAGATTCCTCTAAGGCATTATGTCTTTAGAAATTTCAGATAACCTCACCTTCATACCAAGCAAGGGATCAAGCCAGAACATATCTCCTCATCTACATGGGAAAACAGAATAGACATTCATCGACACAACATCAAGTGATACCTTCGTCTTGTCTATTACAACGATAAACAATTTCAGGACTTAAGTTAGTCTAAATACCTATGCTTGTAGTTATGCCAGATAACCATCAATAGACATTATCCAACCTCAGGAACTAAGTGTTAGACATCTATGCATTTAAGCGAACATTTCCTATTCTACCATTTTATCCTTTTCAGTGTTTTCACTTTTAAATAAAGTTGATGCGTTTACATAAATCACATACCTTGTGGAAAAATGATTTCTGAAATTCCTATTTTGAACAAGTACGATCCTTTTTGGTCAATCTTTAGCAACACTATGGTACAATGAGAAATATACATAAACATCAAACTTTGGTAAGCAGTCTTAATCACAACATGTTTGAAAACATTTTTCTACTTCATAACTACTGAAATTTTGAATCCTCAGGAAAAATATTACTTAGTAAATCATTTGCTCCATTTTTCTAAGTTCGTTTATTCAGAAAAAGATTTCAACCAAAACTCACAATCGCGAGAAAAATTTCCAGAACAAATTTCCCTACAACATCGCTTATGCATTTAGGATTTTGTGACTTGACAATAGAGAATATTTGGAATATGTGATGAAGGAATTAGGAGGAACATCACAAATTGATCACAAACTTCAGTAGTGAAGACCAAACCCACTAGACAAAGAAGAACATATGTCTTATCATCCGTTGGGACGAAACACAAGGAATCAAATTGTTACATATATTCTACCTCTTTCAGATAACGCGAAGTTCGAAGGACCGAACGTTGTGGAATTAGTTACAAAGGTTTATTGTACCCATTTCAGTTGTTCCTGTTAAGAAAACCAAATTCACCGTGGACTCAGGTAATCATTTCAGGATTTCCTTCAGAAACCCATTTAGATGTGAACATCACCTATCACCCTCAGACCGATGGTCAAAGCGAGAGAACAATTCGAACATAGGAAGGTATGCTCAGAGCATGAGTGATTAACCCTAGAAATGGTTGGACTAATCATTTAACATAAATCAAATTCATCTACAACAATAGTTATCACACCAACAGCGAGAAACTGGCAGAAGTTAGGTTGGTACATAACACATATCATTTGGATTGGGTATCCTGAACAACAAACCATCCAGATTCAAGTGGGAGAACAAATTAAGTTAAAAGCAATGCCTTGGATTGGCATGATACAAATTGGATAACAAGAAAGGTTGAACCTTTAGCATATGGGACTATTTAAGATTCATTTTAGAATCGACCAACTAGCATACAAACTTGAGTTCTGGCAGAATTCAGCAGTATATATTACCAGTATCACATTTACAACATTAAGAAGCGCAGACCATCGATTGATGGGCCAAACTCAGAAAAAGCTCAACTCACTAGTTCAGTAGGCATTCATGAGATAACCAGAAATTTTCTACAAGTCAAGAATCAGTTACAAGTTCAATAAGTCATAAACCATTAAAACTTCAAGTTCTGCAGAGTTATGCAGAAAGTTCTGCCTAGGAAAGGCATGTTATCATTCAGAAAACTTGGAAAGTTACACCAATATACACTGGACCATTTAATATTCTGACAGAGAAGGCATAGTGGCCGTCAGATTTGAACATTGCCAGAGAACAACAGGATTACACGAACATATTTCACATTTTCAGATCCCCAGAAATGACTTACAGATGAGTCACTCATGATTCCATTGGAAGGGATCCATCCCAAATGACAATCTCAGACCTTGTAAGAGAACCAACAGAAATCATGGACCGTGTGGTCAAACAGTTGAATCAGAGTTGAATTCCTATCGTTAGAGTTCGCTGGAATTCTCGAATATCATCACCTTTTCACCAATACGTTTTCAGAGACCAACATAAACTGAACTTCGGGACGAAGTTCCTTTTAGAGGGGAAGAATGTCACAACTCACCATTTCAGGTCATTTCAGGTCATTTCCCGAACTTTGGAAAAACACTATTCATCAAACACTATTCATCAAAACACTATTCATCAGTTTACTATTCATCATTTTTAGTGTCAGTTTGACATTCCGAGAAGCATTCAGAAATTTTACTATTCACGGAACACTATTCATTGCGGGAAAAGATTTCATCATTCACGTGCATTACACATTTCATCGTAAATTTAGTTTACGGATATTCAAATTCGCGTAACTGTATTGGTTCAGGTGCGAATTCATGCATTATCAGTAATAACATTTCATACGGACTGGGGATAGTCTGCATATCATCAGTGGGTCATTTCCATGTTATACCACTCTTAGGATTTTCAAATTACTATATTCAGTATATTTAACGTTTTACGTATTATGATTTCTAAATAAACGTTAACACACGGTTTATACACGACGAATATATCTAAATATTCCCACAATGGTCCCGACATATTTTTATATCCATTTTAACATCATAAAAGTTATAACATTCAGTTACCCAGTATTTTGGAAATTTATTTTATTTATAACGTACGCGTATGAATATAACGACGGTTTTCGTGAAAACTAAACAATAATCACCCGATCACTCAGTAAAGGTACCCAACATATTTTTAACATATTTTCAACATTATTATAACTTTATTTCATCCCGGTAAACTTCGTGAACATTTATTTCTAATAAAACCGGTACCCGATTGTAACTAAAAACACAAACTAGCACAAATTCATACAAGGTTTTCTAATTAAATCACAAGTACCCTACCCCCCCCCCCCCCTTCTACCCTTTGAAAACCGGCCCAAGATCACACCCTTTAACCTTATGCATTAAATTTCCTAAGTTTTATATATTAAACCTCAAAAACCTTACTTTACCAAAAATTACAAATCATAATCCAACTTTTTTAGATAAGATAGATTTTCTTCTCATCTTCTTCATCCTCTCTTGCAAACCCACGACCAAACCACCATAATTAGCTCAAGTGATCATTTTTCAAAAGTTATAACACTAAACTTGTTCCTTTTACTTGCCTAATCAAGAATCAAGCAACAAAAACACAAGAAATCCAAGCATAATCATCATCTAATCATCTCATTTTATCAAGTAAGTTATCAACTTTATTTTTACATGGATCATCTTATATTTACATGTATTTCATGAGTATCATGCTAAAAACCATGTACAACTAGCTATACCACCCTTTATTTTGTCTAAAATGAAACATACAAACCCTAACTTTTTAGTTATGAATCCCCTTGCTATAATAACTTGGTTAGGAGTCCATGGCACCTTAAGAAGGTGTATGGTAGGATTAGATTACCTATGTGGTGATTACAAGAGGTTTGGTGATGGTAGAAATTAGTTTTAAACCTTGAAAACTTGATTTGGAACCTATTTTAGACATGCTGTCCCGTTTTGTAAAAATCTGGAAAATCAGTAAACACCAAGGAAACTTTGGCAAAATTTTTAGAAAATACTTTCAAAAACGAATCCGTAGGCGAAAGAACGGATTAAAAAGAGTTTATAACGAAGAAGTTATGATTTTTGCAAGATTGTTGACGAAAAATATTTTCTGGAAATTTGTTTGCTGTTGGACGTTTTTCATTGGACAAAAAGAGACTTTAGACGTAACCCGGAGGAGCCGAGCTTTCCAAAATATATTACTACATTCTAAGACGTAACCGTGGACATAAAGAACAACTAAAACGGACAAGTAACGACAAAGATATTCAGGTTTGAATATCGGCTAAACCCATATTTATTTGACAGCTTTTAATAAAAATTGGCACAAAAACTACGAAGTACTTTTATAAGCTAGATATAATATTAAGTACCAAGCTTTATAACTAATGAAGTATTAGTTATTACAAGTATATTTTCATCATTTCAAGGCGATATTTCAAGGATTACAACCCGAGTATTTCAACACTAACATGGAAACATACGATATATATATATAAGTATATATATATTACAACTAGCTTATTATATTTTCTAATAGCAATATTTTTTCCAAATTCTTGGATTATATATTTTTGATAACACAAGTGTTTTTCCAAAGAGTAGAGTGGTATAGGAACATGAGCATGGACATTCATAACATCATTTGGTGATCTAAATGAGATCATTCATCATTCATTTTAGGTTGCGGCAGTTAACCGATCATTGTTGTTCACTTCATTTCATTACAAGTATCATCAGTTGAGGTGAGTTTTCATGGCCCCGTTTTCAATTACTTATTTGATTTCAAATCCCACGGGGGAGAATACATTGCATCAATTACTTTCGTACATGCCCAAGTATTACAAATTCCATACATTGCTTAAGTTGCCTTTATACCATATCATAACAAGTCCCCTTTTCAATATCATGGACCGTTAATTTCAAGTACTAAGCGAGAGTGAGTGAATAGATCTATTGAGGGTGACGCCTCCATTCGTGTTTGGGTTGCTCCAACGGGACGAATGCATTTCATGTCTTATCAAGTGAGTGTCTGGTAAACACTCTGTTGGGGCATTACAAAGTCTAGCTTCGGGGTCATGAGCTTAAGGGACAATGTAGCATTTTGACATTTATGTCGGTTTACTTTATACTTGTGGTTTATGTACATACGATTTAACTTACAAACCTATGATTATTCACCAACATTCGTGTTGACCGTTTTTGCAATGTATTTTCAGGTAACTAAGAGCATAAACTTCATGGCATGCATGGAGTCATTTTAGTGAGGACCTAGGATGACGCGTCTCACTTTGACACTTTCATGCACTTATGTGTAATTATCGTTTGACATGTCTAAACTCATTTCTGTAAACCTTTCATGACTTTTGGGACCTATGTAATATATTCTGAATGTTTTAATAAGTCAAACGATGTGTTTTCAAAACGACACTTTAGGTCGTTCAATATTTCCTTGTTATGGTGCTATGACAGTTACACCCTCAGGCATTCCATTCCGCTGCAAGTCAGGTAAATTGGGGGTGTGACACCTGCGATGTGCTTGCTCTTAAATTCTGTCACTATTGTCTTTTGCGTTTTGTGTTATCATCTATGTACCTCTTCTGTTCGATGTACTTGTTTTTAATTTTATAATCAAAGGAAGCAAGTTTATGTTATACTCTGTTTTTTAACCACTTTACTGTAGTGTTACAAAAGTTCATATGAATAAATGAAACCATGTAGATCATGAATTGCGTCACAAATATCCTGAACAAAGTATCTGAAAAAATATATATACACAAAACAAGCAAAAAACAATCAACTGTTTATGGCACACGTTGCTAGTAAATGGTTAATCTTTAGCATCAATATTTACAAAATATCAGATAAGATTGGCCCTCTATGTATAATAACATTGTACACTGATATACAGGATCGACTTCCACTAGTTCTACAGCATGCCGATGTTTTCGATAAGAAAGGAATGGATTCGTCTCAATATAACATTACGTTTAGGCTCGAGGAGAAAGTTCCAAAACAATGTGGTATATTTGGTGATTGTGGTGTTTGGGTGTGTATATTTCTATATCGTTTGTCACATGGTTTATCTTTGCATGTTGATGACCCTGTTGACGTTGCCTTAGCGTATCGTGAAAAGATGGTCCGGTTTTATTACAATCACAGATATTACCCTCTGTAACTGCTAGTTTTTTTTAACTTCATGTTATGTCTCCTTGTATTTTAAACTTTTTCTTATGCATATTATTTACCATGTCATATTAGTTTACCACATTATATTATAAATCATTGTCATCATACACATAATATGCATACACATAACTATGGATTCACACAACAATAAACAAAAAAAAAGGCAGGAAAAAAAAGTTTACACTTCAAGTTACAAAACAACCAGCAATACGTATCCAATAGTTAGTGAATAAAAACTTATTTACTATTTGTAACTTGACCCTATTAAAATAAAATGTCTCCCATATGTTAGTTACAATAATGTTATAGAATATAGTCAGGCATACACATAACTTTGGATTCACACAACAATTAAAAAAAATGAAGGAAAAAAAATTTTACACATCAAGTTACTAAACAACCAGCAGTACCTATCGAATAGTAATTGAATACAAACTTTTTGACTATTTGTAACTTGACCCTATTAAACTAAAATGTCTCCCATATATTAGTTATAATTAAGTAATAGAATATAGTCTATAATAGGAAATCCTACACACATACATTAGTACTTGTTGTATCATCATGGCTTACTCTCATCCATGTCATCCAAAGAAAGTTCCTACACACCCCCATGATGAATCGGATGACACAAATCAAAGGTATGTATTTCTTTATTTTGTATACTAAAATGAATATTTGGTTGCTTCATTTTTGGGTTTCAAAAAACGTTTATGTTTCTTGTGGACAGGTCCCTCCTCAAATATGATACGGGATATTTTATGTTTCATATTCACTACGATGGTTGTTTCATCACTTTTCCCAGTTTAAAGTATGAAAATGGCAAAATAATGACAGTGAATGTTTGTAAGTCCAAGAGGATGAACTATGAGGCCCTGCTTGACATGTTAGGAGATAAACTTGTACAAGATATTCGACAAGTTTATTTTTGTTCTCCAAGACTTTCTATACAACAAGGCTTGACGTTAGTTGACGGTGACAATAATATAGGAAAGATGTATGATTTGGCAGATTCACTAAGTTTGATTGATTTGTATGTTTCCCATTTTCCTCAAAACCTTTCACAGTACTATTATACAAATATGACTTTTGATCCTGCTGATGTCAAAATACAAGCAAATCTAGCAAAACATGACAATGCTTTGCTAGTTGCTATGTCTAACTCGCATCCTGGTCTTGTTGCATGGGAGAACGAAGCACTTTCAACCCCTCCTCTAAGAACACCTCTGTCCCCTCCTCGAACCAAAGAAAGACAATTTCAATGTAAGAATATTTTCAAAGAATTTTTGCATTCTGATTATATTGATGATGATTTTTATTTTTTGGATGAAGATTACATGCCTGGTGTCCCTGGAGTTGATCTTCCAGCGATGGATGTTGGTTGGTCTACGTCGTCTCTGGGTGAGTGGGTAAATGATGTTTGCAGCAAACATTGTTCGAAATTGCCAAGTGTTGGTAATGACTGTTTTGCAAGTGAGGTTGATTTTGATGAAGGTGGGTCTCAAGTCCTTCAACATGAAGGGACTAGTGTGAATCGTATGACGTGTCGACGTGTTTCAAAGAAGAGGACATCCAGGAATTTCTATTTTGGCTCGCGAACTGCACCTTTCAGAAGGCAAAAGATGGCGAGATATTTTGGATTTCTACACAACCAGCGGGTCGTTGGAGGTCATACAAAAACACGTAAATGGTTCCTTTGGGACGATAGGTTGCATTCTAGGGTTGTTGTAAAGTACTTGAAACCGCTCTTCGGGGTTTGAAAACCTTTTGTTTCGCAAGCTTCTAACTAAACCGTACGCACTGAAATAGTCTTTAGGGATCCATCCTTCTCTTTTTTTGTTGAACATGTGTTTAATTTTTTTGGAACCCATTATGAATGCTAACAAAATGTTCAAAAAAGAAGAGAAGAAACCAAAAAAGTGGATGTATCCTTTGTTAAGTTCAGTTGGTGTGCAAATGTATTGGGTTGTATGTTTGGTGTGTGTTCATACCAATCTTAGTGGTTTGTATTTAACTTAAAATGCATTTCATTGTTAATTGTTTGTATTCTTTTTTTTTTTTTTTTTTTTTTTTTTTTTTTTTTTTTTTCTTTATCTTAACCACACTTACTTTTTTTGAAGCACATAATTGTGCGTTTTTGGATCAAAACATTTGTTACTCTTTTTAGGGCAACCAGTAGTTTTGGCGGGTGTTTTTCTATGTTTTTGGCGCCCAATTTGTACACATCCCCAAAAAAAGGATGCCCAAATCTGATGACCCCTCCACCTATACACGTAGCAGAGTCAGACCAGTACTACCAAACATACTCAATTTGGAATAATAATCAAAAAAATTGTCAGGATCTAAAAAACGGGATTATAGTCATTTTAATCGGATTAAAATGGTTGCGTATGCAGAGATTTTACAATCCCCCTTTGCCGAATCAACCATTTGAGTGTGTTTGTATGTTAAGACTATTTGTTGTTTATAAAAATATAAAAAAACAAAAAAACAAAAAAAAATTGATACAAGAATTATATTATCTGTTATGTTGTTTTACCTATATACTTGTTTGGCCATATACTTATTTGCAAGAACTGATTAATATGGTTAGCAGTCGTGGAAAATTGCGTATGCAGAGTTTTTCAATATCTTGGGTGCTTTTGATGGAAAAGATACATTATTAAGAAACTTTGAAGAAATGGACAAGAGGATTTCAAATGTTGAAGATGTGTTTGCATATCTGCAATGTGATTAATATGGTTAGCAGTCTTGGAAAATTGAGTGACCATTTATACATGTATGCCTAGACAAGATATGTGCTTAAGCATTACTAATTGACATTGCATCAACATACATCCACAACCAACGGCCAATTGATAGATCAACAAATTTATTTGAAACACTAGTTTTGCAGACAGGGCAAACTTACAACTGAAAGCAGCTTAAGCAAGTATCACTAGCCCATGGCACTACATTACTTGTCTATTAACAACCCAAACCCAAGACAAACAACTGCAAATGATACAAACAAAATGAAAACCAACCGCTCATACAACTTAAACTTTGACTTCATTGTTGCAGTCAAAACTGTTAGTCGAACACCACAGTGACAAGAGAATTCGGTTTTGCCATCAATTACCCGTCGTATCGCTCTATTTCGGTTATTCATATTTTAGGGTTTCACGGTTTGATACAATTGGGGATATTTGGTAAAGTTGTATGTAACGGGGTATATGTATATAAAAGGACAAACTAAGTTTGCATGTGCAGGGTATTTTACTTAATGTATCCAATTTTGGAAAAAAAAAATAAACACCTGAATGGTCTTTTTTTATTACCACTTAAAGGGCGAAAATTGGGCTTTTTGAAAACATCTTGTGTCCCCACTGTCCCACACCACATAAACCTGGTTCTTCCAAATTACCATATCCCCAAATTAGGTGAAACCCTAAGTCACTGTCACTCAAAGATTCCAACATAAAAAAAGACAAATTGCTGTCCTTATCATATTTAATTGACATCAACTACGTATGTTGTACTTTCCCATAACTAAATTATTCCTTTTTTTGTTCATATACATATGATGTTTCCTTTATTTAATTTAGTTTGCATTAAATGATTTTATTAATCATTTTTTTTTTTCTGTATTCGTGATATTTTGTTTTCTGGTTTTGGTTGTTAATTATTTTTTTAATTATTATTATTTTTTTTTCGTGTAGTTACTTTGGTGTTGCGTAGGTATACTTAATCGATACTCATGTTTAATTATATGAAAATCAGGAAAAATGAAGAAAGAAGTGGACTTTAAAGTACACGCACATGGGAAATTTGCTTTTAATCCTCTGCGTTATGTTGAAGGGTGTGTTTGCCACGTTGTGTGTTATAGCACACACAATGGTACTTTCACAAGGGCACTTGATCATGTTATGAAGGACATTGAAGGTGATAAATGGGCTTTGTTTTATTGTAAGCCAAAACTGTCACTTGAGAATGGCTTAACTTTACTACATACTGATAATGACGTCCGTAGATTTTTTTTTTCACGATGTCGCCCATGGTTCCATAAACTTGTTTATCGCGCATCAATAACAGCAATTGTCAAAGTATTATTTCAAAAACATGCTTTGGCAAGAGGAGGACGCTGGCCATCGTTGCTGTTGTGCGACTCCGTTCAAAAGAAAGATGACTACTAAACGTCTTTTAATCAGCAACAGTGATGGTGAGATAAATGTCAATGCAAATGGTACCGGAAATGGAGGTGGTGAACCAGGGGATGCTATCTTGTTGTCTGAGGTTGGTGTACAAGGTGATAGTGCAAACGGTAACGGTAAAGGTAAAGCGAAGTTGTATGAAGATGATGTCATAGAATTAAAGACAGTTAAGGGTGTAAAGAAACATAAGGAACAACTTGATGGATCTGATTCGAATGATGAAAGCAGCTATCAAGTTATCAAATCTTACCGGCGGGTGGTGATAAATGGTCGAGCCAAAATGGTTGAAGTGCCATATCAGTGATTGGTGATTGGTAAGTTTGTTCACTTGCATTCATAATTTCTTTTACGCAATCATTTCCAGTAACACAATTGCTTGAATTATAATTTAAGAGCACAAACACACACTTTATTACATAGTTTAGTACTGATGTTTATTACACACGGCACGTCCCACGCATTTTATTCTTACTTAAACAATACATAGTACCAACTAGGAAGTGAGTGCATGCATTTAAATTTAGTGTCTGTTATGCTAGCACACCGATCAAAGACAAGGGGACTTTACTGTAAGAAGTCAGCTGGAGTAGCGAAATCTGATAGGAAAGTAATCTCCGGCTGGGATGAGTTCGGCTGTTCCTCTGCTTGACTTAAGTTGGGTACCTCTGACGCATTGCAATTATTCTCATTAGATGAGCCCTCTACCACACAAGCCTTTTTGCTAGGACCTGCTGGACCTTTGGTAACCGCCCTTTTGGAGCAGACCTTCTGTGAAAATAAAAAAAGACATTAGATGCAAAAAAACCACAACAAGTATGTATGTTAAACCTTATGTACCTGTGTATGGAGCTACATGTTTCTGTATGACTATGAATATGGAATATGAGTATGGTGTATAACGTATGCTATGCATAATTCCTACTGCTTATTTAGAATAATGTTGTGTTTTTCATTAACTATGGGTTTTCCTTATTTAATTATACTCCTATAGTAATGTATTGCATGATTTTAAAAGTAAGTAATTTATAACAAACTCTTAATAAGAAATTTGATTTCCAACTAACCAAACAAGATAAAAAGGATAATAACATGCTTACCGCAACACCAAATCCGATAAATAGGTTCTTAAAATGTCTAGCATCGTCGGTCTCTATGTGTGTAATTGTGTCCCTGTTTGCCAGCTTTAGGTTATGACAATATAATGGCAGTTGCTCAAATGATGCCCTTGGGCATCCCTGATTTGATTCTAGTGCCAAATGCCTGCCTCTCCAAGCTCGTTTGTATGAAACGTCAATATTCATATCCAAATTCATAGTCCTTTGGCCTATACACTCTTGTTGGATCTGCGAGCTTTGGGGATATTATTCTAGCCAATGTTTTTGCATATGCATTTCGGTGATTTGGATTGAATATGATTTTCGAACATAAATGGATGTCGTTTACTGATGTGACTTTAAATAGACTAGTATTCCCAACTCGACGACTATATATGTGCCACGTACATTCTGGTTGGCTACACTTCACATTGTATCGTGTCGGGTTCGATTTGACAACACAAAATTGATACCCTTCTTTTAAACATTTTACACTGATCTCATAGATGCAAGTATCCTTATTGTCAAACAGATCATTAACCTTTACACCACCTTTTTTGATGTTATAATCAACAGTGGGTGAGTGTGGTGGGAGTGGCATACAGTTAATATTAGTGAGTAGCAATTGGGTCTTTTGGAGTAAATTGACTACAGGGGTATGGGGAGAGTGGTCGACGACAAATGTATGCACATGAAACGGTGTTTCCAAAGAAAGGGTTTTGAAAACTTCGACATCGTCGTCGTTAAGTAGGGTTGTTTTGGTTTCACTATTGTTGTATGATAAAATGATTGCTACTGCATCATTCAAGTTAAACTTTTTCGACACATACTTGACAAGCTTGGCAAAGTTAATGTTGGTTGGAAGTAAAATGGGTATCAAAGCCTGTTCATACCGCATAAACACCTTGAACTTATCGGCTTTACAAGAATCCATTTGCTTATAAATAAATCCTAGTTTTATTTCTGTGTTTGGTTAGGTTTGGATTTTGGGTATGTTTTTTTTCTGGGTTTTGCTGGTTCTGTTGTAAATGGTGAAGAGTTATATAAAAAATAAAAAGTTGCCCAAAGTACAACTGTAAATGGTGAATAGACGTACATAACAACATATAGTTGCCCACAAAAGTATAGTAGCCCAAAAGAAATATTATTGCCCAAAGTCCAATATTAGGTTGCCCAACACAAATAAACCCCAATATGGTTGGGACCCATATCCAAATAGATATAAATTTCCCATAACTTTCATGCCTTTCATGTATGTACATATCCCAGACACACGAAACTACTTTAAATTATAGTAATACATACATTATTGATTTACATTTGTAAATATTGGTTACCCATAGGATGGTTCACAAATTGGCGTTATAGACCACAAAAACATGGCTTTGTCAGTATCAAATTAAACAAACCCTATGTTGGAGTATTACATTAAAAGTAACAACAAAGTTTGTTTATCTGTTGAATGAAGTCCATTTGTGTATCTAGTCGACTTCTACATATCTTGGCCGGATTCATTTTTTATTTGGTACTTAACCTTAGCATAAATAAAAAAATAATTTATATTTAAGTGAATAAATGTGTCGATGTACTCTAGTTGTGTTAATATGCACGGGTTAATGTTACATTTGTTACTTTAATGGTTCATGAAAATTCCAATGTTAATGCCCTTATGAAACTGGAAATACAATACTCCCAAACCACATTTAATTTCCATACGATTAAACAACTGACAAACGGTTAATGCCACAAGTAAACAACTTGTTTGATACAATAAAACATGACCCACCACCAACATTAACTATGGATGCCATAACTTAAATAAAACATAAACTGCGAAAATTAATAATAATAACAAAAAAAACATACAAAAACATTAACAAGAAAAAAAATAATAATAAAAAAACAGTTCAACAAAGGTTTAGTTAACTAAGATTCATATGTAATTCCTTAGGTTCTTCATGATCATTGAATTCTCAGCAGCACGTCTGATACTTGTACTACGCCTTTGAATCAAAAAATGAATTTCATCAAAATCATTACCTTCCGTCAAGATGAGTGACTCCAGAGGTGCAAAAAAGTCCCTATGGTAACCCAGATTTTGAAGTTCTAGTATAATCACATGCCTGTGCTCAACACGGACCTGTATTTCATGGATCATCTTCCCATAGTCTTTATCATCACCTATGTTAGCCTCTCTCTCTCTCTGTCAAACAGATCATGGAGCACCCGATTCATTTCCCTCGCACCCTTCTGGTGCTTCAGTTATTCGTAAATTGGTAATTTTGACTCCATGGATTTACCAAAATATGGTGCAAGAAGTATAAGGGACTGTTAATATTGTACAAATTGATGAGTAAACAAACTAATGTGGTATGCATAACAATCCTAGATAAATAGTCAGGTCCCTAAATCGTGTTATAATTTGAGCCACAGAAACTGGTTGCCCATAAATAGTGTTGTAATTTGTGCCACACAAACTGGTTGCCCATAAACGATAACCAGTTGCTCAAATTACATCGGGTCAGGTTGCAAAAAGTACATGCCATAAATGGTGTTGTTAGTTGTTCACAAGATTATATGCTCGTTGTGTTTAAAGTAGAAACAGTGAATGGTGCTACTACTTACACAAGGTTGCCTAAAATACAAAAATGGCTGCTTTTTGAACACATAGTATAAGTGGCTACAGTCATTTTAACAGTCCATGACCAACTTTTAGACTCTATACTTTTAGTAATATGTTGCTGTTTAATTCTTAAAGCTAATAAACGATTAATACTGAAAACATAAACGACTGCTTATGAGTTTTTTGCATTCATAGAAATATTTTACATTCACATGGTTGCCATTCAAATAAAAAAGAGATAACTACATACATCAAAACACATAGGAAAATGACCAAAAGATCCTAATCTTCGTCATCCTCTTCAGCTTCTTCAATCCTCTTCAAAAACTCATCCTTCTCCTCCTTGCTTTCACGAGACAGCAGCAGTAATTGAGCCAACAGATCAAGTTTGCGTCGATCCTTCATCGGTATTTCCATAAGGCAAGCTTGAGCTGTTGCAGCCACAGCATTGAAACAAGTAAATGAGGAAGCTGCCTCAGTTAGAGTTTGCTCCTTTTTTTGAATAACTACCCTCAACTGGCTACTCTCCACCCCTATACGACCGATAAAACTTTGCTCATCTGCTTTGTCATGAGTTATCAGCAGCTTGAAGGCATCACCAAGCTTACCAGATTCAGTTGCATCTTTCAATTCATTAAGATTTGGTGTGTCTGCCATTTTTAAATAAATAATGGTCAATACGTTGATAGTTTTTTTTAGATACAGGGTTTTAAATGTTAGAGTTTTGATAAGTAATGTAATCGTATATATACTTAAAAGTTGTGTGGGTAATAATTGCCATTACCAAATACATGGTATAAACCCTTTTAGTTGTGTATTGGAACACCTTTCGACATGGCTGCATTCAATTGATTGAAATATGAATAATTACAATTTGGTATTCCCAAGATAAATTATTATACCCTATTTACTCCCTTTGAAAGTGCAAAAAGGGTGAAGAAACATGCTGTATGCTTAGAAGTATGTTGCAACTTAGCAACCGCAATTTAGAGGTTCTTACATGACTTGTTAACTATTTACAAATGCTATTAGATGACCTTCTTCGTTAGAGCAAACACTTTGCATATGACTTTTGGGTGAATGACTTGAAGTGTACCAAGCTTTTGATGCAAAAGATGTGGAAAAAGAAAATAATGAATAATTTGCTATTATGGAATGTGGACTTGGTGGTGTGTCACTACGCGTGTTACATTGATTGTGTGGTTGGTGTGGCATTATGTTTCTTACACTGTTGCAAACATACATAACTATTATTTGCCCCGGTGTACGAATATCAGTTGCCCAAAGTCATTTCAATAATGGTTGCACAGTTATACATTAAAACAGTTGCCCATACTTGTTTACATAAATTAAGTGGTGACATGATATTCGCTTTTTAAAAGATTTTTTCAAACATGAATTTGACTGATATGATACTCACTTAGATTTGCTATGATGGAATTAGTACTTGGTGGTGTGGCATTACGTGTGTTACATTGATTGTGTGATTGGTGTGGCATTATGTATCTTACACTGTTGCAAACATACATAACTAATGGTTGCCCAGGTATACGAATATGAGTTGCCCAAAGTAATTTGAATAATGGTTGCACAGGTATAGAAATAATGGTTGCCCAAAGTTGTTTGAGTAAATTATGTGGTTAAAGCATTGATATAACATGGCAATAAGTGTTTTAAATAACATACATGTTTGAGTATTAGAAAAAACATACCTTCGTTTACTCCAGGAGTAGAAGTTTCCATTGAACGTTTGCGTTTCTTTGAATCATTACTTGAAGATGGTGAAGCCATAGAATTTGGAAACAAAAAAATTAAAGTATATAATGCAAAAGATGAAATATGGTGGTTTATATTGGCACACAAGAGTTAGAATGGTTTATAAAATAAATGTAAGGATAACTAACATTTCCAATTCATCATACCCACATGGTAAGGATAAGTAACAGTTAAGGATAACTCACGGTTTCTAAACTATATTTACAGTTTCTACAAAAGATCTACAATTACGTATATGGAGACAACCAACTTGTTATGAAATAATGTATAGCGCAACACATGGAGTAGGTTGTTTTCATAGGGCAACCAACAATAGTAGTTACTTAACCAGATAGTCTCTAATAGTAGGCCACGTTAAGTTAAAAAGTACAACACAATATCGTACATAGTAATTTGTTGGGGTGAAAATACGTTACAAAAAAATAAAAAATTAAATAAAAAAAATCATATGACATTATATAGCCATTAACCATACAGTACAAAACCATTATTTAAACATAAAACATAAACCTAATCCAAAAAAAAAAAAAAAAAAAAAAAAAACCGATAATCTATGACATTTCATAGTCTGCTTCACACAAATCCATCATATCAGATTGAACTTCTAGCTGCTTAACACCTTTTAAATTGTCAGCTTCTAGCTGGGTCAATCGAGATAACTTCAGCTCCAACCTAGCCTTATTTTGTTTTAAAAAGTAAACATCGTCCATGAAAGCGTCTTTGTCACTTCGGCTCTCCATCTCATGAATCGCTGTAGACAGCATTGTTATACTAGCATTAACATCAGCTATCTTATTACGAATATCATTTGTAAAAGCCTTCTCATGATCAATCTGTTGTTGAAAGTAAATCTTAAACACCTTCGGTATGTCTGTCTCACAAGTGACAGCAAATATCGAATCCAAAACAGAATTAGGTGCGACGCTCGACCTGCATTTTGATGAAGTCATTGATAATGAAGTCCCTGATAATTTATTTTTAAAATTACAAGTGAAGATGATAAGATGTGCTGCTATTTGATAGATTTTTGTGTGTGGGATGTGTTGCCTCGTTTTATACAAGTTGACCAAAAGGACTAAAACTTATTGCGTCACTGACGCTTAGTTGCCCAAAAGATCCATATAATTTGCCCAAAATATTAATGTCATAAATTAGTTGGGTTTTTGTTATTTGGGTACGCGTTTTGCAAACTATTACAACATTAAGAGTCAGTATCATAAAGTGAACCACTAACATCATTAGATAATTCAAATAGTACATATTCTCATGGAATCATAGAAGACAACCGGTAAAAACCACAACGATTACTAGAAAATAGTCTGAATTATTACAACTTGACATGTTATTCAAATGCATCCACTGATAAGAGTAGCCAGATTCCACATACTGTAGGATCATAACTTTATGTTGATATTGTGATTCGGGAGGTCGGGTTTGGTGAAAGAAGAAGAAAGCCATAGTTAGAGAGAGAAGGGAAATACTATGTGTTTATTGAATAAGAAGAAAGATGGAAAATAACACACAAGTCTCACCCTCCTAGTGAAGTGTAGGAGGGCTTATATAGGGCAACATACACACTACTTTACAATAATGACGGTTTCAGTACCTGTGTATTTGCCTTACATCATAACTAATGTAATCCCGTAAATGTCGTTCCATTTATGTGTTAGGATCAAAAACTTTGATCCCAACAATCTTCCCCCAATGGGGCGACATAAGGGATTACTTACAACATTTCCTACAAGTACAAATACAAATAAAGAAAGGTCTTCATCGGCTCTTCAAATGCTGAGGATGACTACAGTTGACGCTCTTTGTCTTCATCTTGTACCTCGGCTTGAGAACTTTATCTTTACTTGTAGGCAAATGATGTAATATGCATGAAATGGATTAACTTCCCCCCAATTCATGCTGCATGTCTTTAGCGGCTTCTTCGTACACTTCTTTTTGGTGAAGTTTCTGAATCAGCTTCCCCCCAAACTGACAACCGTCTTCAGCAGATTCGAAACATTGATGTAGTAAACAAGTCTTCTAACTTTTGAAGTTTTGAGTACGCAGCGGAATTTGTAGATGACACAGTAAACCACACCAAGCAAATCTGACTAGTCACTTAATCACAGTTGTACTCTATGCAGAAGCTCCGTTCGGGGGTAACATGCAAGAAATCAGCAAGATCTTCTCACATATGCAGGCTACTTCTCACTTCACAACCAGCGAGAGTTGAAACGATTACACCAAAATCACAAAATTGAATCACTGATCATCTCTACGGACGTCTCTCCGGTAGTAATAACATTGTAAGCTCGATCACGTGAGTCTATTATGCGTCCCTGATGTGCACATTTCTTCCCCCTAATTGCAGAACCTCGTGGAAAATGAGTGTTTTCGCAAAGAAGTCTATAAAAGTCAAAGAAAGCAAAGAACACCCACTCTATCTTCCCCCACGATGTCTTCGCGGAATCGGAAGCATACACACTATGTTTACGATGGAAACGGAGGCAGCGTAACCCCATATGTCTAACTAACCGATTATGTGTGAAGTATTAAAAAATAGCCCGTGAGAATAAACTCCTGATAACCATCTCTTCTCTTTGATACTCCACTCAACTAACTCTTTACCAATCCCATTATCATTTTGTCGGCTCTTTGTAGTGACTACTGATGGAGAAAATTCAATATTATGAACTTGAGAGCGAAGTAAAATAACCCGAACTTGTTACTTAAACTTGCACTAATGTATGACAAAGAGCGGTGTAGAGAGTTCGCACCCCATCGAATCCCTAAGTACTCTATACTCATCAACCAACCAACCATCAAGTATAAGTCGTACATCACCTCTTGACTATCCACAACTTCGTGTGACACTGAGCACTACAACGTAACTCCTTAAAGTGATAGTTATTTTGTGGTAATAGAAAGAGAGAATCACAAAAATAACTAGATATCCAAGTCTTCGTCATTTTAAATGTTAAAAGCTCGAACAAGGATCTCGAAGAATCATGCATCCAACCAACCCCGATATCTTCAAGATACTAAGTACACGCACCCGTGAAATTCCACTTCAACCTCAAATAAATAATAAAGAATTATCGCCGTAGTCACATCTTGCTGTTAAATGCCCATATCTAGCCTTTTGACGGTTTAAGTGAACTTGATAATGGTTTCCCAATCTTGTCAAAATGTATCCCCGTGAAATAAGTTATTTTGTCACAAAAAGAAAACCAAATACGAACCATAGTCCAAAAAAAACCACTTAATTAAATCAAAAGTTCAACAAGTATTAGCTATGGAAAAAAAACACGGCTAATATTTGTTAAATATTACTCCACGTTTTTTCAGCCCAACTAAGTGATTTTCGATATAGGCCCAACAAAAATAATAGTACACGTTTCAGCCCGGGCCCATCCATCAACCAGGTATAATACATATTATACCCTAATTATACTCACTCCTAAAAAGAACGCAGTCATCAACACTCTACATCACGACCCATCTAATATGTCTCACCTACGCTCCTCTCACCCATCTCAGAAAGAAAAAAAAAAAAAAACCAGTCACATCTTCATGTTATCTAAGCGCAACTCATTCATCCATATCAAATGAATACCACTTCGTGTTATGATTAGCTTTGAAGATCATGAAGACTACGAAATGAAGCTTCATCTTCAAGATCCTTTGAAGGGTCTAAGGTAGGTTCGGCACATGTTTTAGTTGTAGTTTGGGCTATAAACGAATTAAAGAAACGGGTGTAAAAAAAATTGTTACACCACGTTCTTTGTGATTCGGATATAAACGAAGTGTAAGCTTCAAAAAGAGTGGATCGATGATGATTAACACCTGAGGTCGAGTTGAGTTGTGGTATATTTGGTTAGGTCGTGGTCCTTCATCTCCTCAACTGTTTGCGAAACATAGCATATTGTGTTTTCGAAAATTTGCATAGAACATTTTCGATAAAATTGACAGCTTTATCGAGAACAAGATTTTCGAAAAACATAATTATCGAGAACTTTTATTTTCGAGATCTTTGATTATCGAGAAGTGGAATATCGAGAACTTCAGTATATGTTATCGAGAACCTGATATATCAAGGATGTGAAACAAGTTATCGAGAATGTGTTCTCGATAACAGGTGTTCTCGATAACAAGTATTTTTCGAGAACTTCTTATACAAAAAGTTCCGATATTATCCGGCGACATGTAGCAGTATCCGATGACTTTTGAGCAGTTTCTGATGAATATTATGCCACAGATTCGACCCTTATTGACCAGTTACATTGACCAACTTATTTTCACGGAAATGGACAAAACATCATAGAAAAAAAATGATAACTTAACAAAAAACTGATAACAGTTTTTATTTTTTTTTATTTTTTATTTTTTTTTTGAAATAGGAAGTGAAAGTACTAGACTTTATGTGTTTTGACCATTTGGATACACAAGATATTGTAAAAAAAAACTGTTATAAAACTATTCCCACAACAAAGATGAAACAAATTCATATCCGAAATATAGAATACAGCTTCAAAAACAGTACGGATTAAAAAAATCCGAATTTTTGACAAGAAAAAATCACACAAATCAACAAAGTAACAACCTTGGCTCTGATGCCACTTGTTAGGTCACACTTTATGTAAACACAAGTATAAGAATGATAGAAAAGAGATGAGAGGGAGAGATGGTTGATTAAGACAATAAGAGAAATAGAAATGAAAGAGTTTGCATAGAATTATGAATTAACCAACAAGTTTACAAATGACCTAAGGCTTCTATTTATAGGGAAGGAGCTAGGGCAACACTCCCACTCCTTCCATTCATCTTAAACGTGGGCTTTGTGGCCCATGGGTTTCATTCCTTAAGCCTAGTAAACTTAAGACATTACATAAGTGTAAGTAATAAATAACTAAAGCAACCTATTATTACAAATGACCGAGACTTGATAAAATAGTAAAACTATGGTTCCAACAATCTCCCCCTAAGGGTCGGTCATCGTGGTTGCTTGACGTCTTCATCTTTATCTTTGACTTTCATAGCTTTAGACATCTTTAGAAATGATAAGAATAATGATGGATGTACTTTGCTCTTTGACTTTGTTCTTTGATGATGTTGTAGTGATAATTTTATGAAGTAATCTGCCATTCGTCACTCCTGCGTCTGTGGTGGTTGTCCGCCATTCCAACATGCTCATACATCTTTGAGTTCTGACTTATACATGCACGTAGTCCCTTTCTTTCACATAAGATCTTTGGTCTTTAAACTTTGTAGATTCTTCTTTTTGGCGTAGAATCTTACTTTGAACTTTGTGTTGCTTTGATCTTTGAGGGAGCTTTTTGATGATAGCAAGATGCATGTATGAGCATGTGGAATCCGTCATCATGGAAGTGAGGTACCTGCGAGTAGACAGTTAGCAATAAATCACCGGTACTTACGGATAAGGAATTAGAGCTCATCAACAGCATATTGTGAAGACTCCTTCTAATCCTTATCCAGGCCGTTCCCATATCAGATACTCCCGAAGGAGCTTACGAGACCTACTAGGTAGCTCAATGACTGGGTGAGTCGCTGGGGATCACTCCACGACTGTAGACCGTAATGGAACCACCGCAAACACTAAGCGTAACCCTTGTGGGGTTACCAAAGTGACCTGCTGTCAGGGCTGTTAGATGTTGACCCTGGCAGGATTTCCGTTCAATCATTGAGAAATACATAAGTAATCCTCTCATAAACGTTCTTGGCAGATTGCTAAGATCTGCGAAGGACTCGATAGTTTACAACTGATGCTCATTGATGTAGAACACCAGTCGTAGAAATACTAAGTGTTCCTAAGAGATCTTTGATGTCTCTCAAGGCTCTAGACTCTATAAGTGCACACCTAGGTTTCCTATGCGGAGACTGGGGATGTCCTATTTCAATATCAACCGTCTCTAAGAGATAGGTCGATAGGTTACGCGGGTTCCCCTGTGAGAATGAAACAAGTCCTTTTAAGAGAACTTGAGTGGTTAAGAAGGTTTAGTGCATTGCGTCACTGGGTCCATGACGACTTAATCTTCAATACCGGTGTTGCCCTAGCAACAACCAGTAGCATACGTATTGAACCCGGTGTCTGCCCTAAGGTTGAACATATGGAGGGCTATTTCTTTTCACCCTTTTCTTTGCTTTTCTTTTTAATTCTTCAACTCCTTCTTTCCCTTTCATTCATTTCTCCTTTTTTCGTATCATACCTAAGGACTTCTAATTCTAACTATGGGAGATGTCCTTGGGTAGATCCCTCCGGCTCTGGCGGATCATAGGACGGATATTCCTATCTTAATCACCTTATAACTCCAACAGTAGCCAGGAAACCTTTGATTGAAAATCTCTCAAAGTGTTTGTGATAATCAAATAATTTGGTTAACACTTTGAGAGTTTTGTGTACACTTTTAAAGGGCTCCCCCTGCACATGTGCTCATAAGTGTTTAAATAAATTTGCACATGCGGGAGGAGCAATCACTTTTGAATTGATCCACTTTCCGTGAACACGACCGATTCGAGACACGCTTACATCACTAGTTAGACTAGCTTGAAATTATTACCCGGCCTGATCAAGTTCACAGAAAGTTTCTCGAGACGGTACTTTCTACTAAGACATATCCTTTTTGAGACACGCTTACGTGGCTAGTTAAAGAGATACATAGTCAGCTTTTAGGTGACTACTAGCTCTAGTAACTAACTTGATGTTATTACCCGTCGAGGATAAGTCCTTTCGATGTAACTAACTTGTATTATCTCGTCAATTCCTGGGTTAATACTGAGTCTAGCTCGCACATGATACAACTTAAAGCTTTGACTTCGTGTATTTTAATCACTTTTTCATTTTCTCCCCCTCAAAAATAGCATATAAAATGGTGTTTTTGACAAACTTTTAGATTAAAATATGCCTTTTGAGTCTTACGGGGAGACTCACAAAGAACTTTTGATGTTGAACAAAGTATTTTGTTTTGACAAGTGCTCCCCCTCAACAAGTGATTAGGTCTTATTGAGGTGAAATACTTGTCCTTTTGAGCAGAATTATGAAAAATCATAAATGTTTGATTAATTCTACTCAAAAGTAAGAAGCCTTCGCTCCTTATGTTTAGGATTGAGGCACTGAATCGTACCTCAGGGTCCTTTCTATACAAGATCGGGTTGTACACTGTTATGTGTGCACAAACCATCAAAACATGATTTTGACAAAGCATTTTGATTTTGAATACTCCCCCTCAAAACGACCATGTGTTTTGACATTTTTAAACTTTGGAGCGAATTGGGGAGCAAAGGTTTGAAAAAATCTTGAACAAAATTTTGAAAAGTTTTGAAAAACTTTATGAAAAATTTTGAATAAATTTTGCTCAAGATTAAGAATTTTTAGATAAGCTTTGCATGAGAACTTCTTCTTGTTTTCAAGGAAAAGTGCACGTTTTGTTTTAAGAAATGGTTTAGCAGGGCACTTTCCTTTCTTTGAAAACCAAATTGTACACTGAAATGAGTGCACAAGTCATTGTTTTAATACAAAATTAGTTTTCTTTAAACAAAAATACTCCCCCTCAAATAATGAATGTTATTCGAGAGAAAGTCTTCTTGAGCAGAATTTTGAATCGTATTATAAAATACTTTTTGAAAATTCGTGACACGACTCTGCTCAAGGTTTTAGAAAAAAAACACAATCAAGTATTATACAACAAAGAATGCTTGAAATTCAAAACTCTTTTACTGTTGAAAAGTTGTTTGAGACCCGGAGTCTCTCTTTTGAGTTTTAAAATCTGAAAAAGATTTCCATCTAAAGTTGAACCTCATGGGTTCTTTTTGAAGATTTGTTTCTGTGATGAATGGAAAACTTCCGGTATTAGGGATGCCCAAATCAGAGTCATTCTTTTATCGTAGCCAAAGCATTCCAGATTTTGAAAATTTGAAAAGTTTAGAACAACTTTGCTTTGGTCTTCACACTTGCTTTACCGGTGTAAAACAAGAGTGTAGAGTTTGGAAAAAATTTGTTTCTCACCATTTTGAATCCATTTACCAGTTTAGCCTTTAAACACATTTTGTCCTTTGACCTCAAAATATGTTCCATAAGAAACATTTTGTCGAATGTTGAAATTTTGACTTTCAATGGGATGACATGTACTTGCACACAGAGAAAAATGCATCAGGCACAAACAAGTATGCGGATGAATCAAAAAAACTCATTCTAAATCTTCCTAAGTGCTCAGAATTCTCAAATTAACACACAAGATCACAGATTAACTCATCTTATCACTCGAGATTTTCCAATTATGATAATGGTTAGGGGTTATGATTTGAGAGACATTGCACGCATTTTAGCATCATAATGCATGAATATTGTACAAACAAACGCCCTAGTAGTAGCAGCAAAGACATCGACATCTTAAACCCTAAATCACTTGATTTCAAACCTATGTTGTATCTAATCGTGTAAACACACCAATCGAGCATTCTTTAGTGTTCTCTAAAGTTATATGAAATAATTAAATAGACTAAACACATAAGAAAAGAAAGAAACGCCCCGATCGATAATTACATGAACCCTAGTTTCTGATTATGCCTTTTTGACCGTTGAAAATATTTGAAACATTTAGGGAACGATAAGACAACAGCAATGAAGAAATTAGAAACTCACAATCGAAAAGAAATCGAGGATAAAAAATTGTTAATCTGATTATGTGTGAAACTTTTGAGAACATTTGTGAAAACATTGATGCGAGCCTATTTTATTTTTTTTTTCATGCAATGTCCTTTTACCTAAGTTTATGACTTTTGTGAACTTTACTCATTAAAGGTTAACTACTTTTCCATTTGAAGTCTAAACATGGTTAAATTGGAATCCTTGCCGAAAAAATTTCTTTTCTCCCCCTCGAATTAGCATTTATTTTGTGAAACATTTTTGCACATTTTAATTCGAGAGATCATAGAACCTTTTGAAAAATGAGTTTTTTTTTTTTTTTTTTTTTTTTTTTTTTTTTTTTTTTAATCCAAATGATGAAGAAACATTTTATCCTTGAAGAATAATGATTAGGTGTGCAAACTTCATGATTTTGTGAAAAAATGTTCTCCCCCTCAAAACATGTTCCATTTTGACAATGTAAAGCAAAATATGTTTTAATGGAGGAACATAGTTTTGAAGATTTGAAGTTTGTACACAAAGAAAGAAGATTCTTTTTGTAGAAAAAGTATTTACAGAAAGACTTTGATGTTTGACTCTTCTTAGGTTTTAAGAAAATTTTGCAAATCATCTGGAGTCAAACATCACATACCAATATGGTGAACTAAATCAACAAACCTTGATGGAGGTAATGTCTTTGTAAACAAGTCCGCCAATTGGTATTCAGTTACCACAAACTCTAATTCAATTGTACCCTTCACAACATGCTCCTTTATGAAATGGTAGCGGAGAGCAATTTGTATGGCCTTGGAATGATGAAAGGTGTTGCACGAGATTGCAAAAGCACACTTTGAGTCGCTGTACATTGAGATTTAGTCAAATACATAGCCGTAGTCCGTGAGCTAAGTTCTCATCCAAATGACGTGAGCTTAAAAAAACAGACATGGCTACATGCTATGCTTTTGTTGATGACAGTGATGCACAATCCTGCTTCATTGACTGTATCCCTTTGTAACTAAACAAGATTTGTTGCGAATCACTGTGCCTTCTGCGTCCAGCTTGTTTTTCCAAATCCATTAAATTCCAATGATGTGTCGAAGGGTGATGTTGATAGAACGTATGCATATTAGACGGATCCAAATTGCAAGAAGACGACTCTATTATATCAGGAACGGTTAGAGTTGTTGCAAATGGATTGTAGAAAGCATTTCCATCATAATCTGCAGGTTGTGGTACTGATTGTTGTAATGGATCTTCAGATGATTGTCTGGAGTTGGAAGCGGTTTGTCTTGCTGTTGTTGGAGATTCATTTGGAGGACCGTCTTTCTCAACAGTGGTTGTTGAATATTCTCAGGGTGTGCAGCGGAAATTGGTGAGACTTCTTGAGGACGGTTTTCAATTGAATCATCAAACAGTTGAGCAAACAGGGTTTCCAATTCCTTGCGAGAGAGTGACAATGGTTCAGCCGAAGATTCCGAAAAATTTAGACGGTTGGATGCGGGTCCTAAGCTGTTGTGCTTAGAAGCCATTCCATTAAGCTCGGGTCCGAAACTGATTTGTTCCAAAGCCATTCCTGTTGAATCTGTAGAGAAAGAAAGAAGAGACAAGAAAACAGAGAACAAGGAACCCCAAGAGTAACTGGGTTCCAGATGTTAGAAGCATAAAGATGTAGTGTCAATTATCTTCTTGACACTCGAACACACAATACCGATGGTTTTCATTCTAGTCTCAGAGGTAGAAGTTGTGGAGATCACATTAGTTTTGGTGCAAATGTCAAACATCTTTCCTGTAGGAATCCACCTAAGACCAATTGACTTGAAAATTCTACCCGTGGGTACCCACCTAATGTTAGATCTAGGAGATGTTTTCCTTTTAGATGCAGTTGTATGAAATGTGGGAGCATCACTTCTTAGAGAAAACCTACGTCCTATGTTGATCCACTTCTTAGGTTTCTGACTTATGACTTTTGGTTCAACGGGTTTGTTTGTCTTAGTCGATTGAGCCTTTTCAAGTGAATTTCCTTTTTGAAGATATTTTAAAGCACAAACAACATGATTATTTACGCAACTACTCTTAGATGCTAGCCAATTCCTATTAGTTTGTTGAGAACTCCTAGGTTTTGGTGTGCTACTACTAGCAGTATTTGGCACTATAGTGGAAGGCATCACACGAGGTTTTGAACCTAGAATTCCATCCTTTTGAAGTAGCGCCTTTTTCCTAGCCTTTTCTAGATCATAGTTCTTGCACATGTCATATTTTCCATAAGAATCTTTACTTTTAATGCTTGTTATAGACACTGTTTTCGAACTAATCCTAGATGAGCCAGGCATAATCACGTGTTGAGATTTAGCAGACACAGATGCATTTTTCTTAGGCCAAGAATGTGGAGTGACTGGTTTTGTCAAATTGTTTTTCTCAACAACTTGGGAGGCAAACCGAGATTTTGAAAATTTAGGTCGTTCAGATTTAAATGCAGTAGGTTGTCTAACCACTGATTGTTTTCTGTTTGTATGAGAAGGCGGTTTCCCCAAGATTGATGGTTTTGCAAACTTAGTATCCACACTCTGACCAGTCAGTCTTCTTAATTTGTTTTGCAATGCAGCATGTGCAAACACCCTTTCTTGAATTTGACCTTTTAAAAGCTCATTTTCTTTAACTAATGTATCCACACGTTTACTTTGTTCATTCAAGAATTGACCATTGTTTCCCGAATTTAGAGATTCGTTTTGCATTTGAAGTTCAAGTGAGATGCAATGTGCCTCTAGTTTTGAAAAATTTTTATGACACTGGGCAATGGTCTTTTTGAGAAGAAGGTTTTCAGACTCAAGAGTTTGATTTGATGTTTCAGTCATTAGATTATCATGTAAAGACTCAGACTCAGAATGTTTGTCTTGACATTGAACAACATTCTGGTCAACCTCTCCTTCATTACTGAAGTAAGGTTGCTCAGATTGTTGTTTCTCATATGCAGGCTTAATATGATCAACAGTAGATTGTACCTCAACCATTTGCTCTTTGTCAAAGTTCGGTTCTTTGTCATAGATGGGTATGACATCTTCCTCATCCATCTGTCCTTTGTCAAAGTTGGGCTCTGAGTCATAGAAGGGTCTGATCTCTGCACAATCTGCATATTTATCATTCCCCAATCTGCTGTTGTCATCCTGCACTTCTGATTCTGTCCCTTTGCATTCCATGGCAACCAAATTATCTTCCACTGTATCAACTTTATGAACTTGCTCTTCTTGAATCTGCAACTTCTGTTCTTTGATAGCACTCAGATGAAGTGATCTTTCATTAAGCATAAATTCTAAGCGGTTTAGGCGTGAAACAAGTTGATCTCTAAAATCTTCAACCTCCATACTTGTGATGTTCTCTCTCCATACATTGCTTTCATATTTATAGTGTATGAGAGCTTTAAAATGCAATGCCATGAATACTTTGAACTGAGCCTTGAGCGCTCTAAATCCTGCCATGCAATCACTTCCCTGTTCAATTTGCTTTTCAATTTGAACAATGGTTTCTCGGAGTTTCCTTTGGAAGGTTAGACGATCCATATCAGTTCCGAAGAATGCATTAAAGGTACCCCCCGTAGGAAACCATGCATCAGAGAGAATCTTGCATTGAGACTTAACTGATTCAAAATGAGCTAAGCAATTTTCTGTAGAATTGATGGCTCTTTTCTCAGCTTCAGTCATCTTTCTCTCAAATGGGTCTTTAGAGTCATCAGAAGCATTTGTGTCGTATACTGGTTCAGTATCATCCATGACACCCGAATTATCTTCCAATATTTTAACCTCATTGCCTACATTAACTACATATGCAGTATTCTCACCATTCCCAACCAACCTTAGAGCATTACTTCCTTGTATCCCAACTCTTTCACCTTGCACACTAGCTTGATTCCTTGTGTTAGAAGAAGAACGAAGACAATTGTTTGTCTTGTTGGAGAATTTGCTGAAGGCACGAGCAATAAGTTCGTGTTCTCGATTCAGAATTTTGAAATCCTCATCGTCATCTTCATTGGAATTAGAATAGTACACTGCATCACCGTTGTCATATGGAACAAGATGAGTTGAAGTCTGCTGCGGAGATGAATCATATTGGATCATGAGGTTTGAAGTAGCAGGTCGTGGATAACCGAAGTAATTATGTTCTTGAACATAATCATGATTTGACACTGACATCACATCTGCTGTATATGCTTCCAAATCTGCATATTCATCATCAGATGGAATATCTCCCATGAAACTTTGCAAAACATCATTGAGATTACCCCCTTCAACTTCCATTTGACTAAGTGTGGCATTGTATTCAGCATTATCGTCAAAGACTGGAGTTGAATCATAATCCTGAGCTTCCTCATCTGCAATATTTTCTGTAGATGCCAAGAATGCCATGCTTGGTTCGATAAGATCTTCTTCATCATCAGTATCTTTCATTGTGTTTAAGCATTCAGAAGTTGAAGTTATATCGCCATTGCCTTTCTTGGAAGATACTTGACTAATCTTCACTAGATTTTGCAGAAGAGATTGCACATTATTATGTAGTGTTGCAGGATGGTACTGTGGAATGAAGAAAGGCTCAGGTGCATTCGGAGGATTGAAGAGGAGACCATTTGGAGTGTAGATTAATGATCCATGGTCAACAGCAGGAGTTGGTGGAGCAGGGAGAATGGTCTTCAGTGGATTCATGCTTAAGCAAGATTCAAGAATTTGCTTCATTCCAAAGTGACGAAGTTCTTCTGTACGATGCATAGCTTCAAGATATTTCCACATTTCATACGCACTGGCTTGAAAGTCCATATACATGTAAATTGAGTTGGGAAGTGCCACTGTTATGAACCATACAGCCTGTTGGTCGGCATCGTACTGAGCAAGTTCAGTTGCATTCAAATCTTCTTCAGTTTGTATTCTGATAATCCCAGTTGAGTCAACAAGAAATATCATTTTGTATGGACCATCTTGAATAGATTTAAGCATGAAATCTGCAGCAGGACGATCTGTGAGCCATTGTAAAAATCTCCGTTTCCAAACAGTATACGTTCCTGGTAGCAACATCGGAGGCCTTGATTCATTGCCAAAGAGCAGAACATGATCAATGAGGGAGCTGTGACTTTGTTGTAGATGATACTGTTGCTGATGAGAATATTGGTGAGGAACGTAGTTGGAAGAATATCCTATTGCTGATGACTGTTGCTGATGAGAATATTCATGAGGAAGGTAGTTGGAAGAATGTCCTATTGCTGATGACTGTTGCTGATGAGAATATTCATGAGAAAGGTAGTTGGAAGAATGTGATTGAGACATTGTTGATGACATTACTCTCCCCCTTGATTGTTGCGACGTAATCGAAATAATCAAAGAAAATGTCACACTCAAGGTCGAAATAGTGAAATCAGATTTTCCCTCCAAATTTAATTTGAAAAATTTTATGTTCCACAATTTTGAAAATCACTATAAAATGCCATTCTAATGTCACAGGAAAAATTTGAGTTTAAAAAAATTTTGCCGCCAAATTTCACCGAAAAAATTTGAATTTTGGCCTAAAAATTTGAATTTTGGGCCAAAATTTTCACTGTTAAACCAAAATTTGAATTTCGCGTAAAAATTGAACGTTTAGTCGCCTGTAAAAATTAAATTTTACTCAAATTTTCCCGCCAAAAAACTCTTTTTTTTTTTTTTTTTTTTTTTTTTTTTTTTTTTTTTTTGAAAATTTAAGAAGATAGTATTGAGAGATTTAGAAAGAAACTTGTGTTGAATTGGATCTTATAGAAAGTGTAGAATTAACCAAGTATCGAAAAACTTAGCACAACTTCAATGATTGCGAAACATTATCGAGAAACTTCAGATTATCGAGAAACTTCAGATTATCGAGAAACTTTAGATTATCGAGAAACTTCAGATTATCGAGAAACTTCAGATTATTGACAAACTTTAGATTATCGAGAAACTTCAGATTATCGAGAAACTTCAGATTATTGAGAAACTTTAGATTATCGAGAAACTTCAGATTATCGAGAAACTTCAGATTATCGAGAAACTTTAGATTATCGAGAAACTTCAGATTATCGAGAAACTTCAGATTATCGAGAAACTTCAGATTATCGAGAAACAAGGTTTGCGAGAACTGTCAGATTATCGAGAAACTTAAAGTTTGCGATAACCACAAGATTGCGATACACAGTTTTCGAAATTATACAATTTCGAAAACTTTTCCAAAAGTCGAAGTACTTAACTTTCTTATACAAGAAAGAAAATACCGAGTCCACACAAACGAAGTCGAGGTAGTGCACTTGGAAGAGATCTCGAAATGGTACCAAGTAAAGATTTCGATAACTAGGTAACTTTTGTTTTTCAAAGAAAGCAATCCTAAAACTCGTTTTTATTTCAAGATTCTTGTACTTTTAGGTGTAAAATGAAGAGATCTTTAAGAAAGTTGAAAACTTTAAGAATTTTTCAAATTTTATAAAAAATTTCGAAAAAATAGTACAAAAAACCCTATTCGAATTTTATAAGGAAAAATTGTGAACTTTTTGTTTGTGTTGATTTGTAGCACAAGTTTGTAAGCAAATATGTGATAAAAACCAAGAAACAAGCAAGAAAGTACAATAATTTCTTAAAAAATTCGAATGAAAAAAACAAGTTTAAGGACAAACTTAATGAAAAAACAAAGCTACACCTTCATATGGTGAATGATACCACTTGTAGGATCATAACTTTATGTTGATATTGTGATTCGGGAGGTCGGGTTTGGTGAAAGAAGAAGAAAGCCATAGTTAGAGAGAGAAGGGAAATACTATGTGTTTATTGAATAAGAAGAAAGATGGAAAATAACACACAAGTCTCACCCTCCTAGTGAAGTGTAGGAGGGCTTATATAGGGCAACATACACACTACTTTACAATAATGACGGTTTCAGTACCTGTGTATTTGCCTTACATCATAACTAATGTAATCCCGTAAATGTCGTTCCATTTATGTGTTAGGCTCAAAAACTTTGATCCCAACACATACTCCTCACACCCGACTTCCTACCCAAACACAACACCTTGTCAAACCACAACGCTTGATCCATAACTAAACACATTGTCAAACACCAGGAATACCTGCTAACGAATGGGAAAAAAATTTGTGTTAATGTTTTAAATTGAATAAGAATGCGATACAATAGTTATGAAATTCATCGTGTACCACAATACGCAAAATGTATCATAGGCGAAACGATATAATGATATATTAAAATGTATACATACTGTACAACGCACGGTCTCTGTGATTTATCAGAAGAAGAGATTCTTTGTGCGGAGCAATGTAGAAGGAACCACCATTTCCTTCAATTCCCAAACTAACAAATTGTTCAAGACGATGATCGAAAACAAAAACTGAGTGACCCAAGATGTGGCCAACATTGGCTTCGACTATTGGACCTCGCTTACTTGTAAAGCCGAGCAGCTTATTCACCATAGGAGTAGGGATACAGAATAGATTTGAAAATCGTGTTATAGATGCACCATCCATATCCAACAGCCAACCAACAAACAGTGGGACCTCAGAAGTTATGATCATTCCAGAAATTACAATAGAGTTTCCAAGCTCGCAAACAGAAAAAGGAGTTGGCATGACAACTTTCAAAAGAGAAGGAATCTCTATGATGTTAAATTGGGCGGTAACCATATCAAAAGAAACCAAACTGTATTCCTTGTACGGAACACCCTTTGTACTAACTAACCTTTCGGTAGCAGCCCAATAGATAAAATGACCTACAACTGCCTGACTCTTTCTCTTCAATCTTAGGGTAGGACGTGACAAATGAAAATCTGGGAGACGCGACCCGGTCATATTGTTCAATGAAAAAACTAACACAAACCAAAAACTAGTTTGGAAAACAGGATAGGAAACCTTGACAATAGTCGGGTCTAGAGTGTCCGGACGGACACCAAAACCGAAACAAATCTTTGAACATTCGATTTGGTCAATGTAAAAAGGGGTGAATATGCCAACAGATTTTCTTATGGATGGGTTCCAAATAACAGCCATCATAGTGGTACCATAAATGAAGCACGTTAGGCCGCAAGAATTGCTTACAGGTCTTATAGCTGCAAGTTGTAGGTGTGAATCAAGTGGGGTAATGATAAATTTTTTAGATACAGATGCCATAAACCCTTTATAACCCTGATCAAATGTTAGATTAAAAAGACACTCATCAGTGTGACGACCACCATATGAAGTGATGAAGGGTTGTGAATCTGTGTTTGCCTTCCATATCTTTGAAACCCTACGTAGCACGATTATAGTCTTTACGGGTAGCCTATTCATGATTTCTAGCTGAATATCCGAAGGTATGTTGTCAGACATTGTGTTGAAAGTTTTGAGGAAATGGATGGGAAATGGTTGCGATAAATTAAGGCAATAGGAAGTATACCACAAATATATATGAGTGTCATTAATTATTATTACACCTATCAAGTGGCGTTAAAATTAAATTAAAGTACTCATACTTGTGTATACTGTAGCGTAACCTACCTTCCAGAATTAGGGCAACTATTTTATAAATACTGGTCAACTATTATAAATTAATGGGCTACTTAAATTAAATTTGGGCAATTATTGAAATATTTGGCAACTTCGTTACCAACGTGCAGAAAACACATGTTATTCAATTGAATTCATTTAAAACGGCCAACTATTTAAACTAAAAGGGCAAATTACCATATTACGGGCAACTTATTGACCCGGGTCAATAACACATCGTATTCAATTCATTCAACAAAATAATATTGTTCGTCATTGTGAATTGTGTCAAATTTTGAGAAACCAAAAACACTTAATATATGGCACAATTGGTGAAGCATATTGTGTCAGGCATCAGTTCGTTGTATCCACATAAGAAACTTAATTGCAATTTGACTTAATATGTGGACAGGATTTATCTAATCAAGACAACACATATTGTGAACTGTTTGCCTGTGACTCACCATGCTGTATGCTTTATGTTATTTAAGACTAGACAAGTAGTGCTACATATGCACCTACTATAATCTTACTATACATTCATAGCATATAAGGCAGCATATTGGAAACACTTTCACCCAAATATGTCCAATGGTAAACGAGTTAGGTGGGCGCGTGATGCTGCTCAACCAAAGTATCAATTGCCAGCTATAGATCTAAAATGGGAAAAGAAAGTACTAAGAGAGGTTATATTCCTTGATATTTATGAGAGGTATGGGCCTAATGCTACTGAACCAAGGTTTCAATTACCAGCTACAGATCTAGAAGCCCTAAGACGTGAAGTATTCAGTGAGGAACAACAACAAAGTGTAAAACCATACGGCATTGTTAAGGCCAAGGTACCGCAAGCCAAGAAAGTGTTTATCAGCAAGGCAGCATATACTGATGAAGCAAACCAACAACGAAGTTTTTATAAGGAGCCGTAATTGTCTTTCGTAGCAAAGGTAGTGGGATTTGTAGCGTATATTTGTTGTTTCTGCCATGTGTTGTACTAAAGTGCCTGTGTCGTAACACCAGGTTATTTGAATAATAATATACTACCTAACTAACGTTTCGATTGGTAGCAAGTCAACTGTGCTTGGTTAGTTACTTAACTGTTTGGTTAATAACATTTTCAATCACTGCATATGCAGGAAAATGCAAACTGTGTAATTAAAAGTCTATAGCGTTGAAAAATAAAAAAGTTTAGTACATTCAAATACCGTTAATTCTTTTTTACTGGCCGCTTGTGCTTCCAGAAGTATTCAAGCATCCGTTCACGATATGCTATAGCTGTTTGAAGAGGGTCATCTACTTCCAATGGTTGGTTATGGCACAGCCTGTACAAAAGGATACAAACTCATACACCGCAATCACCATATTCCTGGGCTTGTTCTGGGACTGCAGGACAATGACATGTTATTTTATAGTCCTTAGCTGATATTCCCTTGCTATCCAATATCCCATGCTGGTCTAGATATATGGTAAGCTGTTTTGGCAAAATTCTCCACCACCGTGTGCCCTTCCCATCGACAACCCCAAGCGTGTCATAAAAGGAAAGAACTCCAGTACCCAGATGAAGCTCAGCCAGACACCAGTGTCTGTCAAGTTCATTAACGGGAAAATACACCTAATATAGAGAAACATGTACAAATTACTATGTACGCAATTATAGTTGTATATTATAAGATTATTTCTCGTAAACTAACCTTTTCGACATCTCGCCAATGCACGGGGTAGCCTTTGCCATTTGAATAATGAGCATACATATCACCATCCATGATGTGTTTCGCAAAATAAGACCATGCCAAAGTCCAATCTGCATTGCTTGGTCTAACAGACCACATCAGGTCAAACCATACGTCCAAGTGTTGTGTACAAAAGCAAAATATTATATGTTAGACAAAAATAAACATAAAGTATACACCCTTATTGTGGTTACTGAATCAATACGAAGTGCAAATGTAACGAAACATAAAGTATGTAAAAACTTAGTCTGGTTACTGATGATGGTTACTTACATAGCCATAGAACCAACCATCGCTACAATGTTCAAGACACGCCAACGTTAGCCAAAAATCCACACCAACAACAATCGAACGAGCGTCCCATGGAAACGTAAATTCTGTTGGTTGTCTTTGCTTTAAGTATGTACGAAGAGAATCCGGCAAAGTTACCTTGTCTTTTTTGCATTTGGGGTGTCGAGACAGATCCTAAAAGAACAAACAAATTATTAATAGTAAACAAATAATAATATTTGATATGCATAATAAAAAAACAAAATATAATACCTCTACAAAAGGATCTATGTTGACCGAATAGCATTCAGTAATTGACCGTGCTCTTGTGGTTCCACATACGTCCTGAAAACATACATAACGTACGTAAGCAAAGACCAAGCAGATAGTGATGTAAATATTAATGTAATACGGTGCTTTACTTGAGAAACGACAATATGGTCAATCGACTCCTTTCTAGAACAAGATGCTCTTGTGACTCGGCCGCGTTGACCTTTGACTAGGTTAAAATTTGTGGATACCTCATCCTCCTTTTCCGGACTAGTTATCAGATAAAAGTTTCTTGCCAATGCTTGTCCATTGGCCGGCTTCTTTTTTTTTTGAATTTTCTTCAATTTTCGATTGGAAAAAACAGAGTCCAAGCAAGGTTTGTCTGTAGGACCGACCACATTTGCATATCCTTGGTGGACGAGAATCTGTTGTGATGGTGTTGTTTGATCTTTCTGCATATCATAGGTTGTGATTAGCAACGCCCACAAGACATAGGAACAAACCAAAGTATATAATGAAGCATATACCTCAACATCTGGCTGCGAAGGTGTGGTTGGTTCTCTGTGCATAGGACCGGATGGTTGTTCCATCAGCAAATAATTGTCAACACCGTCCACAATTTCATTATCAAATGGAATTGTGTCTAACGAAACCATATCGGCATTGGCATCATCATTCAGTAACATGTCTACATCATCATGGAACATGTCATCCTGGTACAATATACATGTATACATAAATGGCCAAGTATATAACATTGTATGTTGCAAAAGTATTTATTAAATATAACATACATGAACGTGGTGGATGGATGATGTTTGTTTAATGGCATTGTCATGAAATGAACCGACTTGAGTAGCTGGTTCATGTGCATCAAGAACAGGGACGTCAGGGGTCTGCCCAAACTGTATTGCTTCTATAAGAACGTCGATCGATCCCAGCTAAGATTCCTCTACCCGTACCGTCCCACATTCCATGTCAGTTTCCATGTGATGGGCTGCATCACTGTCACTGTCCTTAACACCATTAACACCTTCACAACCTAATGACGTTGGCTGCAGTTGAACATACATTTGAAATTTCAACTAATCAAATTAACAACTAAAATGATAGTTTGGAAAGAACATAAAATGAAACACAAACCTATGAAAGTTTGGAAAGAACATGAAATGAAACACAAACCTGGGAAACAACAGGATTGTCAACTTCCATTGAATTGAGATCAACATCATGATGATCATCAATGACTTCGTCAGTATGATCAGCATCAACTGCTCGCTCAGTAACATAGTTATCAACACCAACATCAAGATCAGCTTCACAAGGTGATGCCAAGGTCTGTAGTTCACAAAATGATATAAGTTTAGACCTCAACAAAATTCGATACGGCTATACATCAACGCGAAATTTAGATACTAATAAAAGTATGGAAATAACATAAAACTAAATACATGCCTTGGAATGAAAAGGATTGTCAAGTTCCTTTGAATTGGGATCAACATGAAGATCATCATTAATGACTCCGTCAATATGATGAGCATCAATTATTCGGTCAGTATAATGATTTACAACACCAACATCAAGAGATGCTTCACAAGGTGGTGCCAAAGTCTGCAGTTGACAAAATGATCTAAGTGTAAACGTTAAAGAGGAAATGACATTCAATATAACTCGGGTGAAAAAACATAAAAGGTAAATACAAACCAAGTCAGTATCGGGGTTGACATCAGTCTATAATGGTAGATCTTTGGTGGTAACCCTAGCATTTGGGTCAACAACATTTTCTTTGTCATTAACAACACCACCATCAGGGTTAGCCTTCATAATTGTCTCTATCTCTAAAACTCTTGTTTTCACATCATCAAATAGGTCGACGACGTCTTGTTTTGTGACAGACGTAATGTGCTTCGATATGAACATTAGCTTTGATTGCAAATGCAATAGCTCGCTGTAAATAGCAGTTGTTGAAACATTCATTTCCTTTTGAGGTAGCAATGTTTTGACACAATTAGCGTTTTCAACATCACCCTCATTTAAATTTTCCAAAAATGGTCCATGTTGCTGTTTGTCTGCGTCAACATCTTCTTTGTCAGATTCTGTTGTGTCAGCTACTTGCTCATCGTCTCCTTGGTCATCGTCTCCGATGTTAGCTTCGTGTCCATCATCAGCCTGTTCACCCTGAAGTGTCGGGTCTGGATCTGCCAAACCCTTAATATAAGGGATGCTATCATTACACCATGGTTGTATGAGTTCTATATTTGTTGCATATAGTCCGATCAGGGGAATTGACTTCTAAAAAAAACAAATACAATATACGTGGGTCTGTGCAAAAAATTTAAATAAATTTCCAATAAATGTGCCTTCGACGATAGTGTGGTGTATACCTGGCGAAATAGTATGGCCTGGTCTAATCTTCCAAACTTTTCACGTTTAGACCAAGCAAGACCCCGTGGAATGACCTTCTTCTCTTTCTTCCACCAAGTTCTGCTTTTAGGAAAAGTCTCCAATATCCATATCTGTAACATGCACTTGTTACAATGTAGGTGTATATGTATGCAGCATAAATTGAGTACATATGATATTTATTTAGATTGTTTAGTTTCTTCAATATAGCTTTTGAAAGTACAGGTTATAACACTAGTTCAAAAGTATATATAAACCATATATCTAGTGGCAAAAAAACTCAATTAAAACTTTTACAAATGAAATCTATGGGTATATGGCGAAGGTATATATTACTCGTATAATTAGGAAATGTATGCAACACAATAACAACCATTGTGTAGACCAGATACATACATTTATAAGAAATTGGAAAGAAATCAAAGTAAATACAACATTAATCAAAAGTATAAAGATTAGACATTCTTTCGAAATATTGTGACACACAGCATAAAGAGTTTACTCCAACCTGGTGCACTTTAGTTGATTATAGTAAGTATGGCATACCTTGAACACCCAAGCAAAACCATACATATTGTATATCGCATTGAACTTTGGATTCTGCTTCAACTTTGCCAAATGATCTTTTCTATGTCTGTGAACAATATTGACAGTCCGTTGGTAAAATTTATCCCACATGTATTCCCCCCATGGAAAAACATTCCAAGCATCAATGTCCTCCACCAAAGACAGTAAATGCTTGGGGATACAATTCCTGTCTTCATTACCCATAAACACCAAAATAGGAATTACCAAAAGACCCAGCCTAACAGCATCATCATCTGAAAGAGCTTCAAACCTATTTTCATCTTTAAGTAATTCCAAACAATCATTTGCATATACAGAATTTATACCTTTTGCTCTTTTTCAGGAAATACACGGTCACGAAATGCAAATGGGTTCTTTTTACTAACTATAACTTGCCGAAATCGAAACCCTGTTATTAAACAGAACTCTTTCCGCCCAAACTCTAACAAATGATTCCCAAATTTGAATTGTAATGGTGTGGAATCGAATTTTATGTTTGAAACTTTTACGTGATGTTGTAAAACGTGATGCATCAAACGGGAGTCATTATCGCAATCCCGAATGTCCAACCACGGACCAAACACCGTCTTCCTAAACAACCTTTCCTACTTTTCATTCTTTGCCAAGATTTTTTTGATTTCTTTAAGCAATTTTATTGTAGATCGAACAGCGATTTTACAGGTATACAACGTAATTGGCATATCGAATTAGATAAAATGTATGGAAACAGGGTTTTAATGACTTGTGATTTGGTACTGGTGTAATGATTCGCAATTGTAGACGAACGGGTTTGTGTGTTGCTGTTTTTATACAGTTCTTTAATAAAATTTTACAATTGTAGACGAAGATGGTTGTGTGTTAAAGGTTATTTTTATTTTAATGAAGGTAAAATGACAAAAATACCCATTTGCTCATGTATTAGTTGCCCAAAATACCAAAGTTGCCCAAAATACAATACGTTCCATGTACGAATTAGCAACTGTTATGGCTGGACACGTGTCACCCCCTTGTTGGTTGGATATGGGTTGCCCTGGGCAACCGGGCTAAAATGAGAATTTTCAAAAATGGGGCTAGATATGCCTAACCCGTAGGGCAACGGGCCATTTTAGTAATTTTCCCTATACATATATATATATATATATATATATATATATATATATATATATATATATATATATATATATATATATATATATATATATATATATATATGTATATATATATATATATGCAAAGCAAGAATAAAGAAAACAAGAATAGGTTCATTCAAGCATTTAAGATGATGATAGAAATGAACATCATTACAACATTTAATATGCTAGAAGCATATCGATTACAATAAAGTAAAAGAAACAACACAGTCCTAAATTTGCCAAAGAGAGCTTTTGGACATGCTTGCAACCCATGGTTGAGTGTTTTATTTGGTTGAGGGGTGCATAAGCATAAAGCCTAGTTGTTTGATGGAGAAGGATATGGATTAGGGAATGGGCGGAAAAGGTGGATCTCACGATGTTGTATCGTGTCAAGGGTGGTATTGGATGAGGATGATTGAGAAGATATTCGATCCAAGAGATATCTTCACTCAAGTAGAGGATTTGTTTTTGGAGGAAGATGCAACAAGGGCAAAAGTGAGTGTGGTTTGTACCTTGATCCAAGTTGAGAGAGTGAGGTAAGCAATTTGCATAGGGTGATGCTGGAGGTTGCCCTTTGTTGAATTGTGCAAAATGCATAGCAAGGAGATCACTTAGATCATGAATTTGGTTTATTTCTTCACGGAACTTTTGCTTTTCCATGGCAATGAGGAGAGAATCATTTTGTTGATATGGATGAATTGGGGTTGTGTAGCTGGAATTAAAATTGTTGGAAGTGTAGTTTGGTGGTTGATCAAACTTGTAGGGATCATTAGAAATGGTTGGAGGTTGAGGTGTGTTATTTGGCATGAAGGTGGATGTTAGCCAATGTTGTATGGTTTGTAAAGAGGATCAAAGGAATGTCCTTGTGGGTTTGGTGTAAAGTTTGGGAAGTAAGTAGTTGGAGGTGTTGATTGATTTCCAACTTCATTGGTTATGATGGATTTGTCTCGAGGGATTTTTCTTTGCCAAACGGGTTTTTCCGTCATCCTTGCTATCCTTGAGGCTTTTGGTTTTGGTTAGTTTGGGGAGGTCATTATGAGATGAATGGAGATTTGAAGAATGGGGTATTTATAGTGTGAGATTTGTGTGTTTATGGATGGACAAGGTTTGTTTGGGAGATTAGGACAAAATATATTTTTGAATTTTGGGAAGTGTAGGATGAAATGGGCTAAAAAACAGAAAAGATTCTCTAAAACCCCACCTCAAGATGGTCGGTCCCCTTAATTATGGGTCGGTCCCCTTAATAATTAAGGGGGCGCCTTTTATAATTAAGGGGGCCGCCCATCTGGTGGTTTCCAGATTGCCAGAATTGGGTTTTTGGCAGAAAATTTGTAGAAAGGTTGTGTTTTTGGGTTTCGATTCAAGCAAGTTCAACTCTTTGAGGCAATTTAGCATCAAATCTATTCATAATATAGCATGCATGGAAAAACACTTAAGTAATAGAACAAAAGAGCAATCAATAATTACCTAGAGGGAGCAAGTAGACACAAGGGCAAACAATTCTTCCTAGTTGAACTATCTTAGATCAAAGGCAAAGGCAACTAGTGAGTGAGAAAATAGTGATGGGACAAAAAATGACAACATTGTTTGTGAAGTTTTCCTAGTGTGTGCCTATATGCAACAAATGTGGAATTGTGATTGTTTCGACTCCTAAATGTAAATAAGCAAAACTTCCTAAGAAACAATCCAAAAGCTCCTTGATTCGATTTTTGCTCAATTCATGAATGTCAATGGTATATATTAGATTATATATTTTGACAATTCATGTGAGATTTTATGCATGATTTTAGAAAATGTTTTTGGCATTATTCAATAATGCAAGAAAAATGATTTTCATATGTTTCCTAGATGTGAGAATATTTTTAAAGAAAATTCGATTAGGTTTTACAAGAGTCTTTATGCAATAAAATGAGGTTTCCCAATCTTTAATTGTGTGCAGAATAGATTCCTACACTCAGATTTGAATAGGTGGAAGAAAAATAAATCTTATGCAATGAATATGTAGTACAAATGCAATAAAATTTAGTCAATTTGTTCCATAATTCCTAATCCTAAATGCAAGTGGTTAAATAGTTCTCGCTTAAGGGGTTTAGTGAATATATCCGCAATGTTATCTTCCGATGCAACCTTTTCTATAGATATGTTTCCTTTTTGAACATTATCCCTAAGGAAGTGTGGCGTATTTCTATATGTTTGGTCCTAGAATGTTGAACCGGATTTTTACTTAGATCTATCGCACCTTTGTTATCACACATAATAGGAATATTTTCTAACCTAATGTCATAGTCTACGAGAGCTTGTTTCTTCCATAGTGCTTGTTGACATACCTTTCCAGCGCTTACATATTCGGCTTCGGTGGTAGAAATAGCATGAGCGGTTTGCTTCTTCGAGAACCAAGATGTTAAACAACATCCCAAAAATGTGCAAATACCACTAGTGCTTTTTCTAACTACGTAGTCTCCCGCATGATCCGAATCTGCATAAACGATGGTTTATATGTCGGATCCCTTAGGATACCATAATCCTAAGTGTATAGTGCCTTTAATGTATCGGAAGGTACTCTTAACGGCTTCTAGGTGAGAGGTTTTGGGATCCTCTTGAAAGCGGCACAAAGGCAAACACTAAACATGATATCGGGTCTACTTGCCGTTAAGTGTAGTAAACTACCTATCATTCCTCTATACTTAGTGTTATCCACGGACTCACCTTCTTCATCTTTTGTGAGTTTCACTTCCGTAGACATAGGATTTTTCATGGGTTTTGAGTCTTCCAGGCCAAATTTCTTAAGCATTTCCTTAATGTACTTAGATTGGTTAAAGAATATTCCATCTTCTAATTGTTTTATTTGTAATCCTAGGAAAAAGTTTAGTTCACCCATCATGCTCATCTCAAACTCATCATGCATGATTTTGGCAAACTCATCACACATTTCTTGACAAGTCGATCCAAATATAATGTCGTCGACATATATTTGAACAATGATGAGATTTGGGTCTTTCTTTTTAGTGAAAAGACTGTTATCTACCATTCCCATGGAATAATTATGTTTAATAAGATATGCTTTTAATCGATCATACCAAGCCTTAGGTGCTTGTTTAAGTCCATATAAAGCTTTCTTTAGTTTTGTCACACCCCCAAAATCGGGTCCAGCGGAAGCATATATGTAGCTGGGGTGTAACTCAATTGGTATTACAACACAAGTTCAAAACTGGTTTTCACTTCAATCATTTAGAATAAAATCATTTAGCCAAAAGTCTTGAATTTACATCGTTAAAATATAGTGCGGAAGCAGGCCCGTAAAATAGTTTAAATTGGTCCCCAAGTGAATATCAGAGTCTTCTATGACCATGCCATGCCCTGCCAAAACCTCTTGTAGCGTGACATTGCTTAATACCTGAAAATACATGCTAAAAAGTGTCAACACGAGGTTGGTGAGTTCATAAGTTTGTATTAAAACAATAGTGTTGTGGGTTCAATAGAGAGTTTTGTGACCATTGTGTGACTCACAATGTCATAAAAATAAAGTGTTGTGACCATTGTGTGACTCACAATGTCATAAAAATAAAGTGTTGTGACCATTGTGTAACTCACAATGTCATAAAAATAAAGTTTACCTTACAGTAAAATCAGAGTTGTGGACCATGAGTAGTGTGTGCGATCATTACAACAAATATAATATCACATAGAAAAATAGCCTATTACGCTAGCGCTAAGTTCATGCAACCGAAGCTACGACAGTGTGCATGCTCTAGAAGCATGTTAAATATAAAGGCCCGGCAAGTGTTGATCCCGTTACACTTGTAATTCGACATGTTATACGCTCGCGTTTGCCTATCCGGTCAAACCGAACGGGGGAGTCACCACCAATAGATCTATTTATAACATTCGCGCTTCCCAGCAGGAATTGACGGTTCATGAGTTTGGGCATAGTGGGATTCAAGGGCTTAGGCTAATCCGCGTAATAGTGTAAATAAAGCATAAGTTTCAGTGTGGTCCATAAAAGTGTTTGCATAAAAGCAATAGTTCACAAAGTGTGTTGCATAAGAGCAAAAGTTCATAAAGTGGGTTGCATAAAAGCAAGAGTTCATAAAGTGGGTTGCATAAAAGCAAGAGTTCATAAAGTGGGTTGCATAAAAGCAAGAGTTCATAAAGTGTGTTGCATAAAAGCAAGAGTTCATAAAGTGTGTTGCATGTTTATAAAACGCTTGTGTATGCGAGAAAATAATCAAGTATGCAACTGATATACACATAGGTGCATTTGAATAATCAATCAAGCCTTCAAAGAAACAGTAGTGTTTAAGTAAACAATTGCGCATTCCAGCATTGAGTTTAGTCAAAAACGAGCATGTATTCTCCCCCAAAACAGTTATAAAAACAAGTAAAAGTAGGGGGGTATGAACTCACCTGGTGCGATAGCTATGATGACAAAAGTGGATACACTGAAATGAGGCACGATCTCTAATCGCAACCTAACGAATGATAGTTTCTAATGTAAGAAACGAAATGATGCTACACATGCAAGTACGTATGTTATCGATACCACTCGTTAGTTTTGAAAATAGTGTTTATCGTCAAAAATTACATTTTTGACGTCTCGTTAAGTTAATAACCACTTTTCATGTAGTTGTGTTGAAAAGGTACTCCACGATCCTTGTTTGGTGTTTTATCGGTAAATATAAGGTTTTCGTCACAAGAATAGCATTTTCATAACTTGAAAATGTGCCCCAAGTGGCCTCGCAAAACAAGTCGCGAAATGTTGTACGTTAGGGGTTAATGGTCAAGCTCGGCGTTTTTGAAAACCTTGTAACAATATCTTGAAGTCGTGTTATTTAACTTTTGGCTATACGGGTCTTGATCAATGAGAGAATCGACTCTTATTGTTGCTATTTGAAAATATTATGTTCAACACTTAGAAAATTTCATTATAGCAAAGCTGTCAAAATATATAGTTTATCGGGTATATAGATGAGGTCGTAGTTTATTCGTTACAAGTCCAATGATCAAACGGCCAATTGATTTGAAAAGCTTGCTGGGAGATCTTGATTTCATAAAACTACGGCTCGGACTCAAACTGATCCGATCATAAAGAAAAACAGCCGTGAAAGTGGTGTCTTGCAAAGACAGTTTACGTCAAAACTCTATTAGTGTACAAAAGCTGATGGAAATTTATATATATCGTCGGATTTCAAACACTCGTATCTTTTTCGTTATAAGCCCGTTTTCTATGTTCTTTATATCCCCGCGAAGGTATTCAAGTATACTTTAGGTTTCTCAAGGTCTCGGCTAGTCAAGATATCATTTAATCTCAGTTTTCCTAGCTAGAAAAATCGGGACAGATTCCATATTTCAGAAAAATATAGTTTTCGTCGTAAATCTTGAAAATAGCATATCTTTTTCGTCGTAACTCGGATTTTATCCCCGTTTTCGGCCATAGTTTCGTCTTGGAATGTATTTTCTAAATCTTGGGTCCAAAGTTACACCCTAGACCCTGAGTTTCCCACGTTTCACAAAAAGGGACAGCAGCTTTAAAAGTTTGTCAAAATCAACTTTTCTAGTTCAAGGGTTGTTCAAAGCTTAACCAAACTATCTCAACTCAACTCCACAAGTACCCAATCCTACCATACACCTTCTTAGGGTGTCATGGGTTCCTAGTCTTCACCAAAAATGGTGGATCTCATGAGATTGTTAATAAAAATTATAGATCCATGTTTATAAAAACAAAATGAGTAATAAGTGGTATGGATCTTACATACTTGCATGTTTTACCAATATATCTTGAAAATACATAAAAATATAAAGTAATGAAAGTATGAAAAGATCAAAAGTGTTTTTGAAGCTTACTTGAAGATTTGAGGTGATTTGATGAGAAATTGATTAATAATTTTGGGTTTTTACCACAAAACCCCAACTAGATCATGGTTAGGACTTGATTAAACACTTGGATCTTGAAAACTTATGGATTCTTCCTTGGTTTAGTTCTTGGCCGAAATTTTTGAGAGAAGAAAAGATGAGAGAGTTTCTAGTTTGTTGTGTTTATCAAATGAGAAATGGAAACTAGTTTTATGTATATATATAATGTGTTGGTCAATTGTAATTAATGTAGTCCAAGTCTTGGTCCAAAAGGGGGGGGGGGGGGCGGCACCAAAAGGAGCAAAACATGGGCACATGTTGGTGGCTCATTAATAATCTTGTCTAGGTGCAAGTATTGGTTGGTTTTGAGATGTATTAGGTGTTACCGGGTACCGAGTTATCTAAAAATACATGTTAACGTGGTGAAATAAAATACGACAAAGTTGTAAAAGTTGTAAAATATTATTCCTGATGAGAATCGGGTGTTGGAATAATTATCGAATTGAAATAACGCAAACCGACGGAGTAATAAGCTCCGACCGTAAAATGTAGCCATTGGTTTTAAAACACCGGGTAAATTTATAATATAATTTTTATATCATTATTATGAGTATGTAAATATGTTAGGATCATAGTCGGGAGTATTGAGTATACGTTAGTAGTAAAACTGAGTGGTATCGTTAATTTCCAATTAAGCATACGTAAATGGAAATAATGCATATCCGTGTAGGTTCTCAAGTGATGATGATAATGTGTAGACTATTCTAGTCTATATGAAGTGTCATTAATGAATGATACATGAATTCGCAGCTAAACCTAACTGGTTACGCAAATTTAAAGACTCGTAAACTCAGTTTACGAAAAGACGAACGTTGATCATGAATAGTGATTTCCCTTCGGGAATGAATAGTGTCACATGAATAGTAAAATTTCTGAACGCTTCTCAGAATCACAAACTGACTCCGAAAACGATGAATAGTAAAATGATGAATAGTGACCGGTGAATAGTAACCGATGAATAGTAACCGATGAATAGTGAATAGAAGAAATGTCCCGAAAATGCGGGTTGTTACAGTCTCACCCCCTTAAAAGGAACTTCGTCCCGAAGTTCAGTTTGTGTTGGTCTCTGAAGTTGTATTGGTGAAAAGATGATGATTCTTATCGTGTGAGCTATTGAGCTCTAACAAGGTTCAAGTCTGACGGCCACCAGGCCTACTCTGTCAAAAATGTTGAATGGTCCAGTGTATATCGGGTTCATGAATGCTTACTGGACTAGAGAGTTGGGCTTTTCCCAATTTCAATCCGTCAATGGATGTTGGCACTTCGGCCATAGAGTGCTTCGAATGGTGTAGTCTCTAAGCTCGTGTGGTAACTATGGTTGCAACTGAATTTGATTTATGGCAAGTGGTTAGTCCAACCATTTCTAGTGTCAATCACACCCGATTTGGGCATATCTCCCTATATTTGAAACAACCTCAAATTCTGACCATTGGTCTACAGATGATAGGTGGTGTGGTTTCAAAGAGGTCTTAATGAAATCGTTAGGAGTTGAGGTGAATCAAATTCCATTATTAGGGATAATTGAAATGGGTATCATGAATCTTGTTTTGGAAAGACTTACAAGGTTAAGTCCGTCAAAGGGTGTTGTTGAAAATAATAGATTAGGATAAGGTTGTGATCCTCCGCCGGATTTCAGGAATTGAGTCTCTTTCCACCTGCGATGCTTAGTTTCCATTACTAAGATTTTCCCCAAGTTCAATGTCGTAAATTCACAAAATCCTAAATGTATAAGTGATGTAATATAGTGATTGATTTTCAAAGTTTGTTTTGAGATTGTGTGTTTTGTTCATAAACCTTCCCTTTACAACTTTAAGCAAACGGCTTTTTTTTTTAAAGTAACGTATTTCTTGATGTTTCAAAATTTAATAGTTATGCAAGATAGGATAATTTTTAACATAAGGTGGATAATATGATTGACCAAGGATTGATGTTTAAAATTTTCTAATCATTCAATAGTTTTGTGAAAGATTAACCAAAAGGAATTTGCTTGTCAGAATAAGTGCTTCAGAAAAGTGTTTTGTATAACGGTAGTTTGGAAAAAATCCATTTAAAGTGAACGTATCAAGAGGATAAAAATAGCCAGGTATGTATGTCTGCACAAATGCATAGGTGTCTCACATGTTTGAATAAAGTCTATTGGTGAGGACATGTTCAACTGAAAGTTCTATAGTCTTGGTTAGGAGGTTGGATGTATCTCTATAGTGTTGCTTAGTGAGCATTCGCATCGAAACTAATCTTGTAATTCAGTCAAGCCAATACTTTCCAGATGGGGGAATTGTGGCAATCAGGCCAGTGATAGTGGTTCGATTGGTTTTGTGGTATCCTGAGATTTCTGTTGAGTTTTGAATGGTTTCAATGTACAGAGGGATCCTCCTTATAGATGGTATGGAAAGTCTTTCCTAGGGAGGTCATTGATAATATCCACTTATCAATATAGGGGGTAGTGAGGGATGAGTGACATCGGAGTGTATAGAGTGTTAGCTAATCCCTTATATATGGGGATGGGGAAAGGAAACGATAATGAGGGTGAGAAGGGGAAAGATTGTGACAACTGCACATAATAAGATTGTGATGGAAGAAAACACTGTGATATAAGTGTATCGTGCATAGACGTAAATGTCCATGAGATGAAATGACCAGTTTGCGTGCTTCCAATCGGTGGTTAACGAGATGGTGAAAAGTATGAATGTTCTGCCAATGAGTGTTTATACATACGTAAATGAAACATTTGGGAATTGAGTAGAGAATTCAATCCAGACAGAATTTTATTATAACCATTCTCAATATTGCAAAATTCATTTCTGAGTCAGACATAGGTGGTCAGCCTATATCTCACTATCCCAGGTTGAATATAGATGACCAGTCTATATTCCACCGAGGTTCCATGAATTTTGAAATACTCAGCTCAGTTATACTAAGACTATGTCCTTCCCAAATACCAAGACGTTCTGAAAGACAAAAGCAAGTGACCAAACTCGAGGTCAAATTATGAAGCTATGCAAGGAAAAGCATAACGTGGTGACATATACGATACATGAGCATGCTTATATGAAAGACAATTATAGTAATCAACTATAATAAGTGAATATAACATATCAGATAATGAGACACAAATCTCATCACCTATGTCAGCAACTAACCACAAATGAGGCTTCAGCTTGGCAGGCAGGCACGTGACGGTCATAGGGTTATGTTTTCGTGAAAGTAGCTATAGTCTAGGTTTTAAAAACACATAGTTCGCTATAGCCAAAGCTCTGATACCAATCTGTCACACCCCCAAAATCGGGTCCAGCGGAAGCATATATGTAGCTGGGGTGTAACTCAATTGGTATTACAACACAAGTTCAAAACTGGTTTTCACTTCAATCATTTAGAATAAAATCATTTAGCCAAAAGTCTTGAATTTACATCGTTAAAATATAGTGCGGAAGCAGGCCCGTAAAATAGTTTAAATTGGTCCCCAAGTGAATATCAGAGTCTTCTATGACCATGCCATGCCCTGCCAAAACCTCTTGTAGCGTGACATTGCTTAATACCTGAAAATACATGCTAAAAAGTGTCAACACGAGGTTGGTGAGTTCATAAGTTTGTATTAAAACAATAGTGTTGTGGGTTCAATAGAGAGTTTTGTGACCATTGTGTGACTCACAATGTCATAAAAATAAAGTGTTGTGACCATTGTGTGACTCACAATGTCATAAAAATAAAGTGTTGTGACCATTGTGTAACTCACAATGTCATAAAAATAAAGTTTACCTTACAGTAAAATCAGAGTTGTGGACCATGAGTAGTGTGTGCGATCATTACAACAAATATAATATCACATAGAAAAATAGCCTATTACGCTAGCGCTAAGTTCATGCAACCGAAGCTACGACAGTGTGCATGCTCTAGAAGCATGTTAAATATAAAGGCCCGGCAAGTGTTGATCCCGTTACACTTGTAATTCGACATGTTATACGCTCGCGTTTGCCTATCCGGTCAAACCGAACGGGGGAGTCACCACCAATAGATCTATTTATAACATTCGCGCTTCCCAGCAGGAATTGACGGTTCATGAGTTTGGGCATAGTGGGATTCAAGGGCTTAGGCTAATCCGCGTAATAGTGTAAATAAAGCATAAGTTTCAGTGTGGTCCATAAAAGTGTTTGCATAAAAGCAATAGTTCACAAAGTGTGTTGCATAAGAGCAAAAGTTCATAAAGTGGGTTGCATAAAAGCAAGAGTTCATAAAGTGGGTTGCATAAAAGCAAGAGTTCATAAAGTGGGTTGCATAAAAGCAAGAGTTCATAAAGTGTGTTGCATAAAAGCAAGAGTTCATAAAGTGTGTTACATGTTTATAAAACGCTTGTGTATGCGAGAAAATAATCAAGTATGCAACTGATATACACATAGGTGCATTTGAATAATCAATCAAGCCTTCAAAGAAACAGTAGTGTTTAAGTAAACAATTGCGCATTCCAGCATTGAGTTTAGTCAAAAACGAGCATGTATTCTCCCCCAAAACAGTTATAAAAACAAGTAAAAGTAGGGGGGTATGAACTCACCTGGTGCGATAGCTATGATGACAAAAGTGGATACACTGAAATGAGGCACGATCTCTAATCGCAACCTAACGAATGATAGTTTCTAATGTAAGAAACGAAATGATGCTACACATGCAAGTACGTATGTTATCGATACCACTCGTTAGTTTTGAAAATAGTGTTTATCGTCAAAAATTACATTTTTGACGTCTCGTTAAGTTAATAACCACTTTTCATGTAGTTGTGTTGAAAAGGTACTCCACGATCCTTGTTTGGTGTTTTATCGGTAAATATAAGGTTTTCGTCACAAGAATAGCATTTTCATAACTTGAAAATGTGCCCCAAGTGGCCTCGCAAAACAAGTCGCGAAATGTTGTACGTTAGGGGTTAATGGTCAAGCTCGGCGTTTTTGAAAACCTTGTAACAATATCTTGAAGTCGTGTTATTTAACTTTTGGCTATACGGGTCTTGATCAATGAGAGAATCGACTCTTATTGTTGCTATTTGAAAATATTATGTTCAACACTTAGAAAATTTCATTATAGCAAAGCTGTCAAAATATATAGTTTATCGGGTATATAGATGAGGTCGTAGTTTATTCGTTACAAGTCCAATGATCAAACGGCCAATTGATTTGAAAAGCTTGCTGGGAGATCTTGATTTCATAAAACTACGGCTCGGACTCAAACTGATCCGATCATAAAGAAAAACAGCCGTGAAAGTGGTGTCTTGCAAAGACAGTTTACGTCAAAACTCTATTAGTGTACAAAAGCTGATGGAAATTTATATATATCGTCGGATTTCAAACACTCGTATCTTTTTCGTTATAAGCCCGTTTTCTATGTTCTTTATATCCCCGCGAAGGTATTCAAGTATACTTTAGGTTTCTCAAGGTCTCGGCTAGTCAAGATATCATTTAATCTCAGTTTTCCTAGCTAGAAAAATCGGGACAGATTCCATATTTCAGAAAAATATAGTTTTCGTCGTAAATCTTGAAAATAGCATATCTTTTTCGTCGTAACTCGGATTTTATCCCCGTTTTCGGCCATAGTTTCGTCTTGGAATGTATTTTCTAAATCTTGGGTCCAAAGTTACACCCTAGACCCTGAGTTTCCCACGTTTCACAAAAAGGGACAGCAGCTTTAAAAGTTTGTCAAAATCAACTTTTCTAGTTCAAGGGTTGTTCAAAGCTTAACCAAACTATCTCAACTCAACTCCACAAGTACCCAATCCTACCATACACCTTCTTAGGGTGTCATGGGTTCCTAGTCTTCACCAAAAATGGTGGATCTCATGAGATTGTTAATAAAAATTATAGATCCATGTTTATAAAAACAAAATGAGTAATAAGTGGTATGGATTTTACATACTTGCATGTTTTACCAATATATCTTGAAAATACATAAAAATATAAAGTAATGAAAGTATGAAAAGATCAAAAGTGTTTTTGAAGCTTACTTGAAGATTTGAGGTGATTTGATGAGAAATTGATTAATAATTTTGGGTTTTTACCACAAAACCCCAACTAGATCATGGTTAGGACTTGATTAAACACTTGGATCTTGAAAACTTATGGATTCTTCCTTGGTTTAGTTCTTGGCCGAAATTTTTGAGAGAAGAAAAGATGAGAGAGTTTCTAGTTTGTTGTGTTTATCAAATGAGAAATGGAAACTAGTTTTATGTATATATATAATGTGTTGGTCAATTGTAATTAATGTAGTCCAAGTCTTGGTCCAAAAGGGGGGGGGGGGGGCGGCACCAAAAGGAGCAAAACATGGGCACATGTTGGTGGCTCATTAATAATCTTGTCTAGGTGCAAGTATTGGTTGGTTTTGAGATGTATTAGGTGTTACCGGGTACCGAGTTATCTAAAAATACATGTTAACGTGGTGAAATAAAATACGACAAAGTTGTAAAAGTTGTAAAATATTATTCCTGATGAGAATCGGGTGTTGGAATAATTATCGAATTGAAATAACGCAAACCGACGGAGTAATAAGCTCCGACCGTAAAATGTAGCCATTGGTTTTAAAACACCGGGTAAATTTATAATATAATTTTTATATCATTATTATGAGTATGTAAATATGTTAGGATCATAGTCGGGAGTATTGAGTATACGTTAGTAGTAAAACTGAGTGGTATCGTTAATTTCCAATTAAGCATACGTAAATGGAAATAATGCATATCCGTGTAGGTTCTCAAGTGATGATGATAATGTGTAGACTATTCTAGTCTATATGAAGTGTCATTAATGAATGATACATGAATTCGCAGCTAAACCTAACTGGTTACGCAAATTTAAAGACTCGTAAACTCAGTTTACGAAAAGACGAACGTTGATCATGAATAGTGATTTCCCTTCGGGAATGAATAGTGTCACATGAATAGTAAAATTTCTGAACGCTTCTCAGAATCACAAACTGACTCCGAAAACGATGAATAGTAAAATGATGAATAGTGACCGGTGAATAGTAACCGATGAATAGTAACCGATGAATAGTGAATAGAAGAAATGTCCCGAAAATGCGGGTTGTTACAAGTTTATAAACGTAATCAGGTTTTGCGAAGTCAATGAATCTTGGAGGTTGGGCCACATAAACCTCCTCATTGATAAAACTATTGAGGAATGCAGTTTTCACGTCCATTTGGAATAACTTAAAGTCTAGGGCGCATTCATAGGCAAGTAGTATTCTAATATATTCTAATCTAGCTACGGGGGCATAAGTTTCGTCATAATCAATTCCCTCTTGTTGATTATAACCTTGGGCAACTAACCTAGCTTTGTTCCTAGTTACTTTTCCATTTTCATCTAACTTATTTCTATATACCCACTTAGTTCCTATGATGGTCATGTTCATTGGATTTGGGACTAATTCCCAAACGTCATTTGCCTTATATTGATTTAATTCTTCTTGCATAGCCATAACCCAACTTTCATCTTTTAATGCTTCATTAATATTCTTAGGTTCAATTGCTGAGAGGAAACAAAAGAAATTATTTTTATCTTGGGCTTGTGACCTAAGGTTTCTATGATTAAGATTTCCTATTATGTTATCTAATGGATGTGATTTAGATTCCTTAATATTAACTACTTCGTTATCTTCTAAGTCTATAATTTCATTATCATTTCCTAGGGGTTTTGTTTTACTAACCTCAATAGCATCATTTTCAACTAAGTCATCCTCTTCTAAAGGTAATATTTTAGGAGGTGGTGGTGTTTCATCAAATGTTACATTTAATGATTCTTCTACTTTATAGTGTGTTTGTTAAGTATTATATATGCTTTACTATTTTGCGAGTAACCTAAAAATATTCCTTCATATGATTTTGGGTCGAACTTAGTAAGGTAATCCCTAGTGTTTAAAATATAACATTTACTTCCGAATACCCTAAAGTAGCTTAAGTTAGGTTTACTACCTCTTAGCAACTCATAAGGAGTCTTTCCTAAAATTCTCCTAATTGATACTCTATTAATTATATATGTCGATGTATCTACGGCATGACACCAAAATTTTTGTGGGATGGATTGTTCATTTAACATTGTTCTACTCATTTCTTGTAGTGGCCTATTCTTTCTTTCAACTACGCCATTTGATTGAGGAGTACGAGGAGCAGAGAAATTGTGAGATATTCCATTTAAATCACAATATTTTCCAAATTGTACTCCGTTATCAAATTCCCTACCATGGTCCGTCCTAATAGATACTATTGAACATCCTAATTTATTTTGAATCATTTTACAAAATATTTCAAATTTTTCTAAGGCTTGGGTTTTGTCACTTAGAAACCTAGTCCACGTGTATCGTGAATAGTCATCTACTATTACTAAGGTATAATGGTTTCCTCCATAGCTCCGCACATCGGATGGACCAAATAGATCCATATGTAATAATTCAAGGCATCTAGTAGTGGATGCTATATTCTTAGCTTTGTGACTTGCATAAACTTGTTTTCCAATTTTACAAGCATCGCAAAAGTGTTTGTCATATCTTAGGTTAGGCAAGTTTCTAACTAATTCCTAAGAGGCTAAAGATTGTATTTGTTGCATGTTTTCATGTCCTAATTTCCTATGCCACAAAGTGGAGTTTTCATCTAGAGTTGCTAGGCATATCTTATCTTCCGATTTGTTTCCTAGTTTCATAACATATATGCCTCCTTTCCTAATTCCTCTACCTATGACCTTTCCATTCTTAACTATTTCGCTATCCCTATCCGTAAAGGTAACCCTACATTTATTATCGCATATTTGGCCTATACTAACTAAGTTATATGTTAAATTATCTACATGCTCAACATTTTCAATAGTAAGTGAGTCTTGAGAGATCGTACCTTTGCCAATAATTTTTCCACGCAAATCACTACCGAAAATGACATTACCTCCATTGTATGCCTTGTATGTAGAAAATAACTTACGATTTCCCGTCATATGCCTCGAACATCTACTATCCTTGATCCATTCATCGGGTTCCAAGTCTGTTCCTAAGCATATTTCATCGGTCACTTTGGCTACAAAGCATTTTTCGTCTCTTGGTTTTTCCACTTCTTCTTTGTCACTATCACTCCATGTTCCACTAACGAAGGTGCCTTGATTTTCATAACCTGGTGGCTTTGGACATTCGCCAATGAGATGATTTGGACTTCCACATCTAAAGCACTTTCTTCTCCCATAGTTATCACTTCTATTTTTTGAAATCTTCTTTCGTCTCGTGATTGTCTAGTAAATCTTCCTTGTTTCTTGAAAAATTTCTCAAATTCTCTTACGGCCATTGCATATTCTTCGTCTTCACTTTCGTCACTTGAATCATCATCGTCACTAAGTTCCTTTTTGACTTTTAGAGCAAGAGATTTAGTTTGTTCTTTCTTGACTTTGACCGTTTCTGAATCTCTTCTTATAATTTCTTCATGGACCTTCAAGTTGCCAATGAGATCAAATTCTTCGATTCTTTAGTTGCCGTAACCTTAGCTCGCCATTTTGGATGCAATTCCCTAAGAAATTTCCTAACACAATTCTTACTAGAAAAGGTCTCATCAAGTGCTTTTAAACTTGTGATAATAGTGTTAAATTTAGCAAAAGCATTATCTATTGATTCCTCTTCTGGAATCGTAAATTGTTCATATGGTTGTACAAGAAGATCTATTTTTTTGTCTTTGACTTGACTATTACCTTGGTGAGTAATAAGTAGTGACTCCCAAATTTCTTTGGCGGTTTTACACATAAAAATTCTTTCATATTCTTTGCGCGGTAACGCATTATAAATTACCATTTTAGCTTCATTATTTTTTGCTAGTTTCTTTTTCAAATCATCATTTTGTTTTTCAAAAGGTACAATTTCATCCATTTTATTTTCCGGATTTTGTTGAGTAGGTGGAAAATCACCAAAGGTAATAACATGCCAAAGATCAAGATCTTTAGATTTCACATAAGTTTCGAATCTATTTTTCCAATATAAAAATCCATCACTTTCAAATAGTGGTGGTCTTTGCATAGATTGCCCTTCTAAATATTTTTCATATTCCATAGATCGTTGCAAGTTTTAAAATAGAATATATCTTAAAAATCTCGCTTGACGTGGCTCTTGATACCAATTGTGGAAAACTAGAAGGGGGGGTTGAATAGTTTTATGTCTTTTTAATTTGTTATGAAATAATTTGTTTACCCGTTTTGTTTACTTTCAAAAATTTTAGATTCGATATTATGTGAATTCAAGTCTTACACAATATAAACAACTACAATTAAATACTAAGGCTATAATAATGTAAGAAAGGAAATAAGTAAGAGATGGAAAGATCGAACCGCGAGACAAGAGATTTATAGTGGTTCGGCTACAAGGACACCTTCCTTGCCCTACTCCACTCCCCGAGCACCTAACTAGAGAGTTTTCTTCACTATGTCAACAAGCTCCCTTATGGCGGAGAAAACCTAACACACCAATTTACACACCACAACTTAGTCACACCTTATTCACACCTTCTACACAACTTCTCCACACCTAGTCACTACTAAATCTTCACTACTTCTTCTTCACACCTATCCACTATTAAACCTTCACTACTTCTTCACACCTATCTACTTAATATGCACTACTTCTTCTTTACAACTATCTTACTTCACAATATCAACACAACTTGCTAATCTATCTTCAAATATTCACAACTAATTACACAAAGAAATAGATATAATGAATGATACTCTAAGAACTTGGATGTGGAGGTCACAACAAGTTGTAATACTTTTTGTCTTGGTAGATTGAAGTATTCTTCTCTTACACTTGAAAGGATGAGACTTGGATCACTTTGAAACAAAGATTAATGTATATATGATCAAAGGATTATAAGAAATGGAAGTGGGGATTTAGATCAGAAAGTTTTGGGGTGCAAAAGGTGAGAAAATTTTGTGAAATGAACCAGTATTTATAGCACAGAAAAATAATGTTCTGGAGCGTCTTATCCCCTTAATTATTAAGGGGGCCGCCTAAGGAATTAAGGGGGCCTCCTCCTCCAGAACATTGGACTTGTTTGTCCTTTTGTGGGGAAGGTTTTTCTGGATTCTATTTGCCATTTTTGGTTAAAAAATTGAATTCATATATTTATAATGATTTAAACATATTCTTTTAATTCCAAAAATGATTTTGTAAAAGATATAACATGTTTATGACATTTTATAAAAATTCTAATGATTGAGAAAATATTCCTTTGATCATAGAATGCACTAAATACTTTGTTTATCCATACCTTAAGTGATTTTGGATGTAAAGTGAAATATTTATCTCTAAGTACTTGTTTATGACATAATTTTTAGTTTAATGAATTAAGGTTTTGTGATTATCAGAACCTAGAGATGTCAAACAATGTTTTTAGGCATTATTTATGTCAACATTGATCATCTAGCTCCAAAATTCGTCCAATATCATTAACTTTCACCTATTGCTTGTTTTTACCTTAGAATCACTAAGTAAACATAAAGGCCCCAATTCTCATAGAAACTTATATAAAACAAGTCAATTAAACAGGATAAATGATCCTAATAAAATGTACTTATTTGATGTTATCAAATACCACCCCCCCCCCCCACTTGAACTTTACTTGTCCTCAAGTAGACCTTTAGAATAAACATAATGAAAATGTATCCTTGGAAGGATATTTTTACATTTAAGCACTTATTCGTTTTATCATAAATGCACGGCCAAACACTTAACCAACTAGAAACAAAATATATATATTAATAAAAGCAAATCTAATCGTTTAACTGTCCGGACATGACGAATATTCTATCATATGCTTGACAAGGATACATATCTCCCCCACTAAAGCTAAGGAGTAAAAAGTTTAAAGCGGTGAAAAGGGTTTATGGTTCATGGGTTAAACCTAGCTTTGCTTGACCATCTCCTGCATAAACTTAGTAGATCGCTGGCGCGAGTCCTCGAAGCTTTAACTAACGGATGGTCACTAGTATGCTTCATAGATTGCTGGCGCGAGTCCTTGATCTTTTAAATGATCGATGGTCACTAATGTGTTCCTTGGATCGCTGGCGCATTACTTTCATAACGGATGGTCACCAAGTTGCACACCAGATCGCTGGCGCATAATTTAATCAATCTTATGCTCGAATGGTAACCAGTTCACATACCAGATTGCTGGCGCATTAGCTAATTATTCTAGTACTCGGATGGTCACTACCTTATTCATATATTTAATATTCTTACTTGGCCGTCATCATATCCGGATGCTCAAAAGCTAACAACGAATATAATAATACGGTTGGGTATGGATAACATTTAGAATATAAATTGGTGTAAAATAAAAATACAAAACAAGAAACAAATAGATTAAACTCCTAAGTGTGGTTAGAATACTTCCCACCCATCCCATGAATAAGACTCATATCATCGAATAACTCACGCTTTGACTCTTTTGTAACTCACGCTTTAGGTAGACATGAATTATACTCAATAAGATCTCAGACAAAGAATACACAATCCTTAGTTGGCATTCTCATAACGTCCAACTCCCTTTCAATCCATAAATATAGTACAACAATAGTGGCGATATCAACCACTTAATACAAAACTTTACATTGTTGGTTTAAATAAACTACCAACTTCTTCTTTCTTTTTCTTTTCTCATTTTTTTGATTTTTTTAATAACTAAATGTGTAAAAATTCACCACAATTCCATCACAATAAATCTGGATAATTTTTCTTTACTTTTCAGACTTTCAGACATAATGTAATAGTGAAAGTAGTAAACACATGAAAAACTAACTAAAAATATACAATATGTACTTTCACTCCATTGCATTGTGCAATTTCCCGATCTAACCAAAGATAATGAATTTAGGCACACGAACACAGGTAACGCAAGGAAACACACTTTGCCAAAGCAACTAACCACGGACTTAAATCTATAGGGTAGGCTAAGGTGTAAGGTGTAATGAAACATAATAACAAGGTGTAAAAATCCTAAAGGAATGGCTCTACATGTTTTTCTAGGGGTATCTGATGTGTGATTAATCACACATCCTTTTTACACCTAAATCAGACCAAAAATACACCAAATACTAACCAAAAATGCCAAGAGAACGTATGTTTTTGTATTTAGTATGTGCAGGTACGGATATGAGAAAAATGAACAAAAACAATGCCAAAACCGACAAAAACGAGCACGAGATTGGAAAAAGGTCAAAAGCCAAAGCCGGGGAAGTCAAATGGTCAAACTCTAAGCTCAAAAAGTCAAATTCAACCTTGGAAATTCATAAAGTGTCAAGAAAAGTCCTTGGAAGAAGTTTGAAGTAAATTACAAGAATGGTCTCTCAAATTTCCAAAGTTGTCAGAAATAGCCCTTTGAAGAATATTTTGAAGAAAAGTCAAAGAGGTCCTCCAAGAATCAGAGAAAGTCAATTTTTGCCCTTGGAAAATTACGGCTTTGGTCCTTGAGATTTGGTGAATCACAACATTAGTCCTTGTTTTATTATTAACATCATATCCGGATCAATAACTCTAGCCTAGTCCATATATTTTTTTTACACCCCAAAGCCCATAAAACAACAAAGCCCAAACTAAAACTAAAGCCTGTACCCGATCCACCCAACTTATACCCACGGTCAAACCCAACCATTACCCGGTCAACATAATAAAAATAAAAACCCCCAAAACCTTTCCCGCCCCCTAATTCTTACCACAACCCAGAAATGTACTGTTTACCTAAGAACCGTAAATCCCCAACTCACCAAATTACCCCGTGTAAATCATAATTACCCAACATGAGGTTTCTAGAAGGTCAGTCACATGTCAGTCACATGTTAGAGAGAGTCAGGGAATGATACGTGGACAAATCAGAGAACACACGCAGGATTGAGGTTGTTACATCATCTAATCCAAGGGCTATTATTCAAGGCTTAGGGACCAAGTGTTATCTAACGGCTCAGGAGTGACTCAAACAAACACAAGAGTGGCGTGGATCAATGACCTGGCAGACTAGAAGGATCCAAGGACCTCACAGCTTCGTGTATAAATACTCCCCCTCTTCAGTCATTAGAGGGTGTAGGTTTTGATAATTGTTTAGCTTTCTGTTTCAAGTTTTCATTGTAATTTCCTTTTAAAAAGCATTGTACTAATTTCATTTTTATTAATATAATCAAAGTTTTATTTTCAGCTTATTGATTTAAGTTTCTTTTTAGCTTAATTTCTTTATTTACTTATTGCTAGTTTGAATAAAATCTCTGTTTTATATTCCTGTTTCAAATTAAATAAATAAATAAATAAATAAAAATAAAAATAAAAAGAAAAAATAAAAAAAATAATAATTGTTTCAATTATAAGTTCAAATTTAATATAGCTTATTTACTGACTTGTATAAGTCTACATCAGTTTCCATATTACTTTTGTAAGTATTTCAAATCAAAATTTCCAAAAATCATAGTAGTCAAAGTGGTCAACTGTTTCAGCTTATTGAGAATAAGCCAGCTTATATTGGAGTAAGGCAGCCAATAAGGACTCTAATTGGCCTGTCAAAAGACAGGCAAGCATAGTGAAACCCCCTCTGTTTGGCTGAGGGGGTATTGGTTTGTAAGTTTCCCGTTTTAATTCCTTTGTGCATCAGTAGAGTATTAGTAGTTTAGATCTGTTAGTAGTAGCTTGTTTCTGATTTATTGCATCATTAAATAGTTGAGTAATAGCTTATTTGTCATTTTAAATCATCATTATAGTTGTTGTTTGTGATACTGTTTCATTCTGTCTCTATTTAGATCTGTGTTTTGTGTTGAATTGTTATCTGAGATCTGTGATTTGGTTGCATTTTAAGTAATATTGGAATTAAATTAGGCACTGAGGTTGAATTTGGTAGCATAAATTGGATATTAGTGTGATTAGTTGAGACAAGTCAGTTACTAAGAGGGCGCTTGGATCAGTTTGGCTTGTTGTCATATTCTAGTATTTGTGTTTCTCTGTGGTGTTTGAGATCTAAGGATTAACATCAACGTAGCATATTAGAATAATATAGAGTGAGATTGGTGATTTGGAATTGCTTTTAGAATATTGCTGTCTCATATAAGTTTTGACAGTCACCATAAGGGTGTGTTTGGATAAATCAAGTTTGCTAATATTAGGTTGTTTTAGAGGTTGTTTTCTGGTTTAGTTTAGTTACTAAGGTTGAATTATAAGTAGTCATTTAATCAAAAGTCAAAATCACTTTTATCTCTTTATAATTTCTTATCTGTCAAAGTAGTAGGCTGCATAATCATTATAGTAGCAATATTAGTTATAAGTTTAGTTTATTTAACTTGTAAATTAGGTTATTATAACATTCTCAGTGAGATTTAAGCTTTTAAAAGTCAAATTAGTCAAATCATCTTTGAAAGCAAAAAGTCAAAAAGTTTTTCAAGCTGAGTTTTTGTTTGAATTTCATAAGCTTGCATAGTACTCAATTTTTATTCAAAATCAGATTAGAAAGTTGTTTTGGGATATTTGTTAGGTTGTTTACAAGTTTCAACAAGGATTTTGCAATTTGGAATTGGTTTGCTTATTGAAAGTTTGAGTTAAACTTGACTGTTTGAACATAAGGTTACCCTGCTCATCAGGTTTTGGACAGATTTCAAATTAGTCTTTAGGTTAGTAAATTTGATTGGAATTCTGATTTGTTGGAGTATTTGTGATCTCAGATTGTAAGTAAGTAGTTTACACCCAAAAGTTTGCTTTTCTAAGCTTCTTTGCTACTGCTTAAGTGCTTATCAGTTGGTTACATTGAATCCTTGGTCTGCAATTAGGTTGAGAGCTGCTAGTGCTATATTCTGATCATATTCTGAGTTTTGTTGTTCATTTGAGTTCCTTAGTGCCTCAGGTTGCTTTTCTAGTTGATATTTTGCTTTTTGCTTATTCTGCTTAGCTTATTGCTTATTTTCCTTTGGCTTATTGAACTGTTTGAGCTTTAATATGTGTTGCGGAGTTCACTTTTGATCTAAATTCTGTTCCAACAAGCTTATTAGAGTCTTAAAACCATTGGGTCAAAGTTTTGGTCAAACTGGTCAAACGGTGCTTATAAATAAGCACTTTGAATAAGCTGTTTTTGCCCATTAAGCACTTCCAGTGCTTATTTTCAACTTTTTATATTTTTCCTAGTTTCAAAATTTAATTTTAGATTTTCCCTGAAATTTTCATATTTTTCTGAGTTGATTTGCTATTTTTCTTAATTAATTTTCATTTTTAATCATTTTTAATTACTTTTTAATTACTGAAAAATACAAAAAAATCAGAAAAACCCCAGAAAAATCCAAAAAAGTATTAAAAAATTATTTTTAGTTATTTTAGAATTTTAGAAATTTATTTTGCATTTTTCTCACTTTATTTGCATTTTCTTTTAATTTTTAATTAGTTAAATTAGTTTTTAATTCATAAAAAATAAACAAAAAGTCAAAAAAATATTTTTTCTATTTCTCAAAATTTTCTTTTATCATTTTTAACTTTTGAAAATTATTTTCATGTCCGTAGGAGTCGTGTAGCTTTAAAGTCGCGTTTTATTTTGTACGTTAACATTTATTTTCCGTTTTAGCTTACGTTTTCGTTTCTACGTTACGTTTCTAGTTGCCTTGAATTATGTGTTTAGTTGATTATTTGTGCTTCATTTACTATTTCATTAGTGTAATCCCATCAAAATCACTTTTTATCACTTTCACGACACGTTTCACGAATCAGGAATTTGAAATTCCATTCATCCTTCACACGGACTACGACCTCGGGTTATCCGTATTTCTTTGCGGATCTCTTGAGTAATACTATACTTATACTATAACTTGATTTTCACGAATCAATTTTGGCGCCGCTGCCGGGGAAGGTTGAAGTGAATTTTTCGTTTTCGTTTTTCGAAATTGTATTTTGAAAACCTTCCTTATATATATTTTCTATAAAAACTATAAAAATTGAAAAATCAAAAACACTTTTCCTAAAGTGTTTTCAAAAATACCAAAAAAATAATAAAGTTACAGCCTCGACTCGACCGAAAGGAAGGGCGTTGTAAACCAAATAAGTCTCCCAATATAACTACGCGTGAAATTAGTTGCTAGACGGATTACTTTAATTCTACGACCGAATAAGCGGAAAATACGGAAGCTTTGACATTAAATTGCAAGCTGAAGAGAGATCCATTCTTCTCTCCCGTTTCGTCGCGAGTAGATTAAGGGAAACGGTTTACAATTAACGTAACGTTAGAAAAAGAAAAAAAAAAAAAAAGTATAAGTTTTTAAATTTTGCTTTAAAAAAACAAAAATACAAAAAGATTTTCCTTTTCAAATTTGATTTTCCTTTTATTTTTCAAAATTTGATTTTTGTGGTGTATGAACACCCGCTCATCTTCTAAACGTCTTATTTCTCCATTATCGAACCCCGAGAGTTTGATACGTCACACACACAAAGTTTGTTTCCCAAACGTTGCGGAAATGGAACAAAATAACCACAACAATCAACACCCTCCGGTGGGTGTTGTTCAAAATGCACCAGCTCCCGATCTCTGAACGATTGAGGAGCTGTGTCAACCGACAATGCACGGTAGAGGCGGTCCGATTGCCCCTCTCAATATTGAGGCTACGGATTTTGGACTTAAGCACCACATGATTCAACAAGTCCAGAATTCATGCCAATTTCACGGATTACCGGGTGACGATGCCAACAAGCATCTCGACAAATTTTTAACCGTCACCCAAAGTATGAAACAACATGGGGTCTCCGATGACGCCCTTCGTCTTTCTCTCTTCCCCAATTCTCTTACACATCATGCCACCGCTTGGTTTGATCATCTTCCCAAGAACTCGATTCATAGCTTCGAAGAAATGGTATCGAAGTTCTTGGCGAAATATTTTCCACCATCGATGGTGATGAAACTTCGAAACGATATTAGCAATTTCCGTCAGCTTCCCGACGAATCTTTATTCGAAGCTTGGGAACGCTATAAGCTTGCTATTGATCGATGTCCAAACCATAACATGCTTCTTGTTACGATAATCGATACATTTTACAATGGTTTGACTTTGCGACATCGGGACACGATCAATGCAGCTGCAGGTGGAACTTTTATGAAACGACGTCCTGAAGATTGTTACGAACTTATTGAGAACATGACTGCTCATTACAATTACTGGGACTCCTCTGCCGAGAGGAATGAGTCAAGAACAACCGTTGCTCAATGTCAGCAATAGAAGTGTTGATCATCAATGGAATCTAAGAGAGATCTCAATGATCGCCCCTTAGGGGGAAATTGTTAGAAATAGAAGTGACGATCATTTATTAAGTCATTTAGTCTTGTAGTTTAGTTAAGGGTAAACGGGCTTGGCTTAATCTAATATTGTAAAAGGTTATGTCTAGTTTATTACAAAAGCTCAAGCCCGGCCCATCTTCTTATCTCACCTATATATACCTCCAAATGCTCTCATTTGGAGGTGTTGCTTCTAGGGTTCTCTATGTGTATTTCCTTCTTTCTCTCTCTAATCTAATACATATTACTTTCTCTCTCTAGAAGTTACCATTTCACTCTCTCTCTCTACTTACTTTCTCTCTCTAGGTCTAGCCTAGATTCATATGTGAAATAGGTTGTTCTACAGTCCTACAAGTAGTATCAATCGCCTAGGGATAATATAGGTTGTTTTAGGTTTGATTTGGTAGAAAAAACATGGTATAAAAGTGGTTTTTGTGATTCGAGGTTACTGTTCATCGCCAAAACTTGTCGAGTTAGAATTTTTTTCGAGTTAGGATTCCAGTCTTATCAAGTTTGGGTGTTTCTTTCGAGTTAGGATTCTAGTCTTATCGAGTTTGGGTGTTTCTTTCGAGTTAGGATTCTAGTCTTATCGAGTTTGAGTTTGAAAAAGGTTTTGGTATATCGAGTTTGGATTTACTTATCGAGTTAGGGAAATACTAAATTCTATCGAGTTAAGTGTTCCATTCTTTCGAGTTAGGAGTTAAGAATTATTATCGAGTTTGGACAAAAGTTGGCGAGTTAGCCTGTCTTCCCTAATCATTTATCGAGTTAGGTTTATCGTTTATCGAGTTAGGGGAAACTCTGCCCAACTTTTTCAGACTTATCGAGTTAGAAACCTAAGTAAACTTATCGAGTTAGAACCCTACCTGAACTTATCGAGTTAGAAACCCTAAGTGAACTTATCGAGTTAGAACCCTACCTGAACTTATCGAGTTTGGAGCTTTACGACATATCGAGTTAGACAGTTTTCAGACTTACCGAGTTAGACAACACAATCCTATCGAGTTAGCCAAAAAAAAAAAAAAAATCACACGAGACTAAACGTTCAATTTTTACGCGAGATTTAAATTTTGGTATAAGGTTGAAAATTTTGGCCCGAAATTCAAATTTTTTTGCCAAAATTCAAAAAATTTCGGTAAAATTTGACGAAAAAATTTTCAAAACTCAAATTTTTCTGGTAACCTTAGAATTGTATTTCTTAGTGATTTTCAAATTTGGGCGAGAAAAATTTTCAAATTTTATTTTTGGCGGGAAATCACGTAATCAATCAGATCAACCGAGAACGTTTTTCCACTTCACCAAATCATCTAATCTACAACAACAACCTTTGTTATCTTTCAAAAGATCCTCATAACAACGTTTCACTTTGAATTGAATCAATGGCATCTCACCATGACAGTATCACGAGTACTTTATCCAATGGTTTTGCATCAGTTTTCAATGCATTAAACATCCAGCGACACAACAACAATCAGCAAGGATATGCTTCGAGTATACAAATGGGGAACCAGATGCAATATGCAGGGCAGTATGTAGGAAATCAGATGGATCAGATTGTGAATCAGAATGTGATTAATCAAAATGGGATTGATTGTTTCATGACTTCGATTCAGAAACCTCCATCAACAAGTTACAGCAACAATAATGTCAATGCAATGACAAAGGTTGAAAAGATCCAGTACTTGTTGATTCTCGCCAATAAAGAAAAATCGGGAATACTATTGACTGCTGAGGAAAATGAGTTTAGAGCTACAACAAGAGTTAATGACATTTCAGCAGATCTCAATGAATCCTACAACTTTATGGCAAATCAGCAGGCAACAACATCAAGCAGTGATTCTGATCTTCCTCCTACTTACGATTCAGATCCATTCCATGAGGTACCAAATAATGGTAATGATGCTAATCCGTTTACTCATGAGAAGCCACATTATGTGCCACCTGAACCTAATTACGATACATATGTGGGGGAACAAGTTAATAACAATGTTAACTATGCAACTCCATACATGGATCCTAATGGAGTTCAAGTTGCACAAAATGGTGCTAATGATGAGGAAAACCGTGCTTTATTTGAATCATTATTAAATAATTGTGGTATTGAAATCGAGAAAGTGAAAAAGGTCAATCGCGATGTTAAGGCCGCGAATGAGAAATTGACCACTGAGCTTGAGAGATACAAGGAAAATGCAAAAAGTTTTCAAATTCACAAAGAACGCGAGTCAGAATTTGAAAGTGGTTATAAGAAGTTAATTGTTAAAGATAGGGAATGGAAAAGCAAGTTTGCTAATCTTGAAATAAGTTCAACAAAAACCATTAACTCTTTAAAACAAGAAATTTCTGAATTAACAAACCAACTTTCAAAACAAAAAACAGCTTATACCAATCTTGAAAACGAACGGGATGAGTTGAAAAAGGACTTTGCAAAGAAAGAAGATAAACTTTTGGAAGAAATCGTAGAGTCAGAACACAAAATTGCACATCTAGAAGAATTAGTGGTTAAGTCGGGTCAGTCAAGTCAAACAATGAAAATGATTTCAAACTAAACTAATCCGATTTACCATACGAAACATAAAATGGCTCTCGGTAACAACAATCCTTGTAATCTCAAGAAAGCTCAGGAAGAACAGAATGTTTTGTATAATGGTAGTGTTTTTTACACTAAACATGATCCTCCTGTCGTTCGAGATTCTGTGCAAACGATAGAACATGTCGAAGAGAGCATTATTAAAATGAAACAAAAGGATTTGAAACCCATTGATTACAACAAATTGAACAAACTTTCGGGTATTACTTTTGTTCCACAAAAAGAACCATCTGTGTTTTCCATAAAACGACCATTCTTGAAAATGTTTTTTAAGAAAGTAGTTGCTTCCAAATCACTTTCAAACATGGAACAGATGTCTTCAAACAACACTTTTAACACAAGTGCTGCCAGAGGATATCTTGATGATCTTAAAACAAGAGTTGGGCAACTTAAAACGACTTTAGAATCTAAAACGAGACTTAATGAGATTAACTGGAATTCCACGGTTCATTTACAGCTTAAAAAGATTCTTGAAAATGAATTTGCTCCTCAAATTAACAACATTCATGCTCGTGTAATTCATGTTGAACAAGCATTTTTGAAAGAAACAGCTGACTTCGTCACGGATCACAAATCCCTGATAAAGAAGGCTAATGAATCTTTTGAGCAAATCGATGTTTTGGAGAACCTAAATGATTCTCTCTTCGAAGCTGTTATGACCACTGATATTATGTCCATCATTTTACAAACATATTCTGTTCAAGACGACGAAAGACTGAGAGCTGAGACCTCTGAAATTGGTTCCAAATATGAAAATGCTCTTGTAAAACTTGAAAAAGAAAACATGTCATTTTTCAAACAACTTGATCGAAAATCAGAGGAATGCAAGTATAACAAATTGTCGTATGAGCATGCCTACAAGGACATGAAAGAGCAAAATGATCTTTTGAGAGCTTAGCTTGTAAGGATTAAAGGGAAGGGTGTTGAAACTAAGTTTGCAAAACCATCGAATTCGGAGAAACCAAACGTTTCAAACACGGTTCGAAAACCAAAAATATCAATTTCACGGTTTGCTCCAAAAGTCGATGAGAATAAGGATTTGTCAAAACCAGTCACTCCACAACCCTTGCCCAAGGAAAAGGTAATGGAAAAGATTGTTGAAAAACAAAAATTGTTTGTTGAAGGAAACAAAAATGTGATTTCACCTGGCTCTTCTAGGAGTAGTACACCAAATGTGACCACAAAATCTGTAAAGGAATTTGTTGGTTCTAATGACATGGTCCAAAATCACCATCTAGAAGAAGCTAGAAAAAAGGCACAACGTCGAAAAGACGGAATTTTAGGTTCAAAACCTAGTGTGATGAATTCTACAAGATTCCAAAGCACTGCTAGTAGTAGTAAACCATTAACTAGGAACAATCAACAAAATACTAGGGATTGGCTTGCATCTAAGAGTAGTGGCACAAAAGAGAATTCTAGGAACGTAGAATGCAACACAAAGAATTCCAAGGTCCCATCGTACAACAAACAATTTCCAAATGACTGTAGTGACAAAGTTAAAGTTGTTGTGTTAAACAAGGATGTTGAATTTGTCTGTCCTACGTGTCAAAAATGTGTTTTTTCAGCTAATCACGATGCATGTATTGCACAATTTATCAAGAAAAGTAAGTCAAGTGTCAAGACACAATCCACTAAGACACCAAATCGAAACAAACCCGTTGAGAAGAAGCAAGAGGTTAAGAAACCTAATAGGTGGATACCGAAAGGATGTAGTTTTTCCAAGACTGAGACTTCCGCTGCATCTGATAAGAAAACTATGTCTAGATCTTACCTTAGGTGGATTCCTACGGGAAAAGTTTTTAATACAATTGGTCTTAGATGGATTCCCACAGGGAAGATTTTTGATAGTTGCACAAAGACTAATGATAGTGTTCATCATCATGATAAGGAGGTAGAAACCACAACAACCATTGAAAGTGAACACCCTCAATGTGAGAAAACATGTACTTCTAACACTATTATTTGTGCAAAGTCTTCTACTGTGGATGCATGTACTTGTGAAAGTGATGAGAGTTCATACACCCAATGTGGTAAAGACGAACTTTACGCCAACATCGCATGTGGACATCCTTTTCTAATTCCTCTCTTAACTCCACTTTTACTTGTTCATGCTTAATTTTTTTTCCTTTCTTCCATTCTTCTTTGTATATATTTTTTTGAAAAACAAAATACAAAATTTGAAAAGCCATCAAAAACAAAATACAAAAATATAAAATTTTTCAAAAATCCAAAAACATTTTAAAATCAAAAAATCCAAAAATATTCTTCTCACGACATGTCTCTTGTATAATCGATATTCTGTACGTATCTAGAAATGTCATTCAACAATGATACGGACATGTACAGATGCTTGAGCGAGAGTTTTCGAAAATGTTTTCTAAAACATGTCGTTTCTCAAAACTTTCTTTACAATGGCTTGTAAGTACTTCAGCTTACAACCCGTGCTTCAAAGTGAAAACTTTTCAAAACTTAAGTCCGGGTATACCAACTCGAAAAGATTTCAAATAAGGACTTAATCAAATGGCTTCTGGACACATCAGTTCAGGACCCGCGCTTCAAAGAAAGGAAAGTGCTTAATCATACAAAGATTTCAAATATTTTTTTTGAGCACTTATCCTAAAACGAAAACCACACAATTATCTGGCTTGAGTTTTCTTTAGAAAAACTTTCAAAATCTTTAAGCTCAAGACCATGATTGTTGATCTAATGATAAATTAGATTTTCAAAATTCTCTTACATTTTGAGCACCACCTTTTCAAGATTTTTCAAAAAGATTTTCATAATCTATCAAAATCGGTGCTCATCATCAAAATGACTTGTGTACACCTTACAGTGCACAACTCAAGTTTTCAAAGAAAGGAAAGTGCTATGCAAAAATGATTTTCATCAACAAAGTGCACTTATCCTAAAAATGGACACTGTTGTACGCCTCAGTGCGACACTCCTATTCAAATAAAGAGAAGTCTTTGTTTTTCAAAAAACCTTGATGCAAAATTCAACAAAACTGAAACTTCTTTCTCTTTCAGAATTTTGCTTCAAGAAGACTCCTTCCCTCTAAACTTTAAAAGTTTAACATTTCTCAAAAACATATGCGAGTTTTGAGGGGGAGTAATTTCAAAAACAAAAATGCTCCGATTTCATGCAAAAAAAAAAATCTGTCTTTCTCTCCAAAAGCTTTTTCTTAATCCGTTGATATCAAAAATATCACGACATGCTATTTTTGAGGGGGAGAAGACGTGATTAAAATGTGATCAAAATGTGTAAAGATTGTGATTGAATCTCAAAAGAGCTCGACTCAGATATAACCAATGAATTGATGAAGCTTAAAATGTCAGTAATCGAAAGGACTTGTCCTGGACGGGTAATAATTTCAAGCTAGTCTAACTAGTGATGTAAGCGTGTCTCGAATAGGACTTGTCTGAGTAGAATGTACCGTATCGAGAGACTTTCTTTGGACTTGACCAGGACGGGTAATAACTTCAAGCTAGTCTAACTAGTGATGTAAGCGTGTCTCGAATCGGTCATGTTCACTGAAAGTGGATCAATTCAAAAAGTGCAAACTCCTCACGCATGTGCAAATTTCTTAAAAATCCATGAGCACATGTGAAGGGGGAGTCCTTCATAAGAAACAAAAACTCTCAAAGTGTCAACAAAAATGTGTTTATATTCATAAACACTTTGAGAGATTTCCAATAAAATGGTTTCTTGGCAATTATAGGATAGACATGAAGTGATAAGGTGACTAAGGTTAGGGAAAACCGTCCTATGATCCGCCAGAGCCGGAGGGATCTATCCAAGGACAATTCCAATAGATTAGAATTAGAAGTCCTTAGGTATGATTGAAAAAAGGAGAAAATGAGAATGGAGAAAGAAGGGGTTGAAGAATTAAAAAGAAAAGTTATAAAAAAGGGTGAAAAGAAATAGCCCTCCATATGTTCAACCTTAGGGCAGACACCGGGTTCAATTCATATGCTACTGGTTGTTGCTAAGGTGACACCGGTATTGAAGATAAAGACGTCATGAACCCAGTGACGCACTGCACGAAACCTTCTTAACCACTCAAGTTCTCTTAAAAGAGATTGTTTCATTCTCACGGGGAACCGATGTAATCTATCAATCTGTCTCTTAGAGATGGTTGATATTGAAACAGGAGACCTCTCCCAAATCTCCGCATAGGAAACCAAATGTGCACTTATCGAGTCTAGAGCCTCGAGATTCATCAAAAGATCTCATAGGAACACATGATATTTATCAAATGTACATTGGTTGTTCATCATTAAGGACGCCAGATGTAAACTTAAGAGTCCTACGCAGATCTTAGCAATCTGCCGAGAACGTTTATGAGAGGATTTACTTATGTATTTCTCATTGATTGAACGGAAACTCCTGCCAGGGTCAACATCAAACAGCCCTGACAGCAGGTCACTTCGGTAATTCTTTATAGGTTACGCTTAGTGTTCGCGGTGGTTTCAAACGGTCTACAGTCGTGGAGTGATCCCCAGCGACTCACCCAGTCATTGAGCTACTTAGTAGGTCTCGTAAGCTCTTTCGGGAGTATCTGATATGGGAACGGCCATGGTAAGGGTTAGAAGGAGTCTTCACACTATGCTGTTGACGATCTCTAATTCCTTATCTGTAAGTACCGCTTGTTTATTGCTAACTGTTTACCTGCAGCTTTAAATCATCTCCATGGCGAAAGATTCCACATGCTCATACATGCATCAACAAAGTCAAAGGAAAGTTCTCACAAAGATCAAAGGATAGCAACAGCCAAAGAAAGATTCTACACCAAAAAGAAGAATCTACAAAGTAAAGTGACAAAGATCAATGTGAAAGAACGGGAATAACAAATGCATGTATCACAAAGACTAAAGACGTATGAGCATGTTGGAATGGCAGACTACCACCAAAGACAAAGAAGTGACGAAAGGCAGATGACTTCACCACAACAACAAAAGTACAAAGTACGATGAAAAGTCAATTATCAAAGATCACAAAGCATGAAGGAACAAAGTCAAAAGAAACTATTCTACAAAGACTCAAAGTTCAAGACAACAAGCTTCAAAGTTCAAAGATCAAGATCACAAAGAGAGATCTCAATGATCACCCCTTAGGGGGAGATTGTCAGCAATAGAAGTGTTGATCATCAATGGAATCTAAGAGAGATCTCAATGATTGCCCCTTAGGGGGAGATTGTTAGAAATAGAAGTGACGATCATTTATTAAGTCATTTAGTCTTGTAGTTTAGTTAAGGGTAAACGGGCATGGCTTAATCTAATATTGTAAAAGGTTATGTTACAAAATCTCAAGCCCGGCCCATCTTCTTATCTCACCTATATATACCTCCAAATGCTCTCATTTGGAGGTGTTGCTTCTAGGGTTCTCTATGTGTATTTCCTTCTTTCTTTCTCTAATCTAATACATCTTTCTTTCTCTCTCTAGAAGTTACCATTTCACTCTCTCTCTCTACTTACTTTCTCTCTCTAGATCTAGCCAAGATTCATACGTGAAATAGGTTGTTCTACGGTCCTACACTCAAAATTCTTCTATGTCTAATTCTGAAATAGCCGCAATTACTAAGAAACTCGATGATTTGTCGACTACTGTTTTACGAATGCACCAAACGTCTCAGAATCAAAATCAAGTCAAAAACCATCAAGTCAATATGGTCAACAATGTTTGTGAGACTTGTGGTGGTCCTCATTCGTATTTTGAGTGCCCAGCCACCGGTGGCTTCACTCACGAGAATGTGTATGTTACTTCGGGAACCTACAATATGGGCGGTAACGGATACCAACCACAGGGTGACCGAAATCTTCTTAGCTACCGTTCGAACCATTATGTTGGACCACCCGGTTTCAATCAACCGACTCAAGTTAATCAAGTCAATCAAGTTAATCAAAATCTACAAAACCAAAACCATCAATTTAATCACAATGCTAATCAAAATCGGATGAACAATGGTTTTCAGAATCAAAATCATGGTTTTCAAAATCAAAATCGGGGAAATTATAATCAAGGCCCGAATCAAGGGAATTTTCATGGAAATTTTCAAAATGCTAATCATGGGAATTTTAATCATGGAAATCAAAATTTTCAGAATCAAGGTTTCAATAACAACAATCGTGGTCAAAATTTTCAAAATCTAGTTGTGAATCAGTCGTCTTCGGATGAATTACTTAAGCAGTTTATGAAAAGTCAAGAGGAAATGAATAAAATGTTAATTAATCAAATGTCCGAATTGAAGAAGTCTTTAAATGATCGACCCTCGGGCTCGGGTACTCTTCCAAGCAACACGATCGCTAACTCGAGGGGCGATGCTGAGGCGATCACGACTAGGAGTGGTGTTATCATCGATGGACCAACGGCTCCGACTACCCCTTCTTCTTCTTCGTCTCCCAAGGTAGTCGTCCGTGAAACCGAGGCGACAACGGATACGGAAATTCCTAGTAATAATGGAAGGACCGAGAACATCCAACCTCCGGTGGTCCTAACGTCTAAAGGAAAAGATAAAGTTTTTTACGAATCTGAGAAAGAAATACTCGTCAAAACAAATTTGCCTTATCCGTCACGATTAAACGAACAAAATCACCGTGAGAAAGATAAAATTCAGATGGAAAAGTTTTACCAAGTTTTTCAAGAAATACATTTTGACATAACTCTCACGGATGCTATACTTTTGATGCCTAAATTTGCTTCTATGCTAAAAGGTCTTTTGAATAACAAAGAAAAATTGTTTGAAAAATCTCGAACCCAGATGAATGAGAATTGCTCGGCGGTTATCCTCAAAAAGCTTCCCGAAAAGCTTGAAGACCCCGGTCGATTTCTCATTCCGTGTAATTTTCCTGGGATGGTTCAATGCTTCGCCTTGGCCGATCTTGATGATAGCATTAACCTAATGCCGTTATCTATTTGGAAAAAGTTGTATTTACCCAATTTGACTCCGACTTGTATGACCCTCGAGCTTGCCGACCGATCTATGTCTCGACCAATTGGTATAGCTGAGGATGTTTTTGTCAATGTGGGAAAATTCCATTTCCCTGCCGATTTTGTCATTGTTGATTTTGATGCTGATCCACGGGTACCTCTTATTCTCGGGAGAGGTTTCATAAGGACCGGTCGTGCTTTAATTGATGTTTTTGATGAAGAAATTACCCTACGCGTTGGTACCGAAGCCGTAACTTTTATTTTGGATCAAACCACGAGGTACTCCTCCGAGTTTGACAAATATTCCGTTAACCGAATCGACGTTATCGACGAAGTTACGGAGGAGTACGCTCAAGAGTTACTTGGTTTTACCGAACATACATCAAGTGGCAATCCCACTCATTCTTCTGAACCAATAATTTCCGATCCTTCCCCTTCCCTTACTCCGTTTGAGGGAAGTGATTTCATTTTGGAAGAGATCAAGGCCTTTCTTGCTAATGATTCGATTTCACCGGAAATTGATCATTCCGATTATGACCCGGAGGGGGATGTTCTTTTGATTGAAACAATGCTAAACGAAGATCCCAACCCGTCCCTCCCTCCGCTTGACCTTAAAATGGCCGACGTTAAAGAAGTTAAGCCGTCTACTGAGAATCCTCCGGAGCTCGAGCTCAAGGATTTGCCTCCTCATCTCGAATACGCATTTTTGGAAGGAACCGACAAACTTCCCATCATTATTTCTAAAGATCTTAAAGATGAGGAGAAGAAACGTCTCTTAGATGTGCTCAAGAAGCATAAGAGTGCCATCGCTTGGCAAATTTCTGATATCAAGGGTATCGACCCTCGTTTTTGCACGCATAAGATCTTACTTGAAGACAATTACAAGCCGTCCGTTCAGCAACAACGACGGGTTAACCCGAAAATTCATGAGGTTATCAAAAAAGAAGTTATCAAACTCCTCGATGCTGGAATGATTTATCCAATCTCGGATAGCTCTTGGGTTAGCCCGGTCCACCGTGTACCGAAGAAAGGTGGAATAACCGTCGTAACAAATGAAGATAATGAATTGATTCCGACACGTCTTGTTACCGGATGGAGAGTTTTTATTGATTATCGTAAATTGAATGATGTGACTCGTAAGGATCTTTTTCCACTTCCATTTATGGATCAAATGCTAGAACGCCTAGCGGGAAATGAGTTCTATTGTTTTCTTGATGGATTTTCCGGCTATTTTCAAATACCAATTGACCCTCCGGACCAGGAAAAGACTACCTTTACTTGCCCTTATGGAACGTTTGCCTATTGGCGTATGCCTTTCGGTTTATGCAATGCTCCAGGCACGTTCCAAAGGTGTATGATGTCTATATTCTCGAACATGATCGAGAAAACCATGGATGATTTCTCGGTCTATGGAGATTCTTTCACTTCGTGCCTCTCCCATTTAGAGAGTATGTTGAAACGGTGTGAAGACACCAACTTGTCTCTAAATTGGGAGAAATGCCATTTCATGGTCAAAGAGGGCATTGTCCTCGGCCATAAAATATCGAAATCCGGGATTGAGGTCGATAGAGCTAAAGTCGATGTGATTGCAAAATTACCTCATCCCACGACCGTTAAAGGAATTAGAAGTTTTCTCGGTCATGCCGGTTTTTACCGACGTTTCATTCAATACTTTTCTAAGATAGCCCGGCCTCTGACCCATTTGCTTGAAAAAGATGCTCCGTTTATCTTCTCAAATGAATGCATCGAAGCATTTAATATTCTTAAAAAGAAGTTAACGGAGGCTCCCGTCTTAATTGCCCCCGATTGGGACTTGCCCTTTGAGCTAATGTGCGATGCTAGCGATTATGCCATTGGTGCAGTCCTGGGGCAACGCAAGTCTAAACATTTTCAGCCGATACACTATGCTAGTAAAACAATGACCGACGCTCAATACCATTATACGACTACTGAGAAAGAGATGTTAGCTGTCATTTACGCTTTTGAAAAGTTTTGATCTTATTTGCTTTTGAAGAAATGCATAGTGTATACGGATCATTCGGCTCTTAAGTACCTTATGGCAAAGCAAGATGCTAAGCCACGCTTGATGCGGTGGGTTCTCCTCCTTCAAGAATTCAAAGTTGAAATTCGAGATAAAAAGGGAGCTGAGAACCTTGCTGCTGATCACCTATCACGTTTAGAGAATCCCCACCAAAGTGTTTTCGAGAAAAAGGAGATTAACGAAGCATTTCCTCTCGAGACACTGGGGAGTTTATCACATTGTGATTCTAGTACCCCATGGTTCACCGACTTTGCGAATTAAAGATGTTAAGTATTATTTCTGGGATGATCCCTACTTGTTTAAGATATGTGCGGATCAAGTGATCCGGCGGTGCGTTCACGGCAAAGAAGCCGCTGACATTCTTATGGCATGCCACAATGGACCCACGGGGGGACATCATGGAGCCAACTTCACCGCTAAGAAAGTTTTTGATTCCGGCTTCTATTGGCCGACGATTTACCGGGATGCTCATGAGTTGGTTAAATCATGTGATTCTTGCCAGCGTCAAGGAAAAATTTCTCAGAAGGACGAGATGCCTCAAAATGCCATCCAAGTCTGTGAAATTTTTGACGTCTGGGGTATCGATTTCATGGGTCCATTCCCGTCATCTCGTTGTAACAAATATATACTCGTGGCCGTCGATTACTTGTCTAAATGGGTTGAAGCGAAGGCGCTACCCACCAATGACGCACGAGTTGTAGTGAAATTTCTTAAAAGTCTCTTCGCCCGATTTGGTGCACCTCGTGCTATTATAAGCGATCGTGGGACCCATTTCTGTAACAACCAATTCGCTAAAGTTATGATCAAATATGGTGTCACACATCGTCTTTCTACGGCATATCATCCACAGACTAGTGGTCAAGTTGAGGTCTCCAATCGTGGCTTGAAACGAATTTTAGAAAGGACCGTAGGTGAACATCGTGCTTCATGGGCCGATAAATTAGATGATGCACTTTGGGCCTTCCGTACAGCTTACCAAACACCCATTGGGTGCACTCCATACAAGCTGGTTTACGGGAAGTCCTGCCATTTGCCCTTTGAACTTGAGCACAAGGCCTACTGGTCCTTGAAACATGCTAATTTTGACCTTCAAACCGCGGGTGATCACCGTAAAGTTCAATTGAATGAATTAGTCGAACTTCGTGATCAGGCCTATGAGAATTCTTTGATCTACAAAGAGAAGACAAAGAGGATTCATGATGCTAAAATTAAAGATCGCGTCTTCAATGCTGGTGATCGAGTCCTTCTTTCAATTCTCGATTGAAGATTTTCTCGGGCAAGTTAAAAACCCGTTGGTCTGACCATTCACCATTACCCAAGTATTTCCTTATGGAACCGTTGAACTTGCTCAACCTAATGGTCCCAATTTTAAGGTGAATGGTCATCGTATTAAACATTACTTCAGAGGGGACATACCACCCATGGTTGTCCCGGATCTCCAGACTTTCCCCAAGGATGATTAAATTCGGGGATCGAGTCAAGCTCATGTGACTCGGTGAACAAAAACAAGCGCTTCGTGGGAGGCACCCCATGCTTATCCTTTTCATCTTCTTAATTTTCTATTTTCTTTAATAACGTGACGTGAGGGGGGCGACCCTTTCCAAACTCGTGTTTTCGTGGTTGTTTATGAATGTTCAGGAATTTCCCCAAAGTTTGAGGACTCTCGTGCTCGTGGTTTGTCGTTCTCTCCACTCGAGTCTCATTCTTCGCTGCTCTTTCGGAAATTCACCATATCCAAAATCTTATCGACTAACGTTTATCTCTTGGCATACTTAATAAACGGCCTTAGATTTTACGTAGGATTACCCGTCCCTTAAAACATTGAGGACAATGTTTCACTTTAGTCTGGCGGGGGGGGGGGGGGGGGGGGGGAGGGTGTGAATCTTCGATTTGATTTGACCTGTACCATCGTCTGAGCTGTTTAACTTACGCAACTCTGTTTTCCACCAAAAATTTTAAATTTTGTCACCACTTTATAACTAAAAAAAAAAAAAAAAAAAAAAAAAAAAAAAAAAAAAAGAATTGAATGAAAGAAAAATATATGATATGAATAATAAGTTTTGACACCTTGTTTTGACTTTCCTACCGGCGAGAGTAGAAATAAATGTTCCGACTTGACCGGGCGTGTTGAGCCCTAGCTCGTATCCCTTAACCAAAATAATCAAAAGATTATGGCTAAGCATCCGCGGATCTCATTATTTGGGATTTTAAATTTGCGGAGATCGAGGAATGATAGAGTTTATTTAGAAGTTTCGTGCTATACACGGATCGCATTACTGGGATTTAAAAAACCCACGAGAGGTACTTGTGGCCTCCTTGTTCCCACAAGCTTGCACACCAATAATAATAGATCTCTAGGTTTAATTAAGGGTATACGGTTTGGGCAATACTTAGTTTTTTCTCGTTCCCAACAAAATCTCTGCATACGGGGGTTTGGTACACATAGGGGTACTGCCAGTGTTACGGTAAAATAGACTATTGCATCTTACCGGTTCGCAGCCGATGTTGTGATCTTAGTAAAAGCCGTAGGACTCGGGGTTTGGCATATAATTATGAATATCAATAATAATAGTCCAAAGCCAAATAAAAAGGCAGAGGAATCCAAAGCTATAAAAAAATAGCGGATAGAAATCCAAAGTCATAATAAAGCTCTTACATCTTGGCGGCTCATAAACCGTTGACTGTAAAAGAATAAAGGACTAAGGACCAAAGTATTATTAAAGTGCTTATGATTATGCAAAAATGCCAAGCTTCGACTCCGGGGGTTTCCCTAATAAAAAGCTTCCGTTTCGGGTATCAAACATGGTATGTCTCGGTCGTAAATAAAAAGGGAGCACCTACAAATCGTGTTAAATCAGAGACCTTCATGTGGACCCGATTTCTGTATGCAGGGGTTTTCGAGTTAAAGTTTGGAAACTACTTAGCGTTCAAATTTTGTGCTCTTATCGGACTAACAAATATCGAAACGAGAAAATATGAAGCAATTCATTTCTCACAAATTAAAATCTTAAGATACAAAGCTTAGGACCTGGGAACAAGAGGTAATACACAATTAACTTTTGTGGGCAGTGTTAGTATCTAACTTCTGGATAAACAATGATCTCGATTTTACGCTTAGTTTGGGAGCTTGTGAAAAATCAAGGATGATGATTTTTATCCGTACGGTCTCTTCTCTGTGAGAAGTGTTTCTACTCGTTGACCCTGAAAATTATCAACAGATAAGAAATGATAATGAAAGTCAAGGCAAACCGTCACATATATAAATGAAAAAAAAAAATAGTAGTAGTAGTTGTTTATGAAAATCGGAAAACGGAGCATTTTCGAGAATAAATGATTTTACTATCTCTTTTGAACATCATTGCTACTTTACAACGTCAGTAAAGAGAGGTTTTGAAATTATTTATCTTTTAAGCGTGAGGTGATGACATTGCGTGAGGGCACGGCAATACCTTAGTCTGGGAGATTTTGATGAGTGATTAATCACACATCCTTTTTAGACCTAAATAAAAATACACCAAATACTAACCAAAAATGCCAAGAGAACCTATATTTTTGTATTTGTGTATGTGAAGGTACGGATATGAGAAAAATGAACAAAAACGATGCCAAAACCGACAAAAACGAGCACGAGATTGGAAAAAGGTCAAAAGCCGAAGCCGGGGAAGTCAAATGGTCAAAGTCTAAGCTCAAAAAGTCAAATTCAACCTTGGAAATTCATAAAGTGTCAAGAAAAGTCCTTGGAAGAAGTTTGAAGTAATTTACAAGAATGGTCCCTCAAATTTCCAAAGTTGTCAGAAATAGCCCTTTGAAGAATATTTTGAAGAAAAGTCAAAGAGGTCCTCCAAGAATCAGAGAAAGTCAATTTTTGCCCTTGGAAAATTACGGCTTTGGTCCTTGAGATTTGGTGAATCACAACATTAGTCCTTGTTTTATTATTAACATCATATCCGGATCAATAACTCTAGCCTAGTCCATATATTTTTTTTACACCCCAAAGCCCATAAAACAACAAAGCCCAAACTAAAACTAAAGCCTGTACCCGATCCACCCAACTTATACCCACGGTCAAACCCAACCATTACCCGGTCAACATAATAAAAATAAAAACCCCCAAAACCTTTCCCGCCCCCTAATTCTTACCACAACCCAGAAATGTACTGTTTACCTAAGAACCGTAAATCCCCAACTCACCAAATTACCCCGTGTAAATCATAATTACCCAACATGAGGTTTCTAGAAGGTCAGTCACATGTCAGTCACATGTTAGAGAGAGTCAGGGAATGATACGTGGACAAATCAGAGAACACACGCAGGATTGAGGTTGTTACATCATCTAATCCAAGGGCTATTATTCAAGGCTTAGGGACCAAGTGTTATCTAACGGCTCAGGAGTGACTCAAACAAACACAAGAGTGGCGTGGATCAATGACCTGGCAGACTAGAAGGATCCAAGGACCTCACAGCTTCGTGTATAAATACTCCCCCTCTTCAGTCATTAGAGGGTGTAGGTTTTGATAATTGTTTAGCTTTCTGTTTCAAGTTTTCATTGTAATTTCCTTTTAAAAAGCATTGTACTAATTTCATTTTTATTAATATAATCAAAGTTTTATTTTCAGCTTATTGATTTAAGTTTCTTTTTAGCTTAATTTCTTTATTTACTTATTGCTAGTTTGAATCAAATCTCTGTTTTATATTCCTGTTTCAAATTAAATAAAAAATAAATAAAAAAAATAAAAAAAAAGAAAAAATAAAAAAAAAAATTGTTTCAATTATAAGTTCAAATTTAATATAGCTTATTTACTGACTTGTATAAGTCTACATCAGTTTCCATATTACTTTTGTAAGTATTTCAAATCAAAATTTCAAAAAATCATAGTAGTCAAAGTGGTCAACTGTTTCAGCTTATTGAGAATAAGCCAGCTTATATTGGAGTAAGGCAGCCAATAAGGAGTCTAATTGGCCTGTCAAAAGACAGGCAAGCATAGTGAAACCCCCTCTGTTTAGCTGAGGGGGTATTGGTTTGTAAGTTTCCCGTTTTAATTCCTTTGTACATCAGTAGAGTATTAGTAGTTTAGATCTGTTAGTAGTAGCTTGTTTCTGATTTATTGCATCATTAAATAGTTGAGTAATAGCTTATTTGTCATTTTAAATCATCATTATAGTTGTTGTTTGTGATACTGTTTCATTCTGTCTCTATTTAGATCTGTGTTTTGTGTTGAATTGTTATCTGAGATCTGTGATTTGGTTGCATTTTAAGTAATATTGGAATTAAATTAGGCACTGAGGTTGAATTTGGTGGCATAACTTGGATATTAGTGTGATTAGTTCAGACAAGTCAGTTACTAAGAGGGTGCTTGGATCAGTTTGGCTTGCTGTCATATTCTAGTATTTGTGTTTCTCTGTGGTGTTTGAGATCTGAGGATTAACATCAACGTAGCATATTAGAATAATATAGAGTGAGATTGGTGACTTGGAATTGCTTTTAGAATATTGTTGTCTCATATAAGTTTTGACAATCACCATAAGGGTGTGTTTGGATAAATCAAGTTTGCTGATATTAGGTTGTTTTAGAGGTTGTTTTCTGGTTTAGTTTAGTTACTAAGGTTGAATTATAAGTAGTCATTTAATCAAAAGTCAAAATCACTTTTATCTCTTTATAATTTCTTATCTGTCAAAGTAGTAGGCTGCATAATCATTATAGTAGCAATATTAGTTATAAGTTTAGTTTATTTAACTTGTAAATTAGGTTATTATAACATTCTCAGTGAGATTTAAGCTTTTAAAAGTCAAATTAGTCAAATCATCTTTGAAAGCAAAAAGTCAAAAAGTTTTTCAAGCTGAGTTTTTGTTTGAATTTCATAAGCTTGCATAGTACCTAATTTTTATTCAAAATCAGATTAGAAAGTTGTTTTGGGATATTTTTTAGGTTGTTTACAAGTTTCAACAAGGATTTTGCAATTTGGAATTGGTTTGCTTATTAAAAGTTTGAGTTAAACTTGATTGTTTGAACATAAGGTTACCCTGCTCATCAGGTTTTGGACAGATTTCAAATTAGTCTTTAGGTTAGTAAATTTGATTGGAATTCTGATTTGTTGGAGTATTTGTGATCTCAGATTGTAAGTAAGTAGTTTACACCCAAAAGTTTGCTTTTCTAAGCTTCTTTGCTACTGCTTAAGTGCTTATTAGTTGGTTACATTGAATCCTTGGTCTGCAATTAGGTTGAGGGCTGCTAGTGCTATATTCTGATCATATTCTGAGTTTTGTTGTTCATTTGAGTTCCTTAGTGCCTCAGGTTGCTTTTCTAGTTGATATTTTGCTTTTTGCTTATTCTGCTTAGCTTATTGCTTATTTTCCTTTGGCTTATTGAACTGTTTGAGCTTTAATCTGTGTTGCTGAGTTCACTTTTGATCTAAATTCTGTTCCAACAAGCTTATTAGAGTCTTAAAACCATTGGGTCAAAGTTTTGGTCAAACAGTGCTTATAAATAAGCACTTTGAATAAGCTGTTTTTACCCATTAAGCACTTCCAATGCTTATTTTCAACTTTTTATATTTTTCCTAGTTTCAAAATTTAATTTTAGATTTTCCCTGAAATTTTCATATTTTTCTGAGTTGATTTGCTATTTTTCTTAATTAATTTTCATTTTTAATCATTTTTAATTACTTTTTAATTACTGAAAAATACAAAAAAATCAGAAAAACCCCAGAAAAATCCAAAAAAATATTAGAAAATTATTTTTAGTTATTTTAGAATTTTAGAATTTTATCTTGCATTTTTCTCACTTTATTTGCATTTTCTTTTAATTTTTAATTAGTTAAATTAGTTTTTAATTCATAAAAAATAAACAAAAAGTCAAAAAAATATTTTTTCTTTTTCTCAAAATTTTATTTTATCATTTTTAACTTTTGAAAATTATTTTCAAGTCCGTAGGAGTCGTGTAGCTTTAAAGTCGCGTTTTATTTTGTACGTTAACGTTTATTTTCCGTTTTAGCTTACGTTTTTGTTTCTACGTTACGTTTCTAGTTGCCTTACTTGAATTACGTGTTTAGTTGATTATTTGTGCTTTATTTACTATTTCATTAGTGTAATCCCATCAAAATCACTTTTAACCACTTTCACGACACGTTTCACGAATCGGGAATTTGAAATTCCATTCATCCTTCACACGGACTACGACCTCGGGTTATCCGTATTTCTTTGCGGATCTCTTGAGTAATACTATACTTATACTATAACTTGATTTTCACGAATCAGTATCTTACTCTAAAAGTGAGAGTAAACAAGGGTTTATACGGGGGTTAACTAACCAGTGTAGTTAGTTAATATCACAAAACGTATAAAGGCTTTTTGGTGTAATCCTAAAATTTTACCAATTTAGACAACTCACTCCAATTATAAAAATAATACTTATTATGGTGGTCTCGAATAGTATACAAGTCAAGTTCTAAAGTTTACAAGTCACCGGAACACTCTTAGATTTGTGAATTTTGAAATCACAATTTAAAAATAAAGTCTTTTGTGCAGCTATGCAACTTAGATTAAACAAAAACATACTAAAAAATTTTAAATTTTGATATATTAAGCGCAAATTAAAGCATATTCTTGAAAAGTAAGGACAAGTAAGAGTTAAGTAAAAGTTCTAATTCTCCATCTCTCCACTTAAGTTAAACAACGTCCTCGTTTGTATATTAAAATTAAAAACAAAGGAAATTAAAATGAATTAGAACGAAAAACTCTCCTGAGATTTGCACGGTTTGATCCTCCTTTATGCATTTGTGAGCAATAACTATAAATACCACGAATTATACACCTGAGTTTAAGAAGATCGATACTTGTACGAAATTCATTAGTGGTTAGAAAATAAAAATAAAAATAAAAATAAAATTGTAAATCATCAGGCCAGTCGATGCGCCGCATCTTATTGAGGAAGATGCGCTGGATCGAGCCTGGAATTGGTACGAGTCAGAAAGATTAGATACATCGCATCCTTAACCAGGGATGCGCCGTATTAAATAAACTGATAGAAAGTTCATAGTTCAGAAAATAAAATGCAGAAAAATAAAGACATATATGACCTGTGCAGTAGATACGCCGCATATATTGATGGAGATGCGCTGCATCTGCTACAGGTCTGACAGACTCGACAGTAAAAATAGTAAAAATAAATCCGGGTTGTCTCCCGGCAAGCACATTTCGTTATTACAGAGTCTTCAAGTTAGACTCACGTTCAGCTTCTATTTTGTTCACGTGAGATCTTCCATCTCCATTTCTTTTTTTAATTCCATTGTCAAGTAACCAAATATCTTTGACACTAATCCGCCTCTAGTAGTTATTCCATTCAGGTCGTGCCTTTGGAACAAAACTCCTTTAATTACTTTCGACAATTGGTGCATTTCAATCGTCAATTTTCTATTCATATTATTTTTTTCTTTCAGCAACAGTTCCTTGATGAAAGTTTCCACCTCATGTTGCTCTTTATCATATTTGTGGGCGAACTTAGATACAATCTTATCGATTGTAAGTTTATTCCTTGGTCCACCGAACCAGCATGGGAAAATATCAACCATGATTCCTGAAACACAAAACAAATAGGCTTCGTAGTAAAAATTTTCTAAGAGACAGGAAAGATTGATTAGAATTTTTCTCCGTTTGGGACAAATAAAATTTGCTGATGTCTACAGACGATGCGCCGTATCCTAAAATTAGGATGCGCCGTATCTTATTACGTTAAAGATTAAATCAGTCTTTTATTCCGAAAAAATGATACGTCGTATCTGTGAAAACAGATGCGTCGTATCTCAGTTTAATACATTCGAAAAATTGTTTTTAATAAATAAATAGATGCACCGCAACTGTTGAAACAGATGTGTCGTATCTCGTCAGGGTTTTGAAAATTTTCTGATTAAAAACAGAATACGTCGTATCTAGTGGATAGATGCGCTGTACTTCGAATTTTAAGTTTACACTGTATATAAAATGAAAAAACACAATACGCCGTATCTGATAAATTAGATGCGTCGCATCGTTTAGATCAGCAAAATACAGCAGAGAGCAGTAATACAGAAAAATAAAAATAAAAATAAATAATAAAAATAAAAATTACAAAAAATAAAAATAAACAAACAAACAAACAAAATAAAATATGCAAAATATACAATGAATGCAATCTAAACTAATATACAACAAAGTTAGTGGTTAGAATCCAATTAAAATACTAATCAAATAAATAGATATTAACAATTCAATCCCCGGCAGCGGTGCCAAAAACCTGATGCGTGCGATATATCAGTGTAGCATAGGGTGTTTAATCCTTTTCAAGTTTTACATTTATATTTAGCCAACTTATTACTAACACACACACTTAACGAGCAGTGTACCCGATCAATATGCGTATAGTGGTAAGTAGAGTGTCGAACACTAAGAATGGAACGTAACATCTAGTTGATTTAATCAGTATTTTAATATCTAAGTTAGTTTTACAATCCTAATCTAAAAAAAAGGGTTTTCAGCCTGAGAGGCTGGCACGGATTTAATAAATAATAAAAAGTAAAACAAATGAGAACGAATCAGCGAATAGCAATCACGTACACAGATAGATAATAGAAACACGTAAGAAGACATGTCCTTATAATTAAGTAGCTTGTCACTTGTTATATTGCTAGTTTTATATGATGAGTATCGTAATCTAATCTGTCTCGTTGGATCCTATATATCGGCGAGTAAACCCTTAATGATTACTTATGTTTATCCAACCTTCTAGACACTAGATAAGTAGGCGAGGAACAGGTATGGTAGCCCAGAAGACTCAACTAAACACAGAGGTTATCAAAGCAATTTTAAGGGGAGCAGTATGGTGGCCACAAGCCCATCAATCCTGATAGATTAAAGATTACTAATACAATAAAAAAAACTACTTAATGAATTATACACATGTAAGACCTTCTTACGGCTCTAAGATCTTCATTTGGGGCATGTATTGTGATGCTTCTTCAACTGAATTTGTCTCCTTAGGATTTTTCTGTACACAAAACTTGTATCTATCTTGGGGTATTTATAGGTTCTGTATGAGTGGTCGATGCAGCGCATGTCAATGACAGATGCGGCGCATCTACTTAACTTCGTGTGGGGTCCAAGTTTATTAAATTCTGGAATATTCGTACACCGCCTTTAGATACGGCGTAACTTGTTTCTCTATGCGGCACATATTCTTTAACGTCTTGGATAGTTTCTGGTGAAGTCTTTAGCTGATACGCCGCATGTTGTAAATGAGATGCTGCATATTTTGGAGTAGATCAAGTTGATTAGTTTTCGTTGACCAAAGTTTCATATGCGGCGCATGTTGTAATTGGATGCGGTGCATTCTTCAAAGTCAGGCAATGGTCTTCGAATTCATCTAAGTATGATGTTGCAACGTATCTGTTGAGAGAGATATGGCGCATCTCTTGAATTTCAGTAGACTTTTCAAATCTTGATCATTTAGCTCCATAATTCGTCCAATATCATTAACTTTTACCTATTGCTTGTTTTTACCTGAGAATCACTAAAGTAAACATAAAGGCACCAATTCTCATACAAAATAATATAAAACAAGTCAATTAAATAGGAGAAATGATTCTAATAAAATGTACTTATTTGATGTCATCACTTTCACCTTGTGTTATCATGGGAAAGTGATTGATGATTCATTCTTTCAAGATCAGTGATTGATTGGTTGGTATTGTCGTTTATTGCAAGTCAACAACAGAAATTGTGGGGTTTCTCAATTGAGTATGAATACTTTGATCACATGGGGCTTTGATTATTTAATTGGTCTTGAGTATAGTACTGCTACGATTGGGAAGTTTGTGCTGACAGAAAAGAAATTACTGGCATGCTTTGTCAGTTAATACTACTGCCATCACTATTTAATTATGTTGCTCTTGGTTATGTCTACTCGAAGGGAAGGATTGTACTGGTACGCTATTTTGATTCTGCTGCTGCGTTAATTTTTCTGCTGCTGCACTTTAATACTAATGCTGAGTATATTAACAAAATGCACCTAAAAAATGCTCGTGTATGTTTGGTTCCTGCTGATCAGTTCCCGCTGGTTGATTCGGTTTGTGCTACTTGTGCTTGATCGATATATCTGATATAGTATTCTAGGTCCAAAGACGCTCTTGGATCTTGGACGATGTGATGCTTATGGCTTGGTTACTTTTATTGATTTGGTTTGGTGTTTACAGATTGTTTAGTACATAACATAATGATGTCGTGTTTTTTGGTCCGGGACCAGACACATTATTATATTTGATTTGATCTGAGATAGATCAATGGGCGGTTATGGTGAGCTAGGTCAGGGACCAACGGTGATCCATAACTGAGGTGTAATAAACATGTCTTGTTCGCACTAAATAAGATAAGGATATTGTGAAGACATTTGATGCATTAGCTTTTTAATCGATTATGTAACAAGTTCACCCTTTTGTGAGATGTAACAAAGGATTGAGGTAGATCACCGGCTGAGGCAACAGTTACATGAGAGTGGAGGATGTTATTGCACTTGGATGTTTCATTGATACCTTCTATTTCAAGCCAATTAAAGTACGAGATTCATGACGATGGTTAGTATACTTTTAAGCGGAAGCTTATAGATCATATACTTATCATCTACATGCATCACTACGGGAAAGCGTATATGAGATGCACAAGACCTCTATTGGATGATTACAAAAAGGGGAACAAGATTTATGATGTGCAGCTTATTCTTTTTGATGACATGTTTTAGCATTGTTTCTTCATGAAGATTGTTTTGTGTTTTAAAAAAGAAATATTTTATTAAGAAAATAAATTCAAATTCAAACTTTATAACAGCTAGTTTTCCCCCCCAAATCAGTTCAGCCTCAACCAGATAAGTTTTCACCATGTTGGGACAAAAAGGGAGCATTTTGTCGTGGCGGTCCCTTAAATAGGCCGAAGGTCCCTTAGTGATAAAGACCGTCTGGCATTTATGGGACCGTCCCTCTCCCTTCTGTCACCTATAAATACTGAACTGTTACACTTCAAAAAATAGACATTCACACACACAAAACATTCTGGCCTTTGTTCCTTTTATTCTTTGATCACTATAACATGTCGGTATATGTTTATAAGTAATTTCCTCTTCCGTTAAGTGCAAGAGAAGAACACTCGACAACTATGAAGATTCGAGATGTTATAGGTGTCCACACACAAACGTAACAAGTGTTACATGATAGGTTATGTATATTATGTCATTGTTTTTCGACTTGTGTGTGATTCGAGGATGGGGATATTTGTGTGAACTTGGATGGTGATGTAGTTCCAAGTATTATATTTGAGTGAGCTTGGATGGTATTGTAGATCCAAGAAGTCTTGTAACTAGATTAGTTCATGTATTTGATGTGAAGAGAGTGATGTCCTAGTATGTTGGTTAGGACTTGTTGAGTCATTATGTAAAGACTTGGATTGGGTGATGATCCAAGTTTGTCAAGTGTGTGAAGGCTTGATTCAGGTGAAGAATCAAGTGAGTCATGTATGTGAAGGCTTGGTTCGGGTGCAAAACCAAGTAAGTAAAATAAGTGAAGGCTTGGATCGGGTGAAGATTCAAGTTGGACAAGAGTGCTTGTTCGTGTGGCCACGTGGGCCTTGGAATAGATTGGTTCTAGCTATGATTAGAACTCGACATTATGCTTAGTATCGTTAAGCCTTGTGTAAGCATGTGTACGGATTGCTCCTCCTGAAGGAGTGTGTTGATATAGTGATTGATAACTCTCGAGTGTGGTACTCGGGAAGTGGAGTAGGACGGAGAGTGAGCTTCGTGCCGAACCACTATAAATCACCGCGTCTCTTGGTTGTGTTCTTTCTATACTCTTTACTTTACTTGTTTATTTATGTATGCTTGTAACTAAATTGATATCACATAACTAGCAGAATTCAACAAGTTTGTAAATGAAAAATAACCGGACCTAAAACGGCGAAACGCTTTAGAAAATTAAAAAGAAGTAGTGAAACTATTCAACCCCCCCCCCCTTCTAGTTTTTACAATTGGTATCAGAGCTTCGTTCATCAAGATCTTTAAAGTATACTGTACTTTAAAACTTGAATCGATCTACGGAATCAAAATGATATCTAGAAGGGTGTTATTTGAATGAGCCACCATTTTTCGAAAATGAAAATTTTATCATTTGGAAAAATGATTTTGAAAGTTATGTGAAATCAATTGATCATAATCTTTGGCATGTCATTTAATTTGATGATTTACAATCAATAAAAGGAAGTTTTGCAAATAAGTTTTTTTTTTTTCATAAGAAGCTTGTGTGAAATATTTAAATCAAAAATTTTGATTTATGAATCTTTGCCTAAAATTGAGTTTGATAAAACAATTTTATGTCAAATGGCAAATGGCATTGGTAAAATGGTTTAAACATACATCAAGGAAATATTCAAGCCAAAGATGATGAAAATGTGATATTAGAAAAACACTTAGTTTAAGTGAAATCATATACGACTAGTTTGAATGTCTTCATTGTAGGTAATGTTGCCGACAAGAATTTCTTAAGCAACCTAGTTGGTGTACCAATCTAATTGCTTTGATGTGATGACACCTAGCTGCAATGTGGATAGCTAGCTAAGAAGACAATACGAGCCTTTAGTATGTAGACAATCAAATAGTTATCTCACCTAGCTGATTGCATAACTAATCATATGGACATATTACAAAGTGAGTATGATCTAGTCTTGCATCACCAACAACACATGTTTTGGTTATATGCTAATAAGGATAGCTAAAGGCCAAGGTAAGTCTTCTTACTAATCTTGACTATTATGTTTTGATGCGTGGGAATCGCACCTTGCTTTACCTCTCGAGGGATCTCGAGAAGCTTACAACCCCCACCAGGCAGTGTACCTGATCGTTGTAGTATAGTATAGTGACAAGTACCGGGGGATTGATCGTTCAGCTTAGGAATAGTGTCGCTAGGATTAGAAAACCTAATTAAAAGTTCTAGAGGTGAAAGATGATTATTTTTGTATTTTTATATTTTTATGAAAGCAAGTAAAATCTCGGGTTTTGAAGAAGTGGGCGGAATTAGTTTCTATTCAACTAACCCAAAGCTAAGATGCAATCAAAATAAAATAATAAAAATTAAATTAAACTAAATAAACTAAGGTTGTGAGCAGTGGTTGGAGAAATTGTGTTTACTTAGACTTCAGTACTCCCTAGATATCTTTTACATGTTAATTACTTGTTACACTTGTATGAATGACGGATTGTATTCCTTAATACCATTCGTGGGGTGGCATACATAACTCCCCAACTCTATGAGCTCTTATCTCCTCCTACACCATGACCCAGCACAACTATAGGGATTGTAAACAGTGGCTCATGCATTAAATACAACCAATAAAGACCTAGTACGCCTCGGTTCATGTTTCTTAAGACGTTCAAGCATGTTACCATTTGGAGATCTGCCAGTTTTCTTAAGCCTAACATATAAATCATTCATTCAAAACAAGAATAGACAAGTAATCAACACATAATCAACATCTAGGTTTCATTAGATCTAAGCAAACACAAGAGAGATCTAGCCTAGCATAGTAGAATTGAGACAAGAACAAGAGATAAACAACCAACACATAGACATATTGATTGAATTGAAAGTACACTTATCTCAATTACAATGCAAGGTCTCAAGGGTTTGGAACCCTTGAAAAACCTGTAAAAGAGGCACCAAAATCGTCTTTAGGGTTTCACCAAAACTTCTCTCTTTTTAATGAAAAAACTAGAAAACTATATATAGGAAAAACAGTCTGACGGCGTCAAGAGTTACTTCTGACGCCGTCACCTCGCCGCCATACACTTCCTCGGACGGCCTTGATCCATTTATGACGGCCTATGTGACGCCGTCACCACCCACGGTATATTAATTTTGCCACTTTGACGCCGTCACGAGTCCTTCTGACGCCGTCACCACCTTCGGAGTTTAATTCTTCATATCTGACGCCGTCAAGATGATGGTCTTGACGCCGTCACCTTGTATTTTCCGCATGCAAATTAGGTACTTAGCCGTTTTCTTCACTTTTATGCTCCAAAAACGTCCAAAATAGCTTCTTTTCCAGAATTCACTCTCCAAACACCTAAAATCACAAAAGGAACGATTTAGGGCAATATTTGATCAAATAAAGTCGGATTCGGGCTTAAATGACCCCCTAAAAACGGATCATTTTTCGCCTCATCATATACCCTTACACTTGAGATTTGCTTGTCCTCAAGCAAATGAGCTTTTATTCTACTCAAAAGACAAGTTAGGGGTCATTCAACACTAATATAAAAGTAATTACAACAAATAATCGTTCCACTAAAGACCAATAGACAAGCACGGAGGTCATACACAAGCACCTCACAAATAGTGTTTAGATACTCACATCTCTCGGGTGTAATAAAGTAATATAACATTATGAAAATGGAAGATATCTCTCACTACCTGTCATAGCAAAATAGATTACCATAGGCTTGGGAAAGGATCAAACCTCCACCACATGGCGTAAGCACCTAGGATAAACTATCAAAGAGGTCTTTTTTAAAGGGTTATAACATTAGGTGTAGGGATATGAATTACACGGTTTTGTTGGATAAAGGGAGTTTTACTGGTGGCGAGTTAACAATCTTAGTTAATTACATGTATAATATGGCGTTGCTAAGCTAAGACTAGACTCGACTTAAGCTAATAAATGAAAAATAACAAAAACATAAAATGAACATAGAATAAAAACGGGATGGTAGTCCGTATGTTTTTTCTCTTTTTTTTTTCTTTTCTATATATTTTTTTTTCTTTTTCTTAATTTTTCGATTTTTTTTTTTTTTTTTTTTTTTTTTTTTTTTGCATACACTCTTACCCTACCATCCAAAATAATACATCATAGGGGTTTGAGCATTCCCCTTACACTTGAATCTTTACATACTTTACATTAAACTATTCTAGTGACTCGAATTAAGAAAATTAAAACACTTGGAGCACTTTTAATATTAACGTACATATGGGGGTAATAAATGATGTTCTTCCCCATTACTCCATAAAATAAGTACTTACCCATGAGTCCCAATCGTCCCAAAACAATATGTACAAGGATATGACTCGACATAGCAACCATGTAATCAATTAGAAAGTTAACTTAGGGTTTAACAAATAACAATAATGCACTAAAAATGAGCGCATACACGGAAGGCTAAGGCGATTTGGGTGTACATTTAAGTGGGGTGTAACAAATTCTTCCTTTAAGTAAAATGCTTAAAGTTAGAAATGAAAAGATAGGCTCGGAGGGGTGTACTAGGGGTTTCGTGTACTAAAAATGAGTACAACGGTAAAGGTGTGGGAAAAATTAGTTGACTTAACTAGCCAAGTAATATGACTTAAATGGTCAAGTAATTATGATACGGGTTTAACACAAGGGTGATCCTAATGCCTCTTATCATGTAGTAAATCCTACCACACGAATGTAGTCTCACTAGCTAAATGCTACCGGTACACTCATAAGCACCAATAATAAATGCTTTTCCTATCAAATCTAAAGGCGAACCTCACATTTTTTGGTGGAAAATTTTTCTGAATATACGGTTATGTGCTAGTCATACAATCTCCTATCCATGAGACGCTTGCTATGGCTAAAGTTTCACTCCTAAATGTTGTAAAAAATTTTAAATTTGGCGCTAAAATTACACTTACAAGTATTTCTCGTAATTTTATTACTTATCTACTATTAAACAAAACAAACTCAAGCGAAAGTGCATATGTAAGGTATCATCTTTTTACCCTCCCCTTACACTTAAGATGAACATTGTCCCCAATGTTCAAGTAAAGAATGTAAAACTTAAAAAGTAAAGAGAATGAAATCAAATACTCCCCTGATTCGCTCGGTATGGATTTTAGTTGGCCAGGTTAAATCTTCCTCCAAGAAAACGAACAATCAAAGCTTCCCTTCCAGAATATAAATCATCTTCTTGTCATAAATAACCTATAAATCCTGACAAAAGTAGACAAGGCAACCTCGCGTAAAATCGGCGGCATCCTATATAAGTTACTAAATCCTAGAAAACAAAGTAAGATATAATGCTTGTGGAATGAAGTTTGCAGATTTCCTGGAGATTATAAAACTTAATAATTCACAAAAACTATAAGACTCCGTTAGAAAAACAAAACCGGTAGAATTTCCAGATTTTAACTCCTGACGCCGTCAAGAGCAATACCCTGACGCCGTCAGAATGGACCTGCAGAAATTCTTATGTTAAGTTTCCGGAAAATTTCTGGAAAAACTTTGTCCTACTTCCTGGAAAATCCTGCAAAACTTCATTATGACTCAATACAAGCATTTGACTCTAACAAATACGAATATACATGTTCATGTAATATTGTGGAGAATCATGATCGGGTTGTTTCTTAAAAACATATTTGGGGTTTCCCCTTATACTTATCTTTTGCAAAAATACCTTTAGGTTGAAGTTAAGACTAGGCTAAACAACATAATAAAGTATTTCCATATTTTAGTAGAGAAACATGATCAACCAACAATAAAAATAAAACATGCATACGGAAGCAAATAACAATCAAACAAATAAAAATCACACAAAACATGGGTTGCCTCCCAAGAAGCGCTTTTCTTTATTTACGAGTCTTGTAGCTAGACTCAAGGTCGTGGGTTACTACGTGATTCGGGTGAGTTCCTCATTGAGGACATCTTTGGGATCGAACTTAGGTTTCAACTTCCTATCGGTTCCCTTAGTGTGGTATGACCTTTCAAACTTTTCTCCATCCGGATCATACAAGGTCATTCTAATATGCCATGACCCGTCACCTTCTTTAGGTGGCTTGTCCCACCTCCATTTATACTTATCTCCATCTCTTTTCCATTTATTCAACTCTATATTAATAGGCATTACGCTCAAGAACTCAATCATCTTTCTAAAGACTAAGGGGTCCTCAAAGGGATCTAGCTCCTCATCCCTAGCTATGAGTTGTTCTACCGAATGTGTCTTCTCAACGAAATCCTTTTCTAGATAAAATGGGCATTGAGGTCCTATGAAGTTCCTTTCTATCCAAGGTCCATATCTAGATGGTCTCATATTCATCTCTACCCAATGCGGTGTTGGTTCATCATCACAATCATAACTATGCTTCTTAACATCATACACCGACCAAGTATCGCCTTCTCCTACCGCTATCTTGGATTCCTTGCAATCAATCATGGCACTAGCGGTTGCTAAAAATCCTCTTCCTACCAATAATGGGCATGTAGTGTCACTAACCATGTCTAGGACGTGAAAATCCGCTAATATAGTTAACCTTCCTACATGAACAACTACATCCTTAATCATTCCAACCGGGTGGGCAATACTTCCATCCGCTAGCCCTATCAATACCTCCGTTTCCTCTAACTTTCCTAGCTTAAGAGCGGTGAATAAGGATAAGGGAATCAAGTTGAGGCTTGACCCTAAATCGGCTAGTGTGTCGAAAGCTTCGGATCTTCCTATCTTACAAGGCAAAACAAATATACCCGAATCATCAAGCTTTTTTGGCAACTTGTTTTGAACGAAGGCGGTCCCATTTTTACCTAGCTTATACTTCTCATATTTTTCTAGGAGGGCACTATAGTAAGGAGCACGCGCTAAGACATCAATGACGGGGCGTTCAAGGTGAAGTTCTTTGAATTCATCGTCAAGGTCTTGCGTAAGAGGTGTTTCAACTATGCTTTTGACCGGCTCTATAGTGGGTGTTTTAGTTGATTGGTCCTTTTGGGGAACTTGGTGTTGTTTGAAACACGTGATCGTTGATTTAACCGAGTAGTATTGTGGACACGAAGTGGGCGACGAAACTGAAGATATGGCATTAACGTTTAGTTTCGGATTCTTGATGGTGTCGCTTGGGAGTGCTCCCATTTCTCGGTCATTGAGAACTTTCAACAATGCATCAATTCTATTGGTCATCTCGCTTTGATTTTGTTTGAAATCGGCTTCAAACTTAGCTATGCGGGCTTCTTGAGATGCCATGAACTTTGACATCAATCCTTCAAGATTGTTGGTACTACCATAGTTGTTAGAAGGATTGTTGTTGAAGGTACTGTTGGATGGTGGACCGTTTGATAGGTAACGATTAGGCGGATTGGAAGAATTGGGTTGATTTTGCTTCCACCTAAGGTTTGGGTGATTTTTCCATGAGGGGTTGTATGAATCACCGTATGTGTTTGGCTCGGGCTTGAAAGTGTACCACCTATCTCCCGCTTCGTCGGTACGCGTGGATGCGTAGTCCGCAAAAGCTATTCCGGGGAGTTCCACACAATCACGAGTGTCATGGGGACCACTACATAATTCGCATGAAGAAGTGATTTTGTTCACTTGGCTTGAATGCTTCGGAGCTTCGTAAGATTTCATGAGAAACTTGACTTGGTCCTCAAGTTCCATGATCCTACGGTCGGGAGTGCTTGAATTATTCGAAGGCAAAGATATTGCCTTGACCGTTTTGTTCAAATCACGGGGATCATTCCAACTTTCGTTGTCATAGAGAGCAAGATCTTCTATGAGTTCCCATGATTGTTCCGCACTAAGATAACGTAGCTTACCACCGGCCGATTGGTCAATGGTTCGCCTCGTGGAGATGTCGATATGGTCATAGAAGATTTGGACTTGGAGCCAAAGATCTATGCCATGATGAGGGACTTTTTGGAGTAAGTCCTTGAAACGAGTCCATGCTTCATTAAGAGATTCATTTTGACGTTGTTGAAACATCAAGATGTCATTCCTAAGTTTAGTAGTTCTCCTCGGTGGGAAAAATTGAGCAAGGAAACGAGTGGTGAGATCATCCCATGTGGTGATGGATCCCGCGGGTAAACGCTCAAGCCATTGACTAGCTTGATCTCGTAGAGAGAATGGGAATAGGCGTAATCGGGTTGTCTCTCTGGTCTCAACACCTAGGTCTATGGAATCTACGATTTTGAGGAAGTCCTTAAGGTGTTGGTTTGGATCTTCGGAACGAAGTCCATGGAATGCACATCCGCTTTGCACCAACCGGATGGTGTCGGATCGCAAGGGGGTCACATTGGCTCCGGTGAGCTCAATGGGGTTTCGGTAGCCTTGGTGGCTAGGTAGGGAATACTCTCCTAAGGTTCGGGGCCTAAGGGGTTCTAATGGTGGGTTTTGTTGTGGTGGGATGATGGGTTCAAAGATGTTACCACCTTCCATGATGTCGGATGGTAAAGAGTTACGAACAAAGGCACGAAGAAATAAGATAGACTAAAGAAGACCTAAAAAAATAAAAATAAAAATCTTACTAGAAAGGAATCTAGCAAGTAGACTTAATAAAAAGAAATCCTAACCTAGACAATAACTATTCCCCGGGCTGCGGCGCCAAAAACTTGATGCGTGGGAATCGCACCTTGCTTTACCTCTCGAGGGATCTCGAGAAGCTTACAACCCCCACCAGGCAGTGTACCTGATCGTTGTAGTATAGTATAGTGACAAGTACCGGGGGATTGATCGTTCAGCTTAGGAATAGTGTCGCTAGGATTAGAAAACCTAATTAAAAGTTCTAGAGGTGAAAGATGATTATTTTTGTATTTTTATATTTTTATGAAAGCAAGTAAAATCTCGGGTTTTGAAAGAATGGGCGGAATTAGTTGCTATTCAACTAACCCAAAGCTAAGATGCAATCAAAATAAAATAATAAAAATTAAATTAAACTAAATAAACTAAGGTTGTGAGCAGTGGTTGGAGAAATTGTGTTTACTTAGATTTCATTACTCCCTAGATATCTTTTACATGTTAATTACTTGTTACACTTGTATGAATGACGGATTGTATTCCTTAAGCCTAACATAGGGATTGTAAACAGTGGCTCATGCATTAAATACAACCAATAAAGACCTAGTACGCCTCGGTTCATGTTTCTTAAGACGTTCAAGCATGTTACCATTTGGAGATCTGCCAGTTTTCTTAAGCCTAACATATAAATCATTCATTCAAAACAAGAATAGACAAGTAATCAACACATAATCAACATCTAGGTTTCATTAGATCTAAGCAAACACAAGAGAGATCTAGCCTAGCATATGTCACACCCCCAGAAATCGGGTCCAGCGGGAGCATACATGTAGCTGGGGTGTAACTCAATTGGTATTACAACACAAGTGCAAAAATGGTTTTCACTTGGATCATTTAGAATAAAATTGCTTAATCAAAAGTATTGAATTTACATTGTTAAAATTTGTGCGGAAGTAGGCCTTTAAAATAGTTTAAAACGGTCCCCATAAGAATATCAGAGTCTTCTATGACCATGCCATGCCCTACCAAAACCTCCTGTAGTGTGTCATTGCTTAAAACCTGAAAATACATGCTAAAACGTCAGCATAAAGCTGGTGAGTTCATAGTTTTAAGTAAACAAGTATTTTCCAGAAATCAAGTATTTCCCGTAAACAAGTATTTTCTAGAAATCAAGTATTTCCCGTAAACAAGTATTTTCTAGAAATCAAGTATTTCCCGTAAACAAGTATTTTCCAGAAATCAAGTATTTCCCGTAAACAAGTATTTTGCGGAAGGCAAGACAATATAACAAATACCATGTCACAGCCAAAAATAAGGTATACAGTGCCTAAAGCTCATGACCCCGAAGCTCGACGTAATCGTATGCAATCAAGCATAAAATGCCCCAAGTAAGTGTTTGCCAGACACTCGGAAGTAATCCGAATGATATGCGTCCGTTTAACAGGTTGGCGCGACCAACTCGGACGGGGTGTCAACCCAAATAGATCTATCCACAGCATTCGCGCTCACACGCATGTAATTAACGGTTCATGATAAAGGGGACTTCAGTGGCAGTAATAGGTAACTCAGGAAAGTAACAGTTTTATATTTATGTCCGCAAAAGCAAGAACTTGTGTTCATAAGAAAGAAATCAAGGATGTAATAAGTAATTCATAATGTATTCAAGTAATCAATCAAGTATTTCAACCATCCAGTAATGTTTGAGAAAATGAATCGCGTTCAATTAAAACAAGCATTGAATTTAAATAGTAAGGAGCATGTATCTTCCCCCAAAACAGTTGTAAAACAAGTAAAAGTAGGGGTTATGAACTCACCTGGTGCAATAGCTACGATGACAACAATGAATACACAGAAATGAGGCACGATCTCTAACCGCAACCTAATATGAATGATATGATCTAATGTAAGAAATGAAATGACGCTACACATGCAAATACGTATGTTATCGATACCACTCATTAGTTTTGAAAATAACGTTTATCGTCGACAAATACGTTTTTGACGTCTCGTTAGGTTAATAACCACTTTTCACGGAAATAGGTTGAAACGGTACTCCACAATCCTTGTTTGGTGTCTTATCGGCAGATATAAGGTTTTCGTCGCAAAAATAGCATTTTCGTTACTTGAAAATATGCCCAATATGGCCTCGTAAAACTAGTCGCGAAATATTGTACGTTAAGTGTTAATGGTCAAGCTCGGCGTTTTTGAAAACCTTGTAACAATATCTAGAAGTCGTGTCATTTAACTTTTGGCGATACGGGTCTCGATCGATGAGAAAATCGACTCTTATTGTTGTTACTTGAAAGTATTATGTTCAATAATTTCATTATAGTAAAAGCTGTCAAAATATATATAGTTTATCGGGTATATAGATGAGGTCGTAGTTTATTCGTTATAAGTCTATTCGACGAACGGCCAAATGATTTGAAAAGCTTGTTGGAAGATCTTGATTTCATAAAACTACGGCTCGGACTCAAATTGATCCGATCATGAAGGAAAACAGCCGAGAAAGTGGTGTCTCGCAAATACAGTTTTGCGGCAAAAATAATAATAGAAAGCTGATGGAAATATATATATATCGTCTAAGTTCAAACGCTTGTATCTATTTCGTTATAAGCTCGTTTTCTACGTTCTTTATATCCCCGCGAAGGTATTCAAGTATACTTTAGGTTTTTCAAGGTCTCGGCTAGTCTAGATGTCATTAGATCTCAGTTTTTCTTAACTAGAAAATCGGGACAGATTCATATTTCAGAAAATATAGTTTTTGTCATTAAAATTGAAAATGGCATATCTTTTTCGTCGTAACTCGGATTTTAGTGGTTCAAGCGGCCACGGTTTCGTTTTTGAAAGTATTTTCTGAATATCTAACCCAATGTTACCCGGAAACCCCTGAGTTTTCAGAAATTGGCGATTTGGGACAGAACCTATATTTGAAAGTATTTTTCGTTGTTAATATTCGGAAAATCATATTTCCTTCGTTATTAACTCGTTTTTATCCCCGTTTTCGGCCATAGTTTCGTCTCGGAATGTATTTTCTAAATCTTTGGTCCAAAGTTACACCCTAGACCCTGAGTTTCCCATGTTTCAAAAATAAGGACAGTAGGTAATATATAGTTTCAAAAAATCGATTTTCCTAGTTTGTAACTTGTTCAAGTCTTTACCAAACTACCTCAAATCAACTCCACAAGTACCCAATCCTACCATACACCTTCTTAGGGTGTCATGGGTTCCTAGACATCACCAATCTTAGTGGATCTAATGAGATTGCTAGTAAAAATTGTAGATCTATGTTTATAAAGAAAAGAAATGAGTAATAAGTGGTATGGATCATACATACTTGCATGTTTTGTTACTAGATCATGAAAATATATAAAATAGATGTTTAAAAGAGTAGGAAAGATTATTAGTAACTTACTTGAAGATTTGAGATGATTTGAAGATGATTATGTATAATAACCTAGGGTTTTTACCACAAAACCCCAACTAGATCATGATTAAAACTTGATTAAACACTTGGATCTTGAAAATTTATGGTTTCTTCTTGTGTTCTTGGTTGGGTCGATCCACACACCAAGGGAGGAAGAGAAAGAGAGCAAATTTTGTTAGTTGTTTGTTGTGTAAATGAGGAATTGTGGTGGAAAGGAGTATATATATTGGTCTAAGGTGACAAGATCCATAAAAGGGGGGATTGGAAGACTTTTGCAAGCAAAGTCTTGACTTTGGTGTATTATTGATAGATATTGTGTAGTTTAGGTGATACCGGGTACCGAGTTAACTAAAAAAAATAAATCATGACGCGATGAACTAAAATATGACGAAGTTGTAAAAGTTGTAAAATATTATTCCTAATGATAATCGGGTGTTAAAATAATTATCGTGTTGAAATTTCGCAAACCGACAGAGTTATAAGCTCTGACCGTAAAATATAGTAATTGATTCGAATACACCGGGTAAATTAATAATATAATTTTTTTATATTATTAAAATGAGTATGAAAATATATTAGGATCATAATCGGGAGTATTGGGTATACGTTCGTAGTAAAAACTGAGTGGTAACGTTAATTACAAATTAAGCATACGTATATAGAAATAATGCATATCCGTGTAGAGCCTAAAATGTGATGATGATGTAACCGAGGATATGTAGATTACTCCAGTCTATATGACGTGTCATTAATGAATGATGCATGAATTTACAGCTAAACCTAACTGGTTACGCAAATTTGAAGACTCGTAAACTCAATTTACGAAATAGTGAATGATGATCATGAATAGTGATTCCCTCCGGGAATGAATAGTGTCACATGAATAGTAAAATTTTTGAACGTTCCTCGAAATCACAAACTGACTCCGAAAATGATGAATAGTAAAATGATGAATAGTGACCGGTGAATAGTAATTGATGAATAGTAACTGATGAATAGTGAATAGGAGAAATGTCCCGAAAATGCGGGTTGTTACAGTCTTACCCCCTTAAAAGGAACTTCGTCCCGAAGTTCAGTTTGTGTTGGTCTCTAGAATGGTATTGGTTAAAAGATGATGATATAATCGTGTAAGCTACTGAGCTCTAACAAGGTTCAAGTCTGACGGCCACTAGGCCTACTCTGTCAGAAATAGTAAATGGTTCAGTGTATATCGGGTTTAACTTTATGAAGTTTTCTGAATGGTATCATGCCTTTCCTAGGCAGAACTTTCAACATGATCTGGCTACTAACTTGAAGTTGTAATGGTTTACACTTATTGAACTTGTAACTGATTCTTGATTTGTAGGAAATTCCTGGTTATTTCATGAATGCTTACGGGACTAGTGAGTTGGGCCTTTCCAAGTTTTGATCCGTCAATGGATGTTGGCACTACAACCATAGAGTGCTTCAAATGGTGTAGTCTCTACGCTCTCGCGATAACTATGGTTGCAACTGAATTTGATTTATGGCAAACGGTTAATCCAACCATTTCTAGTGTCAATCACACCCGATTTGGGCATATCTCCCTAGGTTTGAATCAATCTCAAATTCTGACCATTGGTCTACAGATGATAGGTGGTGTGGTTCCAAAGAGATCTTAATGAAATCGCTAGGAGTTGAGGTGAATCAAATTCCTTTATTAGGAATAATTGAAATGGGTATCATGAATTTTGTTTTGAAAGACTTACAGGGTTAAATCCGTAAAAGGGTGTTGTTGAAAATAATAGATTAGGATAAGGTTGTGATCCTCCGCAGGATGTCAGGAATTGAGTCTTTCTCCACCTACGGTGCTTAGTCTCCATTACTAAGATTTTCCCCAAGTTATAGGTCATCATCTCACAAACTCCTAAAGGTATAAGTGAGGTAATATAGTGATTGATTTTCAAAGTTTGTTTTGAGATTGTGTTTCGTTCATAAACCTTCCCCGAATAAATGAATCTACATGTTTAAGCAAACGGCTTTTTAGGTAACATCCTTCTTGATGTTTCAAAATTTAGTAGTTATGCAATATAGGAAAATTTTCAACATAAGGTGGATAATATGGTTTACCAAAGATCGATGTTTAAAATTTTGTAACATTCAATAGTTTTGTAAAAGATTAGCCAAAAGGAATTTGCTTGTCAAAATAAGTGCATCAGAAAAGTGTTTCTTACAAGATATATGTTTTGTATAACGGTAGTTTTGGAGAAAATTCATTTAAAAATGAAAGTATTAAGAGGATAAAATAGCCAGGTATGTATGTATGCACAAATGCATAGGTGTCTAACATGTTTGAATAGAGGCTATTGGTGAGGACATGTTCAATTTATAGTCTTGGTTAAGAGGTTGGATTTATCTCTATGGTGTTGCTTAGTTAGCACTCGTATCTAAATGAATCTTGTAATTCAGTCAAGCCAATACTTTCTAGATGATAGAATTTTGGCGATCAGGCCAGTGATAGTGGTTCGAATTGTTTTGTGATATCCTGAGATTTCTGTTGAGTTTTGAAAGGTATTAATGTATCGAGTGATCATCCTCATAGAAGGTATGCAATGTCTTTCCTAGGGAGGTCATTGATAATATCCACTTATCAATATAAGGAGTAGTGAGGGATGAGTGACATCGGAATCTATAGAGTGTTAGCTAATTCCTTATATATATATGGGGGTGGGGAAAAGAAATGATAGTGATGGTGAGAAGGGAAGAGAATGTGACAACTGCAACAGAATGAGATTGTGACAAAAGAAAATACTGTGATATGAGTGTATCGTGCATAAATATGAAAGTTCATGAAATAAAATGACTAGCTGACATGCTTCCAATCGGTGGTTTACGAAGTGATGAAAAGTATGAAGGTTCCAACAACGAGAGTATACACACACATGAATGAAACATTTGGAAATGAATTGAGAATTCAATCCAGACATAATCTTATTATAACCACTCTCAGTGTTGCAAAATTCACTTCTGAGTCAGACATAGGTGGTCAGCCTATATCTCACTATCCCGGGTTGAATATAGATGACCAGTCTACATTCCACCGAGGTTCCATGAATTTTGAAATACTCAGTTCAGTTATACTAATACCATGTCCTTCACAAATACCAAGATGTTCTGAAAGACAAAAGCAGGTGACCAAACTCGAGGTCAAATGATGAAACTATGCAAGGAAAAACATAACACGGTGACATATATGATACGTGAACATGCTTATATGAAAGACAATTATAGTAATCAACTATAATAATATGAATATAATATACCAGATAATGAGATAACAATCTCATCACCTAAGTCAGCAACTAACCACAAATGAGGCTTCAGCTTGGCAGGCAGGCACGTGACGGTCATAGGGTTAAGTTTTCGTAAAAGTAGCTATAGTCTAGGTTTTAAAAACACTTAGTTCACTATAGCCAAAGCTCTGATACCAATCTGTCACACCCCCAGAAATCGGGTCCAGCGGGAGCATACATGTAGCTGGGGTGTAACTCAATTGGTATTACAACACAAGTGCAAAAATGGTTTTCACTTGGATCATTTAGAATAAAATTGCTTAATCAAAAGTATTGAATTTACATTGTTAAAATTTGTGCGGAAGTAGGCCTTTAAAATAGTTTAAAACGGTCCCCATAAGAATATCAGAGTCTTCTATGACCATGCCATGCCCTACCAAAACCTCCTGTAGTGTGTCATTGCTTAAAACCTGAAAATACATGCTAAAATGTCAGCATAAAGCTGGTGAGTTCATAGTTTTAAGTAAACAAGTATTTTCCAGAAATCAAGTATTTCCCGTAAACAAGTATTTTCTAGAAATCAAGTATTTCCCGTAAACAAGTATTTTCCAGAAATCAAGTATTTCCCGTAAACAAGTATTTTCTAGAAATCAAGTATTTCCCGTAAACAAGTATTTTCCAGAAATCAAGTATTTCCCGTAAACAAGTATTTTGCGGAAGGCAAGACAGTATAACAAATACCATGTCACAGCCAAAAATAAGGTATACAGTGCCTAAAGCTCATGACCCCGAAGCTCGACGTAATCGTATGCAATCAAGCATAAAATGCCCCAAGTAAGTGTTTGCCAGACACTCGGAAGTAATCCGAATGATATGCGTCCGTTTAACAGGTTGGCGCGACCAACTCGGACGGGGTGTCAACCCAAATAGATCTATCCACAGCATTCGCGCTCACACGCATGTAATTAACGGTTCATGATAAAGGGGACTTCAGTGGCAGTAATAGGTAACTCAGGCAAAGTAACAGTTTTATATTTATGTCCGCAAAAGCAAGAACTTGTGTTCATAAGAAAGAAATCAAGGATGTAATAAGTAATTCATAATGTATTCAAGTAATCAATCAAGTATTTCAACCATCCAGTAATGTTTGAGAAAATGAATCGCGTTCAATTAAAACAAGCATTGAATTTAAATAGTAAGGAGCATGTATCTTCCCCCAAAACAGTTGTAAAACAAGTAAAAGTAGGGGTTATGAACTCACCTGGTGCAATAGCTACGATGACAACAATGAATACACAGAAATGAGGCACGATCTCTAACCGCAACCTAATATGAATGATATGATCTAATGTAAGAAATGAAATGACGCTACACATGCAAATACGTATGTTATCGATACCACTCATTAGTTTTGAAAATAACGTTTATCGTCGACAAATACGTTTTTGACGTCTCGTTAGGTTAATAACCACTTTTCACGGAAATAGGTTGAAACGGTACTCCACGATCCTTGTTTGGTGTCTTATCGGCAGATATAAGGTTTTCGTCGCAAAAATAGCATTTTCGTTACTTGAAAATATGCCCAATATGGCCTCGTAAAACTAGTCGCGAAATATTGTACGTTAAGTGTTAATGGTCAAGCTCGGCGTTTTTGAAAACCTTGTAACAATATCTAGAAGTCGTGTCATTTAACTTTTGGCGATACGGGTCTCGATCGATGAGAAAATCGACTCTTATTGTTGTTACTTGAAAGTATTATGTTCAATAATTTCATTATAGTAAAAGCTGTCAAAATATATATAGTTTATCGGGTATATAGATGAGGTCGTAGTTTATTCGTTATAAGTCTATTCGACGAACGGCCAAATGATTTGAAAAGCTTGTTGGAAGATCTTGATTTCATAAAACTACGGCTCGGACTCAAATTGATCCGATCATGAAGAAAAACAGCCGAGAAAGTGGTGTCTCGCAAATACAGTTTTGCGGCAAAAATAATAATAGAAAGCTGATGGAAATATATATATATCGTCTAAGTTCAAACGCTTGTATCTATTTCGTTATAAGCTCGTTTTCTACGTTCTTTATATCCCCGCGAAGGTATTCAAGTATACTTTAGGTTTTTCAAGGTCTCGGCTAGTCTAGATGTCATTAGATCTCAGTTTTTCTTAACTAGAAAATCGGGACAGATTCATATTTCAGAAAATATAGTTTTTGTCATTAAAATTGAAAATGGCATATCTTTTTCGTCGTAACTCGGATTTTAGTGGTTCAAGCGGCCACGGTTTCGTTTTTGAAAGTATTTTCTGAATATCTAACCCAATGTTACCCGGAAACCCCTGAGTTTTCAGAAATTGGCGATTTGGGACAGAACCTATATTTGAAAGTATTTTTCGTTGTTAATATTCGGAAAATCATATCTCCTTCGTTATTAACTCGTTTTTATCCCCGTTTTCGGCCATAGTTTCGTCTCGGAATGTATTTTCTAAATCTTTGGTCCAAAGTTACACCCTAGACCCTGAGTTTCCCATGTTTCAAAAATAAGGACAGTAGGTAATATATAGTTTCAAAAAATCGATTTTCCTAGTTTGTAACTTGTTCAAGTCTTTACCAAACTACCTCAAATCAACTCCACAAGTACCCAATCCTACCATACACCTTCTTAGGGTGTCATGGGTTCTTAGACATCACCAATCTTAGTGGATCTAATGAGATTGCTAGTAAAAATTGTAGATCTATGTTTATAAAGAAAAGAAATGAGTAATAAGTGGTATGGATCATACATACTTGCATGTTTTGTTACTAGATCATGAAAATATATAAAATAGATGTTTAAAAGAGTAGGAAAGATTATTAGTAACTTACTTGAAGATTTGAGATGATTTGAAGATGATTATGTATAATAACCTAGGGTTTTTACCACAAAACCCCAACTAGATCATGATTAAAACTTGATTAAACACTTGGATCTTGAAAATTTATGGTTTCTTCTTGTGTTCTTGGTTGGGTCGATCCACACACCAAGGGAGGAAGAGAAAGAGAGCAAATTTTGTTAGTTGTTTGTTGTGTAAATGAGGAATTGTGGTGGAAAGGAGTATATATATTGGTCTAAGGTGACAAGATCCATAAAAGGGGGGATTGGAAGACTTTTGCAAGCAAAGTCTTGACTTTGGTGTATTATTGATAGATATTGTGTAGTTTAGGTGATACCGGGTACCGAGTTAACTAAAAAAAATAAATCATGACGCGATGAACTAAAATATGACGAAGTTGTAAAAGTTGTAAAATATTATTCCTAATGATAATCGGGTGTTAAAATAATTATCGTGTTGAAATTTCGCAAACCGACAGAGTTATAAGCTCTGACCGTAAAATATAGTAATTGATTCGAATACACCGGGTAAATTAATAATATAATTTTTTTATATTATTAAAATGAGTATGAAAATATATTAGGATCATAATCGGGAGTATTGGGTATACGTTCGTAGTAAAAACTGAGTGGTAACGTTAATTACAAATTAAGCATACGTATATAGAAATAATGCATATCCGTGTAGAGCCTAAAATGTGATGATGATGTAACCGAGGATATGTAGATTACTCCAGTCTATATGACGTGTCATTAATGAATGATGCATGAATTTACAGCTAAACCTAACTGGTTACGCAAATTTGAAGACTCGTAAACTCAATTTACGAAATAGTGAATGATGATCATGAATAGTGATTCCCTCCGGGAATGAATAGTGTCACATGAATAGTAAAATTTTTGAACGTTCCTCGAAATCACAAACTGACTCCGAAAATGATGAATAGTAAAATGATGAATAGTGACTGGTGAATAGTAATTGATGAATAGTAACTGATGAATAGTGAATAGGAGAAATGTCCCGAAAATGCGGGTTGTTACAGCATAGTAGAATTGAGACAAGAACAAGAGATAAACAACCAACACATAGACATATTGATTGAATTGAAAGTACACTTATCTCAATTACAATGCAAGGTCTCAAGGGTTTGGAACCCTTGAAAAACCTGTAAAAGAGGCACCAAAATCGTCTTTAGGGTTTCACCAAAACTTCTCTCTTTTTAATGAAAAACTAGAAAACTATATATAGGAAAAACAGTCTGACGGCGTCAAGAGTTACTTCGGACGCCGTCACCTCGCCGCCATACACTTCCTCGGATGCCCTTGATCCATTTATGACGGCCTATGTGACGCCGTCACCACCCACGGTATATTAATTTTGCCACTTTGACGCCGTCACGAGTCCTTCTGACGCCGTCACCACCTTCAGAGTTTAATTCTTCATATCTGACGCCGTCAAGATGATGGTCTTGACGCCGTCACCTTGTATTTTCAGCATGCAAATTAGGTACTTAGCCGTTTTCTTCACTTTTATGCTCCAAAAACGTCCAAAATAGCTTCTTTTCCAGAATTCACTCTCCAAACACCTAAAATCACAAAAGGAACGATTTAGGGCAATATTTGATCAAATAAAGTCGGATTCGGGCTTAAATGACCCCCTAAAAACGGATCATTTTTTGCCTCATCATGTTTGTTATTTGATTGCTTGCTATATGTTCTCGAAACTACATGATTAGAGATTACTTGCTTATATGCTTGATGATGTTTGTATGCCAATATGTGCTAGATGCTTTGTGTTGTTTAGACGCTCTGTCTAAATGCTTATCCTTCTTTGGATTCAAGCAAATTATTTGGAAAAACATTGGTCTTACCACAACCATTGTTTATAGCAAATTTGACGTCAATCAATCACTATAGACGATGCACACTTACTTCACTCTTTGTTTGCTCTCTAGTTCTCGTCTATGACTTTTATCATATATGACATGATTGACTTCTAGCTTCCTCGATGCAAATATCATTCTCTATTTTCTTCTGTTTTGACTCAAAATCCACTCCTTAATCAAGCGTATCGAGTCCTTCATTCTTCTTATGTCTTGATTCCACTCATTACCCATTCCTTAGCTTACTCGTGCGTATTGAGTCATTTTCGTGTCTTAAAACTCAATGTGTTATGTTTTAAAACCATCTAAAACCAAATACTTTTCATTAAGACCAAAACACCAAAAACCGTCCAAAACCACAAGCTACTGGCGACGGTCCCAAAATGATCGGCGGTCTCTAATTGATAAGGGTCGGTCTGTGACTTTTTAAGCAAAACACGTTTATCATTCTATAAATACCAGTAAAACATATCAACACTTAGTTGACTGCTGTGTTGCTGAGAAACATGATTAAGTCTTCACCCATTACATTAAGATTTTAATCCAAGGCTTCATGCGCATAATCTTCAACTACTCCTACATATTTTTCATCAATTATAAGTCAAACTCATCCAATTCTTTCTTTAAGATAAACAATTAGAATTTATTATAAAATTGAAATTTGGGATCTTAAATAATTTTTCTAAATTAAGTACAATTAAGATCTAAACTCAATAATAGATCAATAGTAGTATTATTTTGTACAATCATAAGTTAATTGAAATGCTTCCTTTTATACAAGGTATAAACATGATAATTTACAAGGTAGGAAGATATCATGAAGTTCTAAAATATATACTTGTACTTCACATTGGTTAATACATGTCAAAAAAATTAGTTCTATGTGATAATCAAAACAAATTCTAAGAGAGGTAAAGCTCTAACAATAACTTTGTGATTCTTTCTTTCATAGGAAACAAAATGTCACACATATATGATTTTGATCATCTCAACACCGACTCTTATACTCCTAGAATTTCTCTTGAACCAACCACTCCGGGAAGTCATATTCGTCCCTATGTGAATGTTGAAACTCGTCGCTTTCATGAGGGACGAATCATTGATCCCTCCTTAGCTTATCACAGAGACAATAATACTACCTTTCATGCTATAGGATTCGATTGCTTGCTTCACATCAATGAGAAAATTTGTCCTTGCTTTGTGTTAGAATTCTTTCGACAAGTTGAACTCGTACGTAACGAGGATCAATCTTTGTCACTTTGGTTTTGGATTAGGAACTTCAAATTTCTCCTTACTTTTGACCAATTTGCTCAAATCCTTCATATTCTCAATCATGGGCAATGTGCCTACTCTGAATATTGGTGTCTTGAATCACTTTTTAACTATAGAGAAAAAAATAGTCCCTATTGCTCCTACATACCTTGCCCTTGTGAAATTACCAAACTTTTTCGCACTAATAGGAACTTCCCTTATCTTGATCAAACAAAAATTCATATGATAGAGGTTCGTGATGAACTGATTCCTTGGGCTGTCATCCTAAAAGAGAACACTCTTGGTCTCAAAGGGATTCGTGAGCAACTTTCAACGTGTTGTGCTCACATGATGTACTGTCTCCACACCCAATAACCATATAATCTTGCCTATCACTTCGTTAAGTGAATTGTACATCTCAAGGGGAATCAAACTAAATTGATACCCTACGGGATGTTCCTTACTCGTCTCTATCACTACATGATGAATTTTCATCCCTATCTTCGTGGTCCTCAATACTCTCTCTTTGATATTGTCATGGAACCCATCAATGATCTCCATATCTCCTCTATCTTTATCTCCTCAACATCTGTTGACTATGACATCTATGATGATCCCACACTCGAGATTGAGGAACAAGCTAGAGTCAAGAAAGTCATGCAACAAGAACCTATCACAAACACCATTGACAAGGATGTACCATGATGATTTGTTGTGATTAACTTAATTACTATGTTACCTATGTAATCGTATCATTAGGATTTGTTAACTCTTGATTGCTGATTGATGCTAAACCACCTAACTTAAATTAACCAAAGAATGGCCAACTAAGTCAAATAGCCTAGATCAATACTCCGGGTAATATAATGTATCATCGGGTCGTTAAATCCCGTTGAGGTGTGAAATGTGACTTTAGCGTATTCGTAATCGGGTGTTATTCACAGAAAAGGGTTATGATCAAAATTATTTGGAAATTATTAACAAATATAGCTTAGGAAAGCTATGTGATTGATTACGGGAATTTGGATTACGAAGATTTGAGCTAAAACCTAAAAACGTACGTTTTAATTAAAAACGTATACAGACGAACAAAACAAAAAGTACAACTGATGGACTAGAAGGGTTAAAAGTGTAAATTTGGTATTTTTACAATCCTATTAATTAAAGAAAATTTTAAGAAAATTAAAAACTATTTTTACACTATTTAATTATTTATTATTAATTAATTACAAATTATCTATTTATTACTAATTAAATTAATTAGAATTACTAAAAATACTAAAAAGGCTTAGAAAATTAAGAAAAATTTTATAAATCTAATTAACCATCATAGGAATCCTAAAAAATTATAAAAAGTTTATTTTATGTATTTTTAAACTAATTCACTAATTATTAACCTAATTACTTATTAATTTCTAATTAAACTAATTATATTATAAAAAATAGAAAATGAACAGTAAAAATTCTAGAAAAATTTATAAAAATGTTTTAACTAAAATAGAAGCTAGAAAAATTATAAAAACTATGTTATACTATATAAAATCTAATTATGCTATTTAATTGATTAATATTAATTAAAACTAAATTAAACTAAAATTAATTAGAAGAACCACTTAAAGACAAAATAAAAATCTGGAAAAATTTATAAAATTATTTTAACCTAAAATATAATTTCTAAAAATATAAAAGTGACATATTACTTTTAAATAATCTAAAAAGAAAAATAAAATTGATAAATCCTATTAAATAGAAGCTATCACTAATATTAAAGTTGGTTTTTTGTTTTTTTTTTCTTTTTCTAAACTGATTATAAACTAAAAATAAGAACTTTTAACAAAAACACTTTTACTACACCCCAAGAAATAAGCACTTGAAGTGCTTATTAATCCCACAGTTGACTTTTGTTGACTATGGAGGTTTTTTAGCTCAAATGGAAGATGTGGGGTCCACAATGACAACTATTGGTTTCTCTGAGTTTAATACACTAGAATAAGCAAGAATAAGCCAAATTAGTGGCTTCAATAAGCCAAAAAGCACAAATAAGCTGTTTGCTCAACTTGTTTCTGAGTCAGATAAGGGACAAACTTTTGGGGTCAAACAAAGTGGGGTCCACTGGTCTATAGGTCAAATAAAAGGTCAACCCTTGATCCTGGGTAGGAGGGGGGTTGAATGGCACAAAGTAGGAGCTGTGGGACCCACTGGGTCAGTCACAAAACACCACCAAAGGTGGGGGTGTGAAACAGGTCTGCTGAGACAGGGCAAGACCTTGCCCTGCAGTCAACTTCAAGGGGCAATTTGGTCCCTAGGAAAAAATCACAAAAATGTAACAAACTTTGGAATCAAAAATACTACTGGTAGAGATAACACACAACAATTTTCAGACCTTGAATGACAACACAAAATTCAAATCAATTCATGCCATTTTGGCAAAAATCTGCATATGGTACTTTTGACTTTTAGAGAAATTGTAAGATTTGACTTTTGTGAACTTGTGTGGCTAATTTAATGATAAAATGTGTTGTGATGAACTATATGAAAACTATTTTAAGTAAAATCATCCATTTATAACAAGATTTGATGGGTTTGGACTTTAAAAATTCACCACAGTTGACTGTGATGATCACTTCTTAGTGATTTTGACTTTTGCTAACTTTTGTACCAAGTGACTTGTTTCCCTGAGCTTGTATTCAACTAGATGACATGTAGAAACACAGACTTGCACAAATGAACAAGTAGAACAATGCAAACAATCTAAAACCAAACACTCCTTTAAAATAAGTTATTGAAGAGATTTTAACTTAGACAAACATAAAACATAAACAAATGATTACTACTGATTTATATGCTAATATTTAACTAAAATAAACTTAAATAAACAGTTAAAGCTACTTAATACTAAAGATGAAAGATTTTTAGCTTACAAAGCCTTCCAAGCCAACTGATTAGGACCAAAGAACCAAGTAAACCAATCCTAATGACTTCCACAAGTCCCTAACCCACTGCCATCCATGATTCACAGTGCTCCATGCTTTCTTCAACCTTTAATCACCAATTTTTTAATTATTTTTATTTTTCTTAATTTTTTAGTATTTATTGAAAACTGAATTGAGAGTTTCACACAAGCTTATGATGCTTATAAAATCTTGTTTCTGAGCTTGTGAGAGCTTCTGAGTAGATTAAACACACCTTAGATACCTTAATTAGAACTTGATAATTTGAAATGAGACTTTGAAAAGTGAAAATGAGAATTAAACTTTAAACTGAACTTTCATTGATAAAAAGAGTTACAATGCATTGAAAATAAACTGAAACTACATAAAAACTAAGAAAATTACACACAACAAGCTTCTCTATGCTAAACTATATATAACGACATAAAATTAATGCCTCCATCTTCTCACATGGCTTCCACTTGAAAACTGAGAGTCCCAAAGTCTTTGTGTTGACCCTCTGACCAAATCCCATCCATTCAATTGAGTTTTGATCAATCCTAGCCATTGGATTGAATTTTGGCGCCAAAACTTATACGGGTAAGGTTTAGTGGTTCTGGTGGGGGGTTGGTAGTGGAATTAATTGTGGTGGGTTAGTTAGGTGAAGGATTTTATTGTGGGTGGCTTTTGGTTGGAAAAAGGTGAGGAGGGGGGGGGGGAGTATCTCCCTGGTTTTGCGTTGGCTTGTTGGGGGAGAAGACGGGTCAAAGGTCATTTGACCTTGTTTGACCGTTTGACCCTGGGTGGGTTTATTAATAAAAAGGGATGGGCTTGGATTGTTTGGGCCTGGGTGGGTTTATTAATAAAAAGGGATGGGCTTGGATTGTTTGGGCCTGGGTATATGCTGGATCAGACCAAGGCTTGGATAAGGGTAGTTTGGTTTTGGGTTTAGTTTTACAAAAGGGTCAGGTTTGGTAACTACTATTGCACAAGGACTATTTTTGTAATTTTGGAAAAGATGAAGGGCTGAAATGGTAATGTCTCCAAAGTAATCATAAGGACCAATGTTGCCAATAACCATAACTCCAAGAACCATTTTTGTATTTTCCCAATTTTCAAAATTCCAAAACTTCCCAGGGCCACTTTTGCCATTTTTGGATTTTTCAGGGACTAAATATGTAATTTTGGAAAACTTGCAACCCAAATGTAATATTTTGTGAAATTGACTTTCAAAACCTTGGGTTGACTTTTTCTTTCAAAATAAATGCTTAGGGACTAAATTTGACAAGTTTTGAAACTTGGGGGACTGAAACTGCCAATACTGCAAACTTTGTACGTTTTTTCTTTGTTTTTGCACATTTTGCTTTTAAAACACATAAAACACAATCCCTGGGATAATTTAAGTATTTTTATATCTTTTTGATTGTTTTTGTGCGTTTTGCAGTTTAAATATATCAAAAACGATGAGTGTTTGAGCACTCATCAATCCCCCACACTGAACTATTGCTAGTCCCTAGCAATCTTTTTAGAAAACTTGATGGATTTTAAACTCTTTACCAAAAGCAATCACTTCTGGAGTAGCCAGGTGTAAGAACTGTGGCACACCTGATAACCGTGTGATTTTGAGCAAACCACCAGCTTTCAACGGATTTGTTAAGTCTTTACCAAGAGCCGTTTGCTCCTGGACTAGCCAGCATCTTGATGAACCTAGTCAACATCTTGGTGAGCTGATTACCAATTATGGATTTTCCACGGCCTTTACCACAAGCCATAATCTTGCGGGCTAGCCAACTCATTTGTTTTCGGGGAGTTGAGGAACCATACAATTTTGGGCAAATTGCCAGCCGTCAATGGATTTGATTTATCTTTACCAAGAGCCGTTTGCTCCTGGATTAGCCAATCCCTTTGTGGGTTAGACCTGGCGGACTGATTACCACAAAAATTTTGAAATAAAGTGAAAAATTTTTGAAAATTTTGGCCAAAAACGGGGGCACTTGAAAGATATTTTGATAAAATTCGTTAAAATTTCCCCCCCCCCCCATACTTAGAAATGAATATTGTCCTCAATATTCAAAGTCCCGACTATTATGCCGAAGCTATGAACGTAAAAAGCCAAGATTCGAATCTAACTGTGGACATACCAAGTTTCACTTTATTTCTATATATATACAACTTTTTATTTATTTATTTATTTATTTATTTTATGAGAGCTTTATATACATATATACATTTTTTCAAACAGCGGGGGGTTGGCCATTCCCCCACACTAGGTGGTAGAAAATAGAAAGAATCAGAGATACGGGTGAAAACCCGTATTGTTGCTAATTTTTGTTAATCGAGTCGCTAGCTTGACTCTATCCCCGAATTCAATTGTCCTTGGGGAAAGTTTGGAGATCCGGGACGACCATGGATGACACGTCCTCTCCAAAGTAGTGCTTTAACCGATGTCCATTCACTTTGAAGTTAGGACCGTCATTTTGAGATAATTCGACGGTACCATAAGGATAAACTTTTGTGATAGTGAATGGACCAGTCCATCGGGTTTTGAGCTTTCCCGAGAAGATCTTGAGTCTAGAGTTGAAAAGAAGGACTCGATCACCAACGTTAAAAACGCGGTTTTTGATTTTTGAGTCATGAATCTTCTTTATCTTTTGTTTATAGATCAAAGAGTTCTCGTAAGCTTGATCACGAAGTTCATTTAATTCATTTAGTTGAACTTTTCTGTGATCACCCGCCGTTCTGAGGTCGAAATTGGCATGCTTGAGGGCCCAATAGGCTTTATGCTCAAGCTCGATCGGAAGATGGCACGCTTTCCCGTACACAAGTTTATAAGGCGTACACCCAATGGGTGTTTTGTAAGCCGTACGGAAAGCCCAAAGTGCATCATCTAATTTGTCCGACCACGATGCACGATTCTCACCTACAGTTCTTTCCAAGATTCTTTTAATGCCCCGATTGTACACTTCGACTTGTCCACTCGTTTGAGGGTGGTACGCAGTAGAAAGACGGTGAGTCACACCGTACTTTTGCATGACTTTGTCAAATTTGTCATTACAGAAGTGCGTACCACGATCACTAATAATAGCACGTGGAGTTCCGAATCGGGCAAAAAGAGCTTTTAAAAATTTCACAACTACTCGGGCATCATTTGTGGGTAAAGCTTTCGCTTCAACCCATTTTGACAAGTAGTCAACTGCCACGAGTATGTATTTGTTGCCGTGAGAGGATGGAAATGGCCCCATAAAGTCGATGCCCCAGATATCAAAGATTTCACAAACTTGAATTGCATTCTGAGGCATTTCATTCTTTTGTGAAATATTCCCGTGACGTTCACAAGCGTCACAGGACTTGACCAAATCTTGGGCATCCTTGTAGATCGAGGGCCAATAAAAGCCGGAATCAAACACCTTTTTGGCGGTGTAGTTGGGATTGTGGTGGCCCCCCGTGGGACCAGCATGGCAAGCCTTTAAGATTTCAGCGGCTTCCTGACCATACACACACCGCTGGATGACTTGATCCGCGCATATTTTGAACAAGTAGGGGTCGTCCCAAAAGTAATGTTTGACATCTTTGAAAAATTTATTTTTTTGTTGGGACGACATCCCTTTCACAATGAAGTTACCCGCAAGATAGTTTGCAAAGTCGGCAAACCACGGGGTAATCGAGTCTCCACGAAATGAAACCACATTGAGGGTTTCGAGAGGAAATGCTTCATTTATTTCCTTTTTCTCGAAAGCATTTTGGTGAGGGTTTTCAAGACGGGAGAGATGATCAGCAGCTAGGTTCTCAGCTCCTTTTTTATCACGAATAATGATATCAAATTCCTGAAGGAGGAGAACCCATCGGAGGAGTCTCGGCTTTGCATCTTGTTTTGCAAATAGATACTTCAAAGCCGAATGATCCGTATACACTATGCTTTTAGTCAGAATCAGGTATGGCCGGAATTTTTCAAAAGCATACACCACAGCTAATAATTCTTTTTCAGTGGTGGTGTAATGACTTTGAGCCTCGGTCATAGTCTTGTCGGCATAGTGTATAGGCTGAAAATGTTTTGTTTTGCGTTGCCCCAAGACTGCCCCTATAGCATAATCACTAGCATCACACATGAGCTCGAAGGGCAAGTCCCAATTGGGGGCAACAAGAATCGGTGCCTCGGTAAGCCTTTTCTTTAATGTTTCAAAGGCTTCGATGCACTCAGGGGAGAAGATAAAAGGAGCATCCTTCTCGAGGAGATGGGTCATAAGCCGGGCGATTTTAGAAAAATCTTGAATAAACCTATGATAGAAACCGGCGTGACCCAAAAAGCTCCTAACACCTTTCACAGTCGTGGGATGAGGCAATTTTGCAATGACGTCCACTTTGGCACGGTCAACCTCAATCCTATCTTTTGAAATTTTATGGCCGAGGACAATGCCCTCTTTGACCATAAAGTGACTCTTCTCCCAATTTAGACATAACTTTGTGTCTTCACAACGTTTTAGCATGCTGTCTAAATGGGAGAGACATGATTGGAACGAATTTCCAATGACCGAAAAATCGTCCATGAAGACCTCCATACTTTTCCCGATCATGTCGGAAAAAATGGCCATCATACATCTTTGAAACGTGCCCGGAGCATTACATAAGCCAAATGGCATACGTTTATATGCGAAGGTTCCATAGGGGCACGTGAAAGTGGTCTTTTCTTGGTCTTGCGGGTCAATGGGAATCTGAAAGTAACCCGAGAAACCATCGAGGAAGCAATAGTACTCATTCCCCGCTAATCTCTCGAGCATCTGATCCATAAAGGGCAGAGGAAAATGATCCTTACAGGTGGCGTCATTCAATTTACGATAATCAATGCAGACGCGCCAACCCGTAACCAAACGAGTTGGAATTAACTCATTTTCCTCGTTTGTGACAACAATAATTCCACCCTTTTTTGGAACACAGTGAACTGGGCTGACCCAAGGACTGTCCGAGATAGGGTAAATCAATCCGGCATCAAGAAGTTTTAAAACCTCTTGTTTGATAACCTCGTGAATTTTTGGATTCACCCTTCTTTGATGTTGGACCGCAGGTTTGAAGTCGTCCTCCATTAATATCTTGTAAGTACAAAACTCAGGGTCGATGCCCTTGATATCGGAGAGACGCCAAGCAATTGCTCGCTTATGAGACTTCAAAACCTGTATAAGAGCAACCTTTTCCTCAACACTTAAGTCTTTAGCAATAATGACGGGCAATTTATCATCACCCTCCAGAAATGCATATTCAAGATGAGGCGGCAAGTCCTTAAGTTCAACCGCGGGAAAGTCATCAGTTTTCTCAACATTTTTGACTTCCTCCTTATGAAGTGTTTGTGGTAGAACAGGAAGATGAGAGGGATCTTCGTTTAATAACTTTTCAAGCGTGAGAATATCCCCCTCGAGGTCAATCTCTTGGTTATCGACTCCATCGGGAGTCGAATCACTGTTGAGATAGGCCTCAATTTCTTCTAAGACGAAGTCACTTCCCTCAAACGGAGTGAGGGAAGGAGAAGAATTGGCAATAATGGGGTGAGAAGATGGAGTGAAGTTTTCACTCGGAGAATCATCGACAAAACCTAAAACCTCTTGAGCGTACTCCTCAGACGCGACATCAATGACATCAATTCGGTTAACCGTCTCGGCGTCATAATTAGAGGAGTACCTCGAAGTTTGATCGAGGTTAAAGGTTACAGCTTCATTACCAACACGAAGAGTTATTTCCTCTTCGTGCACATCAATTAACGCACGACCCGTCCTTAAGAATCCTCTCCCAAGAATGAGAGGAACTCGTGGGTCAGCATCGAACTTAACAACAACGAAGTCAGCGGGGAAATGGAACTTTCCTACTTTCACGAATACATCTTCGGCAATGCCGAGAGGATGAGAGATTGAACGATCGGCAAGCTCGAGAGTCATGCACGTAGGAGTGAGTTGAGGAAGAGAGAGTTTCTCCCACACTGAGTAAGGCATCAGGTTGATGCTAGCGCCAAGATCAGCTAAGGCGAAGCATTCAACCATCCCAGGGAAAACACATGGAATGAGAAATCTCCCAGGGTCTCCAAGCTTCTTAGGAAGCTTCTTTAAGATAACTGCGGAGCAGTTTTCGTTCAATGGAGTCTTTGCCATTTCGTACAATTTTTCCTTGTTGCTTAACAAGTTCTTGATCATCGATGCGAATTTGGGCATCAGGATGATAGCATCCGCAAGGCTAACGTCAAAGTGCAAATCTTGAAAGATTTGATAAAACTTATCCATTTGGTGACTAGCCTTTTCGCGGAGCTTTTGCTCATTAAGTCTTGACGGGTATGGTAGTGAAGGTTTGGATTTAGGGTTCTCTCCAGGAGTTGTTGATGGTTCAAATACAACTCCCGGTTTTGGTACAAGTCCAGATTTTGGTACAATTTCTGGAACAACATGAGGGTGGACGTGTGCGGTACTTCGTGGGCTAGTAAATTGCACCTTGTCCGTGGTTGCCTCAGGCTCAATTTCTACTTCCTCGGAATAAAGAGGAAGAGGCATAGGAGGAACTGGCGGCTCTTCATAAGCTTTACCACTTCGTGTAGTAATAGCTTTGAGTTCACCCTTGGGGTTAACAACTGTATTAGCCGGGAGACCTCCTGATGTAGAGGGTGGAGTGAGATGATTCATAAGACTGGCAAGCATATTTTCAATCTTGCCTTGATTTTGATCAATTTTGTTGTTTGTTTGCATTAACTCACTCTTCAGCTCTTGACCCTGTTTGGTTATTGATGATTGGAAATCATTTTTCAAATTTGAGATTTGATTTTGCATTGCCCTCATTTTGGTCTCATTAACTTTGATGTAGTTATTGAGCTCTTTTGGGAGGGGATCTTGATAATTTGGAGCTGAATACCCTTGATTACCCCTTTGGGGTGGGTACTGATTGACGGGGGCAGCATTTTGATTTTGCAAATTAGGCCCCCTTGGTGGATTAGGATTAAACCTATTTGGATTTTGAGGAAAACCGGGTGGTCCACCCTGATTGCTAGCCCGGTAATTTGGTTCCACTTGAGGACGGTATTGGTTACCTCCTTGGTTGGAATTGCCGGCTATTGCATTTACTTCGAATGGATTACCTTCAGTGGCAGTGCAATTATAATATGAATGTGGACCACCACAAGTGACACAAACTTCTATCTTTTTGATTTCAGCTTGTGGAGAAGGAGAAGAATCTTTCTTGCTTTGGGCGAGAACAAATGCATGGACAGCTTCCGTGAGTTTGTCGAGTCTAGCATCGGTGCTAGACTGAGCCACGGGCGATGAGGAAGAAGGAACAACATCCCTTTGGGAAACAACTGATCTGCTTCGGGGAATGCGGACCTTAGATTTATTCTCAATGATCGCTAAAGCTTCCTTTGTGGTGTGATTCAAGAAGTTACCTCCAGCGGAGGCATTTAGAGAGTCTTGATCGGATTGGCTTACACCATTGTAGAAAGTATCAAGTGTCATGAGATCAGAGAAACCGTGGTGAGGGCATTTTCGGAGCAATTCCTTGTAACGATCCCATGCCTCACTAAAGGATTCATCAAATTTCTGCGTGAATTTCATGATCTCGTTCTTGAGACTTGTGGTTTTGGAAGGAGGAAAGAATTCATTCACGAACTTTTTCACAAGATCTTCCCATGTCTCAATAGATCGTGGAGGTTGTTTTTCAAGCCAAATCCGGGCTTGTCCCTCCAAGGAGAATGGAAAGAGAAGAAGTTTGATTGCATCACAGGGGACATCTTTGCATTTGATGGTGTATGTGATTTTATTGAACCATCGAATGTGATCTTGAGGATCGTCCCTCTCATAACCATAGAATTGACGTGATGTGGCCAGATTTATTAATCCTGTTTTAAGCTCAAAATTATCGGCCATGATTGTTGGAACAACGATAGCATCTCCGTAACCCTCGACGGGTGCTTGGAGAAGCTCGTTCATAGTGGGCTCAGCCGCCATGATGACAGCTGGAGGTGGAACAGCACGGATCTCAGATCCGACTGTTGGTGTAGAACGTCTACGAGGTCTTCGAGGTTTCCGAACCAGCTCACGTAATGGGCTAGTGGACCTTGAAGAACGAGTGCGCATGCACTAGGGATAAAAACTTTTTGGACAATATTTTTGTTATCGTCCCGTAATCCAGACTCGTTTCTCTTCAAGAATCACCTTAAAAGAAAACCGAATCAGAAAACGTTACGATATGTTTTGTTAGTTTTTTACTTTTTTTTTTTTTTTTTTTTTGGTGTTTCAACACTTTAGGAAAAGTGTCAATGACATTTTTATGTGTTTTGATTTTGAAAATATTCACAAGTGATGGTATTTGTACAATGAGTGAGGTGAGATAACACTAATCTCGAAAGACGCTACAGAAACGCGCACACCTCCCCGGCAGCGGCGCCATAAATTGATTGATGCTAAACCACCTAACTTAAATTAACCAAAGAATGGCCAACTAAGTCAAATAGCCTAGATCAATACTCCGGGTAATATAATGTATCACCGGGTTGTTAAATCCCGTTGAGGTGTGAAATGTGACTTTAGCGTATTCATAATCGGGTGTTATTCACATAAAAGGGTTATGATCAAAATTATTTGGAAATTATTAACAAATATAGCTTAGGAAAGCTATGTGATTGATTACGGGAATTTGGATTACGAAGATTTGAGCTAAAACCTAAAAACGTACGTTTTAATTAAAAACGTATACAGACGAACAAAACAAAAAGTACAACTGATGGACTGGAAGGGTTAAAAGTGTAAATTTTGTATTTTTACAATCCTATTAATTAAAGACAATTTTAAGAAAATTAAAAACTATTTTTACACTATTTAATTATTTATTATTAATTAATTACTAATTATCTATTTATTACTAATTAAATTAATTAGAATTACTAAAAATACTAAAAAGGCTTAGAAAATTAAGAAAAATTTTATAAATCTAATTAACCATCATAGGAATCCTAAAAAATTATAAAAAGTTTATTTTATGTATTTTTAAACTAATTCACTAATTATTAACCTAATTACTTATTAATTTCTAATTAAACTAATTATATTATAAAAAATAGAAAATGAACAGTAAAAATTCTAGAAAAATTTATAAAATTGTTTTAACTAAAATAGAAGCTAGAAAAATTATAAAAACTATGTTATACTATATAAAATCCAATTATGCTATTTAATTGATTAATATTAATTAAAACTAAATTAAACTAAAATTAATTATAAGAACCACTAAAAGACAAAATAAAAATCTGGAAAAATTTATAAAATTATTTTAACCTAAAATATAATTTCTAAAAATATAAAAGTGACATATTACTTTAAAATAATCTAAAAAGAAAAATAAAATTGATAAATCCTATTAAATAGAAGCTATCACTAATATTAAAGTTGGTTTTTTGGTTTTTTTTTCTTTTTCTAAACTGATTATAAACTAAAAATAAGAACTTTTAACAAAAACACTTTTACTACACCCCAAGAAATAAGCACTTGAAGTGCTTATTAATCCCATAGTTGACTTTTGTTGACTGTGGAGGTTTTTTAGCTCAAATGGAAGATGTGGGGTCCACAATGACAACTATTGGTTTCTCTGAGTTTAATACACTAGAATAAGCAAGAATAAGCCAAATTAGTGGCTTCAATAAGCCAAAAAGCACAAATAAGCTGTTTGCTCAACTTGTTTCTGAGTCAGATAAGGGACAAACTTTTGGGGTCAAACAAAGTGGGGTCCACTGGTCTATAGGTCAAATAAAAGGTCAACCCTTGATCCTGGGTAGGAGGGGGGTTGAACGGCACAAAGTAGGAGCTGTGGGACCCACTGGGTCAGTCACAAAACACCACCAAAGGTGGGGGTGTGAAACAGGTCTGCTGAGACAGGGCAAGACCTTGCCCTGCAGTCAACTTCAAGGGGCAATTTGGTCCCTAGGAAAAAATCACAAAAATGTAACAAACTTTGGAATCAAAAATACTACTGGTAGAGATAACACACAACAATTTTCAGACCTTGAATTACAACACAAAATTCAAATCAATTCATGCCATTTTGGCAAAAATCTGCATATGGTACTTTTGACTTTTAGAGAAATTGTAAGATTTGACTTTTGTGAACTTGTGTGGTTGATTTAATAATAAAATGTGTTGTGATGAACTATATGAAAACTATTTTAAGTAAAATCATCCATTTATAACAAGATTTGATGGGTTTGGACTTTAAAAATTCACCACAGTTGACTGTGGTGATCACTTCTTAGTGATTTTGACTTTTGCTAACTTTTGTACCAAGTGACTTGTTTCCCTGAGCTTGTATTCAACTAGATGACATGTAGAAACACAGACTTGCACAAATGAACAAGTAGAACAAGGCAAACAATCTAAAACCAAACACTCCTTTAAAATAAGTTATTGAAGAGATTTTAACTTAGACAAACGTAAAACATAAACAAATGATTACTACTGATTTATATGCTAATATTTAACTAAAATAAACTTAAATAAACAGTTAAAGCTACTTAATACTAAAGATGAAAGATTTTTAGCTTACAAAGCCTTCCAAGCCAACTGATTAGGACCAAAGAACCAAGTAAACCAATCCTAATGACTTCCACAAGTCCCTAACCCACTGCCATCCATGATTCACAGTGCTCCATGCTTTCTTCAACCTTTAATCACCAATTTTTTTATTTATTTTTATTTTTCTTAATTTTTTAGTATTTATTGAAAACTGAATTGAGAGTGTCACACAAGCTTATAATGCTTATAAAATCTTGTTTCTGAGCTTGTGAGAGCTTCTGAGTAGATTAAACACACCTTAGATACCTTAATTAGAACTTGATAATTTGAAATGAGACTTTGAAAAGTGAAAATGAGAATTAAACTTTAAACTGAACTTTCATTGATAAAAAGAGTTACAATGCATTGAAAATAAACTGAAACTACATAAAAAAATAAGAAAATTACACACAACAAGCTTCTCTATGCTAAACTATATATAATGACATAAAATTAATGCCTCCATCTTCTCACATGGCTTCCACTTGAAAACTGAGAGTCCCAAAGTCTTTGTGTTGACCCTCTGACCAAATCCCATCCATTCAATTGAGTTTTGATCAATCCTAGCCATTGGATTGAATTTTGGCGCCAAAACTTATATGGGTAAGGTTTAGTGGTTCTGGTGGGGGGTTGGTAGTGGAATTAATTGTGGTGGATTAGTTAGGTGATGGAATTTATTGTGGGTGGCTTTTGGTTAGAAAAAGGTGAGGAGAGGGGGAAGTATCTCCCTGGTTTTGCGTTGGCTTGTTGGGGGAGAAGACGGGTCAAAGGTCATTTGACCTTGTTTGACCGTTTGACCCTGGGTGGGTTTATTAATAAAAAGGGATGGGCTTGGATTGTTTGGGCCTGGGTGGGTTTATTAATAAAAAGGGATGGGCTTGGATTGTTTGGGCCTGGGTATATGCTGGATCAGACCAAGGCTTGGATAAGGGTAGTTTGGTTTTGGGTTTAGTTTTACAAAAGGGTCCGGTTTGGTAACTAGTATTGCACAAGGACTATTTTTGTAATTTTAGAAAAGATGAAGGGCTGAAATGGTAATGTCTCCAAAGTAATCATAAGGACCAATGTTGCCAATAACCATAACTCCAAGAACCATTTTTGTATTTTCCCAATTTTCAAAATTCCAAAACTTCCCAGGGACCACTTTTGCCATTTTTGGATTTTTCAGGGACTAAATATGTAATTTTGGAAAACTTGCAACCCAAATGTAATATTTTGTGAAATTGACTTTCAAAACCTTGGGTTGACTTTCTCTTTCAAAATAAATGCTTAGGGACTAAATTTGACAAGTTTTGAAACTTGGGGGACTGAAACTGCCAATACTGCAAACTTTGTACGTTTTTTCTTTGTTTTTGCACATTTTGCTTTTAAAACACATAAAACACAATCCCTGGGATAATTTAAGTATTTTGATATCTTTTTGATTGTTTTTGTGCGTTTTGGCAGTTTAAATATATCAAAAACGATGAGTGTTTGAGCACTCATCAATTGCTGTTATTCATTAATGCGTGTTTAAACCTGCCTTCAATTTGCATGATTGTGTAGCACTATTCTCTTACAACTCTGTTCTACTATTATTCTGAATGAGTCTTGCTATATGCTGTTTACAGAAATGAGAAACTGGGCAAAATTCTGCGAACCCACTGCCGGCGGTCCCTTATTGATCCGGCGGTCCTCCATTGATAAGGGACCGTCTGGGTTTAAAGGACCGTCCTTATGGGATCATGTTATTTTTGCACTATTTTCTTCATTCCTGCAATCCTAAACCTATTGCATGATTATCACCAACTTACCTTGTTTAGATAAACATTTTTAAGTGCTTAAAAACTCCTAATGCATGCTTTACCCAAACCACAACCATGCTTGAGTATTTAAACCTTCCTCATCATCCTCAACCTCATCACAATAATCTTTCAATCTAATTTCATCATCTACAATGGCCTCATCCTCTACTTCCTTGCCAACAACAAACAAAGAACCCAAAACAAAACCATCAAACAAAAGGCCTAAGTTCAAAATCATTCGACCTCAAACCAATTTTATTGAACTCACACTCTATGACACTACTCCATCTCCTAAGTCACCACCATCATCACCTCAAGCACCAAGTGCACCACTCAAAACACCATCCACTAATGGAACATATCACTCTTCATCTAAGACATCCTCTAGCTCAAAGACAACCACATCACCTTTCTCATCATTCATCAAAAACTTGTCACCCTTGCTTACCCAATCTAGTTTGGGTGCTTACACTCTATTCGTGAGTAATCAACCATCATCTCCCACTCACTATATCTCATCACCAATAAACCAACATCCTCCTCCAACAAATTCATCTAATCATACCACCACATCACCAAACGGGCCTTTGGAGAACACTCCTCTCACTCCACCATCATCTCCAAATCTTTGCAATCTCGTTCCCTACTACTTTGCTAACAACCACACTGTGGGGTGTGCTTGTTGTTACTACAACTTTCATCTCATTCACTCTCTTTGAGATGAACTTCACATCATGTTTGGTCACATTGAGTATCTCATTACTCAACAAAATGTGCAACCAACTCCCCTTGCTTCAATGCCACCATCGAAAACTCCTATGGCTCCACCTTCATCCTCTCCATCATCCACTCCAGCCTCGGACTAGATATTCTCAAAAATCTAGTCATGAATAATCAAGTGGAAGTTATGCTTTGGACCAAACATGCAATGGGAATGATCTAAAATTATCTACTTGTTGTCTTAGTTAACGATTAATGTTGTTATTTCTATGATGTGGTTGTTATGAAATTTCTTTATGGTAGTCATTGCATGCCTCTTTTGGATGAAATGAATGAATGATTATGTTTTAGATATGATAATATGTTGTGATATTAGTCATTGTTAAACATGAAAATGGACTAAAAATATCTAACCTTGAAAATAGGAAGTAACTTAAATCACAACATACCTGCCAACTTGGAAGCCTACTGCCGGCGGTCCTTTAAATGGACTGACGGTCCCCAAATCAATAAAGGACCGTCCCCCTATTTACGGGACCGTCTCCAGTAGTGCTCAAAATTTAATTATTTTCTGTTTCTTTCTATCTGATTCCTAATCTATATATATATATATATATATATGTGTGTGTGTGTGTGTGTGTGTGTGTGTGTGTGTGTGTGTGTGTGTGTGTGTGTGCATGCATATGCTTTGTTCTAACTTTGTTTTGTAGCACATCACCATAGCTCGATTCCCCGGTGCCCTCATTAAGGGGGAGCTTGTATTTCATTGATCACTCCAACGATTCTCTTTCAAGGGTACTCGTGTCTCCTCTCCTCAACAATCACGACACAGCTTTTTGATTCTACAAAAAAGGGGAGAAGTAACGGGAAAACTCATTAAAAATTTATCAACGCATAATTTTACCTAAAATGAGTTTAAATTTTGTAATCATCAAAATGGGGGAGATTGTTAATACAAATAATGTCAAAAATGTTATTCGCATTATTCGGTCTTCTCATGTTTTGACAATCACAAAATATAAAGACTTGTTACGTAAAGTTACAGTTTATAAGTTTTTAATCGAGGAAACTCATTTTTTCCACGTAGCTACTTCAACATCACTTCAGGTATGAACAAACTTTATACCGTCATTAGTTAAGTGATCAAAGACTTTTATTTTCACCTAAATTATTTTTCAAAACATTTTCACAAAAGTATTTTTGTGTTTTAAAAAGATTCCTAATCTTAAACCTGCTCATAATTTTAACAAAGCCAATGATTCTAAAGTCACCTCAGTGGTGAATAACAATGGTAAAACTACTGTGGGAAATCTGTCTTTTAGTAACGAATAGGTTTTGAAGTTGATGAGTCTTTTGAATGAGAAACCTGGTCCTTCTGTTCAGAATAACATGGCAGGTATTGGAAACGGTTCCTTTTTTAATGGAAGTGTGTTTTTTAATCAGCATTTTCATCTTTTTTCTGTGCTAATCTGAGATTTAATGGAGTCAGTTATCATCTTGGTTGGATAATTGATTCTGGGGCTAACTGATGAGAAGAAAAGTGTACCTCTTTTAGGGGGTCATTTAAGCCCAAAATCGAGATTATTTGATAAAATATTGCCCTAAATCGTTCCTTTTGTCATTTTAGGTACTTTTGAGGAGAAATCTGAAAAAAGAAGCATTTTGGACCTTTTTGGAGCAAAAAAGTGAAGAAAACGACAAAGTCTCAAATTCATGCTGAAAATAGTACCTGACGGCGTCAGGATTTGCTTATGACTCCGTCACCCTTTGACGAAGAGGTGGATAATCAAGTTACACGTGACGCGCCAGAGAGTTTTTGGAGGAATTACATGTGACGGCGTCACCAAGGCCGTCAAGAGCAAATTACATGTGACGTCCAAGATCAAGTTTACACATGACAGCGTCAGAATTGGATCTAGGCAATACGATGATGTTTATAGCGGCGAGTTGACGGCGTCAGAAATTATTCTTGATGCCTTCAGAACCAATACTCTATATATAATTTTTTATTTTTCATTCATTAGTGTGCAACTTTGAGAGGAGAAACCCTAGACGAATTTTATGGTATTTTTAAGGGTTTCAAACCCTTGTTTCATCCATGCTTAATTGAAGATAAGTTTTCCAATAATCATTCAATATGTCTATGTGTTGTTTGAATCTATCTTATGTTTGTCTTCACTTTAACATGCTAGGCTAGGTTTTCTCTGTGTTTGCTTAGATGTAATGAAACTTAGATATTGATTATTGGTTGGTTGTTTGTTTATAATTGTAGTGGATGAATAATTTCAATGTTAGGCTTATGAAAACTGGCAGACTTCCAATTGGTAACTTGCTTGAACGTTTTAAGAAACATGATCGGATGTGTACTACGATAAATTGGTTATATTTAATGCATAGGTAACTACTAATGAGGCCATGTTAGGAGCTAGTAGTCGGCTCAACATAGGAAGAGATAGAAGCTTATAGAGTTAGGGAAGATCGTACACGGCCCTACGAATGGTATTAAGGAATATAACCCGTCATCCATGCAATTGTAACAAACTAATCAACCGGTGAAAGATAGCTAGGGAGTAGTGAAATCTAAGTAAACACATTTTCTCTTATTATTGTTTTCGCCAAATTTACTTTAGTTTCATTTTATTTTATTTTGTTTGCATTTGTAGTAATTTGGGTTAGTTGACTAGCAACTAATTCTGCCCATTCTTCCAAAACCCGAGATTTTTACTTGCTTTCCATAAATATAAAAATACAAAAAGAATCATCCCTCACCTCTAGACCTAGTTTAATTGAGTTTTAACCCTAGCGAACACAATTCTTTGAGTTGAACGATCAATCCCCTGATACTTGCCACTATACTATACTACAATGGTCAGGTACACTGCCTGATGGGGATTGCAAGCTTCTCAAGATCCTTTGAGAGGTAAAACCTTTTGCAAAGTTGCAAAACCACGGATCAAGTTTTTGGCGCCGCTGCCGGGGAATAGTTATTGTCTAGGTTGAAATTTCTTTTTATTAGGTCTACTTGCTAGATTTCTTTCTAGTAAGATGTTTATTTTTATTTTTATAGGTCTTCTTTAGTCTATCTTTTTCTTTGTTTCCTTTATTCGTAACCTTTACCATCCGCCATCATGGAAGGTGGTAATCTCTTTGACCCCATCAACCCAACAAAACCATCCACAAAACCCACCACAACCAAACCAACCTCCTAGACCCCGAACTTTAGGAGAGTACTCCCGTCCTAGCCACCAAGGCTATCGAAACACCATTGAGCTCACTCAAGGAGCCAATGTGTCTCCCTTTCGATCCGACACCATCCGGTTGGTGCAAAGCAGATGTGCATTCCATGGACTTCATTCTGAAGATCCTAATCAATATCTCAAGGATTTCCTCAAAATCGTAGATTCCGTAAACCTTGATGTTGAAACTCGAGAGACGACCCGATTGCGTCTCTTCCAATTCTCTCTACGTGACTAAGCTAGTCAATGGCTTCAGCATTTATCGCGGGATCCATCACCTCTTGGGATGATCTCACCACTCGTTTCCTTGCTCAATTTTTCACACCGGGGAGAACTACTAAGCTTAGAAATGACATCTTGAAACAACGTCAAGGTGAAACTCTCTATGAAGCATGGACTCGTTTCAAGGACTTACTCTAAAAAGTCTCTCATCACGGCATAGATCTTTGGCTTCAAGTCTAAATTTTCTATGACCATATCGATCTCTCCACAAGGTGAACCATTGACCAAGCGGCCGGTGGCAAGCTACGTGATCTAAGTGCGGAAGAATCATGGGAACTCATAGAAGATCTTGCTCTCTATGACAACGAAAGTTGGAATGATCCCGTGATTTGAACAAAGTGGTCCAGGCAATATCTTTTCCTTCGAACAATTCAAGCACTCCCGACCGTATGATCATGGAACTTGAAGACCAAGTCAAGTTTCTTATGAAATCCTACAAAGCTCCTAAACCTTCAAGCCAAGTGAACAAGATCACTTCTTCATGCAAATTTTGTAGTGGTCCTCATGAAACTCATAATTGCATGCAACTTCCCAAACGTGCATTTAAGGAATTCGCATCCTTATGTGCTAATAAATCGGAGGATAGGTGGCCCACCACTAATCGAGGGCCTTGAAATTTTGGCGAGGCCTATGAAGTATGGAAGGATAAATCAAATTTCAGAGGGTACCAGACTCGGAGTGTATCCTTCAATGATTCTCCCCCACTCGCATGGTCCGAGCATTATCTACCACAGAACACCCCTAAGCAAAGCTATGAAGAAGCACTGCGAAAGTTCTTTCTCTCTCAAGAATTACAGCTTTCCACGCTCGAGACTCAATTCAGACAACAGCAAATCGATATGAATAACAAGGTTAGTAACTTGTTGAACGCTATCAATGAGCGCATTGCTATTAAATCGAATCATGCTGAAGAGGTCAAATCCGTCACCATCATTAATCAGCCACCCTCCCATGTAAAAATAAAAAGCCCTAGTAAACTCTTTAAACATATGTCGCCAAAGGTGAAGGAAGCTAGGGACCATGTTAACTCCTCCGGACCAATCCACTTCGTGAACACCATTACCATAATACTTGCTCCTACACCCGATCAGAGCCAACAACCAACTAGGGATGAGCATCATGAAGTTGAAGGTGAGGCCCCCAAGAAAGATCACGATGTGGCTAAGAGCCCTGTAGACTTACCCGAGGACTCCATCACACAAGGGTCAAGCGAGTGGAAGGAGTCGAAAGAAGAATCCAAGGAGCCTAAGGAAAATCCGAGAATCTTGGATAAATCTACTATGGAAAAACTCGAGAGAGACATGGTAGGGATCTCTATAGGGTGTAGAAATTGGATTGAGGAAGGCGACTCTAACGTTTTTAAGATTTCTTGCACCACTAGGAAAAAGCTTATAACTGATACTTACTGATGAGGCGAAAAATGATCCATTTTTAGGGGGTCATTTAAGCCCGAATCCGACTTTATTTGATCAAATATTGCCCTAAATCGTTCCTTTTGTGATTTTAGGTGTTTGGAGAGTGAATTCTGGAAAAGAAGCTATTTTGGACGTTTTTGGAGCATAAAAGTGAAGAAAACGGCTAAGTACCAAATTTCCATGCTGAAAATACAAGGTGACGGCGTCAAGACCATCAGCTTGACGGCGTCAGACATGAAGAATTAAACTCCGAAGGTGGTGATGGCGTCAGAAGGACTCGTGACGGCGTCAAAGTGGCAAAATTAATATACCGTGGGTGGTGACGGCGTCACATAGGCCGTCATAAGTGGATCAAGGCCGTCCGAGGAAGTATATGGCGGCGATGTGACGGCGTCAGAAGATACTCGTGACGCCGTCAGACTGTTTTTCCTATATATAGTTTTCTAGTTTTTTCATTAAAGAGAGAGAAGTTTTGGTGAAACCCTAAAGACGATTTTGGTGCCTCTTTTACAGGTTTTTCAAGGGTTCCAAACCCTTGAGACCTTGCATTGTAATTGAGATAAGTGTACTTTCAATTCAATCAATATGTCTATGTGTTGGTTGTTTATCTTTTGTTCTTGTCTCAATTCTACTATGCTAGGCTAGATCTCTCTTGTGTTTGCTTAGATCTAATGAAACCTAGATGTTGATTATGTGTTGATTACTTGTCTATTCTTGTTTTGAATGAATGATTTATATGTTAGGCTTAAGAAAACTGGCAGATCTCCAAATGGTAACATGCTTGAACGTCTTAAGAAACATGAACCGAGGCGTACTAGGTCTTTATTGGTTGTATTTAATGCATGAGCCACTGTTTACAATCCCTATAGTTGTGCTGGGTCATGGTGTAGGAGGAGATAAGAGCTCATAGAGTTGGGGAGTTATGTATGCCACCCCACGAATGGTATTAAGGAATACAATCCGTCATTCATACAAGTGTAACAAGTAATTAACATGTAAAAGATATCTAGGGAGTAGTGAAGTCTAAGTAAACACAATTTCTCCAACCACTGCTCACAACTTTAGTATAATTTAGTTTAATTTCATTTTTATTATTTTATTTTGATTGCATCTTAGCTTTGGGTTAGTTGAATAGCAACTAATTCCGCCCACTCCTTCAAAACCCGAGATTTTAATTGCTTTCATAAAAATATAAAAATACAAAAATAATCATCTCTCACCTCTAGAACTATTAATTAGGTTTTCTAATCCTAGCGACACTATTCCTAAGCTGAACGATCAATCCCCCGGTACTTGTCACTATACTATACTACAACGATCAGGTACACTGCCTGGTGGGGGTTGTAAGCTTCTCGAGATCCCTCGAGAGGTAAAGCAAGGTGCGATTCCCACGCATCAAGTTTTTGGCGCTGCAGCCTGGGGAATAGTTATTGTCTAGGTTAGGATTTCTTTTTATTAGGTCTACTTGCTAGATTCCTTTCTAGTAAGATTTTTATTTTTATTTTTAGGTCTTCTTTAGTCTATCTTATTTCTTCGTGCCTTTGTTCGTAACTCTTTACCATCCGACATCATGGAAGGTGGTAACATCTTTGAACCCATCATCCCACCACAACAAAACCCACCATTAGAACCCCTTAGGCCCCGAACCTTAGGAGAGTATTCCCGACCCAGCCACCAAGGCTACCGAAACACCATTGAGCTCACCGGAGCCAATGTGACCCCCTTGCGATCCGACACCATCCGGTTGGTGCAAAGCGGATGTGCATTCCATGGACTTCGTTCCGAAGATCCAAACCAACACCTTAAGGACTTCCTCAAAATCGTAGATTCCATAGACCTAGGTGTTGAAACTAGAGAGACTACCCGTTTACGCCTATTCCAATTCTCTCTACGGGATCAAGCTAGTCAATGGCTTGAGCGTTTACCCGCGAGATCCATCACCACATGGGATGATCTCACCACTCGTTTCCTTGCTCAATTTTTCCCACCAGGGAGAACTACTAAACTTAGGAATGACATCTTGATGTTTCAACAACGTCAAAATGAATCTCTTTATGAAGCATGGACTCGTTTCAAGGACTTACTCCAAAAAGTCCCTCATCATGGCATAGATCTTTGGCTCCAAGTCCAAATCTTCTATGACCATATCGACATCTCCACGAGGCGAACCATTGACCAATCGGCCGGTGGTAAGCTACGTGATCTTAGTGCGGAACAATCATGGGAACTCATAGAAGATCTTGCTCTCTATGACAACAAAAGTTGGAATGATCCCCGTGATTTGAACAAAACGGTCAAGGCAATATCTTTGCCTTCGAACAATTCAAGCACTCCCGACCATAGGATCATGGAACTTGAGGACCAAGTCAAGTTTCTCATGAAATCCTACGAAGCTCCGAAGCATTCAAGCCAAGTGAACAAAATCACTTCTTCATGCGAATTATGTAGTGGTCCCCATGACACTCGTGATTGTGTGGAACTCCCCGGAACAGCTTTTGCGGACTACGCATCCACGCGTACCGACGAAGCGGGAGATAAGTGGTACACTTTCAAGCCCGAGCCAAACACATACGGTGATTCATACAACCCCTCATGGAAAAATCACCCAAACCTTAGGTGGAAGCAAAATCAACCCAATTCTTCCAATCCGCCTAATCGTTACCAATCAAACGGTCCACCATCCAACCGTACCTTCAACAACAATCCTTCTAACAACTATGGTAGTACCAACAATCTTGAAGGATTGATGTCAAAGTTCATGGCATCTCAAGAAGCCCGCATAGCTAAGTTAGAAGCCGATTTCAAACAAAATCAAAGCGAAATGACCAATAGAATTGATGCATTGTTGAAAGTTCTCAATGACCGAGAAATGGGAGCACTCCCAAGCGACACCATCAAGAATCCGAAACTAAACGTTAATGCCATATCTTCAGTTTCGTCACCCACTTCGTGTCCACAATACTACTCGGTTAAATCAACGAGCACGTGTTTCAAACAACACCAAGTTCCCCAAAAGGACCAATTAACTAAAACACCCACTATAGAGCCGGTCAAAAGCATAGTTGTAACGCCTCTTACGCAAGACCTTGACGATGAATTCAAAGAACTTCACCTTGAACGCCCCGTCATTGATGTCTTAGCGCGTGCTCCTTACTATAGTGCCCTCCTAGAAAAATATGAGAAGTATAAGCTAGGTAAAAATGGGACCGCCTTCGTTCAAAACAAGTTGCCAAAAAAGCTTGATGATCCGGGTATATTTGTTTTGCCTTGTAAGATAGGAAGATCCGAAGCTTTCGACACACTAGCCGATTTAGGGTCAAGCCTCAACTTGATTCCCTTATCCTTATTCACCGCTCTTAAGCTAGGAAAGTTAGAGGAAACGAAGGTATTGATAGGGCTAGCGGATGGAAGTATTGCCCACCCGGTTGGAATGATTAAGGATGTAGTTGTTCACGTAGGAAGGTTAACTATATTAGCGGATTTTCACGTCCTAGACATGGTTAGTGACACTACATGCCCATTATTGGTAGGAAGAGGATTTTTAGCAACCGCTAGTGCCATGATTGATTGCAAGGAATCCAAGATAGCGGTAGGAGAAGGCGATACTTGGTCGGTGTATGATGTTAAGAAGCATAGTTATGATTGTGATGATGAACCAACACCGCATTGGGTAGAGATGAATAGGAGACCATCTAGATATGGACCTTGGATAGAAAGGAACTTCATAGGACCTCAATGCCCATTTTATCTAGAAAAGGATTTCGTTGAGAAGACACATTCGGTAGAACAACTCATAGCTAGGGATGAGGAGCTAGATCCCTTTGAGGACCCCTTAGTCTTTAGAAAGATGATTGAGTTCTTGAGCGTAATGCCTATTAATATAGAGTTGAATAAATGGAAAAGAGATGGAGATAAGTATAAATGGAGGTGGGACAAGCCACCTAAAGAAGGTGACGGGTCATGGCATATTAGAATGACCTTGTATGATCCGGATGGAGAAAAGTTTGAAAGGTCATACCACACTAAAGGAACCGATAGAAAGTTGAAACCAAAGTTCGATCCCAAAGATGTCCTCAATAAGGAACTCACCCGAATCACGTAGTAACCCACGACTTTGAGTCTAGCTACAAGACTCGTAAATAAAGAAAAGCGCTTCTTGGGAGGCAACCCATGTTTTGTGTGATTTTTATTTGTTTGATTGTTATTTGCTTCCGTATGCACGTTTTATTTTTATTGTTGGTTGATCATGTTTCTCTACTAAAATGTGAAATACTTTATTATGTTGTTTGGCCTAGTCTTAACTTCAACCTAAAGGTATTTTTGCAAAAAGATTAGTGTAAGGGGAAACCCCAAATATGTTTTTAAGAAACAAACCGATCATGATTCTCCACAATATTAAATGAACATGTATATTCGTATTTGTTAGAGTCAAATGCTTGTATTGAGTCATAATGAAGTTTTGCCGGATTTTCCAGGAAGTAGGACAAAGTTTTTCCAGAAATTTCCCGAAAACTTAACATAAGAATTTCTACAGGTCCATTCTGACGGCGTCAGGGTATTGCTCTTGACGGCGTCAGGAGTTAAAATCTGGAAATTTTACCGGTTTTGTTTTTCTAGCGGAGTCTTATAGTTTTTGTGAATTATTAAGTTTTATAATCTCCAGGAAATCTGCAAACTTCATTCCACAAGCATTATATCTTACTTTGTTTTCTAGGATTTAATAACTTATATAGGATGCCGCCGATTTTACGCGAGGTTGCCTTGTCTACTTTTGTCAGGATTTACAGGTTATTTGTGACAAGAAGATGATTTATATTCTGGAAGGGAAGCTTTGATTGTTCGTTTTCTTGGAGGAAGATTTAACCTGGCCAACCTAAAATCCATACCGAGCGAATCAGGGGAGTATTTGATTTCATTCTCTTTACTTTTTCACTTTTACATTCTTTACTTGAACATTGGGGACAATGTTCATCTTAAGTGTAAGGGGAGGGTAAAAAGATGATACCTTACATATGCACTTTCGCTTGAGTTTGTTTTGTTTGATGGTAGATGAGTAATAAAACTATGAGAAATACTTGTTAGTGTAATTTTAGCACCAAATTTAAAATTTTTTACAACATTTAGGAGTGAAACTTTAGCCATAGCAAGCGTCTCATGGATAGGAGGTTGTATGACTAGCACAAAACCGTATATTCAGAAAAATTTTCCACCCAAAAATGTGAGGTTCGCCTTTAGATTTGATAGGAAAAGCATTTATTATTGGTGCTTATGAGTGTACCGGTAGCATTTAGATTCTAGAACTTGCGTTAGTGATGCATCCCGAGACCGCTAGTGAGACTACATTCGTGTAGTAGGATTTACTACATGATAAGAGGCATTAGGATCACCCTTGTGTTAAACCCGTATTACAATTACTTGACCATTTAAGTCATATTACTTGGCTAGTTAAGTCAACTAATTTTTCCCACACCCTTAGCGTTGTACTCATTTTTAGTACACGATACCCCTAGTACACCCCTCCGAGCCTATCTTTTCGTTTCTAACTTTAAGCATTTTACTTAAAGGAAGAATTTGTTACACCCCACTTAAATGTACACCCAAATCGCCTTAGCCTTCCGTGTATGCACTCATTTTTAGTGCATTATTGTTATTTGTTAAACCCTAAGTTAACTTTCTAATTGATTACATGGTTGCTAAGTCGAGTCATATCCTTGTACATATTATTTTGGGACGATTGGGACTCATGGGTAAGTACTTATTTTATGGAGTAATGGGGAAGAACATCATAATATTACCCCCATATGTACGTTAATCTTAAAAGTGCTCCAAGTGTTTTGATTTTCTTAATTCGAGTCATTAGAATAGTTTAATGTAAAGTATGTAAAAATTCAAGTGTAAGGGGAATACTCAAACCCCTATGATGTATTATTTTGGATGGTAGGGTAAGAGTGTATGCAAAAAAAAAAAAAAAAAAAAAAAAAAAAAAAAAAAAAAAAAAAAAAAAAATCAAAAAAATCAAGAAAAAGAAAAAAAATAGAAAAAAAAAAAAAAAAAAAAAAAAAAAAAAAAAAAAAAAAAAAAAACATACGGACTACCATCCCGTTTTTATTCTATGTTCATTTTATGTTTTTGTTATTTTCATTTATTAGCTTAAGTCGAGTCTAGTCTTGGCTTAGCAACGCCATATTGTACATGTGATTAACTAAGATTGTTAACTCGCCACCAGTAAAACTTCCTTTATCCAACAAAACCGTGTAATTCATATCCCTACACCTAACGTTATAACCCTTTAAAAGACCTCTTTGATAGTTTATCCTAGGTGCTTACGCCATGTGGTGGAGGTTTGATCCTTTCCCAAGCCTATGGTAATCTATTTTGCTATGACAGGTAGTGAGAGATATCTTCCATTTCCATAATGTTATATTACTTTATTACACCCGAGAGATGTGAGTATCTAAACACTATTTGTGAGGTGCTTGTGTATGACCTCCGTGCTTGTCTATTGGTCTTTAGTGGAACGATTATTTGTTGTGATTACTTTTATATTAGTGTTAAATGACCCCTAACTTGTCTTTTGAGTAGAATAAAAGCTCATTTGCTTGAGGACAAGCAAATCTCAAGTGTAAGGGTATATGATGAGGCGAAAAATGATCCGTTTTTAGGGGGTCATTTAAGCCCGAATCCGACTTTATTTGATCAAATATTGCCCTAAATCGTTCCTTTTGTGATTTTAGGTGTTTGGAGAGTGAATTCTGGAAAAGAAGCTATTTTGGACGTTTTTGGAGCATAAAAGTGAAGAAAACGGCTAAGTACCAAATTTCCATGCTGAAAATACAAGGTGACGGCGTCAAGACCATCAGCTTGACGGCGTCAGACATGAAGAATTAAACTCCGAAGGTGGTGACGGCGTCAGAAGGACTCGTGACGGCGTCAAAGTGGCAAAATTAATATACCGTGGGTGGTGACGGCGTCACATAGGCCGTCATAAGTGGATCAAGGCCGTCCGAGGAAGTATATGGCGGCGATGTGACGACGTCAGAAGATACTCGTGACGCCGTCAGACTGTTTTTCCTATATATAGTTTTCTAGTTTTTTCATTAAAGAGAGAGAAGTTTTGGTGAAACCCTAAAGACGATTTTGGTGCCTCTTTTACAGGTTTTTCAAGGGTTCCAAACCCTTGAGACCTTGCATTGTAATTGAGATAAGTGTACTTTCAATTCAATCAATATGTCTATGTGTTGGTTGTTTATCTTTTGTTCTTGTCTCAATTCTACTATGCTAGGCTAGATCTCTCTTGTGTTTGCTTAGATCTAATGAAACCTAGATGTTGATTATGTGTTGATTACTTGTCTATTCTTGTTTTGAATGAATGATTTATATGTTAGGCTTAAGAAAACTGGCAGATCTCCAAATGGTAACATGCTTGAACGTCTTAAGAAACATGAACCGAGGCGTACTAGGTCTTTATTGGTTGTATTTAATGCATGAGCCACTGTTTACAATCCCTATAGTTGTGCTGGGTCATGGTGTAGGAGGAGATAAGAGCTCATAGAGTTGGGGAGTTATGTATGCCACCCAACGAATGGTATTAAGGAATACAATCTGTCATTCATACAAGTGTAACAAGTAATTAACATGTAAAAGATATCTAGGGAGTAGTGAAGTCTAAGTAAACACAATTTCTCCAACCACTGCTCACAACTTTAGTATAATTTAGTTTAATTTCATTTTTATTATTTTATTTTGATTGCATCTTAGCTTTGGGTTAGTTGAATAGCAACTAATTCCGCCCACTCCTTCAAAACCCGAGATTTTAATTGCTTTCATAAAAATATAAAAATACAAAAATAATCATCTCTCACCTCTAGAACTATTAATTAGGTTTTCTAATCCTAGCGACACTATTCCTAAGCTGAACGATCAATCCCCCGGTACTTGTCACTATACTATACTACAACGATCAGGTACACTGCCTGGTGGGGGTTGTAAGCTTCTCGAGATCCCTCGAGAGGTAAAGCAAGGTGCGATTCCCACGCATCACTTACATAGATCCTGACTTCCCTGTATGCGACCCCTCTCTCCCTTTACAATGAAGCTTTCCCTAAACAAATTACATGTAAAGGACTCAATAACATCAGGATAATGAAAAGGTTATCAGTTATGATTGGAGGATTCATCTATAACATTGATCTAACCGTGATCGATGACATAGACTCGTTCATTAATCCAACATTAACTAACCTCGTCCTCAGAAAACTATTTGTAAAAGAAACAGGGGTGACCCTAGATGAGAGCTATGGTAGTGCACTATTCACCAATGCTGTTAGGAAAGTAATTTTTCGTAAGGGTAATGAGGAAGTGTATGAATACCAACCATCATTGGATTGTAATACAAATGGATTACAGGGTGGAAGGTCGGGAAAGATAAAGCGATGTGATCCAAATAACCTCAAAATCCCTTGTATGATAGGTCACAAGCATTTTTATAATGTCTACATTGACGTGTGCCTACCCAAGAATGTTATGTCCTTGTTCCATTACAACAATATTTGCAGATGGGGATTGATTTATAAAAGAGAAAATGTTGTCAATAGAGATCATGAAGTTCAAGTATTCGTAGGAAATATGACATTCACAATGGACTTTACGATCATAGACAACATTGAGGATTATATCGACCCGAGGTTATCACAATTTGTCTTCGAGGCTCCCTTTTGTGAAATCACTAACTTAATGGTTGACGACCGGAACGGAATCATGACTTTCACAGATGGAATTAGGAGAATCTCATACCAAACGCCGTATAAGATGAAAGATTTTGAAGGAGTAGATTGCGATAGACTTGATAAGCTAGGCTCCTAACTTATTTTATGTGATGATGACGTTCGGAGAGGATGTAAAAACACCTTTGCTTATCGTGTGGATTATTTAAGGGTGTTAGTAAGCTTGGTTCCAAATATCAGGAAGATGTCTTTGAATTTGAACACCCAAAATACTTGCACTATGACAGCGATCCCGATAGAGATTTGGAGGATGACCTAGAAACCGTGACCAATGACGAGGTCACGTAATAGCCCGTGACCTTGAGTCTAGCTACAAGACTCGTAAGAAAAGCGCTTCTTGGGAGGCAACCCAAGTTTTATTTGTTTTATTTGTTTGTTTGTTTGATTTTATTTGTTTCTGTATGCATGCTTTATTTTTATTGTTTGTGGCTCATGTTTCAAAATAAATTGTGAAAATGCTTTATCTTATTGTTTAGCTTCGTCTTAACTTCATATAAAGGTATTTCGCAAAAGATAAGTTTAAGGGAAATCTAAATTTGTTTCTAAGAACGGACTTGAACATGAACCACAACAATATTAAATGAACATGTATATTAGTATTTGTTTGAGTCAAATGCTTGTATCGAGTCATAATGATGTTTTGCAAGCATTCCAGGAATTAAGGCGTAAGTTTTTCCAGAAATTTTCCGAAAACTTAACATAAGATTTCTGTCAGAAAACTCTGACAGCGTCAGGATTATAACCTGACGACGTCAGGTGTAAAATTCTGAAAAATTTTGCGAGTTTTGTTTTTCTACCGGAGTCTTAAAGTTTTTGTTAATTCTTTAGTTTTATAAACTCCATGAAATCTGCAAACATTCATTCCACAAGCATTATATCCTTATCATATATATAGATTGCCGCCAATTTTACACAAGGTTTGCCATAATTGTTTTCTCAGGTTTAATAGGTTATATTGGACAAAAAAATTATTTATATTTCTGGAGGGAAGCTTTCAATGTTCATTTTCTTGGAGGAAGATCTAACCTTGTTACCATATTATCCATACTGAACGAATTAGGGGAGTATTTGTTTTATTCTTTTACCTTCATTACTTTTACATCCTTTTTATTGAACATTGGGGACAATGTTCAGCGTAAGTGTAAGGGGAGGGTAAATGATGATACCTTAGAGAATGCAATTGCACTTGAGTTTGTTTGTTCAATAGTAGGTGTGTAATAAAACTAAGAGAAATACTTGTTAGGGCAATTTTAGCGCCAAATTTAAAATTTTTTACAACATTTAAGAGTGAAACTTTAGCCTTAATGAGCGTCTCATGGACAGGAGTTGTATGACTAGCACAAAAACCGTACCACTCAAAATTTTCTACCCCAAATATGTGAGGTTCGCCCCTAGATTTGTTAGGAAAAGATGCTTATGAGTGTACCGGTAGTACTTAGATTCTAGAACTTGCGTTAGTGATGCATCCCGAGACCGCTAGTGAGACTACATTCGTGTAGTTAGGATTTACTACATAATAAGGGGCATTAGGATCACCCTTGTGTTTAAAACCATATTATAATTACTTGAACAATGAAGTCATAATTACTTGACTAATAAAGTCAATTAATTTTCCCACACCTTTGCGTGGTACTCATTTTTAGTACACGATACCCATAGTACACCCCTCCGAGCCTATCTTTTCGTTTCTAACTTTAAGCATTTTACTTAAAGGAAGAATTTGTTTACAATCCACCCCAAATGTGCAACCAAATCGTCTTAGCCTTCCTTGTATTCACTCATCTTTAGTGCTTTATTGTTATATGTTTAAACCCTTAGTTAATTGTCTAATTAATTACATGGTTGCTAAGTCGAGTCATATCTTGTACATATTGTTTTGGGACGATTGGGACTCATGGGTAAAGTACTAGTGTTATGGAGTATTGGGGAAGAACATCATATATTACCCCCATATGTCCGTTCATCTTAAAAAGTACTCCAAATGTTTTAATTATCTTGATTCGAGTCATTAGAATAGTTGATTGTAAAGTATGTAAAAGTTCAAGTGTAAGGGGGACGTAAATCCCCTATGATATATTATTTTAGATGGTAGGGCAAGAGTGTATGCAAAAAAAAAAAAATCAAGAAAAAAAAAAAAGAAAAATTAGAAAAAGAAAAAAGAGAGAGAAAAAAAAACATACAGACTACCATCCCGTTTCCTTTTATGTTTGTTTTATGTTTTTGTTAGTTTTGATTAGCTTAAGTCGAGTCGAGTCTTGGCTTAGCAATGCCACATTGTACATGTAATTGACCAAGATGATTAACTCGCCACCAGTAAAAATTGCCTTTATCAAACAAAACCATGTTTATCATATCCCTACACCTCACGTTATAACCCTTTTAAAATACCATTTTGATAGTTTATCCTAGGTGCTTACGCCAAGTGGTGGAGGTTTGATCCTTTCTCAAGCCTATGGTAATCTATTTGCTATGACAGGTAGTGAGAGATGTTTTCCATTTCAATATTGTGATATATACTTTATTACACACGAGAGATGTGAGTATCTAAACACTATTTGTGAGGTGCTAGTGTATAATTTCCGTGCTTGTTTTGGTTGAAGTGGAATGATTATTTGTTGCAATTACTTTTATATTAGTGTTGAATGACCCCTAGCTTGTATTTTGATTAGAATAAAAACGCATTTACTTGATGACAAGCAAATCTCAAGTGTAAGGGTATTTGATGAGACGAAAAGTGTACCGCTTTTAGGGGGTCATTTAAGCCCAAAGTCGAGATTATTTGATCAAATATTGCCCTAAATTGTTCCTTTTGTCATTTTAGGTACTTTTGAGGAGAAATCTGGAAAAGGAATCATTTTGGACGTTTTTGGAGCGAAAAAGTGAAGAAAACTACAAATTCTCAAATTCATGCTGGAAATAGTACCTGACGGCGTCAGGATTTGCTTATGACGCCGTCACCCTTTCACAAAGAGGTGGATAATCAAGTTACACGTGACGCGCCAAACAGTTTTTGGAGGAATTACACGTGACGGCGTCACCAAGGCCCTCAAGAGCAAATTACATGTGACGGCCAAGATTAAGTTTATACATGACAGTGTCAGAATTGGATCTAGGCAATACGATGATGTTTATGGCGGCGAGTTGACGGCGTCAGAAGTTACTCTTGATGCCGTCAGACCCAATACTCTATATATAGTTTTTGATTTTTCATTCATTAGTGTGCAACTTTGAGAGAAGAAACCCTAGACGAATTTTACATTATTTTTAAGGGTTTCAAACCCTTGTTTCATCCATGCTTAATTGAAGATAAGTTTTCCAATAATCATTCAATATTGTTATGTGTTGTTTGATTTTATCTTATGCTTGTCTTCACTTTAACATGCTAGGCTAGGTTTTCTTTGTGTTTGCTTAGATGTAATGAAACTTAGATTATTGGTTGGTTGTTTCTTTATAATTATTGTGGATGACTGATTTCGATGTTAGGCTTAAGAAAACTGGCAGACTTCCCATTGGAAACTTGCTTGAACGTCTTAAGATCCCTTGAGAGGTAAAACCTTTTGCGAGGTTGCAAAACCACACATCACTAACCAACACTCATCTAATTCTGCTTTAAAAATGTTTAATTTGGTTGATATATTTGATTTAAAGCTTACTGTTGGTCATCCTAATGGAACTTTAGCTAAAACCACACATGTTGGGAATTTAAGACTTAATAGTAATGTTGTGTTGTTTCATGTCTTGGTTGTGCCTGAGTATTGTGTAATTTTGATGTCTGTTAATAAAATGATTAAAGATAGCAAACTGAGAATTGGTTTTGATGAAACTAAATGTTATATTCAGGATTTGACTCAGCAGAGTGTGCTGGGGACTGGTAGTGAGTATGGTGGATTATATTTGTTTGATAAGTTTTCCAATGTGACTACTAATGTTTTTAGAAGTGAGTTTTTGTGTTGTTTGGTTTCTAAGGAAGTTTGGCATAACAAACTTAGCCACCCTGCTAACCAAGTTTTAAAACAGCTTAAAGGAACTTTAAATTTAAATAATATTGATCATAATGGACCTTGTGAAGTTTGCCATAAGGCAAAGCAAACAAGGGATCCTTTTCCTATAAGTGAACATAAGTCCAAATTTTTTGGGGATCTCATTCATTTAGATGTATGGGACCTTATAAAGTGGTTAGCAGAGATGGTTATAGATATTTATTGACTATTGTGGATGACTTTACTAGGTCTGTTTAGGTGTATATGTTGAAAAGAAAAGATGAGGTTTTTGATAAGTTTGTATCTTTGTACAATATTGTTGTTACTCAGTTTGATAAAAAAAAAGGTTAAAATTATCAGATCTGATAATGGTACTGAGTTTGTTAACATTAAAATGAGTGAGCTTTTTAACACCGAATGTATTATTCATCAAACTAGTGGTGCATATACACCACAACGGAATGGTATTGTTGAAAGGAAACATAGACATCTGCTTAATGTAGCTAGAAGTCTTTTGTTTCAGGGGGGGGTTCCTCTTTTGTTTTGGTCTGACTGTGTGTTAAATGCTACTTACTTGATTAACAGGTTGCTTTCCTCTGTTTTGAATGGAAAATCTCCTTTTTCTTTGGTGTATGGTAGGGAACCTAGTTTGTCTCATGTTAGGAGTTTTGGGTGTCTTTGTTATGCTGCTCTGTTTAAAGATTTTGATAAATTTTCTAAAAAATCTGAAAAATGCATTATAATTGGTTATGCTAGTGGTAAAAAAGCTTATAAACTTTTAAGTTTGGAAAATAGAGCAGTCTTATATTCAAGAGATGTAAAGTTTTATGAAACTATTTTTCCTTTAAGAATGAATCAAAACATTGTTTCTGAGTCTATTTCTGATGTAACACACTTAAACTTTTTTGATTGTTTTGATTCTGAGTCAAAAACCAAAACTCCTAGTCCCATTCCCAATGATGAGAGTGTAAGTTTTGAAATGGAAGGTGCACCTTTTGGTAGAGATGGTAGTCCATCTCAACCTGGTAAGGTTGTGAACTTAGAACAGGATGTAACCCCTGAGCAGATACAAAGTCCTGCTAGTTCACAGCAACCTAAGTTGAGTAGGACTACAACTCCTTTTCTTTATGGTGATCTGAGTGAGGATGTTTATATGCTTCCTCCCCCAGGATATCGTAAAGAGGGTAGTACTAAGGTTTGCAAACTTAAAAAGTCTTTGTATGGCTTGAAACAAGCACCTAGACAGTGGAATCATAAGCTGTCTGAAGCCTTGTTTGAGGCTGGTTTTGAACAATCTCAAAATGATCATTCTCTGTTTATTAAGAAGAAAGAAAATGTTGTGTTGTTTCTTCTGGTGTTTGTTGATGACATGGTCATCTATGGTAATAGTGAAAGTGAAATTGAAAGTTTCAGAAGTTTCTGAAATAACAAGTTTAAGATTAAAGACCTTGGTGAGTTAAAATATTTTTTGGGTATTGAGGTTTTAAAAACTAATAATGGAATGTGTTTGAATCAAAGAAAATATTGTTTGAAGTTGCTTCATGAGTATAGTCTGTTGGCATGCAGGCCTGTTATGACTCCTCTACCTGAGAATTTGGTTTAGAGTCATCAGGAATCTGATAGTGATGAGTTGTTAAGAAACATTACTAGTTATCAAAAACTTGTTGGGAAACTTATATATCTTATAATGACTAGGCCTGATATGGCTTATGTTGTTCATTGTTTGAGTCAGTATATGCATGCTCCCTTGCAGTCTCATTTTGATGTTGGTTTAAGGGTTTTAAGATATCTTAAACTTGCACCAGGAAATGGTATAAGTTTTAAGAAGAATAATGGCAAGTTTAATGTTGTGGCCTTCTCTGATGCTGATTGGGCTAAATGCCCAGTTACTAGGAGATCTGTTTCAGGTTATTGTGTTTTTGTTAATGGTAATATTGTTTCATGGAAGAGTAAGAAGCAGAATACCTTGTCCAGGGCCGAATACAGGTCAATGGCTTCTGTTACTTGTGAAGTAATGTGAATACTTAAGATCTTAAAAGATCTTGGGGTTGCTGAAAGTTTGTTGCCTGTAAAGTTGTATTGTGATAATAAGTCTGCCATGCTAATAGCTGCTAATCCAGTTATGCATGAGAAGACTAAGCACTTTGACATTGATGTGCATCTTATAAGAGAAAAGGTTGCATCAGGATTGATTGAGACTATGAAAGTTGGGTCTAAAGATCAAAATGCTGATGTGTTGACCAAGGCTCTTGGGTCTTCACAACATGCAGTCATGGTTAAGAAGCTTGGTATGATAAATCTGTTTGCATCATCAATTTGAGGGGGGTGTTGAAAGTATAGCTTCACTCTTTGTCAGACTTTTGATACTTCAGGGTTCATCTGATAAGTTTCTTTAGTAATATTTTGCCTAACTCTAACTTTGGTCTGTTTGTGGAAGTTTTATATTGTGCAGGATTCTAAGTTTAAAATGCTTCTCTATATAAGTTGTTTATCCTGCTAGGGTTTCATAACGCTTCACACTTAAAGTTTTAGCCGTCTTCATCTTTTCTCTCATACTCTAAATTGGTTTCTGGTTCATCTAGTTTAAGTGTTGTTATAAGATCATCTTGATCTTGGTTTAGTTTCTGGGTTAGATTGATTGTATAGGATCTGGGTTTGGTTTTAGAGTGTGAGTATTTGGAGTCAGCACCTGATAGAGGGACTGTCATCTTTTTCTTTGTATTGTAGACTTGCACCTGTGTTAGGGACAAGTCAACTGTGTTTATAGTTATAATAATAAGTGAATCACCAAGGAGTGGTTGGTTGGGTGATAATAGTTTCTCTTTTGATACCATTTTAACAATTGGATAGTGAATGCAATTGCCACACGCTAATAATTTCAACAATCCTTGGGGTTATCCTGCAGCAATTTGGTGTGCACTTTGATATCTTGACTGTCTCTACTTGCTCTGTGGTTGTTTTACCCACCATGCTCCAACCCGAACTAGGTTCCCTCTTTATTAGCGAGGTGGTAACGTTCCCTCTTTATTAGCGAGATGGTAATATGGTGCTATTGCTAGAAGTCATACATTGTGACAACTAGCCGAAAAACAATCAAACATGCAGTCTATATAAGTACCATTTAGCAACATCACAAATGAACTTTGAACAGATACAGTTTGACAATTCTGATACTTGCAACGTAGCCTTCAGGGGTCGAATGCTATATGTGTCTTGGATATTTTCAAGCTGAGAGAAGCTCAACCTAATGCTAACTTGTAATTTGATAATTGTGTTAGATTTAGAGCACGTACCATGATTACTTCTCTCCTATTTGATTTGAAAGTTTGTGTTGCCCATTCAAATAGAGATGGATATAATATAAAGATGGGCAACACAACACAATAGTGCTGGCGTCAATTTAATGCTAACTTATAGGTGAAACTCAACACAAAAGTGCTTGCGTCAATTTCAATCTAAGTGTGATTGATCTCGTGATCCATGTGACACTAAATTTTTTTACCTAAAAGGCGACATGGGATTTTAAAGGCATTCATAAATGTTGTGTCCATAAAAGTTAATATCTCACCCACATTTGATTAAGACAAACATGTTATGATTGCAACTCCAAAGTAAGTTCTTTACAGACATCTTTTAAGAGTTTAATGTAAGCTACAATTTCTTTTGCTTGATAACTAAAACTGTAACTAATCTGATGCCCCAAAGTCATGTACCATAACGGGCGTATATGTCTAAGTATCTTCTATGCTAATACTGACTGACTGAAAGTTTCACTACATAAATTCAGAACTAATAATAAGGTTCGCCATAACCAATTTAGAGTAAATCAATAACGAGAAGTGGACTATGGACCTGCATTATGAAAGAAATATCGTTGAAGCTAATCCAAATTAGGCAGCCACCAAGTCAAGACCTCGACGCTTTTGTTTATTAATAGACCTCCAAAAGAATAAAACACGAGTCCAAGATTTATTGTGTTTTACGGGTTGCACCTTCAAATATTTCTTTTCATGAACGTCACTCATATACTGAACAACAGCCTGGAAAATAGCAAGCAAATAGATTACTAACTTAGGCATGAGATTAAAAGCTATTTAACAGTACAGAAATATGAAAATGGTAATTTACCTGGGCCCCTCTGTCAAGTACGTTGCGTGGTGGCAATTCCAACGGATTCCCTTCAACATTCAACACGCGTAACTTTGAGAGCATTCTGAACGAGCCAGGAAGGACTCGTATTTGGTTATTGCTCATATTCAGCTCTTCCAAATGCTCGAGGTTCCCAATGGATCTTGGTAAGGATGTTAGATCAGCAAAGTTGTTGCTTATATCCATCTTTACAAGGGTAGTAGCAAAACATAAGCTTTCAGGGACTGATTCAAGCTCGTTAAAACTTACATCAAGTTGTTGTATGTTTTTCAATGATGACATGGTGGTTGGCAACCTGCCAATGTTGTTATAACGAACAGATAGTTTCTCCAAGGACTCGATTCTTCCTACAGCTTCTGGTAACGCTTTCAGCTTGTTATAGTCTGCAAGAAGCTCTTTCAGTGATAAACACTGACCAATGGCATGGGGGATTTCTTCAATGTTGTTAGTCTCGATATTAAGCTTTTTAAGACTAACAAGTGAACCAATTGTATCAGGAATAACTGACAGGTTATTTGAACTCAAATCAAGCTCTTGAAGACGAACTAATTTACCAAAGGTAGCAGGTACAGATTTCAACTGATTTCCGCGAAGATTAAGATGGATCAAGTTAAAAAGATCCCCTATTGATTCTGGGACTTCCATAATCTTGTTAGAATTCAACTTCAAGTTTGTCAACGATGAAAGACTCCCCAAGGCATATGGCAAGGCCAAAAGCCGATTTTCGGAAAGATCAAGCGTGACCAAACCAGATAACTTCCCAATTGAATCGGGAAGCCATTCAATTTGTTCCATCAGCTTATTATGAAGATCAAGATCTTTAGTTCCCTTCTTTGACGATGCTTCAATTAAACTAGCAAGCTTTATAAGACTCAATTTTCCACCATCTGATCCTACAAAATACAACCATTATTCGAAATCAACATATAAGCTAAAACTTTATATACTGACCATATACAAACATAAATCCAATTAAAAATAACAAAACAGTAAACTCATTTATAACTCACCAGAAGTAACTGCTGCGTTTAAAGCAGAATCCACAATCCGAGATCCCATAAACTCCCTTGATGGAAACTCACCACCAATGGCGCCACCATAAAACCTAGTCTTAGAACTCTTAACATAGCTATCATCTCTAGTAACCAACTGCGACCTTCTAAACACCTCCTTATCAAACGAGGAACTAGAACTAGACCCCGTAGACACACTCACGCTACTTGGCGTATTCAAACCAACATTTCCACCAGAAACAGACGCAGGAGTCGTAGGAGGCGACGAACCAGTCGACGTCACACTACCGGAAGACGTATTACAACATCTAGAAGCCTTCTGAATCATATCATCAAAGAGCTGGTGATAGCTTTCGAGTTCCAACAACCTAATAGCTTCCCTTTTTTGTTCCTTACTTTGGAACTCAACTAAATGTTTCTGCATATCTACAAGCACATTAAAAAGCTCGTCAGGGATGTATTTTCGCTTCTTTAACTTCCCAATGCTTTCTAACCGCGTTTGGGTTTCGTTTTCTGCGTTTCGGATGAGTATTGTGGCAGCTTCGACGTCGTCGATTGATGGTCTTGCTGGAAGAGATTTGTGAAGCCTCATTAACTCTTCCACCACCTCGTCCACTGTTTTCGCAGACAAGTCCATGTCCTTTTACTATACTCTATTTTAACCACAAAAACATATACATTTATTAACTAGTACAATGTTTAAGGAAAACACACGTAATTTAATGCATAATTAACCTAATAAAAAAGGTACAAGATGATCAAACATTATAACATATATATTTACCCTAAAAACGATTTAGTATCGAAATTATCATAATTTGAATTAAGAAACTGACCTTTAAATGTTGTTTGATTGCAAAACTGGATCAGCAGAGAAACACGATAAAATTAAAAGTGTGTGTGTGTGTTTAGGTAATAATGTGAGAATGCTACAGGGGGCTCGTGTGTATTTAACAGGATACTAATCGGAACTCCGGCTAGCCATGACTTTCGCATTTGTCTTGTTTTATGTTGTAATGAATAAAAGTAATTTAACGTGACCTCTTATTAATTTTCATCTTTTAATTGTCTTGTTGAGAATTGGAAATTAATAAATCGGATATAGCAAACTAAATATGAAAACAATTTATAAAAGGAATACCTTCCGTTTTTGTAAGTTTTCTAATTTTGTCATTGGTACCAAATCGTCTCTAAATTTATATTTTGGTTTTATGACTTTTATCTTATCTTTGGACATCCAACTAGAATTTACTTTTTGTTAATGGAGTTTCTACTAATTCTGTTGTAACATATTTCATAAACAGAAAAAAGTTACTCCGTATAAATTAAGATTTCGAAAGAAAGGAGGTGATATCATGGTTATCTACGCTGTATACATCTATACTACATATAATGTATAAACAGTCAAAGTTGAAAGTTGAATTGTTGAAAATCAATGATGTTGAAAAGTTGAAAAATCTATACTACATATAAAGTAAAAATAGTCAAAGTTGAAAAGCTGAATTGTTGAAAGTCAATTATGTTGAAAAGTTGAAAAACTTATAAAAGGGAATATTGAAACCTTGCAAACTTCTCTACTACACCTTATTAAATGAACACAGAACTATACTATTGCAGGAAAGTATTGATTCAGTGAAAGGTAATGCAGGAAACAATTGCTGGAAACATATATGCTTTTGACTTTAATGATTTAAACCAAAACTTTCGGATGAAGCATTAACAGTTGTAACCCATCCTCCTTTTATGCCATAACAAACTCTCCACCCTTCCTAAAAACCTACACCGATTCATTAAAATTAAAAAAAAAAAAAAAAAAAAAAAAAAAAAAAAAAAAAAAAAAACCCTTACTCAGGTTTCAGATTCGTCATTTTCATTACTCCACACTTTTGTGTTTAATTTTTTCAATGGATTTTGTTTAGCGCTGAGTTGATTAAGAACTTTTTAAATCAGTTTTTTTTCTTCTTCTTCTTTTTTTTTTTTTTTCATATCGTCTTTATAATTTATTCCTCAAATATTGTTACTTTTAATTGCAAGATAATGTTGTTTTAAAGCATTTGACACTTGAGGTTTAGGTTTTGACTGAATGACTTTGGTATGAATTATCTTCATGAGCGATTTACTCCCATGGTTATGTGCTATATGTAAGACTTATAACAGTCTGTCTAGAAGAAAAAATGTAGCAAATCCTTTTAGTTTTAGGATTCATTAGCATATGAACTCTTAACATTTATCATTGGCTATAAACATATATGGCTATCTTGAATCATGTTTTATCTTGCTTATCAGGTATCCTTCAATGTATTTTTTTCTTTAGACGTGTATCAATTGTTATGTTGGCAATAACTATGCATTCATAATTTCATATGCCCGTAAGAAAAGTGAGTTGGAGGAAATTTCAATGGTCACACTTTGTGGGTGTGTTTGGTTGCGGGCTTTTGTTGTAACGTTAGAAACCAAGTATGTTACCATAACTCAAACAGTGATAAACTACTCGTGTTTCTACGAGGAAGGAAGAAAATACAAGTATAAATATATAGTTTTTGCCATCACTAATGGTTAAAAATGAGATACCGGACCCTTTTTTTAAGCGCGCCCATCCAACTTAATTGAACTTTGAACATGTATATTACTTTCCATGTAGTGTTTTTACTAATCATGATGTCTTGTGATTGAGTCATTGAAACTGATTCACTTTCTTTACTGATTATATGTATCTGATATATGCAGCTCCCGTAAGATATTGCAACATGTAGCCATATGGAGAATTTAGTAGTTTTCTATATTATCAACTGGATTGTGAGTGCTATGCCACGGTCTGGGATGTATACCATCATGTATCGCCTTCTTAGCCACGGTAGCGAGCTGCGGCTCTACATACGCATTTGGTATCTACTCTGCAACCCTCAAAATCAAGCAAAGGTTACGATCAATACACTCTAGAAAGAGTCTTTGTTTTGATCTTGGGTATTAGTGGTTGTATTGATAGTTTTGTTGATTTCAATTGTCGGATTACTATTTCAAACGTAGCAGATTCTAATTCTGAACTTCAACATGAGGTTATTAATATCAGTAAGTGTAGTTTTGAAGATGGTTATGTACAACACAATATCTTAAGGCTTATGGCAAATGATAATGGCAATGAAGGAAAACTAAAAGCTGATGGTTTACTCTATTGGTTTATGTATTAGAGGTATTACTTTAATGTTGGATATTGATAGTTGTGTTGACTTTAGTTGTAGTTTTATTAGTATAAAGGTTGCAGTTTTTTGTACTGATGTTCAGCATATGGTTATTAATATCAACACGATGTATTAATCTTTTCACACTCTATTTTGAACATTACATGAACCACTTACCACAATATCGTATATCGTTAATTGTGTGCCTCTTGAAATTTTCGTTGCTATGCACGGGTACTCGCCTAATCATCATAAATGCATTTTACAGCTATACATGTATAAAGTGTTTTCTCTATACTATCTATAAAAGGTGTATGGTCAAAGTGAAATAATGAATGTTGAAGATTAGTCAAAAGTGAAAGAAATATATAGTGTAATTAATACTCTTATTAAAACACCTCATCACTTAAAAGTACAGTGATTTATTCATATTGTACAACCAACTAAAAGTTTATCTACCAAATTAAATAGAAACAATTAAAACACCCCGTACTAAAAAGTACAATAAAATATTCACAATATATAATTTAAACAACCTACAACATAATCCAAAATATAAAATAATTAAACACACTAATTAATGTTATTTTCAAAACACCTTAAAATGAAAAGTATATTATGCACATTATACAAATTAATAAAACACACAAAATTTCATACAAGCTAACAAGTTGATTGTACATATAGTTTTGAAAACCGGACCGGACAAACGGTTTCAACCGGGAATCGGTGTCACCACCGGTTCGGCTAACCAATAAAAGCCATCCGAAATCGAACCAGAGAGGACTCGTTAAAACCAATAGAAACTGGTAAATCAGGCCTCATCGAGATGTATTTCTCCGGTTAATCGTCACAGGGTACCCGCATATACTATATATAAAGGAAAAAACAAAAAGTGAAAAGTAAAAAGTTGAAACTAAAATTAGAAATGTTAAAAACATATATTTCAAAACGAAACTATTGATACACATCGAACACCGGGTTGACCCTGGACGCTTCAAACCTGGCGGGTTGACCCGAGTTAATTTCACTCGTGTTCGACCTAACCCGTCGGGTTGACCCGGTTTAAATCAACCCGTTTTCGATCGGAACGGTTCAACCAGTTGAACCACCCACCTCTGACCTCACCATTGAAAATTTGTTTATTTTGATACAAACTAGTTACTTTTGTTTTGAAACACGGAAGGGTTTTTTTTTTTTTTTTTTTTTTTTTTTTTTTTTTAAATGTCTTATTAGCCTTTTACTCTTATTGAGTTAGAGGTGGTCACACATTTATGTTGTTTGTTTTTTTCTTTTGAGTCAGTCCCGATCAGACATATAACATCTTTCAGTAAGAGATGAGGTACTTGTCTTACTTCCTCTTAGCAAATAAGAGATTGAAGACTTGTTATAATATAATATATTTCATCGTATATTAACTATGTTATATTTACGATAAAAAGTTTTGTTTCCTATTTAAACAAGCTACTTATTTATGGTGTTGATATGATATAATATGTGCTTAAAAAAAAGACAATTAAACTCATTCATATGATTATAGGAAAAACAAACAACATTATTTCATTCAGATTCAGACTTTCTAGCCACATCTTACTAGTAAGATGTGGTAGTCAAATTCAGACCTAAAACATCTTAATGAAACAAACACCCCCATAGTGTTTCTAGTAGTTTTATATCGGAGTTTAAACATGATATGATACACGGGCACTAAACAAACGGACATGCATTTATCGATGTAACTAAAGATTAAATTCATTTTGAATATACATATTTTAAGACTAGACGAGTATCCGTGCATAGCAACGAATTTTATAGCGGCATATATTTATAGGAATTGATTTGCACACTTTTAAAATGATTGGGATACTTAACTATGTACATTACATAATTGTACTATGTTTACAGTGTGTTTTATATTCTTTTACAGTTGAGTGTCCCAATCAATTTTAAAAGTATGCAAATCACCTCCCAATATTTATAGTGATATTTTGGTTAAGTGTTTTATGTAATGTTTATACATACAATGTAAAGTGATCAAAGTTTCATTTAATAGAGTTCATATGTCCATTACAAGCTTAGAAGCTTTTAGGTTCAAGTTACAGTTGGGAAGTAAAAATTCATGTTTGACGAGCTTCATCCAAAAGTTGGATTCAAAAGATATGTTCATCTTAATCTTTCATACACAACCTGTATTGTTCAAACATAACACAAACAATCAAATTGAATGACTCTAAACATAACACAGACAATCAAATTGAATGACTCTAAAAATGTGATATTGATGATGGATAATATGTTACCTAATAAACTCATTATTGATCTTCTCCTTCATATCTACTCGACCTAACATTCCTTTGCTCTATCACGTTATAAAGTTTCTTAAGCAACTACATTTAATTTAGGAAACGTGACCAAAAGTTAGCTTATTAGAATAATCATTTGTTAACTCTTGTTTATCATAATTATTTCTCCACAACGATCAAACTAAACCCATAAAATAAAGTTATTTACTAAAATTTTCATGTTTCTTTTAAGTCAGTTATAGAAAGAGATGTGTAAAAGAATTACGTTCCAAAATGAAATAGGTCAAACCACCACATTTAAGCTACTTTAATAGATGGATTTATAACAAATTAAGACTCTTGGACACCTAATATAAAACATGTTATGTGCATGTATAACTATTTGACTTTTTTGAATAAAATTTAAAGAAGAGACACATGTATCTTTGAGTTACTTAAGTAGATGACGACTTAAGATTGGATATACAGTTTGATGGAATTTCAAAAGATTAAACCAACTAAGAAGTTTGAACACCGATTAAAATAAGTAAAGTGCACCTTTCAAAATAAATAATAAGTAAAGTGCAAATTCGAGATTAAAAAAAAGTTAAATAAAGAGAAAGATACAAATGAGCATACCTCATGAAACTAATGTTTCATCAAAACCTCATCATATTGTTTAAGGGCCTGTTTAATTTGTAGATGGGTTTAAAATTTGGATTTAGATTTGGATTTGATGTAGAAAAAATAAAATATAATATAAAAAGATAAATTATTATTTTATCAATTTATATATAATTAAAAAGAAAGTCCCCACTATAAATACATGGTAAAAAGAAAATAAAAAAAATAAGATTGAGGAAAATGTGTGGCTAGTAAATGTAGTAGCTCAAATCTCAATAAAACTATTTTGTATAATGTTTTAAACCCCACCAATATAGTCCGCATTCATCAATACATTTACAGTTGGGAACTTTGACACCTTTTAAAACCTATGTAGCTCAACCAATCAAGGGTTTCTCATTTTCAAATTCAAAACCCACTCAAAAGTCGTCAACCAAACGGGCCCTAAGTTTAGGTTATAAAGAATGCCTGTAAAAACCTATGTATCTAAAACAATGGACAAGTAACCCAGAAAGATATAATTATTATGAAAACAATTAGTTATCTTAGATGATCCAAATGATTGTATCGTGTGGTGGCGAAGAATTTCATGATCTTAAAGAGATCAGAACCTATGATGCATGATCCTAATTATATAAGAAAATACCATGAAATATTGAATACTATCTATCTTGAGATGGTATAAGAATCCGTGACTCAAAAGAAGACAATCATGAAAACTAATTGCTTGATAAAGGTATTCGTAGATTGGCGGTATGCTCTTAAACAACATTGATGATTGATAATTGAAAAGAATCATTTTCATATCTTTAAAATTCAACTAAGCAATAAATTAGGAAACCATTTAATATATTGAGAAAAAGAAAAACATTTGCCAATTAATGGGGCAAAATTAGTCAAATGTAATTAAATTTTAACTTTCCAATTTTCTAGATTAAGATTCCATAAATAGTTTTCTTCATTTTTTCACTTTTAATTTTTCAATAAAAGGGTATACACCCTTTATAGATAGTATAAATGAAGACATGTTTTATGATTTTATAGGTAGAAGGATGAATAGAAAGATTAGGTAGGAAGATATAGCAATCATCTATTAATATTTGTAACAAAAGAACTATTTAGAACACTAGGTGTGTCACTGACTTATTTTGACGTGGAGGGGCTTCTCATTTGGAAACCTACAATGGCAATTAGCTTTTTCATATCTTAGACGCTGCAGAGTAAGGCTACTACTCCCACCAGTCACACCACTTCACCTTCTATCTCAGCGTCACGTTAGATTTCTCTCTCCCCTCACCCCCTCACACTTTTCACTCCTAATAATCAGCACCCCTTAACCTTTCATTAAAATACCAATTTTTATACAAACATGCCTTACTAAATACCTACTCATAATCACAAATAAAATATTTAATAATAAATACACATGTGAGGGCCTACCTTTGCACAAAACCATATGCGGTGAACACCTCACCGTTCGTTCATCACTTTGCTCGGTCATAGAAGCCTCCCAGCAACACTCACGCGTGACCATCCATTCAACTGTTGGGAGTAGTCTAAGTTTCTCTTGGGCCTCACCAAACGTGTTTATGTGTGATTTTACCGCAAAACCTCCTCAACCCACCAATCCCACCATCCCGCATGAACGTAAATCGAGTATGTCGTGACACGGCCATGCAGGAATGCACGACTCCTAAATAATCATGAATACAAATTTTACAATGCGAACATAAAGTGACGGCGAAATTTAATACTTTTCATAAGAGTTCTTTTTTTTTATTTAATTTATTTATTTATTTTTTTAATTTCTGATAGTGACTAGCCATTTTTGTCAACAAATAAAAGCATTGGAAGTGACAAACGTAATCAATGGGAAAAAGCTATGTTGTAATAGAAATAATGTATAATGCGCACGTCACATTAACAATTTGTTTTAGAGCGATAAAAAAAAAAAAAACCCTATAAGATATGTTTGAATAGTAAAGATGGATGATAGATGTGGAAAAATGAAAGATAGTGATTTAAAAAAAATGTGATGACATCAAATAAGTACTAAGTATACACATCATTTATCTCGTTTATATTGCTTCTTTTATGTTATTTATATGAGAATTGGTACTTAATCGTTCACTTTGGTTAATAGCACTAAATATTGGAGCAATTGATGCAAGTGAAGGAAAAGGATATGATTTGGAGCTTAAACGAAGAAATCATGAAAACTCTACTATTCTGATACCAATATGCCATATTCAATACATGTAATATGCTGTATTCATCACATACAATACGTCGTATTTATCACATGCAATATGTCGTGTTCATCACATGCAATATGGCGTATCCAGTTCCTAACTTCAACAAACATCCATGACGGAAGGAGACCAATACAGCGTATCTAAAGGACTAAATTCCCACACTAAAATCATAGAGCCCACATTATAATCAGAATATTATGATGCATGTGATATAATCATGGAGCCCACATTAAAAGACCCCGATATGCCGTATTGCATGTGATAAATACGACGTATTACATGTGATGAATACGGCATATTACATGTATTGCATATCGCATATTGGTATCAGAATAGTAGAGTTTTCTTGATTTCTTTGTTTAAGCTCCAAATCATGTCCTTTTCCTTCACTTGCATCAATTTCTCCAATATTTAGTGCTATTAACAAAAGTGAACGATTAAGTACCAATTCTCATATAAATAACGTAAAAGAAGCAATATAAACGAGATAAATGATGTGTAACAAACCGGAATTTTCCAAACTAATTTTAATAATGCACTATACTTATTATTACCTAAGTTTCATTTTTGGACTTTTCCGAACTTATTTGAATCGAAAACGAGAGGTTATCTCTTTCTGAAAAAGGACACTGTACGCGTACCGACACTGCTTTAGTAACGGTAACAATGTAATAATTAATAAACGGAGTCGATACATATGTTTTTATATTACTTTTATAAAGACGTTTTCAAAAAGTATATTTTCCCGCATTCGTGCCAAACCGGAATACCACGTTTACACCAGAGCTCAACGGGACACTGAGTACACACAATACACTATTTTCTAGTAAATACAATTTTTTTTCTTTAACAAAACATATTACCATTTTATTTACCCCTCACGCAAAAAAAAAAAAAAAAAAAAAAAAAAAAGACGTTACTTATCTTTTCCCACGCGTCAAAACTCTCACCTCACACACCTCCAAAAATCAGATGGACCTTTATTCTCTCCCTCTCTCAACTACAGAAACACGCTTTCCCTTCCCCCAAAAATCAGATCCATCCAAACCCATCTAAGAAAAACTTGTATCAAGAAAATATAAATATCAAAAGCAAGTGTGAATTGATCCAAGCCTCTCGATTAACACCCCAATGAAACCCTTTCACGCCAAGTCAAGGACCAAGAGGCGGCCAGGAACTATTTCCTTTCTCTCCATTCGAAGTCAGGGTCACAAGAGGTGTTTGAAGACTCAAAAACTCGTTTTTTTTTTTATCCATTTATAGTTATGGTCGAGTTTCGAAATTAAGAAGGTGGGTATTAGGGTTTCTGTTTCCTTTCCTTTTTATCCCCATATTCTAACCATAGAGCACCACATCTCCTTTGCTTGGTGTGGTTGCTGCTTGGTTTCGGATTGGGTTTAATGTTTGGTCGACTTCTCTTCCAAAGTGTTGTAAGAATCTGAAACCGTCTTGTTTTATCTTCATGATTTTCATTCATATATGTAAATACTTTGTTTGTTATGTAATCTTGTTGGTTAATATAAATCTGCTATCTTGTTATAATTCATTTCAAAACTAATAAAGTTATAGACCATCGACATGATTTTTAAAAAAAATGGGTGTTGTTAATCTTTTGATGTCGATCGGTTAACCCCTAAACCTGTAACTACATTTGTTGTTTTTGTTGATCGTTTGTGTGGCAAAATAATTGCTTGCAACTATAACCTAAGATTGGCTCATACTTTGGAAGTGCTTATTTTTATTTTTCTTTCTTGCTTATTAGCTTATTGGTTATGAGATGTTTGTGGTTGGTCTTTGGTTGTGGGTCGAAACCCACTGTGGTCAAACCACAGTGGGAGAGTAATGGTTTTGTTGTTGCTTCCTTTTTCCAAAATGTCAAACTCAACATAGTATACAAAATGGTTTAAGTATGAACATGGAAGTGGGGAAAAGTGTTTGGCTGAGATGTGGTTAGAACCACTGTTTGGTCGAACACCAACAGTGGAGTGGTTGCCACCTCTATTTTGTTGTGTCTACTACATCATCTACAAACCTTACTATTAGCTCATTGATGCAAGTTTATTGGGTTATTTTGTTAGAAACTTGATGATTTATTGCGTTAGTTGTGTTTGGTTTAGGTTTTGTGTTGGTGAGCCAAACTCATGGCTCAACCGCAAGCTCAAGAGACTCAGCTAGTGTGCATTGAGCTAGAATGTCGGGTGTGTCATTTCCATCCAGTCAAACCAACATAGGTACCCTTGGTCTCTTTCTTCTTTTACTTGTAGTGTCACAAACAACACAAAATAAATTGATTGGACTTTGATGAGTTGTGGGTGTGTCATTGTTTGTCAGGCCAAGTTTGGCTGTGGGCTGAAGCCCAGCTGGTTCCAGCAATTTAGGGTGCGTTGGGTACAATATATACAAAACAGATTTTCCATCAACCATTTCACTTTTATATACAAATGTTAGTTTAAAATATACAAGTGTGAGCCAAATGTATTGTGATACAAATTGAGTCAAGTTGCTTGTTTTCGTCGGCCTATCTCACGCCTCGTTCACGCCTCACTCGTCTTACTTGTTCTTGACGTTATTCCACGAAGTACTCTAACCTATTAAACTTGTTTTATAAACGGATTCTAAAATTATAACTAGTAATCAAAACTTCATCTTTTCACATCATTAAAACTATAACTTTAAGTTATGTAACAACTAAAATATAAATTGTCACTTATTTATGATCTTCTATAATTGTTTAATTAAATGAAACTTTATTTCGATTATAAAAACTTATTTGAACTTTGCAAACAAAATTAAACGGTTTATTTTTCCAACATAAAAATTTTGACATCTAGTCACCCTGGACAAACTAAAGCATATATATAGGTCATGCCCGATTTCCGTCAAACTATATATACTATACTTATCATATTTTATAACAACCGACAATGAAAAGTTTTGCACAAAACTTATGTCCACCAGTTTACTTGAATACAAACGTTTTAAATAAGGCGGTTACTTAAAAATAATTAATTAGACACTTTTATTTTAACTGAAAATTTATATATACATTTAGTTATATGTATACTTTTAACAACAAAGTTCTCATATCCCGTTGACGTCTAATATCAAATCGTAATTTCTTTCCATACATCGTCTTTCCGTTACCGTCGAACTAGAGATTTCTTAGTCTTTGATACTTATCTATACTACATTATAAAGTATTTGAGACTTACTACAAAAGGAAGTCTTAAAATTTTAAGACCAAAAACATTACTATTAAAGGAAAAGTAGAAAATTAATGTAAAATATGAAAATTTAAGTCTACTTTAAACCATATGTAACCCCCCCCCCCCTCCAATAATTATACATTTTAATGAAAGTGTTTATAAGAAAAACTCACTATTAACCATCAATTTAATGCTAATATTTGAAAAATAAAACTGTTAACCATTTACACTATTAATAATTTAGATGTTCTACTTTTGAAAAACATATTTCTAATACTTTATATTATTTGGAACATGCTAGATAAGGAAACTTAAAATAAAAAAATATTTGTTCGCCACATAATAGTCGCCGGGTACCCGCCACCGCATTGCGGCGGGTACCCTTCTAGTTAACTTATATACTTATACACTTCTAAGAGCCAATACTTACAAACATTTAGAATTTTTTTTTTTTTTTTTTTAAACTTAAATGCTGCCACACAAACAACAATAACACAAACACTCTAAAACTTTTAAACTTGTTTAAACTTCATCGAGTCTCAAACTTGAAACTGTAAACTAAACTTGCCATACTAATCTATGTCGCGTGTCGGTGCCGCACACTATCACTACTTGACCTTTTACTATCATACTGCTATTTACTAAGGTGAGTTCATGCCCCCTACTTTTACTTGTTTTATAACTATTTTTTGGGGGAGAATACATGCTCGTTTTTAACTAAACTCAATGCTTGTTTATACTTAAACTCGTTACTTGCTCTTACTTGAAACATGACTTGTTTACTTATTGCATACTGGATTACCTTATTATGTACACAAGTGTTTAAATCATATATGTGAGTTTAAAACCCCACTCTTTTACTTTACTTTGCTTTGCAAAATTTGGGGTGAGAAACATGCAAAACACTTTTACGGACCACACTAAAACTTATGCTTTATTTAAACTATTACGCGGATTAGCCTAAGCCTTTGAATCCCACTATGCCCAAACTCATGAACCGTCAATTCCTGCTGGGAAGCGCGAATGTTATAAATAGATCTATTGAGGGTGACTCCTCCGTCCGGGTTGGTAGTGCCAACTAGACCAGTTTTGGATTTACGGACGTATACCATGTCGGAATTCAAGTGTAATGGGATAAACACTTGCTAAGGGCACATAACTATTGCATGCTTTCACGCATGCTGAACTGTCATAGCTTCGGTTGCATGAACTTAGTGCTAGCGTAATAAACTTTTACCTTTGTGTGACATTATATTCGTTGTAATGATCACATACTTTGCCTATGGTCCACTTTATGCTTAATACTTATGGTCTACTTTACTAATATTTTTCATGATGCTGTGCGTAAAGCAGTAGTCACTAAAACTGAACTTGATTTATATGTGAATGGTTATTCACACTCAAAAACCTTGTAGTCCACATTACTACATTTACTTGAAAGTAAACTATATTTTCATGACATTGCGAACGACGCAATGGTCACAAAACTTTTATCGAACTCACATTTCTTTTATACTAAATTGTATTTGTACAAACCTATGAACTCACTAACCTCGTGTTGACACTTTTTAGCATGTATTTTCAGGTTTAAGGCATTAGCTTATTGTTGAAGGCTTTTGGCATGGCATGACTTGGTCATAGACAACTCTGACATAAGTTTGGGACTGCTTAAACTCTTTTATGGGCCTATATTTCCGCACTTGAATAATGTTTTAAACTTATTTTAATCTTTTAATGAAAATTTGGTTTAAAACATATAAGGTAAATCTGTTCTCTTTACTATGTGTTGTGATCCAATTTAGTAGCACCCCATTGACCTGCATACTTCCACTGATTCATTTTTGGGGGTGTTACATGATGCGTATACTTAGTACTTATTTGATGTCATCACATTTTTTTTAAATCACTATCTTTCATTTTTTCACATCTATCATACATCTTTACTATTCAAACATATCTTATAGGGTTTTTTTTTTCATCGCTCATAAACAAATTGTTAATGTGACGTGAGCATTATACATTTTTTCTATTACAACACAACTTTTTCCCATTGATTACGTTTGTCACTTCAAATACTTTTTGTTGTTGACAAAATCGGCCGGCCACTATCAGAAATTAAAAAATAAATAAACTAATAAATAAATAAATAAAATAAAAAAAGCACTCTTAAGAAAAGTATTAAATTTTGTCGTCACTTTATGTTCGTATTGTAAAATTTGTATTCATGATTATTCAGGAGTCGTGCATTCCTGCATGGCCGCGTTACGACACACTCGGTTTACGTTCATGCGGGATGGTGGGATTGGTGGGTTGAGGAGGTTTTGCGGTAAAATCACACGTAAACACGTTTGGTGAGGCCCAAGAGGAACTTAGACTACTCCCACCAGTTGAAATGCATGGTCACGCGTGAGTGTTGCTAGGAGGCTTCTATGACCGAGCAAAGTGATGGACGAATGGTGAGGTGCTCACCGCTTATGGTTTTGTGCAAAGGTAGGCCCTCACCTGTGTATTTATTATTAAAAATTTTATTTGTGAGAGTGAGTAGGTATTTATTAAGGCATGTTTGTATAAAAATTGGTATTTTAATGAAAGGTTAAGGGGTGGTGATTATTAGGAGTGAGAAGTGTGAGGGGGTGAGGGGAGAGAGAAATCTAACATGACGCTGAGATAGAAGATGAAGTGGTGTGACTGGTGGGAGTAGTAGCCTTACTCTGCAGCGTCTAAGATCTGAAAAAGTTAATTGCCATTATGGGTTTCCGAATGAGAAGCCCCTCCACGTCAAAATAAGTCAGTGACACACCGTATTACTCTGGATGTGATGAATATGGTTCGTACACTTATCAGAATATTATATTCATGGAGCCCACATTAAAAGACCCCGATATGCCGTATTGGAGCCATCAAATATGCCGTATCAACTAAATTCCAGACACTATAAATACAAAACCTAAATTACAATTTGGAAACAACTTTTTACCATCAAGCTTCCGGACGAATTTAGGAGCCAAGAAGGTCCTGCTACATAGTGATTACGTAGAGAACTCTTTGTAACCTCAATACTTGAATTAATCGTTCGGTTAGCATATCGTATTCATTATGTTTCATACTTTATTCGATTTGATTATATTTATGTACTTTGTTACTGAGATTATGGGCTAACACCCTTAGGTGTTAGCCAAGTTTTATGAAAATCATTTGCTTTTGATATGTTTTACATCGATTACTAGTTTTTCTCGTTGCATATTATTTATGTTTATCACCAATACTTGTTTACTTGCCTGATTCTGTTCTTATTTATTTTCTAGATCTTTTGTAATATGAATTAATTTTTGTAATTTAAATATCGGTTATTGTGGTTACTTGAGTTTATAAATAAACCTAAGATCCATGTCATAATAGTAGAGTGTAGGGAAAACCATCTGAAATGGCCTCTAGTTAAGGAAAACCACCTGAAACGGTCCCTTGGCAAATTCCACTATTAGGACTTGTTGGGAATACGTGTAATTAATATCAAGTGCCGGTCATTTAATCTTGTAATATGTTGCTTTAATTAAATAGGCTTATATGTTTGTTAATAGTTTAAGGCTTATGTAGTAAGCCCATAGGCCTTAGATTACTTGTTAGAAAAGCCTGTGAGAGTGATGCCCTACCTAATAGCCTGTATAAACATTGTAAACCCTCTTAGGAGGGTGTTGGTTCTTGGTTATTCAAAGTTCATTTCTCATTAATAAGTTCCATCCATTCTCTCTTTCTCTCTCTCTCACTTACTTTCTCTCTCTAGAAATATCATTCCATACTAAGTAACAATGATAGATTAGGGAAACTACAAGTGGTATCAATCGCCAAGGGGTGTTTAGGTCGTGTTTAAGTGGAAAAATTTTTAATTTTATTTCTATTTTATTTTTTATTTGGTTTTTCAACCATTTGTCCTTAACGTTTTTTCAAATAAAAAATTTTGAAATTTTGAGGTTAAAAATCAAAAAGCTTTAAACTTTCCATTAGCTTAGATAGTATTAAGGTTACTTTAGTAGGTACTTTGGATTAAATTCATCGTTTTAAGTGATTTTAAGAGTTTAAAAAATATGAAAATTTCGTATTTTTCCAAGTAAGCAAAACCCTTTTTCACCGAGTAGCTTAAACCCTTAATTTTCGAGTAAGACTTTTGGGTAATTCCTAGTAAGGTTGTTTTAGTAATTGTTTCTGAGTATCTTTATCCGAGTACAGATTGTCCGAGTAACCATATATTCTTACTATTTGGAAACTACACTCTGTCCGAGTATTAGGTTGCCTCCGAGTAAGACACATCCGAGTAAGATATTTTCCGTGTACAGAACGGTTACCATTATTTAATAAATTTTCCGAGTACGAAACAAAATTATGTTCATAAGTCACCAAAACTCCGAGTAAGATCTCTCTGAGTAACAACTGTGCAAGTCTCCGAGTATCTACATTAGTGGACACCAGTGTTCTAAAAGGCAGGCGCACTAAAGCGCAAAGGGGGGCAAAGAGCCTCGAGTCGAGGTACATTTCAAGGCGCGGGATTCATGAATGCGAGGCGCACTAAAAACATTAAGTTTTTTATAACATATATGATCATTTATGTAACTTAAATAACACAAAATAACATTAAAATACTTAATGCATGACACATATTGCCATTATAATATTAAAATGGATTAGTTGTCACTTCTTAAATGGATCAACTCTTTGGCTCGATGACCTATATAGAGATTAAAATCCATATCAGACTAAATATTCTTGGGTCCTACACTTGTAGCTTACATCTAACAAAGCTCACAATTTAACCAAAAATATCAAGCAAGCAACATATTAATATTCAAGGCACAATGCTATATTTTCATGATAATATGTCGTAAAGAAAATACTTAATGAAATAAAGTAACTTCTTAAAGAAATTTCCAATCAATAAAATAAACATAAAATTAATTCAAATTTATAAATCATACAAATACTCACCCTATGACTTAAAAGGCCCATGTATCTTAACTTAATATTAAGAAAAAAAAAAAGAAAAAATAAAAAAAAGTTGATACATCTCCTAGGCGCAAAAAGCTCCCAAGGCGCACGCTTTTTGTAGGATTCATGCATGTCGTGAGGCTCGATCAGAAAAAAGCCCAAAGGCTAGAGCCTTGCGCCTAGGCACGCCTTAGGCGCGATTTCGGCAACTATGGTGCACACTTAATTAAACCTTAACACGACACACCTAATTATCCTTAAAGATCCATATCATTGTTACAAACATGTCTCAACCACCGTATTTCTTCCCTCAACAACAGTATTCTCAGCAGCAGCAGTATCCTCAACAAAAATTTCAACATCCGTATCCACAACAACAATTTCAATAGCTGTATTCCCCACAACAACAATTCTTTCAACAACAACCATAACCGACACAACACTTTCCAATGAAACCATTACCTCTTCCACCAAAACAACCTCATTGGTTTGATAAGAAGTGTGAAGCTATCAACATGCAGTCAATAATTAATTCATGAAGTTGGTTCACTAGAAAGACCAAAAATGCTCACTCCTGGAAATTATGTTCCATGGGTATGTCGATTCTTAAGGTTCATGGAACTCAGGAAAACTTATGGAAAATATCGAAGAAGGTTATACTTGAAGGTCCTTTCCAAATGTCAACAACAGTGGTTCTCGGAGATCCACAAGTTGTTCCTCCAAGACCAGACACTGTGACCACTCTTCCTAAGAATCAACTTACAGCAGAATAAATACTTCACCATGAAGCAGATGAACTTTCAATGGATTATATTCTTGTAGGTATACCTAATCTGATTTTTTGAAGCATTTATGCTCGGAAAACAGCTAAGGATATGTGAGAACATGTACATCTCTTGTTGGAAGACATGGAATCCAAACTTTAACTCTCATATGAAATGTTCGTGATTGATCCAGGGGAGTCACTAGAGTCTTATTACTATCGATTCACGAAAGTCATCAATGACTTGGACAGACATAATATCATCTTACCAAAGATTACTATCAACACAAAGTTTCTCAGTTGTCTAGGTCCTGATTGGAAAAATATGTCACGTTTGTTCGTCAAGCCAAAAACCTTCATAATGTAACATATGGGTGGTTGTATGATTATCTAAAGCACCATCAATCTGAAGTTGATAAAGATTGAGCTCTCCGCGGAATGTATTCACCTCCTACACCTCCTAATTCATTAGCACTCATGGCTCAATCTCACTTTGCTCCGTATCCACAGTCTAACCATGCATTTGTCCAACAATAACTACAACACTTTTCCTACCCTCAACAAACCACCTCAACTCAAATCATTCCCTATGACTCAACACAACAATCAACTGACAACCAACTTATCCCCTATGACAACTCTGATATTGTGCGCTAAACAAACAGAAACAATGAAGAAGATGATGCATTTAACTCGTTGAATCAAGGATTTGCACTCATTGTTCGTGCATTTAGCAAATTCTCAAACAAATCCAACAATCATCTTCATACTTCATCTAACACAAGGAATCAAGCTGTTGTACAAGATGGACGAGTTGAAATACAAAATCATAATTATGGAAGAATGGGAACAAGAGGTTATGCGGGTAAATTAGGAAATGGACAAAGTTTTAATCCAACTGGTGGGAATAGGAACAATGCATGTTCTCCTTAGAGAATGGTTGAAATTGTTGAAACTGGAAATACAGTGGTAAGGTGCTATAATTGCAATGGCAAGGGCCACTGGCTAATGCATGTCCTAAACCAAGAGTCCGAGGAAGTGAATTTCACAAACAAGCATTACTCTTAGCTTTAAAGGATGAAGATGGTCGAACTCTCACTGACAAAGAAAACAGTTTCATGGCCAATGCATATTTCGATGATGAGATGGAGGATTTGGAAGAAAATACAGCAGTGATGTTAATGGCAAACATATAGGAACTTCACTTGAGTAACACAGGCCTAATGTATTATACGAATGGTCTGTCTTAGGTGGTTCAAATAGTTCTGTGGATTGTTGATAGCTGTTGTACCAGACTTATGACAGGCAATCTAAAATTGTTAGTAAACTTTGTTTCAAAGTTCATCGGCACTGTCAAATTCGGGAGTGATCACTTCGTTGCTATCATGGGCTATGGAGATTGCATCAATGGCAACATCGAAATTAGTCGTGTATATTATGTCGAAGGCCTTGGTCACAACCTTTTCTCAGTCGGTCAATTCTGTGATGGGGATTTGGAAGTAGCATATAAGGAGATAACTTGTTTCATTCGTGATTTACAAGGAAATGATCTAATGTCGGGCACTCGTGGAACAAGCCTTTACACAATCTCAATGTCTAACATGATTGCTTCTTCTCCAATATGTCTGCTCTCCAAAGCAACTTTGACAAAATATGGTTATGGCACAAACGACTTTCTCATCTGAACTTCAAAACCATGACTGAACTAGCACGACACAAACTTGTCGACGGACTTCCAAGATTTTTTTGTTCAAAGGATCACTTATGTCCTGCCTGTGAACAAGGAAAAAGCACTCGTGCACACTTTCCCCCAAAAGCAGAACCAAGTACTTATCACGTTCTTCAACTTCTTTACATGGATTTGTGTGGCCCAATGTGCGTGCAAACGATCAATGGCAAACGCTACATTATAGTAATTGTTGATTACTACTCAAGATGGACTTGGGTCTATATTCTCCAAAGTAAAGATCAAGCTCCTTCAATGGTCATCACCTTTCTCATGAAAATTCAAGTTCAGCTTCGTAATACGGTCAGAGAAGTTAGAACAAAGAACGGAACTGAATAGAATGGGGATGTTGAAAGTTGCAACAGGACGTTAGTGGAAGCCGAAAGAACAATGCTCATTAATGCTCAACTACCAGATTACTTATGGGCAGAAGCTGTTTCGACTGCATGTTATACTCAAAATCATAGTATGATCAACCAACGTACCAAGAAACTCCTTATGAGCTTGTCCATAACCGCAAACCGAATATAAAACACTTTCATGTATTTGGTGCTCTTTGTTACCCAAATATTATCGTGATGACCTTGGGAAACTCAAAGCAATAGCAGACATCGGTGTATTCATTGGATACTGTAAAAAGTCAAAAGGATTTCGCATTTGGAACCATCGCATGAGAGAAATCATGGAAACCATTCATGCTAATTTCGATGAGCTAACGAAAATGGCTTCTTAGTAAAATAGCTTAGGAGCTGCAAAAAATTGTTTAAACTTCCCAGAATCATCAGCTGTACCATCAACCGCGTTTACTCGTCAACAATTGGAAACCTTGTTTGCTCCTCTGTTCAATGAGACAACCGAAAATCGTGCTCCAGTTGTATCAAATGTTTCCGCTGCACAACGTGATAATATTCCTATACTAGATACACCTGAATCGACCACAACAATCATTGTGACAAATGCACCTCTAACCGGTTCTCCTACAACAGTAGAACAAACTGCTTCCAATACCAATGATGCTGCTAAGATCAACAAAAATAACAAGTACCTACACCTGCAGATTATGACAAAAATACTTTCTTCAATCCATTTGCTCTGGCTCCAACCATTCCTGATATTGCAGAGTCATTTACACACAATTTGGACCTATCTAATATGCACACTTTTTATCAACATCACCCTTCAACACATAAATGGACAAGAGATCATCCCTTAGTAAATGTGATTGGTAATCCTTCAAATCCAGTTATGACAAGACAACAACTTCACAGAGATGCTGAACACTGTGTTTATGCTCTTACTATCCATTAAGCTGAACCAAAGAACATTAAAGAAGCCATGACTTATGACTATTGGATTGAATCATTGCAAGAAGAACTTGATCAATTCAAACATCTAGAAGTCTGGGAATTAGTAGAAAGTCCAGATGGAGTATATGTCGTCAGACTAAAATGGATTTGGAAGTAAAAACTAGATGCTCATAGGAACAGTGATTCATAACAAATCGCGTCTGGTTGCCAAAGGATATAGCCAAGAGGAAGGAATTGATTTTGAAGAATCATTTGCACCAGTGGCTAGACTTGAAGCTATACGAATGTTTCTAGCTTATGCAACCCACAACAACATCATTGTTTATCAGATGGATGTGAAAACAACATTTCTGAATGGTCAACTCCATGAAGAAGTGTATGTCAGTCAACCAGAGGGATTCATCGATATATATCATCCAAATCATGTGTAAAGACTCAAGAAATCCCTTTATGGTCTTAAACAAGCCCCGAGGGCATGGTACGATTAATTGTCTTCATTTTTAATTGCAAATCACATTACTAAAGGAACAGTTGATCCAACACTGTTTATTCAAAAACACGGAGAGGATATTTTGTTTGTTCAAATTTATTTTGACGAATTTATTTTTTGATCAACAAAGAAAAAATACTCAATCGCTTTTGCAAAATTAATGAAACAAAACTTTTAAATGTCCATGATGGGTGAACTGTAACAACCTACTAACTTCCCCTTAGGTTAGAAATGCCTTACTAACTTAACTTAGAAGCACACTAGGATTAGAAATGCCTTACTAACTTAACTTAGGCCCTCACTAAGCACAAACTAGGATTAGAAATGCCTATAGGATTTTCTCGAGCTAATTTTTTTTCTTTATTATATATCCTTATGACCTAACTAACCTTTAGACAAGCTCACCTATTCACCCATGCCAACCACTACCATGTTTACTTGATGTAAACATCCCGGTATATCAAGTCAAGGTTATAAACATATTTTCACTAAGAAAACTATCACTCTAATACACCATACTTGCTAGAAAACCCTAAATGAACCTATGTGTTCCCGGTTAGCTTTAAAACCCTAATTGCTTATCTGAACTAACATGAAAGTGTTTAAGGCTTAGATATGAGTTACATTAGTTACTTTAGGATATATTAGACTCCCTAGATCATAGTACAACTCCCTAAAACATAGGTACAAGTCATATAAGCACAAAACCCGAATTAGGTCATAACTTCCTGAAACTAGGTCTAAAGTATCCCAAATCTTTACCATAATTTATCACCACTTAGTATAAGCTACTTAAGACATTATAATAGTTACTTAACATCATTAGGACCCTGAATAAAACACTAAACCCTTGGAAAAACTTTAAACTCTCACTAAACAAAACTAGGTTAAAATTTGACCTAAACACCTAAACTAAGTTATTTAAGCACCTAAAATTAAACAAGAAACCCCCCTAGAACCTCCCTAATAACTAAGGAACCACCCTAACACCTCTAACCACCCAAGAAAGTAGGTGGATCACCTACTTGTCACCTTCTTCCCCAAACCACCTCTTTCGGCTCATAACCACCCCAACCGGCCTATGGCGCCCCCTAGCTACCTCCATAGCTGCTCCTCATCACCACCTAGACCTGCCACACCACCCCATAGCTCATCTTAGTAGATTCCCCCCCCCCCCCCCACGACATATGGCAGCCCTTGCCTCGGTTGTTACTCCTTACGCGAGTATAAATACCCCTCCCTTCCTCTCCATTTCTCTTCACACCTTTCTCTCCTCTCTACCTCACACCTTTCTATAGTCTAAGACCCTTAGAATCCCTAGAGAATGAGTAGCGAAGCCCTGGCCTACTCGAGTTGTGGTTTGAGCCGAAGGAAACCCTAGAAACCTATAAACCCTCGTTAACCCTTGCACGACTTAGGTAAGCCTTAGTTTACATTATATTAGTCTTAGAATAGACCTAGGATACTTAGGATGATCATTAGAAACCATAGGATAGTCTTAAACCTTCCTGTTTGTATTATTTCTTTTTGTAACCCTAGATATAGTCAAATTGCATGTTTACGTGTGCTATAGCTTATTCTCATGACATAATCTGAACTATATGACTTATTTGAACTTATATGAGCTAAACATAAGCTTAGAAACTTAGTTGCTATGTTAAAATATGAATTACATGCATTTAGGACTAGTTTTGCAAAACTTTACATGCATAGGGGTATATACTGTAAATTCTTGAAACTAAAAAGTCTAGGGACTGTTTTTGACATTTCCTAGAAGTTATAAGTGTAAGGACTCATTTTACAAAGTATTAAAACCTTAGGATAAAAATTAAAAACTAAAAAGGACTAATATTGCAAATACTATAAAGTTAAGGGTAAAAAGGGTAAATAATGAAATTTATATAGCTTAGAGGCTATTTTTGTCATTTCTCTAAAATATATAAGTATAGGGACTAAATGTGCAATAGTTAGAAAGTTATATGCTTAATTGTTATAAGTTTATAAGTATAGGGTAGAAAATGTAAATATATAAACTTAAAGGGTAAAAATGGACTAATTTCATATAAATATAAAACCTATTTAAGTTAGAAGCATAACACAATACTAGGGAGCTTCATGCAAGGAGTACTATGTGGATATTTCGTTTTGACGAGTTTGTTGGGTTTACGAATTAAAGTGCCCTGGCTCCTCAAACGATTATTGCATATACTTCTGAGATATGATGGCCCGAACGGTGTTATGTTATAACTAAACCTTAATAAAAACATAACTCAATAGTAGGGAGCTTCGTGTGAGGAGTATTAACTTCTGAATTATGATGGCCCGAACGGTATTATGTTAATAACATAATACAATAGTAGGGAGCTTCATGTGAGGAGTCATATACTTCTGGATTGCGATGGCCCGAACGGTGTTATGTTATATATAAAAACCTAATAGTAATTAGTTGAGAAAACCTAGAATAAGACTTGACATACACACACCTACACTACCCACAGGATACGTGAGTGAGTTGTCTAAACCCCTACTTTACATACCTTAAGACCCAGGTGAGTTTTCATTGCCTAACTTTTAAATGTTTTACAACCCTGTGAGGGGGATACATGCTTTAAACCGAATACAAGTCTTTTCCCTTGGTTATTGCACGAGTAAACTATCTGCCATCACTACATAACCAAAATTCATGAATCTAATCGTTTGGGATATTTTACCCACGCAAACGCGAATATAGTTGATAGATCTATTGGAGTTTGACAACTCGCGTTAGTATTACATCTCACTGGATGGTACCAATAAGTCCTATATTTGAACCCACTGAAGGATTACTTTGGCAAGTTATCCTTCCCGTCCCCTCATGGTTTGGTCTACAGACCCCATGACCCGGACTATTAACGTGTAGTTCATGAGCTAAGTGCAATATATCTTTTATCACTAAAACCTTTCCACACATAGGGTTTAAGCTGAACCATGTGGAACTTGTATTCATACCTTAACTACTTAAACCTATGACTCTCACTCAACATACGTGTTGACTTTTAAGCATGTTATCTTAGATAATTAGGCACACATAGGGTTTAAGCTGAACCATATAGGAACCGTGGCACGGAGAAGTACTAGAGATGAGGACGGCCAGAATAGTTATCATTCATCAAGTTTTGTGTCATAAAACGTATCTTAGGGACCTCTCTTTTGGTAAAAGTACATCTTCTACTGTAAAAACTCTGATGAATAAATGAATGATAACTCTTTTTTTCAAAAGCGTCTCTTTTCGAGTAGTTTTCTATTATCTTGTCTTTGTTTCCATGAGTAATACCCCAAACACTTAATCCGCTGCGATCAGTGAAAAACGAAGGTGTTACAGATTGGTACCAGAGCCGTGGTTATAGAGAACAAAGGATTTTTCCTAAACTATAACCACTTTTTCAAAAAGTCCTCCATGTCACTAGAATCCCCGAACTTGCCTTTAGACTCCCAACTTGCCTTTAGGTTAGAATCCCCAAACTTGGCTTTAGACTCCTAACTTACCTTTAGGTTAGAATTCCCGACTTGTCTTTAGGTTAGAATTCCCGATTTGCCTTTAGGTTAGAACCCCCAATTTCCTCTAAGATAGATACCTCAGTATTGCCTTTAGGATAGAATCCTCACTATTTTTATTGCTTTTAGGATACCTACTTAGGTTAGAATTATGCTAAGATACTCTTTTGGGTATTACAGTTAGATATGTCATCCTTTAACAATCCTATCATCGTGTTGGATACCGATGATAAAGATACTTCATCTAATAGTTATGAGTATGCTCCGGCTACTCCTACTCACTCATCTTCTGGTTCTAATTCTCCGGAAAAATTAGCCCATAACATCTTAACTAACTTAGGTTTAGAACTTTCCCCGAATGATCCCTATATGCAGGCATATGATGGGTATATGCAAGCATATGGTGGAGAAATTCCTACCATACCTACTATAACCCCTACCCCATCTATACCCCACTATAGTAGTCAAGATCATTATGTTTCCGTAATAGTTTCATCTCCCCGTAAGAAAATACATATTATACCACCATCACCTCCCCCTAGGTTTGAAATAGGTAGTAGTTCATATAAAACGCCTTTAGAAAGGCATGATGAACAAATAGAGGAAATACTTAGTCATTTAGATAAATTATCTTTAGGACGAATGGAAGAAGTAGAAACTAGGATTAGGGAATTAGGAATCGGTAGAAATAGGTTAGAAAATGAATTAGAGAAAACTCGTAATCAAATCTTTAGGTTACAAACAAAATATGAGGGACACTCTGACGAAGTAGTTACTACACATGTTAGACTTTCCACTTTAGAAATGATTATCGAGGATATTAAGGATAATCATAGGTCTGACATAGTCGATCTTTTGAAAGCCATTCAGGAACTTAAGGGTAACAAAGAAATAAAATAAGGTTATAAACTTAGATAATATAGGTTTATAAGTAGATAACTTAGTTATAAACGGGTACTTTCAGGATTTTCATATTATAAAATAAAAGTTTTAAGTTACTTATACATAATTTTTCATAAAACTAGTATCCCGTATTAGGATGCCCTATTGCCTTAAGACACACTATAGATTGCCTTAGGATTTAAGAACTTGAAAATATAGGAATTTAAAACAAGTAGACATACCTAGGAACACTAAAAATTTAGGATCTCTTAGAATCACTATGCCTTTAGACGAGGGAAACTATCTTTGGTGAAATATAATGATTATTGTTAGGAAATTCGCCCTTTAGTTTTAGGATTCCCTACCCATCCGGTATCAGATTGTTTTCTTATAATTGTTGTGGATGATTGTATTCGATGTCAGACTTAAGAAAACTGGCAGACTTCCATTGGTAACTTGCTTGAACGTCTTAAGAAACATGATCGGAGGTGTACTATGATTTTTGGTTGTATTTAATACATAAGTGAATTCTAATGATCCCATGTTAGGAGCTTTTAGTCAACTCGACATAGGAGAGAAGTAGGATCTTATAGAGTTAGGGAATATTGTACACGGCCCTATGACTAGTATTAAGGAATATAACCCGTCATCCATGCAATTGTAACAAGCTAATCAACCGGTAAAAGATATCTGGGGAGTAATGAAATATAAGTAAACACATCTTTTCTCATTATTTTTTCCACCACATAAATACTTTAGTTTATTTTCATTTCTTTTTATTTTATTTTGATTGCATCTGTAGTTAATTGGGTTAGTTGACTAGCAACTAATTCCGCCCACTCCTTCAAAACCCAAGATTTTTACTTGCTTTCCAAAAAAATATAAAAGATACAAAAAGAATCATCCCTCACCTCTAGACCTAGTTTAGTAGGCTTTCTAATCCTAGCGACACTATTCCTGAGTTGAACGATCAATCACTCGGTACTTGTCACTATACTATACTACAACGATCAGGTACACTTCCTGGCGGGGATTGCAAGCTTCTCAAGATCCCTTGAGAGGTAAAACCTGTTGCGAGGGCGCAATCCCGCATATCAAGTTTTTGGCGCCACAACCCGGGGAATAGTTATTGTCTAGGTTAGAATTTCTTTTTATTAGGTCTACTTGCTAGATTCCTTTCTAGTAAGATTTTTATTTTTATTTTTAGGTTTTCCTTAGTTTATCTTATTTCTTCGTTTCTTTGTTCGTAACCTTTGCCATCTGACATCATGGAAGGTGGTAATATCTTTGATCCCATCAACCCACCACAACAAAACCACCCACAAAACCCACCACTAGCAAACCAACCTCCTAGACCCCGAACTTTAGGAGAGTATTCCCATCCTAGCCACCAAGGCTATCGAAACACCATTGAGCTCACTCAAGGAGCCAATGTGTCCCCCTTACGATCCGACACCATCCGGTTGGTGCAAAGCGGATGTGCATTCCATGGACTTCATTCTGAAGATCCTAATCAACATCTCAAGGATTTCCTAAAAATCGTAGATTCCATAGACCTTGATGTTGCAACTAGAGAGACGACCCGATTACGTCTATTCCAATTCTCTCTACGTGACCAAGCTAGTCAATGGCTTGAACGTTTACCCGCGGGATCCATCACCTCTTGGGATGATCTCACTTCTCGTTTCCTTGCTCAATTTTTCCCACCGGGGAGAACTACCAAGCTTAGAAATGATATCTTGATGTTCCAACAACGTCAATGTCACACCCCCAATTTACCTGACTTGCAGCGGAATGGAATGCCTGAGGGTGTAACTGTCATAGCATCACAACAAGGATATATTGAACGACCTAAAGTGTCGTTTGGAAAATACATCGTTTGATTTATTTAAAAGAAGTTCAGAGTTACAAAACATAGGTCCCAAAGTATTTAAAAGTTAAAGGAAACAAGTTTGTTACAATCAAACGATAATATATAAGTGCATGAAAAATCCAAAGTGAGACGCGTCATCCTTGCTACTCACTAAAATGACTCCATTGATGCGTGGGAATCGCAACAGGTTTTACCTCTCGAGGGATCTCGAGAAGCTTACAACCCCCACCAGGCAGTGTACCTGATCGTTGTAGTATAGTATAGTGACAAGTACCGGGGGATTGATCGTTCAGCTTAGGAATAGTGTCGCTAGGATTAGAAAGCCTAAATACTAGTTCTAAAGGTGAGGGAAGATTCTTTTTGTATTTTTATATTTTATGAAAAGCAAGTTAAAATCTCGGGTTTGAAGGATTTGGGTGGAATTAGTTGCTAATCAACTAACCCAATACTAAGATGCAATCAAAATAAAATATTAAAATTGAAAATAAACTAATTTATACTAAAGTTGTGAGCAGTAATTGGAGAAAATGTGTTTACTTAGATTTCACTACTCCCTAGACATCTTTTACAGGTTAATTACTTGTTATAATTGCATGGATGACGGATCGTATTCCTTAATACCATTCATGGGGTGGCACACATAACTCCCCAATTCTATGAGCTCTTATCTCCTCCTACACCATGCCCAGCACAACTATAGGGATTGTAAACAGTGGCTCATGCATTAAATACAACCAATAAAGACCTAGTGCGCCTCGGTTCATGTTTCTTAAGACGTTCAAGCATCTTACCAATTGGAGATCTGCCAGTTTTCTTAAGCCTAACATATAAATCATTCATCCAAGACAAGAATAAACAAGTAATCAACACATAATTAACATCTAGGTTTCATTAGATCTAAGCAAACACAAGATAGATCTAGCCTAGCATAATGAAATTAAGACAAGAACATGATATAGATAACCAACACATAGACATATTGATTGAATTAAAAGAACACTTATCTCAATTACAATGCAAGGTATCAAGGGTTTGGAACCCTTGAAAAACCTGTAAAAGTTGCACCAAAATCGTACTTAGGGTTTCTCCAAAACTTCTCTCTCCTTAATGTAAAAATTAGAAAACTATATATAGGAAATAGGGTCTGACAGCGTCAAGAACAAACTTGTGACGCCGTCATCTCGCCGCCAAAATCTTTCTCGGACGGTCTTGATCTACATCTGACGCCGTCAGGTCCTAGGCCGTCATGCAATTAACTCTTGACGCTCTACATGGTGACGCCTTCATGAACTCTCGGATTTTAATTCTTTCACGTCTGACGCCGTCAGGAAATTACTCTTGACGCCGTCAGGTACTGTTCTCAGCATGGAAAATTGAGACTTCGCCGTTTTCTTCACTTTTATGCTCCAAAAACGTCCAAAATAGCTTCTTTTCCAGAATTCACTCTCCAAGTACCTAAAATCACAAAAGGAACGATTTAGGGCAATATTTGATCAAATAAATTCAATTCTGGGCTTAAATGACCCCCTAAAAGTGGTTCATTTTTCGCCTTATCATATACCCTTACACTTGAGATTTGCTTGTCCTCAAGCAAATATGCTTTTATTCTAATCAAAAGACAAGTTAGAGGTCATTTAACACTAATATAAAAGTAATTACAACAAATAATCGTTCCACTAAAGACCAATAGACAAGCACGGAGGTCATACACAAGCACCTCACAAATAGTGTTTAGATACTCACATCTCTCGGGTGTAATAAAGTAATATAACAAAATGGAAATGGAAGATATCTCTCACTACCTATCATAGCAAAATAGATTACCATAGGCTTGGGAAAGGATCAAACCTCCACCACATGGCGTAAGCACCTAGGATAAACTATCAAAGAGGTCTTTTAAAGGGTTGTAACGTTAGGTATAGGGATATGAATTACACGGTTTTGTTGGATAAAGGAAGTTTTTACTGGTGGCGAGTTAACAATCTTGGTCAATTACATGTACAACGTGGTGTTGCTAAGCCAAGACTAGACTCGACTTAAGCTAATAAATGAAAAATAACAAAAAACATGAAATAAACATAGAATGAAACGGGATGGTAGTCCATATGTTTTTTTCTCTTTCTTTTTCTATTTTTTTTTTTTTTTTTTTTTTTTTTTTTTTTTTTTTTTTTTTTTGTGCATACACTTTTACCCTACCATCCAAAATAATACATCATAGGGAATGAACATTTCCCTTACACTTGAATCTTTACATACTTTACAATTAACTAATCTAATGACTCGAATTAAGAAAATCAACACACTTGGAGCACTTTTAAGATTAACGTACATATGGGGGTAATAAATGATGTTCTTCCCCATTACTCCATAAAATAAGTACTTACCCATGAGTCCCAATCGTCCCAAAACAATATGTACAAGGATATGACTCGACTTAGCAACCATGTAATCAATTAGAAAGTTAACTTAGGGTTTAACAAATAACAATAATGCACTAAAGATGAGTGCATACACGGAAGGCTAAGGCGATTTGGGTGTACATTTAAGTGGGGTGTAACAAATTCTTCCTTTAAGTAAAATGCTTAAAGTTAGAAACGAAAAGATAGGCTCGGAGGGGTGTACTAGGGGTTTCGTGTACTAAAAATGAGTACAACGCTAAAGGTGTGGGAAAAATTAGTTGACTTAACTAGCCAAGTAATATGACTTAAATGGTCAAGTAATTATGATACGGGTTTAACACAAGGGTGATCCTAATGCCTCTTATCATGTAGTAAATCCTACTACACGAATGTAGTCTCACTAGCGGTCTTGGGATGCATCACTAACGCAAGTTCTAGAATCTAAATGCTACCGGTACACTCATAAGCACTAATAGTAAATGCTTTTCCTATCAAATCTAAAGGCGAACCTTACATATTTGGGTGGAAAATTTTTCTGAATATACGGTTATGTGCTAGTCATACAATCTCCTATCCATGAGACGCTTGCTATGGCTAAAGTTTCACTCCTAAATGTTGTAAAAAATTTTAAATTTGGCGCTAAAATTGCACTAACAAGTATTTCTCATAGTTTTATTACACATCCACCATTAAACAAAACAAACTCAAGCGAAAGTGCATATGTAAGGTATCATCTTTTTACCCTCCCCTTACACTTAAGATGAACATTGTCCCCAATGTTCAAGTAAAGAATGTAAAAGTGAAAAAGTAAAGAGAATGAAGTCAAATACTCCCCTGATTCGTTCGGTATGGATTATAGTTTGGCCAGGTTAGATCTTCCCCCAAGAAAATGAACAATCAAAGCTTCCCTTCCAGAATATAAATCATCTTCTTGTCGTACATAACCTGTAAAACCTGACAAAATAGAAAAGACAACCTCGCGTAAAATCGGCAGCATCCTATATAAGTTACTAAATCCTAGAAAACAAGATAAGATATAATGCTTGTGGAATGAAGTTTGCAGATTTCCTGGAGATTATAAAACCTAATAATTCACAAAAACCATAAGACTCCGTTAGAAAAACAAAACCGGTAAAATTTCCAGATTTTTACACCTGACGCCGTCAAGAGTAAACTCCTGACGCCGTCAGAATTGACCTGCAGAAATTCTTATGTTAAGTTTCCAGAAAATTTCTGGAAAAACTTGGTCCTACTTCCTGGAAAATCCTGCACAACTTCATTATGACTCAATACAAGCATTTGACTCTAACAAATACGAATACACATGTTCATTTAATATTGTGGAGAATCATGATCGGTTTGTTTCTTAAAAACATATTTGGGGTTTCCCCTTACACTTATCTTTTGCAAAAATACCTTTAGGTGGAGTTAAGACTAAGCCAAAACAATAAAGTAAAGTATTTCTACTATTTAGTTTAGAAACATGATCAACCAACAATAAAAATTAAGCATGCATACGGAAGCAAATAACAATCAAACAAATAAAATCACACCAAAACATGGGTTGCCTCCCAAGAAGCGCTTTTCTTTATTTACGAGTCTTGTAGCTAGACTCAAGGTCATGGGTTACTACGTGATCTCGTCGTTGGTTCCATTTTCTAGGTCGTCTTCTAAATCAGTATCGCTTTCATAGTTCAAGTACTTCGGGTCTTCGAACTCGAAGACATCTTTTCGATACTTAGAATCAAGCTTGCCAACATCTTTAAAGAATCCACAAGATAAATCAGTAATGTTCTTACATCTTCTTCTAACGTCTTCATCACACAAGATAAGTTGGGAGCTCATCTTATCAAGCCCGTCACAGTCGATTTCCTTAAGGTCTTTTCTCTTGTATGGCGTTTGGTATGAAATCCTCCTAATCCCATCAGTGAAGGTCATGATTCCGTTTAAGTCATCCACTATCAAATTAGTGATTTCATAGAAGGGTGCTCCCAAAACTACTTGTGATAACCTGGGGTCGACATAGTCTTCTATGTTATCCACAATCGTGAATTCCATAGTAAATGCCATGTTTCCTACGAACACCTGGATTTCATGATCCTTACCAACCACTTTCTCTCCCTTGTAAATCATTCCCCATCTGTAGATATTGTTGTAATGGAACAGGGACATAACATTCTTAGGCATGAATATGTTGATGCAGACGTTATCAAAATGCTTGTGACCGATCATGCATGGAATTTTGAGATTATTCGGATCATGCCTCCTTATCTTCCCTGACTCTCCATTCCTGGATCCGAATAGATTCCCCTCAAGGGAAGGACGATATTCGTAAACCTCTTCATTTCCCCCACGAAAAATCACCTTTTTAACACCATTGATGAACATTACACTTCCATCCATCTCATCAAGGATTACTCCTGATTCATTGATAAATGGTCTCCCCAGAACAAGGTTGGTTAACGGTTGATTGGTGAGAGGGTCTATATCATCGATCACGGCGAGGTTAGTATTGTAAACAAGCTCTCCGACCCTGATTGATAAGTTATTCATTACCCTTTTGCACGCAATGCGTTTTGGGAAAGTCTCATGGTATAAGGAAAGGGGGATTAGGTTGACTGGGGAGCTAGGATCTATATGACTATCGGTTAGGAGCTTTTCCTTAATGGTGCAGGAGATCTTGAAAACTTTATGGTTATTTTCCTTAGTACTATCGCTACTCCCACTAATAACATCCTCCATTTTTCTCTCGGGTTCTTCTATAATAGATTTACCCAAAATGGTTGGATTTCTCTCATGCTCTTCCGATTTCTCTTCCCCTTCATCCGGTTTGCCGGATTCATGCGCGGTGTATTGCTCGGGTGAGTTGGTAGATTTTCTTGCTGAATCATGGTCAACCCTTGAGGTCTCATCTTTAGCTGTCCGACTGAATTTGTTAGTTTGTTGTTGGGTTGGGTTGGATGTTGAAGTAGATATCGTGGTGATGGTGTTTACGAAGTGGATTGGTCCTAGGGGGTTGACAGGTTCTTTTCCATTAGGAGATAGATGTTTGAATAACTTGCTAGGACTTTTTATTTTCACAGGGGAGGTTGGTGGACTCATGACGGTAGCAGATTTGACCTCATCAACGCGAATAGGTTTATTGACAACATGCTCTTTGATAGCAGTTAACAGATTACAAATCTTGTTATTCACATCGGGCTGCTGTTGTCTAAATTTAGCCTCGAGCGTGGAGAGCTGTAATTCTTGAGATAGAATGAACTTTCGCAAGGCGTCTTCACAGCTCTGCCTAGGAGTGCTTTGTGAGGGAAAATGCTCGGACCAAGTGAGGGGTGAGGAGTCATTGAAGGATACGCTCCGCGTTTGATATCCTCTGAAATTAGGTTTATCCTTCCATGCTTCATAGGCCTCGTCAGAAGTGCGAGGGCCTCGTCCCACGTGTGACGATGTGAATTCGTTATAGGCATGTTTTGGAAGCTCCATGCAGTTATGCGTCTCGTGAGGGCCATTACATAATTTACATGTGGAAGTGATCATGCTTACATGGCTTGAGGATTTTGGAGCTTCGTAAGATTTCATGAGAGACTTGACTCGACCTTCAAGTTCCATGATCCTACGGTTGGGAGTGCTAGAATTGTTCGAAGGCAAAGATATTGCCTTGACCGTTTTGTTCAAGTCACGGGGATCATTCCAACTTTCGTTGTCAGAGAGCAAGATCTTCTATGAGTTCCCATGATTCTTCCGCACTTAGATCACGTAGCTTACCACCGGCCGATTGGTCAATGGCTCGCCTCGTGGAGATGTCGATATGGTCATAAAAAATTTGGACTTGGAGCCAAAGATCTATGCCATGGTGAGGGACTTTTTGGAGTAAGTCCTTGAAACGAGTCCATGCTTCATAAAGAGAATCATTTTGACGTTGTTGGAACATCAAGATGTCATTTCTAAGCTTAGTAGTTCTCCCCGGTGGGAAAAATTGAGCAAGGAAACAAGTGCTGAGATCATCCCATGTGGTGATAGATCCCGCGGGTAAACGCTCAAGCCATTGACTAGCTTGATCCCGTAGAGAGAATTGGAATAGGCGTAATCGGGTAGTCTCTCTAGTTTCAACACCTAGGTCTATGGAATCTACGATTTTGAGGAAGTCCTTAAGATGTTGGTTTGGATCTTCGGAACGAAGTCCATGGAATGTACATCCGCTTTGCACCAACCGGATGGTGTCGGATCGCAAGGGGGTCACATTGGCTCCGGTGAGCTCAATGGTGTTTCGGTAGCCTTGGTGGCTAGGTCGGGAATACTCTCCTAAGGTTCGGGGCCTAAGAGGTTCTAATGGTGGGTTTTGTTGTGGTGGGATGACGGGTTCAAAGATGTTACCACCTTCCATGATGTCGGATGGTAAAGAGTTACGAACAAAGGCACAAAGAAATGAGATAGACTAAAGAAACCTAAAAATAAAAATAAAATCTTACTAGAAATGAATCTAGCAAGTAGACCTAATAAAAAGAAATTCTAACCTAGACAATAACTATTCCCTGGGCTGCGGCGCCAAAAACTTGATGCGTAGGAATCGCAACAGGTTTTACCTCTCGAGGGATCTCGAGAAGCTTACAACCCCCACCAGGCAGTGTACCTGATCGTTGTAGTATAATATAGTGACAAGTACCGGGGGATTGATCGTTCAGCTTAGGAATAGTGTCGCTAGGATTAGAAAGCCTAAATACTAGTTCTAAAGGTGAGGGAAGATTCTTTTTGTATTTTTATATTTTATGAAAAGCAAGTTAAAATCTCGGGTTTGAAGGATTTGGGCGGAATTAGTTGCTAATCAACTAACCCAATACTAAGATGCAATCAAAATAAAATACTAAAATTGAAAATAAACTAATTTATACTAAAGTTGTGAGCAGTAATTGGAGAAAATGTGTTTACTTAGATTTCACTACTCCCTAGACATCTTTTACACGTTAATTACTTGTTATAATTGCATGGATGACGGATCGTATTCCTTAATACCATTCATGGGGTGGCACACATAACTCCCCAATTCTTTGAGCTCTTATCTCCTCCTACACCATGCCCAGCACAACTATAGGGATTGTAAACAGTGGCTCATGCATTAAATACAACCAATAAAGACCTAGTGCGCCTCGGTTCATGTTTCTTAAGACGTTCAAGCATCTTACCAATTGGAGATCTGCCAGTTTTCTTAAGCCTAACATATAAATCATTCATCCAAGACAAGAATAAACAAGTAATCAACACATAATTAACATCTAGGTTTCATTAGATCTAAGCAAACACAAGATAGATCTAGCCTAGCATAATGGAATTAAGACAAGAACATGATATAGACAACCAACACATAGACATATTGATTGAATTAAAAGAACACTTATCTCAATTACAATGCAAGGTATCAAGGGTTTGGAACCCTTGAAAAACCTGTAAAAGTTGCACCAAAATCGTACTTAGGGTTTCTCCAAAACTTCTCTCTCCTTAATGTAAAAATTAGAAAACTATATATAGGAAATAGGGTCTGACGGCGTCAAGAACAAACTTGTGACGCCGTCATCTCGCCGCCAAAGTCTTCCTCGGACGGTCTTGATCTACATCTGACGCCGTCAGGTCCTAGGCCGTCATGCAATTAACTCTTGACGCTCTACATGGTGACGCCTTCATGAACTCTCGGATTTTAATTCTTTCACGTCTGACGCCGTCAGCAAATTACTCTTGACGCTGTCAGGTACTGTTCTTAGCATGGAAAATTGAGACTTTGCCGTTTTCTTCACTTTTATGCTCCAAAAACGTCCAAAATAGCTTCTTTTCCAGAATTCACTCTCCAAGTACCTAAAATCACAAAAGGAACGATTTAGGACAATATTTGATCAAATAAATTCAATTCCGGGCTTAAATGACTCCCTAAAATTGGTTCATTTTTCGCCTTATCATCCATGCATGCCATGAGATATACCTTAGTTACCTGAAAATACATTGCTAAAATGGTCAACATAAAGTTGGTGAGAAATCATCGGTTTGTAAGTTAAATCGTATGTACATAAGCCACAAGTAAAGTAAAGTGACAAAAATGTCAAAATGCTACATTGTCCCTTAAGCTCATGACCCCGAAGCTAGACATAATATTGTATTGGCCCCAAAGAGTGTTTACCAAGCACTCAAATAGTTTAGACATGAAATGCATTCGTACCCGTTGGAGCAACCCAAACACGAATGGAGGCGTCACCCTCAATAGATCTATTCACTCACTCTCGCTTGACATTATAATTAACGGTCCATGATAATAAAGGGGACTTAATTTGGTAGGAAGGCAACTTAAGCAATGTATGGAATTTAATACTTGGGCATGTACGAAAATAAGTGGTGCAATGTATTCTCCCCCGTGGGATTTGAAATCAAAGTAATGTATTAAAAACGGGGCTATGAAAACTCACCTCGAAGTGATGATACAATGCAATGGAATGATAAGGACAACAAGGAATGAATTCAACCGCAACCTATGATGAATGAATATGATCTAATTTAGATCATGAAATGATGTAGAGAATATGCATGCACATGATAACTATACCACTCATAACTTGAAAATATACTAGTTATAGTCATAGAAAAATATATTCCGTACTTGAGAAAATAATACTTAACTAGACTTGTATAAACTTGTCGTAATATATATGTATAGAAAGTTAGTGTTATAAACTTCGCCTTCAAAACCTTGAAGTAACGTCTGATGGTCGTAAAAATAAGCTCATAAGCATAAGTACTTCGTTAGTTATAAATTTCGGCAATTTAGTAGTATTTCTAGAAAATCTAGAATTTAGTACGTAGAAGTAGTATTATTATTATTTCTAGTAAAAGCTGCCAATTATATAGAGTTTTTGCCGATATTGAAACGTGAATAACTTGGTCGTTTTAAGTTCATTTTCTTCGTTCTTTATATCCATGGATTCGTCTTAGTATGTACTAATATATTTTTGATAACTCGGCTTCTCTAGGTTACGTCTAACATGTCGGTTTGACCACCAATCGTCCAACAGCAACAATTTTCAGAAAAATAGTTTTCGTCAATAAACTTGCAAAAATCATATCTCCTTCGTTATAAACTCGTTTTAACCCGTTCTTTCGCCTACGGCTTCGTTTTTGAAAGTATTTTCTAAATCTTTGGTTGAAAATTTCCCCTGAGTTACTGAGTTTTCCAGGATTTCATTTTTGGGACAGTAGGTTTATATAGGTGTTCTAAATCCATTACTAGTGTTCTAAACTTATTTCTACTCCACCCAAATCACTTCCAATCACCACAAATCTAGTCTAATCCTACCATACACCTTCCTAAGGTGTCATGAGTTCCTAAACATCATCAACCTAGTGGATCTAACCAAGGTTTCCATTTCTAGGGTTTCAAAGACATAAACATATATTATGAGTGGTAAGAGCTAACATATGCATGAAATATTGTATGAAAACTATATAATCATAACAAATACTTGAAGAAATGAAGAAAATAAATTTTTGTAAACTCACTTGAATGATAATGAAGCTTGTATGATCAAAACCCTAACAATCCTTGAGTTTATATTTCAAAACCCTAACAAGGACAACAATCTAGACTTGATTTAAACTTGATCTTGTAAAAATGGATGGATCTTGGTGGATTTGGTTTGTGGCCGTGGGTTTGGAAGAGAAAAAGGAGAGAAAAGTAACTTTTTTGATCTAAAATTTTAAGTATGAAATGAAGTTTCAAGTTGGTAGATATTTTGAGGTGATTTTGGTGAAGTTAAAATAAAATTAATGCATGAGGTTAAAACCGGGGGAGGGGGGGGGGGGGGGGGCGCTTGGCCGGTTTTTCAAAGGAACCAAAAGCAACAATTGAGTTTCTGATTTATTTAGGATTGCTAGTGGATGATTTGTAAATATTAGTATAGGTTTTAGGTGTTAAATTTAGGTAATTGTAGTTACTTTTTAGTTAAAATCGAGTACCGGGTTTGCGAGAAATAAATTTTAACAAGTTAACCGGGACTTAATAAAGTCATAAAAATGTTAAAAATATGTTGGGTACAAAATTTGAGCGTTTGGATAATTATTATTTAGTTTTCACGAAAACCGTCGTAATCATATTAAACTTACGTTATAAATTTAATAAATTCCCAAAAATACCGGGTAAATGAATTTTATAATTTTTATGACGTTGTAAGGAGTTTAAAAATATATTGGAACCATCGTGGGGATTTTTAGATATGTTGGTTATATTTATTTATCGCGGGTTAACGTTTAATTAAAATAAATAAACGTAAAACGTTAAACATACCAAAAATAATAATATGAATATTCTACGAGTGGTATAGTATGCATATGTTATTATGATGATATGTAGACTATTTCTAGTCCGTATGAAGTGTCCCTAATGATAATGCATGAATTCGCACCCGAACCTATACGGTTACGCGAATTTAAGTACTCGTAAACTAAATTTACGATGAAATGTGCAATGCACGTGAAAAGTATTTTCTTTCTGGAAATGAATAGTACTTGGTGAATAGTAAAATTTTTGAATGCTTCTCAAAATATCAAATTGACCTCGAAAATGATGAATAGTAAAACGATGAATAGTGTTTTGATGAATAGTGATTTATGAATAGTAAATTGTCGAAGTTTGGGAAATGACCTGAAATGGTGAGTTGTGACAGTCGCCCACCTAAAAAGGAATCCAGTCCCTGAATTCAGCTAGTGTTGGTCTCGGTAATAGGTTTGGTGAAAAGATGTGGGTACTTGCGTTGCATTTGATCTTCTCGTTCCCAAGTAAACTCGGGTCCGCTTCGAGAATTCCAGCGAACCTTCACGATCGGAATTCAACTCTGCTTCAACTATTTGACCTCTCGGTCCATGATCTCAACTGGTTCTTCCACAAATCTAAGCTTGTCATCTAGTTGAATTTCTTCTAATGGTATAACGGAAGACTCGTCCGAAAGGCATTTCTTGAGGTTTGAGACATGAAACGTGTTATGTACGTTGCTGAGTTCTGATGGAAGTTCAAGCTTGTAAGCTACTAGACCAATCCTTTCTAGTATCTTAAATGGACCAATGTATCTCGGGTTCAACTTTCCGCGTTTCCCAAATCGTATCACGCCCTTCCAAGGCGAGACTTTCAACATGACTTTGTCTCCGACCTGGAATTCCAATGGTTTGCGTCGAACATCTGCGTAGCTTTTCTGTCTACTTCTAGCAGTTTCAAGTCTTTCTCGAATCTGAATTATCTTTTCTGTTGTTTCTCGTACCATCTCCGGGCCAGTACATTGTACCTCTCCGACTTCGGCCCAACAAACTGGAGATCGACACTTACGACCATAAAGTGCCTCGAATGGTGCTGCTTTTATGCTTGAATGGTAGCTGTTGTTATAAGAAAACTCGATCAACGGCAAATGGTTTGCCCAACCATTTCCAAAGTCAATCACACATGCTCGCAGCATGTCCTCAAGTGTCTGAATAGTTCTCTCACTCTGACCATCGGTCTGAGGATGGTAAGCAGTGCTCATGTCTAACTTGGATCCAAAAGAATCTTGTAGTGACTTCCAAAAGTTTCAAGTAAAGCGACTATCTCTGTCAAAAATAATGGAGATTGGTGCTCCATGTCTTGAGACTATTTCCTTGACATAAAGTCTGGCAAGTTGTTCCATGGAATACGTCTCTCTAATGGGTATGAAATGGGCTGATTTGGTAAGACGATCAACAATTACCCAAATAGCATCGTAACCTCCTGACGTCTTGGGAAGTTTAGTGACAAAGTCCATGGTAATACGTTCCCACTTCCATTGTGGAATTTCTGGTTGTTGAAGTAGTCCTGACGGTTTCTGGTACTCGGCTTTCACTTTAGCACAAGTAAGGCATTTGCTGACATACGTAGCTATTTCTGCTTTCATGTTCGGCCACCAATAAAGCTTTTTGAGATCCTGATACATCTTGTCAGAACCTGGGTGAATAGAGTACTTCGACTTATGGGATTCATGCATAATCAATTCTCGTACTCCACCATAGAGTGGTATCCAACTTCGTTCCTTGAAGCATAACACTCCGTCAGCTCTCTTTACAAAGCCATTTTTGTTCTCGGGCATGCCATAAAGTTTCTCTTGTGGTCGATTTTCTTCCTTGAGAGCCTCAATCTGAGCTTCTAAAATTTTTGATGGCAATGGTGAAACGATAGTCATTCCCAATGACCTAACCCTCAAAGGTTTGAGTCGTTCTTTTCGGCTAAGTGCATCTGCTACAACATTTGCTTTTCCTGGGTGATATCGGATTTCACAATCGTAATCACTCAACAATTCTAGCCAACGACGTTGTCTCATATTATGTTCCTTCTGATCAAGTATATGCTGTAAGCTCTTGTGGTCGGTAAAAACTACACATTTGGTACCATAAAGATAGTGTCTCCAAATCTTGAGTGCAAAAACTACAACACCCAACTCCAAGTCGTGTGTAGTGTAATTCTTCTCGCGTGTCTTAAGCTATCTAGATGCATACGCTATCACCTTCTCGTTTTGCATTAGCACAGCTCCAAGTCCTTTTGTCACAACTCACCATTTCAGGTCATTTTCCAAACTTTAGAAAAACACTATTCATCAATCACTATTCATCAAAACACTATTCATCGTTTTACTATTCATCATTTTCGAGGTCAATTTGATATTCTGAGAAACATTTGAGAATTTTACTATTCACTGAACACTATTCATTTCCGGAAAAGTTTTCACTATTCACTTGCATTACTCATTTCATCGTAAATTTAGTTTACGGGTATTAAAATTAGTGTAACCGTATTGGTTTAGCTGCGAATTCATTTCATTATCAGTAAGGACACTGCATACGGACTAGAGACAGTCTGCATATCATCATAACAGTATTTTAATGTTATACCTTATATTTGATACATTTAACGTTTTCCTTATAATTATTTATAAATAAACGTTAACACCCGGTTTATAAACACGGCGAATATATCTAAATATTCCCACAATGGTCCCGACATATTTTTATATCCATTATATTATCATAAAAGTTATAATATTCATTTATCCAGTATTTTGGAAATTTATTTTATTTATAGCGTAAGCTTATAAATATTACGACGGTTTTCGTGAAAACTAAACAATAATCACCCGAACACTCAGTAATTGTACCCAACATATTTTTAACATTTTTACAACTTTATTTTTATCCCGAATAACTTCGTTAATATTTATTTCTAGGAAACCCGGTACCCGGTTATAACTAATACTTACTCTAAACTACAACTAATATTACACTATATTTCCTAAGTGACCAAAACCGATTTTTCTTCTCTTTTACCCATTGAAAACCGGCCCAAGACCACCCCTAAATACCACAAGTTACTAATCCTAACCTTATGCATTTATGTATTCATATTAAACCTTAAAAGTTCAACAAATATCTAGGAACCAAAAACACATTTTACTTGTAATTTTTTTAGATCAAAAAGTGCAAACCTCATCTCTTCCATCTCCATACCCACGACCAAACCCAAAATCCTTGATCAAGTGATTATTTTTCAAGATTCAAAGCTACAAAGTTGTTCCTTTTGTCATTCTAATCAAGATTCTTGCAACATAAACACAAGTAACACAAGATTTCTCATCATCTAATCACCTATTATTTCAAAGTGAGTTATCAAATTTATTTTCATGATTTCATCAAATTAATACTTGTATCTTATGGTTTTCATGCTTAATTTCATGTACAAGTTAGCTATACCACATTATTTTTATTAACTTTTTGAACATACAAACCCTAGATTTTGATTTAGGTGTTCCTTTGCTAAATTAACATGATTAGTAGTGATTAGGAACCCATGGCACCCTAAGAAGGTGTATGGTAGGATTAGTATAGCTTTGTGGTGTTTGCAAGAGATTTGGTTGAAGTAGAAACTAGTTTTGAACATGAAAAATGGATTTGTAACATGTATATAAACATTTTGTCCCATTTTTGTAAATCCAGGAAAATCAGTAAAGATAAAGGAAACTTTGGCAAAATTTTTAGAAAATACTTTCAAAAACGAATCCGTAGGCGAAAGAACGGATTAAAAAGAGTTTATAACGAAGAAGTTATGATTTTTGCAAGTTTATTGACGAAAAGTATATTTTCTGAAAATACAAGCTGTTGGACGTTTTTCGTCGGACAAAAAGAGGCTTTAGACGTAACCCGGAGGAGCCAAGCTTTCCAAAATATATTACTACATACTAAGACGTAACCGTGGATATAAAGAACAAGAAAAACGGACTTATAACGACAAAGATATTCACGTTTCAATATCGGCAAAACTTATATTATTTTTGACAGCTTTTGAAAATAATAACACTAAAACTACGTAGTAACTCTAGATTTCTAGAAATAATACCAAGTACCCAAATTTATAACTAATGAAGTATTAGTGATTACAAGTATATTTTTATAACTACAAGTCGTTATTTCAAGGATTTCAAACCGAGGATTTCAACACTAACATTGATACTTACGATATATATATATATATATATATATATATATATATATATATATATATATATATATATATATATATATATATATATATATATATACATTTCAACTAGTTTTATTTTTCTAGTTGCCTTATTTTCCTAAGTCTTGGAAAATGTATATTTTTGATAACAACAAGTATTTTTTCAAAGAGTAGAGTGGTATAGGAAACATGTGCATAGACATTCATAACATCATTTTGTGATCTAAATTAGATCGTTCATCATTCATATTAGGTTGAGGCAGCTAAGTGTTCATTGTTGTTGTTCATTTCACTTCATCACAATATCATCAGTTTAAGGTGAGTTTTCATAGCCTCGTTTTCAATACAATATTTTGATTTCAATTTCCACCGGGGAATACATTGCATCAACCATTTTAGTACGAGCCCAAGTACCAAAACATATGTACATTGCTTAAGTTGCCTTACCAACCTGTTAAAGTCCCCTATTTATTATCATGAACCGTTAATTTGCCTATTAAGCGAGAGTGAGTGGATAGATCTATTGAGGGTGACGCCTCCATCCGTGGTAGATATTACCAACAGTAAGCGGATGCATTTCATGTCTGATATTTTAGGAGTGTTCTGGTAAAACATTCAGGAGGGGCTTATAATTTCAACAGTCTAGCTTCGGGGTCATGAGCTTAAGGTCTATTGTACTATTTTACTTGATTTTTATCTTGCACTTTTACTTGTGGTGGCCGTACAACATTACACTTTATAAACCTATGGAATTCAACAACATTCGTGTTGACGTTTTAGCAATGTATTTCAGGTTATTAAAGTAGCTCATGTGACATGCATTTGGACCTTCATGGAGTCGCGGGGTCGACGCGTCTCACCATTATTTCATGCACTTATGTAAACGTTTGATCTAGTAAGACTTGTTTTCATAAACTTGCAACACCTTTTGGGGACCTCATATTGTAAACTCTGGATTATTTCAATGATCAAACGAAGTATTTTCCAAACGACACTTTAGGTCGTTCAATGTAACCGTAACTGTGATGCTATGACAGACACCCCCAGGTATTCCATTCCGCTGCAAGTCAGGTAAATTGGGAGTGTGACAGATTGGCATCAGAGCTAAGGTTATAGCGAACTAGGATGTATCTTGGACCCTAGACTATAACCGCATCATCATAGCATCTCATCATTTCATCATAAGCGCATAATCATGATACACGTTGTTTCATGCATACCCTGTGCGAGTTATTTATACTTATATTTGTGTATATATATATATATATATATATATATATATATCATTTTATTGACCTGGTTCACAAGTGACATGTCTTCAGATACTCACCCTGACATCCTTTTATCGGATTCCGACATTGAAGATGCCTTGTCATCTTCCACTACCATTATACTACCAGTTGCACTTACACCACCATTAGCACTATTGATTTTCCATAGGAACAGGGTTTTCCTATCATTTAGCCCATACATAGAATGCTTTTTGGTAGAGTATTCAGACTTAATCTTAATGGACTTATTAGGATGTTTATTGCAAGGAAAATAGTATGTTTCTTTCCATCACTAGTAGAGCACTCACTATTCAGGTACTACCACCACCATCAGTTACTTATTACACTATTGGTCGTCCCACAGTGCGTACTCTAGTTTTACCTCTTAGATGTCGCGAGGTAGCGCGAAAGAGGGTAGTATTCCATTCACTAGTACCATCATTGTCATTTTCCTTTTCCATTCCCACTTGCCATGAACTAGATAACATCTAGTAGATAATACCAATATCACGGACTCAACAGGAACATCCGCAGATTCTTCAGGAATGGTTTAGAACCTACATTATCTAAGATTTGATCGATGCACAACTTCAGACACCACTTCAGGACTATCTCGACCTTATGATGCCACAAACCTGATTTCACACAGAGGGACACCAGGAAGTCCCTAGACCAGACTTATATCCTCACTAGCTTTTACTATTATCCTAGCCACAGAAAGTGTGGGACATAGTCTAAAGAACTTGTTGTCTTTTGATTGTTGTACAAACAAATATATCAAGTGTGACTCTACTATGTAAGAAATGGTTGTGCTATTTGTGATATCGGTTCACGTAGACCGAAATTTTCATGTATTATATTCATGTGTTGTGAATATGATGACTTTTATTAACTATATCCTCATGGTCACTTATGATTTGATGAAGAGAGATTTAAGCAAACCACTCCAAGCATGACGCAAGCTGCTGTTGGACAAGTCATTGCCAAGAACATAGCCACCGCCCTCACTGAGGAACTTACTCACGTGGAATTTATGGGGTGCAATCCTCCCTCATTTAGCGGAACTAGAGACACAAAGGAATTTCTCAAATGGTTCGAAGAAATAGAAACAATATTTCAATGTGGCGACTGTCGTAAGGAAGACAAGGTTAAGTTCGCCACATGCACTTTTCAGGATCATGCCCAGGAATGGTGGACCAAACATATTAAGATGGTGGGAATTGATGCTGCCTACTCACACTCTTGGGAGAAACTAAGAAGGATGATGATTATAACATTTTGTGTAGGAAATGAATTACGAGCAAAGGAACAGGAAACACTAAACTTTACCATGGTAGGAAATGATGTTGACGAGTACACTACTCATTTTCATGAATTAACACGACTAGGTTCTGCAATGGATGAACCGGAAAGCAAGAAACTTGAAAGGTACATCGGGGGACTCTCCCATGAAATTCGTATGTTGGTCATCGCATGGGAACCCGATACCATGTCTGAAGCTATCAAAATGGCGATCGAAGCAAAGGAACTCATAGTTCACACCGAGACATCAGGAAACAATAGGGATTATAAAAGGAAGTGGAACAACAATCTAGGTTGCAATGCTGCTCAACAATCACCCAAAGGAAAAGAAGTGAATAGAGCCTTTGTTGCAGAACCGCACACAAAGAGAAGGTATGCTGGAAAGTTACCTTACTGCAACCTGTGTAATCAACATCACCGAGGTCATTGCAGTAAAACGTGTGGAGTGTGCAAGAAGCGGGGTCATTGGACTGAAGACTGTAGGAAACTCACAAATCAGAAGACCTTAGGGAGTTGCTTCAAATGTGGAAACTTAGGGCATTTCAAGAATGACTGCCCGGAGCTAAGGAACAAGGAAAATCAGGAACTTGGAATCAAGACTGAATCGCTCGAGGAATAGCGTGAGCTGTTGAAAGAGAACCGTCAGGATATTAGCAACATCAAGGATAACAACAATGTTTCAGCAGGAGGAGCTTTGTTTCAATATATAAACCGTAGTTCGAGCCCCTTTAGGGTTGTATCTTTCCTTTTGTACTTACCGTTGGTACGATGACATAACCTAGTTGTATTAAGCACTTTTCTATCCAATGTAATATCTATCCTTTGCTACCTCTGTGATAATCATAACCATCGTTTACTCCATTTTCTATCCCAATTGCTCAAACTTCAATCGTTTCGCAACATTTTATCATTGTCTTATTAGGGATTAGGTTGATTTCGTTTTTGACGAATTAGTAGACTATTACCATTCGACAAGATTCACCCACGTATCCAATACACCATTCAAGCTATTTTACTATCATATGGGGAAACTGTTTTACAGAAAAATTTCTGAGGTAAGCTATTTTATTACCATCCTATAAATTGATTTTCTGTCATTACACCAAGTATTTACTATTATTACGCGAGGCAATTTTCATGTTACTTGAAAGAAAACATCAGGATACCATTTTAATAACAATGCGTTGAACACCATCTAAAACTTTTGAGAAAAGTTATGATATTCTGACAAAATCTAACATTGCATCATTGGTCCTCAATTGTACATAGCCTGATCACCTATGTAAAATTCAGGAAGGATTATGCCATGAAGGAAATAATTACCTTTTCAAAGGATTGTTAATAACAATCTGCATTTAAAAGTTTTGTAAACAAAGGAACTCTTTCATAAACATCCCTTTTGCCGAACTATCCCTGGATACTTACCCCACCTGTCACCCACTTAGCCATTAAGTTGGATTTCCCCATTGACTTCCCTAAGAGAGACTTTCCATACAAATTACATGCAGGATTCCTCTATACAATAAAAGCAACGAAAGGATTACAGAACTACTAACCAGGACTAGAAGTATATAGTGAGAGAATTCATAACTCAACAACAAATTCTAAGATACCGCGAGACCATCCGAATCACCATCTCTGACTCAGTTGTCAAATTCTATCGTTTAAAGGTACTAGCTAGACTGAGCTACAGGATTGAACTCAATATAGATGTCCGCAGGACAACACAATAGAAATAAACCAAGCTTCTAATTGAGACTGTAGAGCATTTCATTTAAACATGGCCTCCTCCATACATAAACTTTCCTGCAGTAATTTTTCACAAAGGACAATTGTTTGAATCAAGAATATCGATGTAGATTCCCCTAAGGCCTTATGTCACTAGAAATTTCCGATAACCTCACCTTCATACCAAGCAAGGGATCAAACCGGAACATATCTCCTCATCTACATGGGAAAACAGAATAGACATTCATCGACGCATCATCAAGTGATACGTTCGCCTTGCCAATTACAACGATAAACTATTTCAGGACTTAAGTTAGTCTAAATACCTATGCTTGTAGTTATGCCTGATAACCACCAATAGGCATTATCCAATTATGAGGCGAAAAATGAACCACTTTTAGGGGGTCATTTAAGCCCGGAATTGAATTTATTTGATCAAATATTGCCCTAAATCGTTCCTTTTGTGATTTTAGGTACTTGGAGAGTGAATTCTGGAAAAGAAGCTATTTTGGATGTTTTTGGAGCATAAATGTGAAGAAAACGGCAAAGTCTCAATTTTCCATGCTGAGAACAGTACCTGACGGCGTCAAGAGTAATTTCCTGACGGCGTCAGACGTGAAAGAATTAAAATCCGAGAGTTCATGAAGAGCGTCAAGAGTTAATTGCATGACGGCCTAGGACCTGACGGCGTCAGATGTAGATCAAGGCCGTCCGAGGAAGATTTTGGCGGCGAGATGACTGCGTCACAAGTTTGTTCTTGACGCCGTCAGACCCTATTTCCTATATATAGTTTTCTAATTTTTTTCATTAAGAGAGAAGTTAGAGAGAGAAGTTTTGGAGAAACCCTAAGTACGATTTTGGTGCAACTTTTACAGGTTTTTCAAGGGTTCCAAACCCTTGATACCTTGCATTGTAATTGAGATAAGTGTTCCTCTAATTCAATCAATATGTCTATGTGTTGGTTGTCTATATCATGTTCTTATCTTAATTCCATTATGCTAGGCTAGATCTATCTTGTGTTTGCTTAGATCTAATGAAACCTAGATGTTAATTATGTGTTGATTAAAATTATGTGTTGATTACTTGTTTATTCTTGTCTTGGATGAATGATTTATATGTTAGGCTTAAGAAAACTGGCAGATCTCCAATTGGTAACATGCTTGAACGTCTTAAGAAACATGAACCGAGGCGCACTAGGTCTTTATTAGTTTTATTTAATGCATGAGCCACTGTTTACAATCCCTATAGTTGTGCTGGGCATGGTGTAGGAGGAGATAAGAGCTCATAGAATTGGGGAGTTATGTGTGCCACCCCATTAATGGTATTAAGGAATACGATCCGTCATCCATGCAATTATAACAAGTAATTAACGTGTAAAAGATGTCTAGGGAGTAGTGAAATCTAAGTAAACACATTTTCTCTAATTACTGCTCACAACTTTAGTATAAATTAGTTTATTTTCTTTTCTAGTATTTTATTTTGATTGCATCTTAGTATTGGGTTAGTTGATTAGCAACTAATACCGCCCAAATCCTTCAAACCCGAGATTTTAACTTGCTTTTCATAAAATATAAAAATACAAAAAGAATCTTCCCTCACCTTTAGAACTAATATTTAGGCTTTCTAATCCTAGCGACACTATTCCTAAGCTGAACGATCAATCCCCCGGTACTTGTCACTATACTATACTACAACGATCAGGTACACTACCTGGTGGGGGTTGTAAGCTTCTCGAGATCCCTCGAGAGGTAAAACCTGTTGCGATTCCCACGCATCAAGTTTTTGGCGCCGCAGCCCGGGGAATAGTTATTGTCTAGGTTAGAATTTCTTTTTATTAGGTCTACTTGCTAGATTCCTTTCTAGTAAGATTTTATTTTTATTTTTTAGTTTTTCTTTAGTCTATCTCATTTCTTTGTGCCTTTGTTCGTAACCACCCGACATCATGGACAACGGGAACATCTTTGAACCCGTCATCCCACCACAACAAAACCCACCATTAGAACCCCTTAGGCCCCGAACCTTAGGAGAGTACTCCCGACCTAGCCACCAAGGCTGCCGAAACACCATTGAGCTCACCGGAGCCAATGTGTCTCCCTTGCGATCCGACACCATCCGGTTGGTGCAAAGCGGATGTGCATTCCATGGACTTCGTTCCGAAGATCCAAACCAACATCTTAAGGACTTCCTCAAAATCGTAGATTCCATAGACCTAGATGTTGCAACTAGAGAGACTACCCGATTACGCCTATTCCAATTCTCTCTACGGGATCAAGCTAGTCAATGGCTTGAGCGTTTACCCGTGGGATCCATCACCACATGGGATGATCTCACCACTCGTTTCCTTGCTCAATTTTTCCCACCGGGGAGAACTACTAAGCTAAGAAATGACATCTTGATGTTCCAACAACGTCAAAATGAATCTCTTTATGAAGCATGGACTCGTTTCAAGGACTTACTCCAAAAAGTCCCTCCTCATGGCATAGATCTTTGGCTCCAAGTCCAAATTTTTTATGACCATATCGACATCTCCACGAGGCGAGCCATTGACCAATCGGCCGGTGGTAAGCTACGTGATCTAAGTGCGGAACAATCATGGGAACTCATAGAAGATCTTGCTCTCTATGACAACGAAAGTTGGAATGATCCCCGTGACTTGAACAAAACGGTCAAGGCAATATCTTTGCCTTCGAACAATTCTAGCACTCCCGACCGTAGGATCATGTAACTTGAAGGTCGAGTCAAGTCTCTCATGAAATCTTATGAAGCTCCAAAATCCTCAAGCCATGTAAGCATGATCACTTCCACATGTAAATTATGTAATGGCCCTCACGAGACGCATAACTGCATGGAGCTTCCAAAACATGCCTATAACGAATTCACATCGTCACACGTGGGACGAGGCCCTCGCACTTCTGACGAGGCCTATGAAGCATGGAAGGATAAACCTAATTTCAGAGGATATCAAACGCGGAGCGTATCCTTCAATGACTCCTCACCCCTCACTTGGTCCGAGCATTTTCCCTCACAAAGCACTCCTAGGCAGAGCTGTGAAGACGCCTTGCGAAAGTTCATTCTATCTCAAGAATTACAGCTCTCCACGCTCGAGGCTAAATTTAGACAACAGCAGGCCGATGTGAATAACAAGATTTGTAATCTGTTAACTGCTATCAAAGAGCATGTTGTCAATAAACCTATTCGCGTTGATGAGGTCAAATCTGCTACCGTCATGAGTCCACCAACCTCCCCTGTGAAAATAAAAAGTCCTAGCAAGTTATTCAAACATCTATCTCCTAATGGAAAAGAACCTGTCAACCCCCTAGGACCAATCCACTTCGTAAACACCATCACCACGATATCTACTTCAACATCCAACCCAACCCAACAACAAACTAACAAATTCAGTCGGACAGCTAAAGATGAGACCTCAAGGGTTGACCCTGATTCAGCAAGAAAATCTACCAACTCACCCGAGCAATACACCGCGCATGAATCCGGCAAACCGGATGAAGGGGAAGAGAAATCGGAAGAGCATGAGAGAAATCCAACCATTTTGGGTAAATCTATTATAGAAGAACCCGAGAGAAAAATGGAGGATGTTATTAGTGGGAGTAGCGATAGGACTAAGGAAAATAACCATAAAGTTTTCAAGATCTCCTGCACCATTAAGGAAAAGCTCCTAACCGATAGTCATATAGATCCTAGCTCCCCAGTCAACCTAATCCCCCTTTCCTTATACCATGAGACTTTCCCAAAACGCATTGCGTGCGAAAGGGTAATGAATAAATTATCAATCAGGGTCGGAGAGCTTGTTTACAATACTAACCTCGCCGTGATCGATGATATAGACCATCTCACCAATCAACCGTTAACCAACCTTGTTCTGGGGAGACCATTTATCAATGAATCAGGAGTAATCCTTGATGAGATGGATGGAAGTGTAATGTTCATCAATGGTGTTAAAAAGGTGATTTTTCGTGGGGGAAATGAAGAGTTTTACGAATATCGTCCCTCCCTTGAGGGGAATCTATTCGGATCCAGGAATGGAGAGTCGGGGAAGATAAGGAGGCGTGATCCGAATAATCTCAAAATTCCATGCATGATCGGTCACAAGCATTTTGATAACGTCTGCATCAACATATTCATGCCTAAGAATGTTATGTCCCTATTCCATTACAACAATATCTGCAGATGGGGAATGATTTACAAGGGAGAGAAAGTGGTTGGTAAGGATCATGAAATCCAGGTGTTCGTAGGAAACATGGCATTTACTATGGAATTCACGATTGTGGATAACATAGAAGACTATGTCGACCCCAGGTTATCACAAGTAGTTTTGGGAGCACCCTTCTGTGAAATCACTAATTTGATAGTGGATGACTTAAACGGAATCATGACCTTCACTGATGGGATTAGGAGGATTTCATACCAAACGCCATACAAGAGAAAAGACCTTAAGGAAATCGACTGTGACGGGCTTGATAAGATGAGCTCCCAACTTATCTTGTGTGATGAAGACATTAGAAGAGGATGTAAGAACATTACTGATTTATCTTGTGGATTCTTTAAGAATGTTGGCAAGCTTGATTCTAAGTATCGAAAAGATGTCTTCGAGTTCGAAGACCCGAAGTACTTGAACTATGAAAGCGATACTGATTTAGAAGACGGGCTAGAAAATGGAACCAATGACGAGATCACGTAGTAACCCATGACCTTGAGTCTAGCTACAAGACTCGTAAATAAAGAAAAGCGCTTCTTGGGAGGCAACCCATGTTTTGTGTGATTTTATTTGTTTGTTTGTTATTTGCTTCCATATGCATGCTTAATTTTTATTGTTGGTTGATCATGTTTCTAAATTAAATAGTGGAAATACTTTACTTTGTTGTTTTGGCTTAGTCTTAACTCCACCTAAAGGTATTTTTGCAAAAGATAAGTGTAAGGGGAAACCACAAATATGTTTTTAAGAAACAAACCGATCATGATTCTCCACAATATTAAATGAACATGTATATTCTTATTTGTTAAAGTCAAATGCTTGTATTGAGTCATAATGAAGTTTTGCAGGATTTTCCAGGAAGTAGGACCAAGTTTTTCCAGAAATTTTCCAGAAACTTAACATAAGAATTTCTGCAGGTCAATTCTGACGGCGTCAGGAGTTTACTCTTGACGGCGTCAGGGGTTAAAATCTGGAAATTTTACCGGTTTTGTTTTTCTAACGGAGTCTTATGGTTTTTGTGAATTATTAAGTTTTATAATCTCTAGGAAATCTGCAAACTTCATTCCACAAGCATTATATCTTACTTTGTTTTCTAGGATTTAGTAACTTATATAGGATGCCGCTGATTTTACGCGAGGTTGTCTTGTCTATTTTCTCAGGATTTACAGGTTATGTATGACAAGAAGACGATTTACATTCTGGAAGGGAAGCTTTGATTGTTCGTTTTCTTGGAGGAAGATCTAACCTGGCCGCCCTATTATCCATACCGAGCGAATCAGGGGAGTATTTGATTTCATTCTCTTTACTTTTTCACTTTTACATTCTTTACTTGAACATTGGGGACAATGTTCATCTTAAGTGTAAGGGGAGGGTAAAAAGATGATACCTTACATATGCACTTTCGCTTGAGTTTATTTTGTTTAATGGTAGATGTGTAATAAAACTATGAGAAATACTTGTTAGTGCAATTTTAGCGCCAAATTTAAAATTTTTTACAACATTTAGGAGTGAAACTTTAGCCATAGCAAGCATCTCATGGATAGGAGATTGTATGACTAGCACATAACCGTATATTCAGAAAAATTTTCCACCCAAATATGTGAGGTTTGCCTTTAGATTTGATAGGAAAAGCATTCATTATTAGTGCTTATGAGTGTACCGGTAGCATTTAGATTCTAGAACTTGCGTTAGTGATGCATCCCGAGACCGCTAGTGAGACTACATTCGTGTGGTAGGATTTACTACATGATAAGAGGCATTAGGATTACCCTTGTGTTAAACCCGTATCATAATTACTTGACCATTTAAGTCATATTACTTGGCTAGTTAAGTCAACTAATTTTTCCCACACCCTTAGCGTTGTACTCATTTTTAGTACACGAAACCCCTAGTACACCCCTCCGAGCCTATCTTTTCGTTTCTAACTTTAAGCATCTTACTTAAAGGAAGAATTTGTTACACCCCACTTAAATGTACACCCAAATCGCCTTAGCCTTCCGTGTATGCGCTCATTTTTAGTGCATTATTGTTATTTGTTAAACCCTAAGTTAACTATCTAATTGATTACATGGTTGCTAAGTTGAGTCATATCCTTGTACATATTGTTTTGGGACGATTGGGACTCATGGGTAAGTACTTATTTTATGGAGTAATGGGGAAGAACATCATTTATTACCCCCATATGTACGTTAATCTTAAAAGTGCTCCAAGTGTTTTGATTTTCTTAATTCGAGTCATTAGATTAGTTTATTGTAAAGTATGTAAAGATTCAAGTGTAAGGGGAATGTTCATTCCCTATGATGTATTATTTTGGATGGTAGGGTAAGAGTGTATGCAAAAAAAAAAAAAAAAAAAAAAAAAAAAAAAAAAAAAAAAGAAAAAAGAAAAAAAATAGAAAAATTAAAAAAAAATAGAAAAAGGAAAAAGAAAAAAACATACGGACTACCATCCCGTTTCATTCTATGTTTATTTTATGTTTTTGTTATTTTTCATTTATTAGCTTAAGTCGAGTCTAGTCTTGGCTTAGCAACGCCATATTGTACATGTAATTAACCAAGATTGTTAACTCGCCACCAGTAAAAACTTCCTTTATCCAACAAAACCGTGTAATTCATATCCCTATACCTAACGTTACAACTCTTTAAAAGACCTCTTTGATAGTTTATCCTAGGTGCTTACGCCATGTGGTGGAGGTTTGATCCTTTCCCAAGCCTATGGTAATCTATTTTGCTATGACAGGTAGTGAGAGATATCTTCCATTTCCATTTTGTTATATTACTTTATTACACCCGAGAGATGTGAGTATCTAAACACTATTTGTGAGGTACTTGTGTATGACCTCCGTGCTTGTCTATTGGTCTTTAGTGGAACGATTATTTGTTGTAATTACTTTTATATTAGTGTTAAATGACCTCTAACTTGTCTTTTGATTAGAATAAATGCATATTTGCTTGAGGACAAGCAAATCTCAAGTGTAAGGGTATATGATGAGGCGAAAAATGAACCACTTTTAGGGGGTCATTTAAGCCCGGAATTGAATTTATTTGATCAAATATTGCCCTAAATCGTTCCTTTTGTGATTTTAGGTACTTGGAGAGTGAATTCTGGAAAAGAAGCTATTTTGGACGTTTTTGGAGCATAAATGTGAAGAAAACGGCAAAGTCTCAATTTTCCATGCTGAGAACAGTACCTGACGGCGTCAAGAGTAATTTCCTGACGGCGTCAGACGTGAAAGAATTAAAATCCAAGAGTTCATGAAGGCGTCACCATGAAGAGCGTCAAGAGTTAATTGCATGACGGCCTAGGACCTGACGACGTCAGATGTAGATCAAGGCCGTCCGAGGAAGATTTTGGCGGCGAGATGACGGCGTCACAAGTTTGTTCTTGACGCCGTCAGACCCTATTTCCTATATATAGTTTTCTAATTTTTTTTTATTAAGAGAGAAGTTTTGGAGAAACCCTAAGTACGATTTTGGTGCAACTTTTACAGGTTTTTCAAGGGTTCCAAACCCTTGATACCTTGCATTGTAATTGAGATAAGTGTTCTTCTAATTCAATCAATATGTCTATGTGTTGGTTGTCTATATCATGTTCTTATCTTAATTCCATTATGCTAGGCTAGATCTATCTTGTGTTTGCTTAGATCTAATGAAACCTAGATGTTAATTATGTGTTGATTACTTGTTTATTCTTGTCTTGGATGAATGATTTATATGTTAGGCTTAAGAAAACTGGCAGATCTCCAATTGGTAACATGCTTGAACGTCTTAAGAAACATGAACCGAGGCGCACTAGGTCTTTATTGGTTGTATTTAATGCATGAGCCACTGTTTACAATTCCTATAGTTGTGCTGGGCATGGTGTAGGAGGAGCTAAGAGCTCATAGAATTGGGGTGTTATGTGTGCCACCCCATGAATGGTATTAAGGAATACGATCCGTCATCCATGCAATTATAACAAGTAATTAACGTGTAAAAGATGTCTAGGGAGTAGTGAAATCTAAGTAAACACATTTTCTCCAATTACTGCTCACAACTTTAGTATAAATTAGTTTATTTTCTTTTCTAGTATTTTATTTTGATTGCATCTTAATATTGGGTTAGTTGATTAGCAACTAATTCCGCCCAAATCCTTCAAACCCGAGATTTTAACTTGCTTTTCATAAAATATAAAAATACAAAAAGAATCTTCCCTCACCTTTAGAACTAGTATTTAGGCTTTCTAATCCTAGCGACACTATTCCTAAGCTGAACGATCAATCCCCCGGTACTTGTCACTATACTATACTACAACGATCAGGTACACTGCCTGGTGGGGGTTGTAAGCTTCTCGAGATCCCTCGAGAGGTAAAACCTATTGTGATTCCCACGCATCATCCAACCTCAAGAACTAAATGTTAGACACCTATGCATTTAAGCGAACATTTCCTATTCTACCATTTTATCCTTGTTAGTGTTTTCACTTTTAAATAAAGTTGATGCGTTTACATAAATCACATACCTTGTGGAGAAATGATTTCTGAAATTCCTATTCTGAACAAGTACGATCCTTTTTGGTCAATCTTTTGCAACACTATTGTACAATGAGAAATATACATAGACATCAAACTTTGGTAAGCAGTCTTAATCACAACATGTTTGAAAACATTTTTCTACTTCATAACTACTGAAATTTTGAATCATCAGGAAAAATATTACTTAGTAAATCATTTGCTCCATTTTCTAAATTCGTTTATTCAGAAAAAGATTTCAACCAAAACTCACAATCGCGAGACAAATTTCCAGAACCAATTTCCCTACAACATCGCTTATGCATTTAGGATTTGTGACATGACAATAAAGAATACTTGGAATATGTGATGAAGGAATTAGGAAGGACATCACAAATTAATCACGAACTTCAGTAGTGGAGACCAAACCCAATAGACAAAGAAGGACATATGTCTTATCATCCGTTGGAACGAAACACAAGGACTCAAATTGTTACCTATATTCTATCCCTTTCAGATAACGCCAAGTTCGAAGGACCGAACGTTGTGGAATTAGTCACAAAGGTTTATTGTACCCATTTTAGTTATTCCTGTTAAGGAAACCGATTCACCTTGGACTTCAAGCAATCATTTCAGAATTTCCTTCAGAAACCCATTTAGATGTGAACATCACCTATCATCCTCAGACCGATGGTCAAAGCGAGAGAACAATTCAAACATAGGAAAGTATGCTCAGAGCATGAGTGATTGACCTAGAAATGGTTAGACTAACCAGTTATCATAAACCAAATTCAGTTGCAATCATAGTTATCGCGCGAGCATAGAGACTACACCATTTGGGGCACTCTATGGTCGAGGTGCCAATATCCATTGACGGATCGAAATTTGGAAAAGCCCAACATACTAGTCTAGTAGGCATTCATGAGATAACCAGAAATTTCCTACAAGTCAAGAATCAGTTACAAGTTCAATAAGTTGTAAATCATTAAAACTACAAGTTGGTAGGCAGAGTTATGCAGAAAGATCTGCCTAGGAAAGGCATGATATCATTCAGAAAACTTGGAAAGTTAAACCCGATATACACTGGACCATGTAATATTTCAGACAGAGTAGGCCTAGTGGCCGTCAGACTTGAGCCTTGTTAGAGAACAACAGGAATACACAACCATGTATTATCATCTTTTCAGATTAGTCACTCATAATTCCATTTGGAAAGGAATCCAACCCAAAGTCAAACATAAACCTTGTAGGAGAACAAGTAGAAATCATGGACAGTTAGGTCGAACAGTTGAAGCAGAGTCGAATTCCTATCGTTAGAGTTCGCTGGAATTCTCGAATATCATCACCTTTTCACCAATACGTTTTCAGAGACCAACATAAACTGAACTTCGGGACGAAGTTCCTTTTAGAGGGGAAGACTGCCACAACTCACCATTTCAGGTCATTTCTCAAACTTAAAAAAAAACACTATTCATCAATCACTATTCATCAAAACACTATTCATCGTTTTACTATTCATCATTTTCGAGGTCAATTTGATATTCTGAGAAACATTTGAGAATTTTACTATTCACTAAACACTATTCATTTCCGGAAAAGTTTTCACTATTCACTTGCATTACTCATTTCATCGTAAATTTAGTTTACGGGTATTAAAATTCGCGTAACCGTATTGGTTTAGGTGCGAATTCATTTCATTATCAGTAAGGACACTGCATACGGACTAGAGACAGTCTGCATATCATCATAACAATATTTTCATGTTATACCACTCTTAGGATTTTCAAATTTATATATTTGATACATTTAACGTTTTCCTTATAATTATTTATAAATAAACGTTAACACCCGGTTTATAAACACGACGAATATATCTAAATATTCCCACAATGGTCCTGACATATTTTTATATCCATTATATTATCATAAAAGTTATAATATTCATTTACCCAGTATTTTGGAAATTTATTTTATTTATAACGTAAGCTTATAAATATTACGACGGTTTTCGTGAAAACTAAACAATAATCACCCGAACACTCAGTAATTGTACCCAACATATTTTTAACATTTTTACAACTTTATTTTTATCCCGAATAACTTCGTTAATATTTATTTCTAGGAAACCCGGTACCCGGTTATAACTAATACTTACACTAAACTACAACTAATATTACACTACATTTCCTAAGTGACCAAAACCGATTTTTCTTCTCTTTTACCCATTGAAAACCGGCCCAAGACCACCCCTAAATACCACAAGTTACTAATCCTAACCTTATGCATTTATGTATTCATATTAAACCTTAAAAGTTCAACAAATATCTAGGAACCAAAAACACATTTTACTTGTAATTTTTTTAGATCAAAAAGTGCAAACCTCATCTCTTCCATCTCCATACCCACGACCAAACCCAAAATCCTTGATCAAGTGATTATTTTTCAAGATTCAAAGCTACAAAGTTGTTCCTTTTGTCATTCTAATCAAGATTCTTGCAACATAAACACAAGTAACACAAGATTTCTCATCATCTAATCACCTATTATTTCAAAGTGAGTTATCAAATTTATTTTCATGATTTCATCAAATTAATACTTGTATCTTATGGTTTTCATGCTTAATTTCATGTACAAGTTAGCTATACCACATTATTTTTGCTAACTTTTTGAACATACAAACCCTAGATTTTGATTTAGGTATTCCTTTGCTAAATTAACATGATTAGTAGTGATTAGGAACCCATGGCACCCTAAGAAGGTGTATGGTAGGATTAGTATAGCTTTGTGGTGTTTGCAAGAGATTTGGTTGAAGTAGAAACTAGTTTTGAACATGAAAAATGGATTTGTAACATGTATATAAACATTCTGTCCCATTTTTGTAAATCCAGGAAAATCAGTAAAGATAAAGGAAACTTTGGCAAAATTTTTAGAAAATACTTTCAAAAACGAATCCGTAGGCGAAAGAACGGATTAAAAAGAGTTTATAACGAAGAAGTTATGATTTTTGCAAGTTTATTGACGAAAAGTATATTTTCTGAAAATACAAGCTGTTGGACGTTTTTCGTCGGACAAAAAGAGGCTTTAGACGTAACCCGGAGGAGCAAAGCTTTCCAAAATATATTACTACATACTAAGACGTAACCGTGGATATAAAGAACAAGAAAAACGGACTTATAACGACAAAGATATTCACGTTTCAATATCGGCAAAACTTATATTATTTTTGACAGCTTTTGAAAATAATAACACTAAAACTACATAGTAACTCTAGATTTCTAGAAATAATACCAATTACCCAAATTCATAACTAATGAAGTATTAGTGATTACAAGTATATTTTTATAACTACAAGTCGTTATTTCAAGGATTTCAAACCGAGGATTTCAACACTAACATTGATACATACGATATATATATATATATATATATATATATATATATATATATATATATATATATATATATATATATATATACATTTCAACTAGTTTTATTTTTCTAGTTGCCTTATTTTCCTAAGTCTTGGAAAATGTATATTTTTTATAACAACAAGTATTTTTCCAAAGAGTAGAGTGGTATAGGAAACATGTGCATGGACATTCATAACATCATTTTGTGATCTAAATTAGATCGTTCATCATTTATATTAGGTTGAGGCAGCTAAGCGTTCATTGTTGTTGTTCATTTCACTTCATCACAGTATCATCAGTTTAAGGTGAGTTTTCATAGCCCCGTTTTCAATACAGTATTTTGATTTCAAATTCCACGGGGGAATACATTGCATCAACCATTTTATTACGAGCCCAAGTACTAAAACATATGTACATTGCTTAAGTTGCCTTACCAACCTGTTAAATTCCCCTATTTATTATCATGAACCGTTAATTTGCCTATTAAGGGAGAGTGAGTGGATAGATCTATTGAGGGTGACGCCTCCATCCATGGTAGATATTACCAACAGTAAGCGGATGCATTTCATGTCTGATATTTTGGGAGTGTTCTAGTAAAACATTCAGGAGGGGCTTATAATTTCAACAGTCTAGCTTCGGGGTCATGAGCTTAAGGTCTATTGTACTATTTTACTTGATTTTTATCTTGCGCTTTTACTTGTGGTGGCCATACAACATTACATTTTATAAACCTATGGAATTCACCAACATTCGTGTTGACGTTTTAGCAATGTATTTCAGGTTATTAAAGTAGCTCATGTGACATGCATTTGGACCTTCATGGAGTCGCGGGGTCGACGCGTCTCACCATTATTTCATGCACTTATGTAAACGTTTGATCTAGTAGGACTTGTTTTCATAAACTTGCAACACCTTTTGGGGACCTCATATTGTAAACTCTGGATTATTTCAATGATCAAACGAAGTATTTTCCAAATGACACTTTAGGTCGTTCAATGTAACCGTAACTGTGATGCTATGACAGACACCCCCAGGTATTCCATTCCGCTGGAAGTCAGGTAAATTGGGGGTGTGATACCTTTATGCGAAGCACCGCAATATACCACAAAGTTCTCAATACCTTCTGGTAGTGACAAAATCGGTGCACTACAAAGCTTCTGCTTCAATAACTGAAATGCAGATCCTTGCTTCTCTCCCCACTCGTACTTTTGATTCTTTTGTGTCAGCTTAGTCAGGGACTTCGCTATCTTGGAAAACCCTTCAATAAACCTTCTGTAATATCCTGCAAGTCCTAGGAATTGACGAAATTCCGTAGGAGACTTGGGCGTAGCCCAATCCTTTACTGCCTCGATCTTTTCTGGGTCGACTTGTAATCCTTGGCTATCAATGACATGGCCAAGAAATTGAACTCTTTGTATCCAAAAATCACACTTTGAAAATTTTGCATACAATTGTTCCTTCTTGAGTAGTTCCAGAATTGTTCTGAGGTGCTCTTCGTGCTCTTCCTTACTCTTGGAATAAATCAAGATATAGTCAATGAATACGATCACAAACTTATCAAGATACGGTTTGCACACTCTATTCATGAGGTCCATGAATACCGCAGGTGCGTTGGTTAATCCAAAAGGCATTACTTGAAACTCATAATGACCATAACGCGTTCTAAATGCCGTCTTCGGGATATCTTTTTCCCGAACTCTAAGTTGATGGTGACCGGATCTTAAATCAATCTTGGAATAAAAACAAGAACCTTGTAGCTGATCGAACAAGTCGCGATCCTAGGTAGTGGATAACGATTCTTCACCGTTAACTTGTTCAGCTCACGATAGTCGATGCACATTCTGAAAGATCCGTCCTTCTTCGGTGCTCCCCAAGGTGAGGAACTTGGTCTAATGAATCCTTTGTCCAAAAGTTCTTGTAATTGGTTTGACAACTCCTGCATTTCCGAAGGTGCAAGTCTATATGGTGCTCGTGCAATTGGTGCAGCTCCTAGCACTAATTCGATTTGAAGCTCAACTTGGCGTGTAGGCGGGAGTCCTGGCAATTCTTCCGGAAAAACTTCGGGAAATTCCTTAACAATTGGCACATCTTCAAGTCGTTTCTCATCCGACTTCTTCTCCGTGATGTGAGCCAAGAATGCATAACAACCCTTCTTTATGTACTTCTCGGTTTTAATGCACGATATAATACTGAGTCTAGTTCCACTTCGCTCTCCGCGAACAACTAAAGTTTCATCACTATAAGGAAGGTGAACCACTTTCTCATCACAAATAATTCTTGCACGGTGTCGAGACAACCAATCCATACCGATAACAACGTCGAAACTTCCAAGTTCTACGGGCATAAGGTCTATATTGAATGGATGGTTTAGGAAATTGATTGTGCAACCACGGACAACGGTGTTGGTTTTAACTAAGGACCCATCGGCTAATTCAACAATATAGGGAATGTCTAAGGTGGTTGGTTCTATGTTAAGTAAAGGTGCAAATGCAATAGAAACAAAACTTCTATCCACTCCTGAATCAAATAAAAGGGATGCATAACGATTATTAACGAGGAACGTACCCGCAACAACATTCGGGTCCTCTCGGGCATCTTCTCCTCCCATAACATAAGCTCTTCCTCGAGCCACTCCACCTTGGTTTCCAGTTCCTTGGTTCTTCTTCTTTGGGCACTCACCCCTATAGTGTCCAATTTCTCCGCAACCAAAACATGTTACTGGCGGTTTCTGATTGTTACCCAAGTTTGGAAGCCTGCAATCTTTGGTGTAGTGACCAATCTTCTTGCAGTTGCCACATGGATCTAGGTAACGTCCTGGGTTATGATGTTTCTGACACTTATCACACTTGGGTAGAATACCCTCATATCCTTTCCTTTCGATCGGCCCTGCAGCATAGGCCTTTGCCACTTCCTTTCTCTTGGGTGCTGGTTGGATAGCATTTCCACCTTGGTTGTAGTCAAACCTCCTCTTGTTGTTGTTGTTGTTGTTGTTATTGTTTGGGTTGTTGTTTCGGTTATTGGGGTAGTTGTGGTTTCGGTTATTGTTATAGTTGTTGTTGTTTCGAGTGTTGTTGTAGTTGTTGGGAATTCTGTTAAGTAAGAATTCTGCTGACTGTTTCTGCTGAAGGTTACTGCTGAAGAGCTGGTTCCTTCTGAAGCAGTGTATCTGCTGAAGAATAGTTTCAGCATTATTAGTTTCTGCGGATATAGTATTTCCGTATTTTATGTATTATAGTTTGGATATGCATGAGTTTATTTAGGATGTGATAATGCATATCTTTTAGAAGTTTTAGAATATACGTTTCTTGGGAAACGGTTTAGGGTTCCTTGTGTATAAAAGGAACACACGATTATGTATTGAATTATGTTTTTAGAAAACACTTTTATTATTATTAAAAGATCCATAGAGGATCAAGAGTTCTTAGTATTACACTTGTGTTTGTTTCCGCTTTAACATACAAGTTACAGAGATTGTCTATTAGTGTGTTATTGATTACAGTAACATAACTAACGATTCTAGAGTGCTCAAGATGATAATGTAGCAGATTTACTCACAAAGGGCTTTGATGTTTCAAGATTTACCTTCTTAGTAATGAGTATTGGTATGATTAATAATTAAGCTATTTTTGAAGGGAGGCATCAGTAGTTAGTTATTATTTGAGGGGAGGCTACATGTATCATTTAAAAGAAAAGATGTTTATTCATTATTATTTCAGAGAGGTTACATTCATCAGTTCAAGAGATACAGACACAAACATGACACAGATCCCAACCAAGACAAAGAGAGCACTACTCCAAACACCCTACACCAAACCTACCTAACCTACCCAACACACCCTACTCCATTGGCCTTATTCCTTTTCCTTGATAGCTCTGCTTTCCCTTCTGAGCAGCCTTTCTTTTGTCATCAAAAGAAGCTTGCTTTCTTGGGTAAGCCATGCCAAGTATTTGCTTGGGAGGTCTCTCTGGTCTTGCAGGTTTCCTTTGAGCAGGCCATTTCATGTTCTTTATGGCTGACTCAAGAGCCTGTGTCAAGGCCTGTGGGAGTTCATTTGCTAAAGAAGAAGCTAGAGCAGGGACATACACCTTTTTTCTAGGTTTTGGGTTGGTAGAGCTTGCTGCATCAGTGATGGTAGAGCTTGATACATCAGGAGGAAAGTACCCACTCCATCCTGCATCAGTATCAAAGTCAGAATCAGAGTAATAACTGATCTCTGAATCAGTGGAGCCATCATAATCAGATGAGATGTACATCAAAGGGAAGTGGCTCATGTTGTTGATTAGGGTTTTTGTGATGTGTCTTACAAGTGTTGATGAAGAGATGTGTTGGTGGAAAGTTTATTTTATAGGCAAGAAATTTATAAGGGATATTAATGCTGCTCATTCAATTCTACTTGCCTTGGTAGCTTTGGGAATTAATTTGGAAAGTATTAATTATCTCGGGTTGACTTTCAACAGATATTTTGGTCAAATAGTCAATGCTATAGATATTTTTATGGGAAAGTACTTTGTCAACATACTGCTTTGTTCAACTAATGAAAGTACTGCTCCATGTTATGTAGAAAGTACTGCTTGTTGTTTTGAAGGATATGCTGACGTGTCAGAATACTATTCCAACGGTCAAAAATACGGGTATCAAACTTTCGAAAGATATGGGGAAGATAACTTCCAAATATAATGGTAAAGTAATTAATTCACCGTGATTCTTTGTATATTATCCCTCTTTACACATATCTTTTTCATCTTTACATACTCGTATTCATTCATTAATCCACCAAGTTCATCCACTATCATCATTCTTCTTTCAATCATACTCACCATGGTAAATCGTCCCACCATCACCAAACATAATATGATTTCAAACCTCGAGAAAACACAAAAGAACATCGACTTTCATGGAATAATTGATTTTCTAACCGGATCCACCATCAATTACTCACTTTTAGTAAACCCAGAGATTATTGGTCCTTGGATACAAGAGTTTTGGGCTACGGCTAGGGCTAAGTTAGAAGATGGAGAGGATGTTATTCATGCCATAGTCGTAGGAAGAGCAATTCGTATTACGGAGACAACCATCTGGGAGAACTTGTTGTTTGATGATCAGGGAGGCACTGTTTTGTTTGCTAAGCAAGTGGTTTGGGATGCACTTAGAGATATTGGCTATGAAGGTTAAAGAGGTTTGTGTGGCCACTTGTGAAGAACTTTAGACTTTATGTGAAAGAAAAGAAACAATCCAAAAAGAAAAAGTCTAAGTCAGCCAAGAAGACCTCTATGTCTAAGAGGAGTAACAAGAAGTCATCATCTTTCAAATTGGGGAGGAATCAAGAAGATAATTTGAATGAAGATGATGCTGGAGTTCAATCTTCAGAAGATGCTCATCTTTGGCATTATCCAGAAGAACCTTTGAACTTTGTGCCAGAGAAAAAGATTGATGAGGATGAGAATACTGTTCAAGAAGAAGTTGATGAGCAATAAGCTGGAGAACAAGTTGAAAATATTCAAAGTACTCACATTCAAAGTACTGATGTTCAAAGTACTGTTGATGAAAGTAATGGTATGCAAGGTACTGGTGTGCAAGGTACTCCTGCAATGGATATTGATGGAATTGGAACTTCTACAGCTGCACCTTCTACAAAATCATTTGAAGATGAAGTTGGTCCTTCTAATCCTATTCAGCAAGAAGAAGTCAAAGAGCATACAGCTAGTGATGATGAGACAATAGCTCAGATAATGCTCAATTTGGATAGACCAACAGGAATACATATTTCTGAGCCTGCACAACAAGTCTCTGAGTCTTCTTCTGAACATGAAGCTTTAGATCAAAAAGACAAAGGAAAAGGGATCATGAAGGAGACCAAGAAGAAAAAGAAGAAGTTTACTCTTGCACAGCTAAGGGAAATAGAGATAGCAAAGAATGAAGAGATTGCTAGACAACAACAAGCTGTGTATGATGCAGAGTACTTAGAAGAAATAAGGAAGCCAGTTGCTGTAACAAGAAAGCCTATGACTATTGCTCAAGAAAGAAATTGGATGATTAGTTTCTTGAAAAGAAGAGGATACAAGAATCTACAATGGCTAAGATATCCAGATGTAAAAGCACTATGGGATAGTGTTCAAGAGTCTATTAAGAGAGAGCTGGAAAGTTTTATGCCTATAGATACTGATAGGGAAAAGAAATTAGAAAATTTAATGAAGGAGCAAGCTGAGAAAAGAAAGTTAGAAAGGAAAAAAGCTATTTAGGATGATCAATTGTCAAAGAGGCTCAAGATGATAAGATCAGATACAATTGATGAACTGAAGAATTATTTCAGAGTTGTTGATTTTGAGAATAAGAAAACAGAAGACTCTAGAAAGAAGTCAAAGATTATCTCATTTTCTGTGGTTGAATCAACTGAAGGAAACTATCTCATGTTCAACAGAGAAGATGAAAGCTTCACTGTGTTTAATATGCTATGGGATGTTCTGCACATAATAGACAGAGAAGATCTATACTACTTATATTTACAAGTGTAGACATACTATGAGAATATTGAAGCAACAGGAGTGGGATTAATCTTACTTGGAGATTTGATAACCATCTTGGAAACATAAGAAACAAGTAATGATACTCTGTGGAATGATCAAGAAAACTGGGAGATAACAAGATGGAGATTCTTTGAGTCATCAGGAGTTCATTCACTTGAGATGGAAGATGGTACCATGATTCACATGTTAGCTGAAAGAAGATATCCTTTGATAAGAGAACTTATGCTCAGGATGTTGGATCATGGAATGGAGGTTGAGGATGAAACTGAAGTAGCATTCATGGTGATCAAGCTATTTATCAGGTGGACTAAATTAGAAGAATAATATTTCTTAAGTACTGGTATGATTTGTTTTGAATAAAAAGTATTTTTCTCAAAGTACTACAAGACAAACAGTACTTTACCAAAGTACTGCTTGCTGCATAAAACTAGTAAAAGTCCTTTGTAAAATAAAGTAAAAGTTTTTGAAGCTTAAGATGATATAAACAAAAGGATTTGAAGAGTAAAACATGGTGTTAGTACTTTTACTGCACAGCAAATGGTAATCAACTCACCATGTTTAACAGACAAGAAAGAGTTTGACTCATCATGAGGGTACGACTCTGATGTGATAATCAAATCCGTTTTTAGTTGACAATTTACTAAAAATTGTATGGTGTTCAACTTACCATATCTGTAAAAGTGAAGAGCTGACTAGCCTACAAGAAAATGGCTTGTGGTAAAGGCTGTGGAAAATCCATTTATGGTAATTAGTTCACCATGGTTGAAATCAAAGAACTAACTAGTCCAAAAGCAAACGGCTATTGGTAAAGACTACTCAAATCCGTTGATAGCTGATGATTTGCTAAAAATCATATGGTTATCAATGTACCATGGTTGTTCTAACCTAAACATTGGCTACTCCAGAGTTAATGGCCTTGGTAAAGAGACATCAAAATCCATTAAAAGTTCAATGATTCACCTCTCACAGGATTTTACACATCTGGAAGTGATGAGAACAGTATGAAACTTTAAAAGATTTCATGTACACTTTGTCAAAATTTTGCTGAGTTGCTGTAAAGATATCATCTGAAGTTGATCAAGAGCACTTTGACATACAAGATTGAAAAGAGATAAAGATATAATCTTCCTAAAAGATAAAGATATTGAAGATCAAAGAAAGCAAAGAAACTTGAAATCAAGCAAGTGGAGTTCAAGTTAGGGGAGGATTGTTGGGATATGAAGATCTAAGTACTGCTAGAATGATCAAAGTACTGCTATGTCAAAGTACTGCTCAAAGTCAACATGCTATTCAAAGTCAAAGTACTGCTCGTGATTGAAGACTATGCAAAGTACTTCTAATAACAAGGACTTACGTGTAATATTGTTTAAAGGATTACTATGTAATATTATATGAATATTCTAGAATTAGTTAGGGATAATTACTTGTCGTTCAAGTAGATATTGTAAACCGACTTAAGGTTATCCTTATGCCTATAAAAGGAGCCTTATGATGGTATTAGACGGACGAAGTTTTTCTAAGAGTCTTAGAGTTTCACAAAATGATTTTAGAGAAATTAGGGATTGTTAGTGAATATGTATTTACAGAAGCAGGTTCAAGAGTTGTTTTAATATAAACAAAGTTCTTCTTAGCTTTGTGTTAGTAGATTCCGCATACTTTACAAAGTAATATCAGTGTTTCTATATTAACTGTTTTGAGTTATTCAAGATTGTTAAAACCTTACAAGCTACAAAGTAGTTTGGTCAGAGTATATCGATCCAACATTTCGGCATTTTCTCTAAGAGGTGATTCGGACAACGGTGTTGGGTTTACATTTGAGATAGAGTTGATCGATGCTCGTTTGGGACTTAAAGGTTTTTTCCATTTTTCCATGAGATAGTCAACCTTTTTCTCAAGTTCGCAAAGGTTTTCTTTGGAAAGTTGAGTGGTCCCCCCTGGTAATGAAATTGCATTGACAGCCGAGTCTATAACATAGGCAACTTCCCATAATTCATTATCATTGAATGCAAGCTCATCAATGATTTCCCATGACTCCTCAGCGTCCTTGTCACGCAATCTCCCTCCGACTGCTTGATCAATGGTGCGTTTGGTATGAAAGTCAACATGGTCGTAAAAGATTTGGATTTGGAGCTAAAGATCTATGCCATGATGAGGGACTTTTTGGAGTAAGTCCTTAAAACGAGTCCATGCTTCATAGAGAGTTTCACCTTGACGTTGTTGAAACATCAAGATGTTATTTATTAGCTTGGTAGTTCTCCCCGGTGGGAAAATTGAGCAAGGAAACGAGTGGTGAGATCATCCCAAGAGGTGATGGATCCCGCGGGTAAATGCTCAAGCCATTGACTAGCTTGGTCACGTAGAGAGAATTGGAAGAGACGCAAGCGGGTCGTCTCTCGAGTTTCAACATCAAGATCTATGGAATCTACGATTTTGAGGAAATCCTTAAGATGTTGATTAGGATCTTCGGAACGAAGTCCATGGAATGCACATCCGCTTTGCACCAATCGGATGGTGTCAGATCGCAAGGGAGACACATTGGCTCCTTGAGTGAGCTCAATGGTGTTTCGATAGCCTTGGTGGCTAGGACGGGAGTACTCTCCTAAAGTTCGGGGTCTAGGAAGTTGGTTTGGTTGTGGTGGGTTTTGTGGATAGTTTTGTTGTGGTGGGTTGATGGGGTCAAAGAGATTACCACATTCCATGATGGTAGATGGTAATGATTACGAACAAAGGAACGAAGAAAAAGATAGACTAAAGAAGACCTATAAAAATAAAAATAAAAATCTTACTAGAAAGGAATCTAGCAAGTAGACCTAATAAAAAGAAATTTCAACCTAGACAAAAACTATTCCCCGGGCTGCAGCGCCAAAAACTTGATGTGTGGGATTGTGCCCTTGCAAAAGGTTTTACCTTTCAAGGGATCTCAAGAGGCTTGCAATCCCCACCAGGCAGTGTACCTGACCGATGTAGTATAGTGTAGTGGCAAGTACCGGGGGATTGATCGTTCAACTCAAAGAATAGTGTTCGCTAGGGTTAAAACTCAATTAAACTAGGTCTAGAGATGAGGGATGATTCTTTTTTTATTTTTATATTTTATGAAAAGCAAGTTAAAATCTTAGGTTTTGGAAGAGAGGGCGGAATTAGTTGCTAGTCAACTAACCCAAATAACTACAAATGCAATAAAAATAAAATAAAATGACACGAAAATAAATGTGGAGAAAAACAATAATAAGAGAAATGTGTTTACTTAGATTTCACTACTCCCTAGCTATCTTTTACTAGTTGATTAGTTTGTTACAATTACATGGATGACGGGTTATATTCCTTAATACCATTTCTAGGGCTGTGTACGATCTTCCCTAACTCTATAAGCTTCTACCTCTTCCTATGTCGAGCCGACTACTAGCTCCTAACATGGCCTCCTTAGTAGTTACTTATGCATTAAATATAACCAATTAATCGTAGTACACATCCGATCATGTTTCTTAAGACGTTCAAGCATGTTACTAATTGGAAGTCTGCTAGTTTTCTTAAGCCTAACATCGAAATCATTCATCCACAACAATTATAAACAAACAACCAACCAATAATCAATAACTAGGTTTCATTACATCTAAGCAAACACAAAGAAAACCCAGCCTAGCATGTTAAAGTAAAGACAAGCATAAGATAGAATCAAACAACACATAGACATATTGAATGATTACTGGAAAACTTATCTTCAATCAAACATGGATGAAACAAGGGTTTGGAACCCTTAAAAGTAAGGTAAAAATCATGCTAGAGCTTCTCCAAAACTATCCTAAAGTTCTCCTCTTTTAACAAATGAAAAATAGAAAACTATATATAGATTTTTGGGTCTGATGGCGTCACGTGTAAATTCTGACGCCACCAAAGAAACTCTCGTATTGCCTAGATCCTGGTCTTACACCGTCATGTATTATTCTTCTCTTGGCCGTCTCTTGTAACTTGAAAGTGACGGCCTTGGTGACGCCGTCACGTGTTAATTCTCCAAAACATTCTGGCACGTCTCGTGTATTTAATTTATCCACCTCTTTGTCCATGAGTGACGACGTCACATGCATTTCCTGACGCCGTCGGGTACCAATTTCATCATGATTTGGAGACTTTGTCGTTTTCTTCACCTTTTCGCTCCAAAAACGTCCAAAATGCTTCCTTTTTCCAGATTTTTTCTCCAAAGTACCTAAAATGACAAAAGGAACGATTTAGGGAAATATTTGATCAAATAATCTCGAATATGGGCTTAAATGACCCCCTAAAAGCGGTACACTTTTTGTCTCATCATCTTGCATTACACTTCTTTCCTATTCTGCTATAACAAGAGCAGTATAAACTATATATACTAATCAGTACTAACTGACTTTGTACTATTAGTATATTCTTCAGCAATAGGAACTTCGTCTTCAATATAGTTGATACTGATGACATAATTCCCAACATTTACTTTATGATTTCATGTGTCGACCTATTTATATACACATAAGTTTACATGTGGATGATACAATAACAATCCAAGAGAGGGTTTTAATTGTTGTCAAATTTAGATTATATAGATGAGTATGTGTTGAATGGACTAAAAGAAAATAAGAGGTGATGGTGATACCTTGCCAGATTAACGAGTCAAAGAGTAAACAAGAATCCAACACCAATTTGTATATACTAACCCTTGATAGACCCTAAACACAAACGGATCAATTAACCACAGCAAACAAGTCTTCAAAATATTTGAGCCTTGAGAGGAAAATTACCAGGAACCTTGTGTATTGTGTTGTTTGTGTCGTATGAGAAGAGGAAGAAAAAAAAGGAACCAGATTTCTAAATTAATTAGAGGAGCGTGTGTGAAAATAAGGAAACAAGTTATTGTGATACGATTGTGTTTAAATGTTGATAGACGTGATTATAGGCAAGGAATGGGGTAATTAGAGACATACCTTATAATGAGTTCTTATCTTCAAATATGCAAAAATCAAATTTATTATTATTATTATTATTATTATTATTATTATTATTATTATTATTATTATTATTATTATTATTATTATTATTATTACTATTATTATTATTATTACTATTATTATTATTATTATTATTATTATTATTATTATTATTATTATTATTATTATTATTATTATTATTGTGGGATGTATAGCTGTCAAAAATCATGCCTAAGGCGCGCCTAGGCGCAAGGCTCTAGCCTTTGGGCTTTTTTCAGATCGAGGCTCACGACATGCAAGAATCCGACAAAAAGCACACGCCTTGGGGGCTTTTTGGGCCTTTGCGCCTTGGGGCTTTTGCGCCTTGGAGATGTAACAATTTTTTTTCTTTTATAATATTAAGATAAGATATATGGGCCTTTTAAGTCATAGGGTGAGTATTTGAATGATTTGTAAATTTAAATTAATTTTATGTTTATTTTATTGATTGAAATTTTCTTTAACAAGTTACTTTGTTTCATTAAGTATTTTCTTTACGACATATTATCATGAAAATATGGCATTGTGCCTTGAATATTAATATGTTGCTTGCTTGATATTTTGGGTTAAATTGTGAGCTTTGTTAGATGTAAGCTACAAGTGTATGACACAAGCATATTTAGTGATATGGATTTTAATCTCTATATAAGTCATCGAGCCAAAGAGTTGATTCCTTTTAGAAATGTGACAACTGATCCATTTTAATATTTATAATGGCAATGTGTGTCATGCATTAAGTATTTTAATATTATTTTATGTTATTTACGCTACATAAATGGTCATATATGTTATAAAAAAACTTAATGCTTTTATTGCGCCTCGCATTCATGAATCCCGCGCCTTGAAATGCGCCTCGACTCGAGGCTCTTTACCCCCCCTTTGTGCCTTAGTGCGCCTTGAGCCTTTCAGAACACTGATGGGATGTTTTATGTATATGTCGTGTGATTTATTGTGTAGGATAAGCAAATAAAATGATACTAAAGGGTTTGAACAACTATGTGTGTGTGTCGTTCAACACGTGGAAGAAATTTAGGAGAGTTTACAAATTACGATTAGTTAGTTATATCTTAGGTTTTATTACTAAGAATCCGGATCCCTTGAAAAGGGGATTTATTTTAAAAAGTCTACAAAGTTTTCTGGTGATGCCACGTGTCCCCCGTCCCTTTTAGACTCAAGGGCATGATTGTAAATTTACTCCCTCCCGCTTTTTTCTCTCTTTCCCTCTTTCTTCTTTCTCTTATCTGATATGCTTTCCTTTTTCCGATCTCTCTTCTTTGATTTCTTTCAATTTTCCGGCTATATATAAACGAATTTACACAATGATTTCGATTCAATTAATTCATTCATTCAATTTTACATTTTTTTTATTCTTTCATTTGTTCATATTTTGCAAAATTAGGGCTTTTTTGTTCTCAATTCATATTCCTTTATTTGAATCGTTAATATTTCTTCAAATTGTGTTAATTGTTCATATCGGCTTTGAATTACCCGTTGGATTGCTTAATTGCAATAGAATTAGGGTTTTAATCATTCAATTGGTTAATTGGAAGACAATTGGGGGTTTTGAGTATTCAATTGGTCTATTGGAAGAAAATTAGGGTTTTAATCGTTCAAATTTGGGGATTTTTGATTGTTAAATCAGTTTCTGATGGCTGAGAGTGATACTCATGTGTTTAATCAAGGTAATTTCATTTTTTGTTATATATTCATCAGTTAGTTATTTTTATTAGGTTCATCAATTAGTTGTTGAAGATATTATGCTTGCATTGTTTGCTTAGTATGATGTGGATTCATCAGAGCATATTAGAATGAGGTTCATTAGTTATTTCTCGTTATTCTGGATTAATTAGAGGTTCGGATTCATTAGAATAACTTGTTAGAACATATTAGAATGAGGTTCATCAATAATTGATATTTATTGTGGTTTAATTAGATGTTGCGGATTCATTAGAATAACTTGTTAGAACGGATTAAAATGAGGTTCATCAGTGATTGATTGTTATGATGGTTTAATTATAGGTTGCGGATTCATTAGAATAATTTTTTAGAACGGATTAAAATGAGGTTCATCAGTGATTCCTAGTTATTGTGGTTTAATTAGAGGTTGCGGATTCATTAGAATAACTTTTTAGAACGGATTAAAATGAGGTTCATCAGTGATTCCTAGTTACTGTGGTTTAATTAGAGGTTGCAGATTCATTAGAATAACTTTTTAGAATGGATTAAAATGAGGTTCATCAGTAATTTCTATTTATCGTGGTTTAATTAGAGGCTGCGGATTCATTAGATTAACTTTTAAGAACGGATTAAAATGAGGTTCATCAGTAATTCCTAGTTATTGTGGTTTAATTAGAGGTTGCGGATTCATTAAAATAACTTTTTAGAACGGATTAAAATGAGGTTCATCAGTGATTGCTAGTTTTGATGGTTTAATTATAGGTTGCGGATTCATTAGAATAACTTTTTAGAACTGATTAAAATGAGGTTCATCAGTAATTAATATTTATCGTGGTTTAATTAGAGGCTGCGGATTCATTAGATTAACTTTTTAGAATGGATTGAAATGAGGTTCATCAGTTATAAAATGTTATCAATTTTATTTGTCTTGGTTCATCAATTATTGATTGTAATAATATATAATAATGAGGTTCATCAGTGATAAAGTGTTTTTTGGTTCATCAGTCATTCATTGTATATATTTTTTTTCAGATGATGATTATGAAGTTGTTCCATATTCTGTTGGTATTGTTTCTGAGGAGGGGGGGTGAGAAGTTATGGATTCCTGATATTCCTGATGGTGAGAAGCCGGCTTATGGTATGATGTATCATTCTCTGGAGCAGGCTTATGAGTATTACAAAGATTATGCAAAAAGAGCTGGTTTTGAGATTCGTTTAGGTCAACATTATAAATCTACGAAGAATAAGGACAATAATCCTGATCTGCAATATTTTGTTTGTAGTAAAGAAGGTATAAATCCAGCCCCAAAGAAAGTTGGATCAAAGAGAAAACATAGGAAACATCCATCTAAGCGTACTGATTGTAAGGCTGTTTTACGTGTGAGGTATGTTGAAGGAAGAGGATATTGGTGTTATGAATTTGTTGAGGGTCATAACCATAGCCTAGTTAGTCAGGAAGATAGTGTTTTTCTGGTTTCGTCTCGTGATGTTTCTTATACTCAGCAAGTTTTTCTATATCAAACATCGCAAGTGAATCTTGGTCCAGTGAAGGGCTTTCATTTACTTAGGCAGATTTATGGGGACTACGATTTTATTGGGGTTTGTTCGGTTGATTGTAAAAACTATAGGAGAGATGTGCTTGATTTCATTGGTAAGAATGATGCTCAGATGTTAGTTGAGATGTTATTGAACAAGAAGGATTTTCATCCTAATTTTTCATTTGAGTATCAAACTGGTGAGAGTAACGCGTTGACGAATCTTTTTTGGGCCGATGAGTACGCAAAAAGGAATTATTATGCTTTTGGCGATGTTATGTCATTTGATGCTACATTCAGGACTAATAAATAAGTTCATTTTATATATGTTTTTTATTTTTCAACGGATGAACATATTTTAATTAATAAGTTCATCTGTATTTTAAGATAAGATATATATTTTTATTTCATTGTACCCCACGTATCTTATCTATTTATCAGAAAATCCACTTTTCTTATCTCTCTACCCCACATATCCTATCTCTTTATCAGAAAATCCTTCATCCCAACTATTCTATATTTTTTCCTCTACCCCACATATCTTATCTCTTTATCTCTTTCATATCTTTAAATACTGATGAAATGAGTGTAATAGGTCATGTTTCTAGCTTGAATTGTTTCCCCGGAGTGGTCGTTGGGTGAGTGTGAGTAGCTTTTTGAAACTCATTGATAAACTCAAACACACAAAAACTTTGCTGCAACAAGATGATGGTCAACGGTATAAAAGTTAATTCGCGTTGCACATCATCTTGTTCTGGCAGTTTATGTGTGTTTGAGATTATCAATGAGTTTCAAAGCCTAGGCAGAGTCACCAGCGACCATTTCTGGGGAAACATTTGAAGCTAGAAACATTTAATTTTTTTAAAGTTGCTGTATTTGATTGTTATAAGCTGATGTTGTTGAATTTAAATGGTTCATCAGTATTTTAAGATATGGTTCATCAGTATTTTTTAAACAAAATTTTTTTAAGTTGGTGTAAATAAGTTCATCAGTATTATAAAGTTGCTGTATTTGATTGTATAAACTGATGTTATTGAAAGGTATTGAATTTAAATGGTTCATCAATTATATTATAATGGTTCATCGGTTTTATAATAATGTTTATCATTTATTTTTTATAGGTACAAAATGGTTTTTGTACCATTTACTGGGATCGACAATCATAATAATTGTGTTACATTTGGAGCTGCGTTGCTGTCGTCGGAGACTAAAGAATCTTACATTTGGTTGCTTGAATGTTTTCAAAGAGCCTTCGTGCGAGCACCAAAGGTTATTGTTACTGATCAAGACGCATCAATGAAAGTTGCTATAGAGACAGTTTTCCCGTTATCTCCTCATAGATTATGCATGTAGCATATCATGCAGAAGTTGACTTCAAAGGTATGTTCATCAATGTATTTTTTTTTTAATTATTTTTGTTTATTAGTTACTTATAATTTAAAGGTTCATCAGATAGTTTTACAGTATAATGTTCATCATTTTATGAGATATTGTTTTGGACTGATAGAATAATGTTCATCATTTATATAATAATGTTCATCAGTTAGTTTTTTTATGTAATAATGTTCATAAGTTAGTTTTATAGAATAAGGTTCATCTTGATTTTTGTAGGTTGGTCCTGATCTAGCTAAAGATGAAACTTTTAAACGAAGAATATCAGATATTGTTTGGACTGATAGAATAGAGCCTGAAGAGTTTGAAGCTTTGTGGGAGAAATTATTAGTTGATTTCGATTTGAAGAGTCACAAATGGCTTTCTGATATGTATGATTTAAGGTATAAATGGATTCCAGCCTATTACAGGGACGAGTTGATGTCGGGTTTGATGCGTACTTCTTCTAGGTCTGAGAGTGAAAACAATGCGTACGGTCGCTTGACGAGTATTGATTTGACTTTATGGGAGTTTTATAATCATTTTGAGAGTGTGGTGGGTTGTCAAAGTTTTGCTCAACGTAAAAATGATCATGACAGTCGGTATACTATTCCAGATATGCACACAGAACTTCAATTAGAGAAGGAGGCATCAGAATTATACACTCGGTCCATTTTCTTTGATGTTCAAAATGAGATTTATGCTTCTGTGATTTCTTGTATGTCGGTTAGTGTTTCGGATGTTGATTCTGGCAAAAACTTTGTTATAAAAGATACTGGCGAAGATGAGCAGATTTCTAGGCGACATCGTATAGTGAAAGGGAAACCACAGTATGATGTTTTTTATGAGGTAACATTTTTTTATACAGACAGTTTTGTTTTATTATTTTTTTTAATAAGATAAGAATGAGGTTCATCAGTCATTGTAGATAATAATGAGGTTCATCAGTCATTGTAGATCAGAATGAGGTTCATCAGTCACTGTAGATTAGAATTAGGTTCATCGTTGCTTTTTATCATGTTTTTTGTACTCAGATAATGTATGTAGATAATAATGAGGTTCATCAGTCATTGTATATCAGAATCAGGTTCATCAGTCATTGTATCTTAGAATGAGGTTCATCAGTCATTGTAGATAAGAATGAGGTTCATCATTGCTTTTTATCATGTTTTTTGTACTCAGATAATGTATGTACTACCTTTTTTTTTTCAGGTTTTGTGTAAACCAGCTGAAGAGTTTTATCAGTGTACGTGCAAACGTTTTGAGTCATATGGACTGTTATGTCGTCATATCTTTTATGTGATTCGGTTTTCAAATGTTAAAAACTTTCCCAAGAAGTACGTGCTTAGGCGTTGGTCAAAAGATTCATTACCACCTCCATCAGTCATTCAAGCCACCGGTGACAGTCCTGATATGATCTTGCGTGAGATATTCAGATCAGTCGAGTATTATGTGAATCATTATGCTAATGATCCTGAGCTACTGCAAAAGTTTAGAGATCATCAGGTTCAGTTAATGGCGAAGGCAGATGCTGATGTTCCTATACCTCCAAAGACTACTAAACGGGATAGGATTGCTTCTATTCTTGGTGTGTCGCAACCGGATGAGATTATTGTGAATGTTCCAAAGCAGGTTAGACTATTTATTCTCTTTTTTGTTATCTAAGTTAGTTGATGAACATGTTAAATTTTTGCAGTTTAGGTATATTTATAGTTAATATAGGTTCATCAGTTGTTATAGGTTCATCAGTTATTATAGGTTCATCAGTTATCATAGGTTCATCAGATGTTCAACATATTTTTTCACCATTTTTTATTCCTTTATTATGTGTTTTTAGCTGCTATGTTAACATTGGTTCATCAGATTTATGTTATCATAATTTAGGAGTTATCATAGGTTTATCAAATATAGGTTCATCATTTAATATAGGTTCATCAGTTTTTTGTTCTGTGTTATTGTAGGCCCATCAGTTATCATAGTTTTATCAGTTTTTATAGGTTCATCAGTTTTTATAGGTTAGACTATTTAACATGTTAAATTTTTGCAATTTAGTTATTTTTCTAGTTATTATAGGTTCATCAGTTATTATAGGTTCATCAGTTATCATAGGTTAAACAAATGTTCAACATATTTTTTCATCAACATAGGTTCATCAGTTATTATATGTGTTATCCTAGGCCCATCAGTTATCATAGTTTTTCAGTTTTTATAGGTTCATCAGTTGTTCATCAATTGTTCAACATATTTTTTGATCATTTTTGTTTTTTGGTCCAAAACAGGTTAGTACTAAGGGTTCGCGAAAGAGGATTAAGAGCAGTGTTGAACGTTCACTTATTGCTAGTGGGAAGCGTAGAAAGAAGAACTGTACAACCTGCAAATCTAGTATGAACGATCATAACCAGGCGAAATGCAATGCCATAAAAGCTCAAATTGCTGCTAAGAAAGCTAGTGAAAAGGCTGATGCGAAGGAGATGAAGCAGAAGGCGAGATTGGCTGCCAAGAATGCGAAGTTGGCTGAGAAAACTGCTGCTAGGAAGGCGAATTTGGCTGAGAAGACTGCTGCTAGGAACGCGAAGTTGGCTGAGAAGACTGCTTGTGTAGTTACTTAATAAATGTGGTGTTAGTTTGATAAGAGTGATCAAAGTAACTTTGATTTTTCTATTATACAAATAAATGTGATGTTTTGTTTAAGTTCATCAGTTTTACTTATAAAGTTGAGATAAAAGTTCTTCAAATTTTAGAGGTTCATCAATTTTAAATTATAACAGTGTCATTATAATTATCAAAGTTTCTAAAAAAAGTTCTTCTTTCTACAAATTTTAGAGGTTTATCATTTTTTACATATTAAAATTCATCAAAATTTACATATTAAAGTTCATCAAAAGTTAATCAAATTTAACAATTTTTTTCAGGTTCATCAATAAATTCAGGTTCATCAAATGTTCTTTCTTTTAAAAGATTTTCATCAAATTTTAGAGGTTTATCATTTTTTTACATATTAAAGTTCATCAAAAGTTAATCAAATTTAACAATTTTTTTCAGGTTCATCAATAAATTAAGGTTCATCAACAAACAAGAAGTAAATTCAGGTTCATCAATTTTATTTAACATAACAAAATGATAGTTCTATTAAACTAAAATAACTTGTCCATAACAACCAACCAAAAAGTAGTATTTATACTAGAACATTCCCTAATTAGATTAGGTTACTACTGCCAAAATTTTAACCATAACAAACTATTAGATCAAATTGTTTTTAGGTCTGTCGAAGAAGAGCACTAGCTTCCCGTTCGAAATATTCGCTGGCACGTTCTGCAATATTCTTTTTTGACATCTGCTGGAGCGTTCGCTTTTCCTTCAGAGGTAAACGATGATATTCTTCTACCTCGCTCTCCACTACATGTCTGTTTTCATTGTAGTCGGACAACAGAATCTTTGTCATGTACTTCTTTCTCAAGTCTTCAAGCTGTTTGTCTTGTTCAGCACCTTCTTTTATAAACCCAGCATCAAAGTCTTTTTTCCCTGAATAAGTTTCCATGTGTCTCATGGCAAAAATTCAACAATCAATGAAATTGTTTTTGGTTTCCCATGGCAATTTGATATGATCCACGTTGTAGTTGTTCAGTGCTTCATAATTTGGATGCCCATTGTCTTTCAAGAACTTTATAAATTGAAATCTCTGTAATAATAAATTAAAAACAATGAGATTCAATTTAACTATGTTGATGAACATACATTTAATATACCTAACATTCTTACCAAATTAACCAGCTTTTTCTGATATCTATCCTTGACTAATTGATTGTGATGCATGTTGTCAAGAATATGAATTTGAGGTTCTTTCAAGTTGAAACAAACGACGTAGTAGTGATCGTCACCGAGCATCATCGGGAAAAGCGCCTGTTAAAGATAGAGGTTCATCAATTATTTACAATTAACTATAGGTTCATCAGTTTTTTTAAGGTTCATCAGTTATTTATCTTAAAACAAATTAGTAAAATAAAAGTGCTTACCAGGTCAATGTCTCTGACAGATTCATAAACAGGAGACAAAAACAAAAGATTCTTCATGTTTTCATTAAACCTTTGTGTGAGTGCTTTCGAGTTGTGAGACATATTCGCCATTTCTTTTGTCTGAGGTTCATCAATATAAGTCAAGATTTTTGTATATGTACATGATTTCAAATATTGAATCATAATTGATAAAGATTTTTGTAACTTACAATCATTGATGTGTGGGCATATAGCTTCTTCAATGATCCTACGTTCCTTTTCTCTTCTGTCATGTTATGTATATACGCCTACATATCAATCACTCCTGAACTAATTTCATTCCCTTCTTTGAAGCTCTCAAAGTGGATTCTTTGACCGTCAACAAAGTATGAATGAAATAACACATCACTACAATTTCATTTTAAGGTAATATTTTAGAAAAATAAAGAAGCTACTTATTATAGAAATATTATTTTTAAATTGATGAACCTAATATATATTACTTACTCGAGTTCTCCTCTTGCAGCGAATATTGTTTCAGCCACCTTTCTTTCATTGTCTTGTACTTTGTTCTTCATCACAATGACTCTTTGTAAATACGGAGATTTTAGAGATTCAGCAGGCTTTGTTTTTCTTTTTTCTCTTATATTTTCCAAGTCTTCTTGACCTTCTTCACCTTCTTTGATATTCTTTTCTGTTTGAGGAACTTTAAGCTTTCGAGCAATTGTGTTGAAAGAATTAAGTGGCGTGGCTTTTAGAGGCATGGAAAAACCTTCATCTACTGCTTCACATTTTATTTTTTCTTCTGCTGATGGGGGAGCATATGATATCGGTGTTATCATCTTTGGCGATTCTTTATATTGTGGGGAAGAGTTCTTATGTTTTTGTGATGTTTTTTTCAATGCTAAAGCTTCTGCTTGAATTCTTCTCCAAAGATTGTCATCACTAGTCTTGCTCAACATTTCTGAGGATGTGTGCAAGAACGGTGTCTTTTTGAGCAACTCATCCAATAACTGCTCCAAGTCTTTCTTTTCTTCATACAAAACCAAAGGCAAAGACTTATTCTCAAATTGCTCCATATTGAATATCGGGAATTCTGGCCTATGCAACTGTTTTATAAGTTCATCAGTAAGTTAATCAATAAGTTCATCAATAAATTATAAGTTCATCAATAAGTTCATAAAACAAATCAGTTATAAGTTCATCAATAAGGTTATTACCTGACGTTCAATCTTTTCATATTCTTTCAAAAAGGCAGGATCCATGAACATTTGAGTTAACGTTAACTCAACTTGTTTGTCCGTCTGAGGTTCATCTGTTAACTCGGAGCCATGATTCATTTGAGGTTCATCAGTTTGCTTAGATGCAACCTTAGCGTCGGAGCCATCCTTTGTTTGAGGTTCAACAGTTTGTTTAGATGCTTCCTTTGCCTCGGAGGCATCCTTATCATCACCCATCGTTATCATCAGCATTGAGCTCTCATCTTCACTTTGTGAGCTCTCAAAAGTTGCCCTGTTTACCAAACTGTTCATCCAGTCTCGGACTTCCAACAACGATTCATTTCCGGGGTACATCTCCAATCCAGCCCTTAACATGTCATCAATATTAATTTTCATCTCTTGAAATAAGCATAACATGTTCCTCAGTGAGTGACTGAATTCCTGTCATTAATATAATAAATTAAGTCTTTGAACCTATATTAACTTAAAACTGATGAACCTATATTAACTGATGAACCTATATTTGAAGAACCTATAATCAAATAACATTTTAAAGTCTATATATTTTTTACCTCAGCTGATTTGAATTGGGAATACTCCCCTTGAAACTCTAAAATCATTGCGGATAACTGTTGTTGGGTGAACTTAATACTTGAGGATGAAGGTTCATCATTTCCATTTTCAGGTGTTAGATCGGTTTCGGTAATTGGTTCAGCAACTTCAGTGTTTTCATCAGTTCCGGTCGTTTGAATATCCTCATTTGGTCCGGTCATTAGAATATCATCATCTGCTAATTGATGAACCAATTATAAGAAATTCAAATATACACAAAATGTTTGCAGATAATATGTAAGTTATGAAACATAATAGATTTTTACCCTGTTGATCAACCCATTGATGCTCCTCAATATCATCTATATGAACATCAGGCACTTGCTCACCAACGTCATCTGTCTTTGGAGATTTTGATGTTCTTTTCCTTTTGTATCCAACAATGTTTTTGCACATGTTCATCGAATAGCGGTTTTTAGGAGATAGTGAACTCCTTTTTGCTTTCTGTTTTCTTCCTACATGTTTTACACCATTTTTCATAAGTTATAACAGGTTCATCAGATTATAAAAGTTATTTTTTTTCAAGTTCATCAAATGTTCAAGTTCATTAGATTTTACATATTCAAGTTCATCAAGATTTTCAACATATTTTTGAGGTTCGTCAATTTTTACTTATAACAAAAATTTACTTATAAAACAATAATATAATATAAATAATGTCTATATACATACCTTCTTGATCATTCCCCCCCCCCCCCCTGCTTCTTGTGGTTTGTCTTCCAGCATTAGAAGGATTGGTCCATCAGCCACTAATTTTAGATACAACTTATTTTAGGTAAATGTTTAAAATAAGAATATAATATAAGGTTCATCAGATTATAATTTGTGTACCTTCTATAGGCATCGAACCTTCCCTTTCTGAATTGTCCCCTTGAATGACTTCTGAAAGAAAAAAAAAAAGATGTCATTTTTTTTAAGATGACACATACAAAAAGTACTGATGAACATATAGTAAAATGTATACCTATATTAGAAGGTTCATCAGCGTTTGTTTTTTGTTTCTTTCTTCTAATCCTCTTTTTTTTACTGGCTCATCGCTATCTTTTATCGGCAAAATGTTAGCATCTGAATTTAGACACAATGTGTAAAGATTCAATCATCCGTAAAAAAAACACATTATACGGGACAGTAAGTGATGAACCAAATAAAATAATAGATCATACCTTCAATCATGAGTAGTCCAGGCTTTACAGGAGAGTGATCCTTCAAATGAGCTCTAGTCCAATTTGATCCAGCTTCATATGCGAATTCAATCTTGTCTTCATCATCACCCCTCGGTTCTTCCTCCAATTGAATTTCTGCTCCAGCATTCTCTATCTGCTGTTCATCAACGTTCTCTGAATCATCATCATCATTATTTTCTGCAGCTTCAACATCATTATTATCTTCATCATCATCTTCCTCTGCATTATCATCCTCTTGATCTTCTTCTGCTTCTTTATTTTCCTCATCATTATTTTCTTCTTCTTGATCTTCTTCCGGTTCTTCTTTTTTCTTCACTTTTTCAGCTTTAGGAGCTCTTCCTTTCTTTATTTTGCCAAACATCATCTCTTCCAATTCTTCCAAATTTTCTGTTTTCCAGTAATTAAACGCTAGGTATTTTGGTTTCTTCAGCAGCGAATTGGCAAATATCACCTGCAATTTTAAGTGTAAATCTTAAATTAAGAAAAATGTAACTGATGAACATGATAACCTAACTGATGAACCTATAATCTAACAGATGAACCTATAACCTAATTGATGAACCTATAAATTAACTGATGAACATAAAGTATATAGTAATTACCTCCAATAGCAAGATTGGACCATAGAATCTTGTTCCTGGTCTCCAATTTTTCCTTTCGTCCTTCAAATTATGTAGCACATACTCGCACCAGTCCAATTGTTTCACAACATACATATCAGTAAGAGAAGGGATGACTCCAACATTCAAAGTCCCTATCGTTCCCACATAAGACAAAATAGTACAAAACAATGATATTATGTTCTTCAAAAATATGTCTCCACTATCATTTTTCCTAATTTGATTCTTAATTACCGACATCAAATCTTTGTTTGCATAAAGTCTAGGAACACCTTTGAATTGTTTTTTCCATTCTATGTATGCTTCATTTGATATTTCCTTAACAACATCACGCACATCAACTACATACTGACCCTCTTTTTAATCTATTCTAACAAGTAATGGCAATGTATCCACAACTTCTAATCTAACCATGATAACTATTCTAATCACTGATGAACCTTTTTTTAATCTATTTCTAACAAGTTATTCTACTGATGAACCATATTCTTAATATATTTTTAACAAGTTATAAACACTTTTTTCATTTATTTTAACTGCTGAACCTTATTCTTAATCTATTTCTAACAAAATTTATCCACAACTTCTAATCTAACTAGATATCTATTCTAATCACTGATGAACTTCATTGTAATCTATTTTAACAATTATTCTACTGATGAACCATATTTCTAACAAGTTATAATCACTTTTTTCATCTATTTTTACTGTTGAACCTTATTCTTAATCTATTTTTAACAAAATTTATCCACAACTTCTAATCTAACCAGATAACTATTCTAATCACTGATGAACTTCATTGTAATCTATTTTAACAATTATTCTACTGATGAACCATATTTCTAACAAGTTATAAACACTTTTTTCATCTATTTTAACTGCTGAACCTTATTTTTATATACAGAAACTGCTGAACCTCATTCTATTTATTATACACTTTTAACTAATCGGCAATCGATAATCGGCAAAATAATTGATGAACCAAAAACTTTTAAAAACCTGTAAAAGCTGGCCGGTCTTGGAATCGTTTCGATCTCTTTTCTGACATTGTTGGGCTCTTTTCTCTTCCAGATTCTAAATAAAAAAAATAATAAATCAAAATCATATTATCAAAATAAATAAATAAATAAACTGATAAAATAATCCTAATTCTTTATGCATGCATTTTATATTCTAAAAAATCTAAATGAAACCCTAATTTTTTCAAAATCTAAAATTAAAAATAATAATAAAATGCATATTTTTTAAAAGCAAATACATTTGTTCATTTTTTTTCTAAAAATTACGCATGCAGTTGGATTAATTTAAAAAAAAAAGTAATTAAAACATGAATGAAACCCTAATTTTTTCAATTTAATCTATTCCTTACCAGTTGGATTCTTCATTTTGAACGGAAAATGATCGGAAAATGAAACCCTAATTTTTCCCTAAATTTAGATCGCGATTTTTGAGAGATTTTGTGACTGCGTGAAATTGTGCGTGAAATTGTGAGTGAGTGAGAGCGGTTTGGAGGGAAGAGAGAAGTGGGGTAAATCACCGTTTTAACCCTTTTTAGGAAAGTAGCGTTTTTGTTTTTTTTTTTGTTTGAATGAGAGCGGTTGGATTGATTTTGGTCAAATATTTGACTAATTGGATGGACAAGATTCCTTTTTAGACTTTGTAAATTTACACCCCCTTGTAGGGGATCGCAACTCTTATTACTAATATGTACATAATATAAAGTTTTAACATCACTGATTTGATTATTTAACTTTGGGTAAAAATCAAAATTCTTAAGAAAATGTTATTCTAAACTTTTGGGTGTGAAAATTTCTAATTATGAGTCAAATGTTGGGTCAATGGTCATCGTTGACTAACCTAATTTGGTGAGGGTTCTTACACTTTATAACACCCGAGAGATGTAAGAATCCAAACACTTATTGTGAGGTGCTAGTATATAATTTCCGTGCTTATTTTGACTAACGTAAAATAATTACATGTTTTAATTACTTTTATATTCATGTTAAACGACCCCTAACTTGTACTTTAATTAGAATAAAAGCTCATTTTCTTGATGACAAGCAAATCCCAAGTGTAGGGATACTTGATAAGGATTTATTTGATACCTTTTTAAGGGGTCATTTAAGCCTCAAATCGTGTTTATATGATCAAATATTGCCTAAAATCATTTCTTTTTGCCTTTTAGGTACTTGGGACAAGAATACTGGAATTTGGAGCCTTTGGACATTTTTGGGCAAAAAAATGAAGAAAACAGCAAAGTTGCGAAAAACCTATCAGGAAAAGACACCTGACGGTGTCACGTTGTAATTAGTGACGTCGTCACTTGGTAATTTAGGGCTTGGAAAAATGTACACATGACGCTTCAGAAGCTTTTGGAGATTTTACACCTGACGGCGTTAGGTGCAACTGGATGAAGGGTGTCACTTGTTAAAGTTGTGAGAGACGGCTCAGAAAGCTTAAAGAAGGATGGCGTAAGACACATCCTAACAGCGTCAGAAGATAAAGAGCGACGGCGTCAGAAGGTCGACTTACACAAGAAAAAACCCTAAACACGGTTTTCTGACGGCATCAGGATCCATAACCTGACGCCGTCAGCTTTGTAAATCTATATATACTTTTCGGTTTTCATTCATTAGTGTGACACTTTTGAGACCTAAACCCTAGACAAATTTTACAGCTTTTGTAAGGCTTTCACAGCCTCTTTTCTTCTATGTTGAATTGATGTTAAGTATTCCATTAATCATTCATTATTTCTATGTGTTGTTTGATTACATGCTTATCTTTTCTTTCTTTTAACATGCTAGGTTAAGTTATTTAGTGTTTGCTTAGATCTAACGAAACCTAGTTATTTATTATTGTTGCGTTGTCTATTGTTTAGTTGATTGATTCACGTTAGGCTAAGAAAACTGGCTGACTTCCTTTGTGTAACTAGTTTGAATGTCTTAAAAAACATAACCATATGTGCAATATAGGTTGTTCTCGTTGTATTTAATGCATGAGTTGATGTCTATAATCCTATGATAGCATAATGCACTTACGGTTGTAGGTGAAATTGATATTTATAGAGTTGGGGAACTTAGCACGACCGCATGACTGGTATTAAGGAATACAATGCTTCAACTAAAACAACTGTACTGCGACATTCAAAAATTCAATAAAAGATAACTAGGGAGTAATTAAATCTAAGTAAACACGTTTGTCTCATTATAAGAAGTTCACCACTTTTACTTTTTTTTTTTATTTTTAATTTTTGTTTAAAAAAAGCAGCTTTTAGGTTAGTTGACTAGCAACTAATTCTGCCCACTCTTATAAAACCTGAGATTCTTACTTGCTTTCTAAAGTAAAAAATTATAAAAAGAATCATCCCTCACCTTTAGGCTTAAATCGTCATACACTTCAACCCAACGACACTATTCACCTAGAGAACGATCAATCCCCCGGACATACCTATACTACACTACAACGATCAAGTACACTTCCTAGAGGATTGCATGCTTCTTAAGATCCCTTGAGAAGTAAAACCTTTTGCGTGGCCGCAATCCTCACATCAATAAGTTTTTGCGATTATTTTCAATTTACATTTACGATTCCCCATTTTTCATTTACATGCAAAACATTGAATATGCTGTTCTTTTTAATATGATCGGCTAAGCACCTTTGGTGTTAGCCTAGTTATGATTCCTTCATTATTTTTGTTAGAATTAAAGAAATGTATAATGAAGTGATGGTCATTCTAGATTAGGAACTTTGTTATGTGTCGTAGAATATATAATTGATTAGTTAATGGGCTCGTGGATTGGGCTAAGCTAATAGGTTAGTAGTTTATGTAATATTAGCCTTGTATCTTTATGTAATCAACAAGCCCAATCCACTCTATGAACAAGCCCATGGCAAAGCCCATGTGGCTTATGCTAGGAACTATATAAGCCTCAACTCACCTCATTTATGAGTGTGCTTGAGTGTGTGTATGTGTGTTTTTCTCTAGTTGAATACAAGCCTCCTTTTCATCTTATTCTCTCAATATACATTCGACATACATATATATCTTAAGTCACCATACAAGCTTATATAACATGATAGAGTTGATATATTAGGTCCTAACAAATGGTATCAATCGCCAAACAACGTTTTAGGAGTGTGTTAAATCATTTTTTGTTGAAACTCTAAAAGAAAATGTCACGTTTTTTTTATCTTAGTTTAAAACCGTAACATTTTTCTATAAAAGGTTCAATTTTTATGTTTCTTGTTGTTAAAGCTGTTGTTTTTTTGAAGCTTTAGTGTTTTTAAATAAGTTGTACAAAAGATTTCAATAAAAAACGTGAAAAAGAGTGATTTTTAGGTGAGTTTTGGTGGAAAAAAGACCAGAGAGTTGCTTCTCGTAATATGTTTCTTGGTAGCGGGTTGCTACTAGCAAGTTGGCAGAAAAGGACAGCGATTTGGACTTTTGTAAAGGACAGTTTTGTCTTATTAATCTAGCGAGTTGCTTCAGTCAGCGAGTTGAGAAATCTAGAGAGTTACTTCAGTCAGCGAGTTGACAAACTAGCGATTAGACAATCCAGCGAGTTGAGAAACTAGCGATTTGACAATCCAGCGAGTTGAGAAACTAGCGAGTTACTATACCAGCGAGTTGAGAAACAAGCGAGTTGATTAACTAGCGAGTTGCTTCAATTAGCGAGTTGTTAAACCAGCGAGTTGCTTCAGAGATTTGACATTTTTTCTTCCAAACTTCAAACGGCTATAACTTTTGAACCGTAACTCCGTTTTCAGCGAAATACCTGTCAAAACGACCGTGAGACAGAGAAGAAGGACATGTTGAAAAAATTTATTCATTCAACCCAAGTTTCGAAGCCTAAAAACACTCCGGGAATAAGTTATTGAGGTTTTAGATCAAATTTTTCACCATAAAAACTTGCATCAACTTACACTAAACACAAATCTTACTTCGTTGAATCGATCCAAGATCAACTTTATCATTCATCAATGGCAACTAAGCAAGATATTCATGCAGCCGGTGCCGAAAACCGACCTCCCATGTTGTCAAAGGGTGGTTACTCATAGTGGGCTAGTCGTATGATGCGCTATCTTAAGAGCAAACCAAATGGAAAGCTTCTTATCAAATCCATTGTGGAAGGACCCTTCAAAGCAAGACAAGTACTAGACCCTGGAGATCCTAATGGAACCCCCCAGTACAACCATACTACATAGATCAGAGTGAGACTGAGTACACTGAGGAAGACAGACAACAGATTGTAGCTGATGATCAAGCATTTCATCTCGTGGTTCTTGGTTTACCTGAAACTACTTATGCTACTGTTGATAGTGAAGGAAGTGCTCATGCAGTCTGGGAAAGAGTCAAGAGGTTAATGTATGGGACAGACATCGGGACACAGGAAATGGAAACAAAATTGCTCAAGGAACTTCGCAAGTTTACTTCAATCCCTGGTTAATCCATAGAGTCGTACTACCTCAGGTTCTGTAAGATCATGAATGATTTATCAAGACATAACCTCAGTCAGACAAACATTGCTAACAACACCAATTTTCTGAATGAGTTACAACCAGAATGGGGAAGATACATCACTATTGTTTATCAGACAAAGAATTTGCATGAAGTGACTTATGATCAGTTCTACGACTTCTTGAAGCAAACTCAAGCTGAGGCTAATGAAGTAAGGGCTGAATTACTTGCTAAAAAGCATGATCCTCTAGCATTAATGGCTAATACACCAACACCTTTACCAGTGAACACACAACAACAACCATCATCATCTTCTACTCACAACTACAACTACATGCAACCATCATACATTCAACAACCAACACCTGTCTACCAACAACAAGTTTACCCACAACAACATGTTATTCCACAACATCAATACCCACAATTCCAAGAACCAGAATTCACTGACAATGATGAAGATACTGCAGCCTTGACACAAGCGTTTGCTTTCCTGACAAAGGCATTCCAAGGACGCTATTCTACACCAACTAACAACAACCAAAGGATTTCATCAAACACTCGCAATTAAGCAGATTGCTCAGCCGAGTTTCAACATAGGCAATGGAGGCCAAAAGGTTGGAGTTATAGGGAATCAGCAGGGATATGCTACTGGATTTCACATGGGTAATCAGAATATGCAGAATCAGTTGGGTCAGTATGCAGGGAATCAGATGGGTCAGTTTGCTAGAAATCAGAGGGGTCAGAATGTTGGTAATCAGGCAATGGGTAATCAGAATAGGAATGTGGCAGCTCCAGTTGTTGGGAATTATGGAAATGTGAATCAGGGTAATCCAGTAAAGTGTTTCAACTGCCAAGGTGTAGGTCATATGGCAAGGAACTGTCCTACTAAGCCGAACAAGAAAGATCCAGAGTATTTGCAGAAAGCATTTTGTTGGCACAAAAAGAGAAGGCGTGGTTTCAGTTGAATGCAGAGGAAAATGATTTTATGGCTCTTATGGATGACATGGAAGATAGAGAGGATATCGATGCGAACTGCATATTCATGGCGAATCTTCAGGAAGCTAAGTATGACACAGATTCTGACACACTTCCTGTTTATGACACCAATGCACCATCTGAGGTATCAAACTTTAACACATGTCATAATAATGATATATTTGATATGTCTCCTCATGAGGAACAACATTCTGAGAAGCTAGCACCCACTTATGATACATATCTAGATACACCAAGTAGTAGCAAAACTCCTTCAGCAACTCCAGATGTGAATTATAATGGAGGCTTCATTTCACAGCATGCTGAGAATGATGAGGACACACGTGTTTTATTTGAATCATTATTGAACAATTGTGGTATTGAAATCGAGAAAGTTAAGAAGGTCAATCGCGAAGTTAAGGCCGCGAATGAGAAATTGACCACAGAGCTTGAGAAATACAAGGAAAATTCAAAAAGTTTTCAAATTGACAAAAAACGCGAGTCAGAATTTGAAATTGGTTATAAGAAGTTACCTGTTAAAGATAGGGAATTGCAAAACAAATTTGATACTCTTGAAATTAGTTCAAGAAAAACCATTAACTCTTTAAAACAAGAAATTTATGAATTAACAAACCAACTTTCAAAACAAAAATCAGCTTATACCAATATTGAAAAAGAACGGGATGAGTTGAAAAAGGACTTTGCAAAGAAAGAAGATAAACTTTTGGATGAAATCTTAGAGTCAGAACACAAGATTGCAAAACTAGAAGAATTAGTGGTTAAGTCGGGTCAGTCAAGTCAAACAATGAAAATGATTTCAAATCAAACTAATCCGATTTACCATACGAAACACAAAATGGCTCTTGGTAACAACAATCCTTGTAATCTCAAGAAAGCTCAGGAAGAACAGAATGTTTTGTATAATGGTAATGTTATTTACACCAAACGTGATCCTCCCGTCGTTCGGGATTCGGTGCAAACGATGGAACTTGTCGAAGAGAGCATAACTAAAATGAAACAAAAGGATTTGAAACCAATTGATTACAACAAATTGAACAAACTTTCTGGAATTACTTTTGTTCCACAAAAAGAACCATCAGTGTTTTCCATAAAATGACCATTCTCAAAAATGGTTTCAAAAAAGGTAGTTGCTTCCAAATCGCTTTCAAACATGGAACAGATGTCCTCAAACAACACTTTTAACACAAGTGCTGCAAGAGGATATCTTGATGATCTTAAAACCATACTTGGGCAACTTAAAACGACTTTAGAATAAAAAACGAGACTAAATGAGATCAATTGGAATTCCACTGTTCATTTACAGCTTAAAAAGATTCTTGAAAGTGAATTTACTCCTCAAATTAATAACATTCATGCTCGAGTAATTCATTTTTAACAAGCATTTTTAAATGAAACAGCTGACTTCGTCAAGGATCACAAATCCTTGATAAAGAAGGCTAATGAATCTTTTGAGAAAATCAATGTTTTGGAAAACTTAAATGATTCTCTCTTTGAAGCAGTTCTGTCTACTAATATTATGTCCATCATTTTACAAACATATTCTGTTCAAGACGATGAACGACTGAGAGCTGAGACCTCTGAAATTGTTTCCAAATATGAAAATACTCTTATAAAGCTTGAAAAAGAAAATGTGTCATGTTTTAAACAACTTGATCGAAAAAGAGAAGAATGCAAATATGACAAACTGTTGTATGAGCGTGCCTTAAAAACATGAAAGAGCAAAATGATCTTTTGAGGGCTTAGCTTGAAAATCAAAAAGGGAAGGGTGAGGAAACTAAGTTTGCAAAACCATCGACTTCGGAGAAACCAAATGTTTCAAACACGGTTCAAAAACCAACAATGTCAATTTCACGGTTTGCTCCAAAAGTCGATGAGAAAAAGGATTTGACAAAACCAGTCACTCCAACACCCTTTCCCATGCAAAATGAAAATGATAAGTTAGTTGAAAAAGGAAAAGCAGTTGTCAAAACACCAAAAGTGATAGCACATGGCCTTTATAGGATTAGTCCCGCTATTGCGTCTGCCTCAACATCTAAAACATATGGAACAAATGACAAGAGAGTAAAAGATAATCCTAAAGAGTCTAGGAATGCTAGATCAACTTCTAAGGACAACAATATAAATCCTAATGCGTGTGCCTTACCTTCTACAGGATTAGAAAGCACCTCTAGGAGCAGCAGACTAAAGCCTAGGAGCAATACAAGGAACAATAGAGTCTTGCCTGCCTCTAAGAGTAGTAGCAAGAATAAAGTTGAAGAAGTAGAAGAACACCTTAGGAATTTATCACTTTGTAATAAGAGACATGTTTCATCTGTATGTAATGTCAAAAGTACTGTTTCTAATGCATGTAATGACTCTATTTGGTTAATATGCAAGAAAAGTTTAATTAATGATGTTCATGATGAATGTGTTTCTAAGAATGTGAATGTTATGCCTGAACAGAAGAATGTTCCAAAAGGAACTAGTGCTAGATCTAGATCTATAGAAAGATTAGTTGCGCACTTTAGGTCTACTACTAGTAGTCAAATGCCTAGGAACTATCTTAATTATTGTGTATGGAAACCAACGAGTAGAGAATTCATTCTCCAGGATGGCAAATTGAAAGTTGTTCAAATTGAACAAGTAGACACATTCTATGAGTGTGATATGGATTTTACCCCTAACCCAATGGAACCAAATTCAAAATGGTTTCCAAATACAAACTCTTCTGTTCTTCGCAGGTTATCGAAATATGTCTTTGGATCGTCAACTGGGGTTGCTCCAAGCTCATGACCGGAAATTTAAAGCTGCTGATCAATTTCGTCAGGAAATTCATGAGAACTGTACGCTTTGGAAATGATCATGTAGCAGCTATTCTGGGTTTTGGAGACCTTCTATTTGGAAATTTTTTGATAACTCGTGTTTACTACGTCGAAGGGTTGGGACACAATTTGTTTTCAGTTGGGCAGTTTTGTGATGCAGATTTAGAAGTTGCATTCTGGAGAAACACGATTTTTATTAGAAATTTGGTTGGTGATGATCTCTTAACTGGTAATCGTGGCACAAACTTGTATGCTATCGACATCAACCAAATGGCTTCTACATCACCAATTTGTCTTATGACAAGGGCAACCGAAACAAAGTCCTGGCTGTGGCATAGAAGATATCCCATCTCAATTTCGACACCATCAACAAGTTAGCCAAAGACAACATCGTCACCGGACTTCCTAAGTTCAAATACACCAAGGATCACCTATGTCCATCATGCGAACAAGGAAAAAGTAAAAGAGCATCATATAAACCTAAAACCATACCTAGTTCGGAAGCAAGGTTACATTTATTGCACATGGACTTATGTGGCCCAATGAGAGTTGAAAGCATCAATCGAAAGAAGTATATTCTTGTTATTGTTGATGATTATTCAAGATATACTTGGGTAAAGTTTTTGAGATCAAAAGACGAAGCACCAGGCATCATCATCACATTTCTGAAGCGTATTCAAGTTCTACTTCAAGCTCCAGTAAGGATTGTAAGAACAGACAATGGCACAAAATTCACTAATCAGGAGTTAAGAACTTATTTTGAAGATGCTGGAATCACACATCAGACATCAGTTGTTAGAACTCCACATCAGAATGGAGTCTTTGAAAGAAGAAACCGAACTCTTGTGGAAGCTTCTTGCACAATGCTAATTTATTCTAGTGCACCACTATTCTTATGGGCTGATGCTTTTGCCACTGCTTGTTTCACTCAGAACCGATCCCTAATCCATCCAAGATTCAATAAAACACCATATGAGCTTGTGAATAATCGGAAACCGAATATCTCTTATCTTCACGTGTTTGGCGCTTTGTGCTATCCGATGAACGACAGAGAAGATCTAGGAAAGTTGAAAGCTAAGGGTGATATAGGAATCTTTATTGGATATTCAGAAAACTCGAGGGCATTCAGGGTGTATAATAGAAGAAAAAAAAGGATAATGGAGACGATGAATGTGAAGTTTGACGAGATTTCACAATGGCTTCTGAGAGATATGCTCTAGAACCCGCGCTTAATCCAATGGCTTCTAATCAAAATGGATTAGGACCCGCACCAAACCCGCAGACTTCTGGACAAATCAGTTCAGGACTTGTGCCTCAAGGAGCTCATTCAACAAACACGGATAAACCTTCAGAACAAGACCTGGAAAATTTCTTCGAGTTAATGTTTGATGAATACTATGGTGGAACTTCGACAAATGCATCTCATCAACATTCCGATGCACCCGCTTCATCAACCACCACCACCACAAGATGCATCTACAACAATCAAAGCTGAAGCACCAACTCCCTCAACATCATCAACATCTACTCCAGTTATTGAAATTGTTCTACCAAGAGTTGATGAGCAAAATCAAAACACAAATTTTCAAGAAGAACCAACAAATAATTCAAATGATGTTGCGTTAGAAGAAGAAGTATTTGAAAACCCGTTTGCTACAGACTCTGCTGAATCTTCTTCAAGGTTACAAGAACCATCTAACACACATAGGTTAAACCCAAGGTACCCTTTCTACACTACAATGGACAAAAGACCATCCAATTGAACACGTTATTGGTGAACCTTCAAGGCCAGTACAGACGAGAAGACAACTTGCCACAGATCCTGAAATGTGTATCTACATTTGCTCTGTAAGCCTCAAAGAACCAAAAACATTCGGGAAGCAATGGCAGAAAACCCATGGATAGAAGCGATGCTGGAGAAATTTCTTCAATACCAGTTACATGATAGTTGGAAACTTGTTGAACGACCACTTGATAAACCTATTCTTGATCTCAAGTGGTTGTGGAAGAACAAACTGGATGAGGAAATGACTGTAATTCGTAACAAAGCTCGTCTCGTGGCTAAAGGATATCCACAAGAAGAAGGGATAGATTTCGAGGAATCCTTCACGCCTGTAGCTAGACTTGAAGCAGTCTGGATTTTCTTAGCCTATGCAGCTCAAAAAAACATCACAGTCTATCAGATGGACATTAAGACAGCTTTCTTGAATGAAACTCTGAAAGAAGAAGTGTATGTGAGTCAGCCAGAGGGATTCATCGACAAAGATCATCCAGACTACGTCTACAAGCTTAATAAAGCCGTTTATGGTTTAAAACAAGCTCCAAGAGTGTGGTATGACGAACTATCATCTTTATTGCTCAAAAACAATTTCACCAAAGGAACGGTTGATGAAACTTTGTTTACCAAAAAATTCAAAGATGACATTTTGATCGTTCAAATTTACGTGGATGACATTATTTTTGGATCAACCAATCCTAACCATTCAAAACATTTTGAAAATCTCATAAAAAGCAAATTTGAAATGTCCATGATGGAGGAACTAAAATTCTTTCTTGGTTTACAAATACATCAATCCCCTCATGGTATTTTTATCAATCAAGCTAAATATACAATAGAGATTTTGAAAAAACATGGAATGGAAAACTGTGATTTTGTTGGTACACCAATGGTCACTTCACCAAAAATAGGTGCTGATTTGTTTGGGAAACCCATCGATCTGAAGAAATATCGGAGCATGACCGGTTCTCTCATGTACCTAACTGCTAGTCGACCCGATATTCAATTTGGTGTTTGTTTGTTAGCACGGTTTCAGGCAAAGCCTACCGAACTTCACCTCAAAGAGGTTAAATGGATCTTTTGGTACCTACGAAGCACCATTAACATGGGACTTTGGTATCCGAAGGATTTCAAGTTTAAACTAATAGCCTTTTCAGATGCTGACCATGCAGGAGATCAAGTTACAGCAAAGAGTACATCAAGTGGAGCACAATTTTTGGGTGAAAAACTAGTAAGCTGGTCGTCAAAGAAACAGGATTGTACTGCACTATCAACCGCCGAAGCCGAGTATGTGTCTCTATCTGCGTGTTGTGCCCAAGTTCTTTGGATGCGGACACAGCTCACAGATTATGGCTTTACTTCTGATAGAATACCTATGTATTGTGACTCAAAAAGTGCCATAGCCATCTCGTGCAATCCCATACAACACTCAAAGACTAAGCATATTAAAGTCCGCTACCATTTCATCAAAGAGCACATAGAAGAGGGTACTGTTGAATTATTTTTCGTTAAGACTGAATACCAACTCGCCGATCTATTTACTAAAGCCCTTTCAAAAGAAAGGTTTGACGATTTAGTTCGACGAATTAGCATGCGAAGCCTAACCCCTTAGGAGTTAGAACGTCTTCTCGAATCTTCTTGAAAAATGTTTTCAAAATCGCTTCGCTGTAAATATTTTTGAAAAAACAAAATACAAAATTTGAAAAAACAACAAAAACAAAATACAAAAATAGAATATTTTCAAAAAATACAAAAACAATATAAAATCAAAAAATCCAAAAATATTCTTCTCACGACATGTCCCTCGTATAAATCAATATTCTGTATGTTTCTAGAAATGTCATTCAACAATGATATGGACATGTACATATGCTTGAATGGGAGTTCTTTAAAATCTTTTTCTAAAACATGTCCTCAAAAGTTTCTTCACAGTGGCTTTCGTATACTTCAGTACGAAACCCGGACTTAAAAGATGACTTCTGATTATTTTCAAATCAAGGACTCGTACGTTCAAAGATGAAATCATTTTCAAAAGTTCGAGTATAAACAAACGGAAAAGATTTCAAACATAAACTCATTTTCAAAACAAAATTCTTGAGCACTTTTCAAGATTGTTCAAAAGATTTCTCAAAATCTCTCAAAATTAGTGCTCAAGATAACTCCCTCCAAACCCTTAATTGATTTTAAAATGAGCTATCATTAAGGGGGAGTACAAAAACAAAAATGTTCCGAATTCATGCAAAAGGAAATCTGTCTATCTCTCCAAAAAGCTTTTTCTTACTCAGTTGATATAAAAAATATCACGATATGCTATTTTTGAGGGAGAGAAGACATGATTAAAATGTGATCAAAGATGTTTAAAGTTTGTAACTGAACCTCAGAAGAGCTCGACTCAGTATGTACCAATGAATTGATGAAGCTTAAAATGCCAGTAATCGAAAAGACTTGTCCTGGACGGGTAATAACTTCAAGCTAGTCTAACTAGTGATGTAAGCGTGTCTCGAATAGGACTTGTTTGAGTAGAATGTACCGTATCGAGAGACTTTCTTTGGACTTGACCAGGACGGGTAATAATTTCAAGCTAGTCTAACTAGTGATGTAAGCGTGTCTCGAATCGGTCATGTCCACTGAAAGTGGATCAATTCAAAAAGTGTAAACTCCTCCCGCATGTGCAAATTTCTTAAAAAACACATGAGCACATGTGAAGGGGGAGTCCTTCAAAAGAAACAAAAACTCTCAAAGAGTCAACAAATATGTTTCATTATCATAAACACTTTGAGAGATTTTCAAATGAATGGTTTTATGGCAACAATAGGATAGTCATGAAGATATAAGGTGACTATGGTTAGGAAAAATCGTCCTATGATCCGCTAGAGCCGGAGGGATCTACTCAAGGACAAATCCAATAGATTAGAATTAGAAGTCCTTAGGTATGATTGAAAAAAGGAGTAAATGAGAAAAGAAAGAAGGGGTTGAAGAATTAAAAAGGAAAGTTATGAAAAAGGGTGAAAAGAAATAGCCCTCCATATGTTCAACCTTAGGGCAGAAACCGGGTTCAATTCATATGCTATCGGTTGTTACTAAGGTGACACCGGTATTGAAGACAAAGACGTCATGGACCCAGTGACGCACTGCACTTAACCTTCTAGCCACTCAAGTGCTTTCAAAAGAGCTTGTTTCATTCTCACGGGGAACCAATGTAATCTATCGACCTGTCTCTTAGAGATGGTTGATATTGAAGCAGGAGACCTCTCCCTAATCTCCACATAGGAAACCTAATGTGCACTTATCGAGTCTAGAGCCCCGAGATTCATCAAAAGATCTCATAGGAACACATGATATTTCTACACTGGTTGTTCATCATTAAGGACGCCAGATGTAAACTTAAAAGTCCTACGCAGATCTTAGCAATCTGTCGAGAACGTTTATGAGAGGATTTACTTATGTATTTTCTCAATGATTGAATGGAAATTCCTGCCAGAGTTAACATCAAGCAGCCCTGACAGCAGGTCACTTCGGTAATTCTTTATGGGTTACGCTTAGTGTTCGCGGTGGTTTCAAACGGTCTACAGTCGTGGAGTGATCCCCAGCGACTCACCCATTCGTTGAACTACTTAGTAGGTCTCGTAAGCTCCCTCGGTAGTATCCAAAATGGGAACGGCCTTCGTAAGGGTTAGAAGGAGTCTTCACACTATGCTATTGACGATCTCTAATTCCTTATCTATAAGTACCAGTTGATTTATTGCTAACTGTTTACCTGCAGCTATACTTCATCTCCATGGCGATGGATTTCACATGCTCATACATGCATCTCGACGTCAAAAGTTCTCACAAAGATCAAAGCAAAGAAATGTTCAGAGAAAGATTCTACGCAATGTGAAAGAATCTACAGAAGTAAAGTGACAAAGATCTATGTGAAAGAACGGGAACAACAAATGCATGTATCATAAAGACTGAAGATGTATGAGCATGTTGGAAAGGCGCATAACCACCAATGTCAAAGAAGTGACGAAAGGCATATTGCTCCACATCACAAAAGAACAAAGAACGATGAAAACTCACTCATCTAAGATCACAAAGCATGAAGGAACAAAGACTAAAGACTATTCTACTACGACACACAATAATCAACAACAAAGAAGACGAAGACCTAATCACGTGGAGCATCATTCGAATGACCACCCTTTAGGGGGAGATTGTTAGCATTAAAGAAATGTATAATTAAGTGATGGTCATTCTAGATTAGGAACTTTGTTATGTGTCGTAGAATATATAATTGAATAGTTAATGGGCTCATGGATTGGGCTAAGCTAATAGGTTAGTAGTTTATGTAATATTATTCTTGTATCTTTATGTAATCAACAAGCCCAATCCACTCTATGAACAAGCCCATGGCAAAGCCCATGTGGCTTATGCTAGGAACTATATAAGCCTCAACTTACCTCATTTATGAGTGTGGTTGAGTGTGTGTATGTGTGTTTTTCTCTAGTTGTATACAAGCCTCCTTTTAATCTTATTCTCTCAATATACATTCGACATACATATGTATCTTAAGTCACCATACAAGCTTATATAACATGATAGAGTTGATATATTAGGTCCTAACAATTTTGATTATGTTTTCATACTTTTATTATTGTTTCTAGTGTGTGCATTCTTAGTGATCAAAGGCCCCTAGAGTAGTAGGTTGTGAGGGTTGGTAAGAATTGATCAAAGGACTACCAAATCCCTTGTATGCAAATTGACCAAAGGATCACCTTCCGGGTTGGATGAACTTAAGAAGTTAGATGTGTGATCTAAGATCCGAAGGCCTGATCACACAAAGAATTAATCAAGCATGTTGTGGCACTTAGTGACTCAAAATAGTCTACCTGTAAGCTTTGACAACTATAAGGATCTAGACCTTTGGTGTTCTAGTAGGATTCTAGGGAGATAGGCTAGACGAATTTACCAAACGAGTCTAGTGAATCTTATGCCCCACTTGAAGTAATAGAAACTTAATTAGAAAACATAGTCGTAGCAATATAGGATGAATAACTAGGCTAGTACACTTTCTCCCTACTGCATTCAAATATATTTAATTTCCACATTTCATTTCTGTTTATTAGTTTGATAATTAATCAATTAAATCGTAACCCCTTTAAAATGTGACATAGACTTAAGTTAGAATCCAGATACACATAGCTCTTGGAACGACCTCGATTTACCTAATACTACACTACACATGACTGGGCACACTGCTCGTGAGTGCATAAGGTAGACCATAGGTAGACGAGACAACTAAAAATATTAAAACATGGTCAGAAATCCTGCATCATCTAGACAGTGATGTAAGCGTGTCTCAAATAAGACCTGTCTAAGTAGAATTTACGATTTCGAGAAACTTTCTTTGGACTTGATCAGACTGGGTAATAATTTCAAGCTAGTTAAACTAGTGATGTAAACGTGCAAATTTATCTCAAAAACTTATGAGCACATGTAAAGGGGGAGTTTTTTCTGAGAAGTCCTAAACTCTCAGAGTGTTAACAAAATATGCTTTACAATCATAAACACTTTGAGAGATTTTCATAAAAGGTTTTATGGCAACATGATCAGAAAAACCTAGGATAATCATGGAGTAATAAGGTCATTATTGTTAGGTTTATGTCCAATGATCCACCAGAGCTGGAGGGATATACCCAAGGACAATACCAATAGTTTAGTACTAGAAGTCCTTAGGTATGATTGAGAAAAAAATAGCAGTAAAGAAATGAAAGGAAAAAGAAGGGGTTGACGAATTAAAAAGAAAAGTTAATGAAAGGGTGAAAAGAAATAGCCCTCCAAATGATCAACCTTAGGGCAGACACCGGGTTCAATTCATATGCTATTGTGTTTAACTAAGATGACACCGGTATTGAAGACAAGACGTCATTGACCCAGTGACGCAGTGCACTTAACTTTCTAGTCATTCAAGCTCTCTCAAAAGGACTTGTTTCATTTCTCACGGGGAACCCTGCATAATCTATCGACCTCTCACTACGAGTTGTGTTGATATTGAAACAGGAGACACCGCTCCAGACTCCGACTACTAAAATCAAAATGCACTTATCGAGTCTAGAGCCCCGAAATTCATCAAAAGATCTCTTAGGAACACTTAAACATTTCTACACTTGTTGTTCAACATTTAGAATACTAGTTGTAAATTGTAGAGTCCTACGAAGATCCTAGCAATCTGCCAAGAACATTTATGAGAGAATTTACAAATGTAATTCTCAGTGATTGAATGGAAATTCCTGCCAGAGTTAACATCAAACAGCCCTGACAGCAGGTCACTTCAGTAATCCCTTGCAAGTTACGCTTAGTGTTCACAATAGTTCCAAATGGTCTTCAGTCGTGAAGCGATACTTCGGTATACTTCAGCGGCTCACCTGAATCGTTGATATACTTCGATATATCTGTGTAGCCCTCTTGAGGGTATCCGATTTAGGAATAGCCTTTGTAAGGATTAGAGAGAGTTTTCACACTTTGCTGTTAATTATCTCAAAGTCCGAACCTATAAGTGTTGGAATCACATTATGTACAAAGATTCAAATTCAAAAGAAGTATGAGCATGGCAGAAATGACATAAAGACACTAGAGTAAAGACGTTGATGAAAGATAAGGCAAATCTCACATAATCACAGCAACAAGAACGAAGAACAAAGATGTAAAGATTTAAAGACGTTTCAAGCTGAAAAAGTCAATGAATGAGAAAAGAGATGAAGATGTCAAACAACCTTTGATGACCAACCCTTAGGGGGAGATTGTTGGGAATACATGTAATTAATATCAAGTGTCGGTCATTTAATCTTGTAATAGGTTGCTTTAATTAAATAGGCTTATATATTTGTTAATAGTTTAAGGATTATGTAGTAAGCTCATGGGCCTTAGATTACTTGTTAGAAAAGCCTATGAGAGTGATGCCCTACCTAATAGCCTATATAAAAAATGTAAACCCTCTTAGGGGGTTGGCAATGCATCACTCACACCTTTACCCTTCACTCACAAACAACCAATCCCCTTATGCCACATCAACCTCCCACTTTTCCCTTCACTCACTCATTTTTTGTTGGCATCACATCACTCACCCTTCACTCACTTCTTTTTTTTTTCTTTTTCTTTTTTCTTTTTTAAATTCTATTAAAATTTAATAAAAACTAAAATTCATTAAAATTAAAATAAACATTACATAATATTATTAAAAAACATAAAATACCATTACATAATACTAAAAAACTAAACTTCATCGTCCACCTCGAGGTATGGTAATTGTTGAGCGTGAATATGCTCCATAAGATCAAATCTGACATGAAAATGTGTATCCTCATCTCGTATCTCGGCTAAAGCTGCTTCGTCAAACACCGGTTCAATCGGAGGATCCCGCATATGAACCGGCGAGATTGCGTTACCGGCGTTATATGCCATCACAAAGATAGTAGCCACGCTTGTACGTATGGCCGTTCACAACAAATGGGCACTTAGGTGCCATACCATTACGCTTGGTGAGGAATAGCGGAGATTGCACCACAACGTTTATATCGTTGTTTGAACCCGGCGGTCCAAAGAACGCGTGCCATATCCACAAATCTTGAGATGCCACTGCCTCCATCATAATCGTGGGGTATTGACGGTCACCCCTTTTATATTTACCCCTCAATTCCATTGGACAATTCCTCCAAACAAAATGTGTGCAATCTAGGCTACCGATCATACCCGGAATGTGATGTCGGGCTTCGTGCGCTTCGTACAAACATGCAACATCGTGACTTGTTGGCCTACGTAGAAAATCTCGAGCATATAACTCAATAATAGCATCACAAAAAAATTGAAGGCATTCACGTGAAGTTCTTTGCGCCATTTCCAAATATTCGTCAAACTCATCCGGTGGTGCACCGGTTGCGAGTTGTTTAATGGCAGACGAACATTTTTGTATGGCTGTGAAACTTTTTTTCATTCTAGCATCATAACCTTCCTGAAAATACTCGAATCTAGCCTCAATAGCTCGCGTTATTTTTAAAAATAAACTTTTAGGCATACGATACCTATCTTCAAAAAATTCATCGTCGAATTTTGGATCTTCACAAAAGTAATCACGATGCAATCTTTGTGCAGCAGAGATCCGATTGCGTTTCACTGATTTTCGTGTTGACCCAGCCGTATCTTCTTCATCTTCGTCAATCGCGTCAGCAAAAATATCGAGACAAGTATCGTTAGACCACTCGAACGGCTCATCTAGAAAAAAAGTCGAACCAATTTTTTTATGTGCCATATACTTGCGGTTGAATCGGATATTTTTTTTGGATCGGATGGTTTTTTTTTTTTTTTTGAATCGGCTTTTTTTTTTTAGTATGGATTTGTGGTGTTTGTTTTTTTTTTTTTTATGTTGCGTCTTTGTTTATGCAAGTATATATACAAAATAAACAAAAAGTAACCGTTGGTCCTTTTAATGCACCCCAACGTTCCCATTTTTTGACTTTGCAACGGCTAGTTTCCTTCGGTAAGGTTTACCGCGTTTCATCACCACCGTGTGGTAAGGAGGCACCGGCGGCGGTGTTCCCGTGCGGTGGGGCTACCGTGCTGTGCCTCCCCGCATGTGTTGCCAAGGCCCTTAGGAGGGTGTTGGTTCTTGGTTATCCAAAGTTCATTTCTCATTAATAAGTTCCATACATTCTCTCTCTCTCTCTCTCTCTCTCTCTCTCTCTCTCTCTCTTACTTTCTCTCTCTAGAAATATCGTTCCATACTAAGTAACAATGATAGATTAGGGAACTACAAGACTAGTGAGCTTAATACCTCTATGTTAGATAATTACACAATTAAAAAAAGTAAGTTAATAAAACTCATAGAAGTTTAGGTTGCCACTTGTGACACCTAGATAGATTATAAATAATAGTTGAAGGACTTTATGTGGGCTTTGTTAACTGTGACAATGTTGACCTCTTGTTAGCCTCGGATTTAGGGAGAAGACCCACTTAGTTTACATTTGTGAATCACCAATGGGAATAAGTTAGCAAACATTGCACTGGTAAGACATATCATTATCATTTGGTTGGATAACTTGGCTAGCACGTTCTTCCTTATATTTATCTTGGCCTTATCCTTATTTTTTGCTTGGTATAATTAGTTTATTTGCTTTAGTAGTTTAAATTAGAAAGCCAAACTCGTGCGAGTCTTTCAGGTTGAACCTCCCATATTGTGTTAGTTTAGGTTACTTATTTAGTTAGAATACCTTTAGGTAATTAGTATATAAGTAATTCACTCCTTGCGAACGACTTGTACTTACTAATCACTAGCTATAATCGGTTGCACTGCATGTTAGTGTTAGTCTATAGGTTAGTTTGGCAAAATATAAATATAACACTTGGTTAAAATAAATAGATCTATTAAAACATATGTTATTGAATTTTTTGTTAAAAAAGGAACCAACTGTTAGAAAAGTTAGTTAATAACCGACTTCTCACAACTTAGTGTGAATGAGATATCGAGTCTCAAAATAAGATATTGGAACCGAAAGGTGGGAACTTCTGTTGACTTAGTCAAAGACATAACAACAAAATAAATTCTACAATAAATCTCGTTAATGTCCATTGATTCATATTAATTGCTAGAAATTAAGTTGTTGTTAATGGTCGGTTTAATGACTGTTAATTACATGCCACCATTCTATTTTTCTTGAACAAGCAATAAAAGGAAGATCTTGGTTCCAAAATAATAAGATACGAAAGTAACACACTAACAATTTCCATAAACACAAGTTTTGGTTTGAGGAGAATTTCAGGCATAAGGTCACTCCGGCAGTACAACTGCTTGGATCGTTGTACCCTCGGAAACAGACACCGAATTATGGCGATTCCATTTTAAGGGAAACGTGTCAAACACGTGCCTCGATCACGTTCTTGAATCGGTATCATCTACTTTACGCTTTCATTTAATTAATCTTTACACTTGTAATTTTTTCGTTAATGATTTTCTAAGGTTCTTGTGTTGTATTGTAGTCGTGAATTCTGATTACGGACAATTATCCCTACATTCTTAAAACGGATTTTTTTCCATCTATTGATTAATTAGAAAACATGCAATACATAAAGCCAATTCAAATAGAAAGGTGTATGGTTCATGTTAATAAAGCTTATTTGAGATAGTGTTGACCATTTAGTGTAGAAATCTCATTATTGTTTACGCGCAGGATTTTATTATGTTTATGTGCAAAAATTGTTTAAAAGCAATATATTTGTTGAATAGTCTGTGTTTTCAGGGTCTATTTGGATAAGAAAAGAAAAAAATAATCCTTTTAAGTGTTGTTTGGCAGGAAACTCTTTTAGATGCTTTAGGTAGTTTTTAAAGGGGTTGTTTGGTACAACAGCTTGTGTTGTTTGTTGCAGAATTTTGTATGCTTAATATAGGATTTTTAAGGCTGCTAAGTGCAGAATCTTAGATAAGCTATGTGTAGAAAAGTACTTGTTAAGGGGCTATTTGATTCTTAAAATTTTATGAATAAAAAACTTGTTTGATTGTTGATTCTTATGTAGAAGAAATTAGCAGTTTGTTGCAGGAAAAACATGTTTGATTGCTGATTTTTATGCAGAAAAAATATATAGCAATTTGTTGCTGAATTTTATGCAGAAAAAACATGTTTGATTGTTGATTTTTATGCTAGAAAAAATAGCAGTTTATTGCTGAATTTTTATGCAAAAAAAATAAAATAAAAAATAAATAAATAAAACATGTTTGATTGCTGATTTTTACGCAGAAAAATAAATAGCGGTTTGTTGCTGAATTTTTATGCAGAAAAAAAATGTTTGATTGCTGATTCAGTTTGTTGCTGAACTTTTATGCAAGAAAAACATGTTTGATTGTTGATTTTTATGCAGGAAAAAAATAGCAGTTTGTTGCTGAACTTTTATGCAGAAAAAAATATGTTTGATTGCTGATTTTTATGCAGAAAAAATTTGCAGTTTGTTGCTGAATTTTTATGCTTAAAGAAAAAATGTTTTATTGCTGATTTTTATGAATAAAAATTAGCAGGTTGTTTGGTTGCTGAAATTTCAGTGAAAAGTGACTTTAAAAGGTTGTTTGGTTGTTGGTTCTTTTGTGTCGAAATATGACTTAAAAGGTTGTTTGGCTGCTAAAATTTCTGTGCAAAAATGTGACAATTAAAAGGTTGTATAGTTGATGATCTTTTGTGCAGAAAAATGGATTGCTAGAGGGCTGTTTGGGGGCTTAAATCTTGTGCATCAAAGTGACGTTAAGGGGTTGTTTGCTTGCTGATTTTAAGTGCTTTTAAACACTCTATAGTTGCTAATTTTTTTATTTTTATTTTTATTTTTATTTTTATTTTTCTTTTTTTGTGTAGAAAAAAAGGGATTAATAAAGGGCTGTTTGGTTGCTGAAATCTTGTGCACCAAATTGACTTTAATGGGTTGTTTGCTCGCTAATTTTAAAGTGCTTTTAAACGTTGTATAGTTGCTGAGTTTTTTGTGCAGAAAAAAATAGATTGCTAAAGGACTGTTTGGTTGCTGAATTCTTGTGCAGCGTAGTGACTTAAAGTGTTGTTTCCTCGCTGAATTTTTTGTGGAAAAAAATGCTACTAAACGTTGTTTAGTTGCTGAATTTTTCATGAGAAAAAGTGCTATATTTTGAGTTATTTAGTGCAACATTTTGTAGATGTTTTGGTGCCTGAACTTTATGGTTTTGCTACACACTAGGTGTTGTTAAGTTTAATGGTATTACTTAGTACTATAACAACAAAACAAGTCGCTAGATTTTGTATCGAGTATTGGAAAAGTTTGGATGTTGCAAATAATCAAATTATTTTGCTATTCTAAAGGAAATAAATAATAGTTAAGACTAATTGCACCTCACGTTGCTAATGATCTAACGGTTTGTCATTATGTAAGAAATGACTAAAGTGTTGAACATAACCGTGTAGAACATTGTGAAATGTCAAGAAAGAACACACATATAGATGGCAACAAATTACGTTAGTTTATGTAACTAACTTGAATTGTGTGATTGTTATCCAAAGTGATCTATTTTCCATTCATTACATTGGACATATTTTAATTGTGTGAAATGATTACACATTGATTCTATATGATTATATAATCACATAATAAGTCATGATAATCATATAATGATAAGAGATTAAATGTGATTATATATATAATCACAAGTAAACTTGAATGACATGTTGTAAGTGTAGGACTTATACAAATACCTTGTGGGATCATCCTAAAACATGTGTGATTTAAGCTGGTGATTTGTCTACAATAAGAATGTTAGTAAGTGAAGCTATGAGTAGAATGATGACTCTTTTGTCATACGCTAGATTCCTTGGTCTATAGCATGCTAAACATGGAATTTATCAATTATGATATGGAAAATAATTAACCCCAAACATTCAAAGAGTGTCCACACAGATATAAAACATTTGTAGTGACAAATTACTAAGGTTATTTGTGTTATATACTCAAAAGAGTACCTCTTGAACGAGATTGACGTTGAAAGAAAAAACCCTTTCTATAAATTCTTGAGATAGGTTCAATGTGGGGATTCCGGCCCAGCTAGATTCAAATGACATCAATCAACATATATTCAAAATAGAGATAGAGGTGTTACCACTGGTACAAAAAGTTGTATTGGTCACGCCAAAAATGTGTAACGATATGCATATAGCCAGACACGTTTTTTTCATTGTGTGTCACTAAAGGTTCTGCCACGGTAGGTGGCATATGGTCACATTGTTGAGTTCGAGGCCTTTTCCATCGAAAAAGAGTGACCAAAACCCCGAATATGTGTGACAAATTAGGCACAAGTTTTGTTGGATTAGTCAGTATCAGTGACTGGAAACACCTTATAGTCACACAAATGTTTTTTGAGAGTAACTATTGTTCGTCCTTTGGCCACATAAATATAGAATATAAGTTACATTTGAGATGATTCTTTCTAGTAAATGTGTATTTTTTGTGACTATTTCTCGTCCTGTGGCCACATGAATATACAATAAATGTGGCGTTTGTGATGATTTAGTCACACAATGGGTGTTGGTTTTTTGGAGTTAGTCACATACAATTTAACACAAAGTGGCCAAAAGTGTTAATAAGTGTGACTATATGTTGTTTAAAGTCAAGAAATGTGTATTTTGTGTGGCTATTGATCATCCAATGGCCACATGAAGTTTATGTTTGCGTGGTCTTTTGTAATATTTAGTCACACAAAGCATGTTTGTTTTGGGTATTTAGTCACATACAATTTAACACAAAGTGGCCAAAAGTGTTAATCAGTGTGACCATATGCTGTTTAAAGTGAAAAAATGTGTATTTTGTGTGACTATTGATCATCCAATGGCTAGATAAAGTTTATGTTTGTGTGGCCTTTTGTAATATTTAGTCACACAAACATGTTTGTTTTGGGTATTTAGTCACATACCATTAAGCAAACAGTGGCCAAAAGTGTTAATAAGTGTGACCATATGTTGTTTAAAGTGAAGAAATGTGTATTTTGTGTGACTATTAATCATCCAATGGCCACATGAAGTTTATGTTTGTATGGCCTTTTGTAACATTTAGTCACATAAAGCATGTTTCTTTTGGGTATTTAGTCACATACAATTAAGCAAACAGTGGCCAAAAGCGCTAATAAGTGTGACTATATGCTGTTTAAAATGAATAAATGTGTATTTTGTGTGACTATTGATCATCCAATGGCCACATGAAGTTTATGTTTGTGTGGCCTTTTTTAATATTTAGTCACACAAAGCATGTTTCTTTTGGGTATTTAGTCACATACAATTAAGCAAACAATGGCCAAAATCGTTAATAAGTGTGACCATATGCTGTTTAAAATGAAGAAATATGTATTTTGTGTGACTATTGATCATCTAATGGCCACATGAATTTTATGTTTGTGTGGCCTTTTGTAATATTTGGTCACACAACGCAAGTTTTTTTTTTTTTTTGTATTTAGTCACATACAATTAAGCAAACAATGGCCAAAAGTGTTAATAAGTGTGACCATATGATGTTTAAAGTACAGACATGTGTGTTTTGTGTGACTAATGTTCATCCAATGGTCACATGAAGTTTTAATTTGTGTGGCATTTTGTAATATTTAGTCACACGTCGAATTAAATAAAGTGTGAAAAATGATGTTAGTATTGCTAGTACTAAGTTAGTACTGCTGGATCAGAGTTACTACTGCAAGTATATAAATAAAACAGAATTAAAAACAAAAAGCAATTTCAAATTCAATAAAACTCAAATGTATATAAATGAACAAAATATATATACAATTTTAATGTCGCATATAATCAAATTCTCAACTACTAAAATTTAAAACCTTTTGAAACTTCCCCGCCTTAGCTTGCTTTTGCACTTCTGCACTAGAGGCATAATTTTTGCGCTTCGGTTGTAATTTTCGTCCAGGAATGTTTTCACTAACCTTTGGTTCCGTAGTTGGTGGTGTAACCTGTAGTAAACAAAAGACGCTTGTATCAAAATTGAATTTAATATGAAGAATTATATATATATATATAGGTTGAAAAAACACATGTATGTACCTCCTCATGAGCAAGAACAACTTGATCCTTTGGCCATGCAAAGAAACCACCTACGCCTTCCCTAACTGTTTTTAACCCATTATTCCCTACGTCCGGTATGCATGCTGCATCCACTAACGATTTATCAATTGAGACTCTGTAGCAATCATTTTGGAGTGGTTGGTTATGCAGCATTTGTTTTCCTTGAATCTTGTATATGGTACCCAAAGCAACAATATTTGTTTTCTTTATGTGCCACAGTTTGCACTTGATTGTCTAAAAAAAAGAATTTTTGCATGTATATATCAGAAATTATTTAAACAAAATTAAGAATAGCAAGAAACATGTTGAATACATACTGGTGCTTGTGTTGTTGGAGACACATTATCCTGCGATAGGAAGCTGGAGACCCGTTGCGTCATGAATTAGCTGTTTTCTTAGGTCTGACATTTAAAACAGGTTCCTATACGTATATATAAAACACGGTACATTATTTAAAAAAAAAGAATAACAAGAAACATGTTGAAATACGTAGTTTTGGTAGTTCTTTTGTTGGAGATGCATCTCCTTGCAATTGGGAATCTGCGGACCCGTTTTGTCGTGGCTTTGGTGTTTTCTTAACATTTTTAACACGTTCCTATATGTATATTGATGTGTGGGAATTGCACCAGGCTTTACCTCTCGAGGGATCTCGAGAAGCTTACAACCCCCACCAGGCAGTGTACCTGATCGTTGTAGTATAGTATAGTGACAAGTACCGGGGGATTGATCGTTCAACTCAGGAATAGTGTCGCTAGGGTTAGAAAGCCTAAAAACTAGGTCTAGAGGTGAGGGATGGTTCTTTTTGTATTTTTTTTTATATTTTATAAAAGCAAGTAAAATTTCGGTTTTTGGAAGAGTGGGCGGAATTAGTTGCTAGTCAACTAACCCAATTACTAAGATGCAATCAAAATAAAATAATAAAAATGAAAATAAACTAATTTAACTAGTGGTGTGAGCAATATATGGGAGAATTGTGTTTACTTAGATTTCACTACTCCCTAGATATCTTTTACAGGTTAATTACTTGTTATAGTTGCGTGGATGACGGATTGTATTCCTTAATACCATTCATGGGGTGGCGTACTTACTTCCCCAATCCTATAAGCTCCTACTTCACTCCTATGTTGAGCCGGCTAAGAAGCTCCTAACATGGGATCACTAGCATTCGCTCATGCATTAAATACAATCATAAAAACCTAGTACACATCGGTTCATGTTTCTTAAGACGTTCAAGCAAGTTACACAATGGAGATCTGCCAGTTTTCTTAAGCCTAACATTGAAATCATTCATCCATTACAACTATAAACAAGCAATCAACCTATAATTAACATCTAGGTTTCATTACATCTAAGCAAACACATGAAAGATCTAGCCTAGCATGTTAAAATCAAGACAAGCATAAGATATATTCAAACAACACATAGACATATTGAATGAATTGAAAGAAGACGTATCTTAATTGAACATGAAAGGTTTCAAGGGGTGAAAACCCTTGAAAATACTGTTACAAACGACCTAGGGTTTATTAGGTTCGGCCCTAGTATTCTCCACACAAGTTCCTCTCTTAATGAATGAAAAATAGAAAAGTATATATAGATTTTGTGAGGTGACGGCGTCAAGAGTAAATTTCTGACGCCGTCATCTCGCCACCAATAAAGTTCTCGGACTGCCTAGATCTGGGTCTGACGCCGTCATGTGTAATTCTGCTCCAGGTCGTCACCAAAATAACTCTTGACGCCCTACTTCTGACGCTGTCACGTTTTCTCTGGGTTGTCATGCATTTTGCTCTTGACGCCGTCATATTTTCCTTCTTGACGCCGTCAGGTACTGTTCCCAGCATGGAAAATTAAGTCTTTGCCGTTTTCTTCACTTTTATGCTCCAAAAACGTCCAAAATGCTTCCTTTTCCAGAATTCACTCCCAAAGTACCTAAAATCACAAAAGGAACGATTTAGGGCAATATTTGATCAAATAAATTCAATTCCGGGCTTAAATGACCCCCTAAAAACGGTTCATTTTTCGCATCATCATATATATAAAACACGGTACATTAGTCATGTAGGTAAAATTAAAAAATCAAAAGGGGATGTTTTACTCCTTACCATTGTCTCCATTACCGGTCGTATGTTTTCCAAAGTTTCAATCCCATTAGTCTTCTTCTGAATTATTGCATCTTTATCACGTACACCTACACTAGACTGAGTTCCGTCGACCACCTGATCATTAGCGCTGATATCTATATTATTAATGGCCATTGGAGTCGTCACCTGCAATAAAATTAAATTAAATTAAGAAATACAATGGTGTTAGTATTAGAAAATGAAATTGTTAACTGATGAGTGTCTAAATACTCATCATTTTATACCAATCTGAACTGCCAAAACATACAAAAACACTCAAAAATGCATTATAATACTTAAAATATCTTAGAAGTGTGTTTTATATGTTTCAAATGCAAAATAATCAAAAACAGATGAAAAACGTACAAAGTTTGCATAATTGGCAGTTTCAGTCCCTCAAGTTTCATAAATTGGCAAAACTAGTCCCTGGTCACTCAAAACTTGTAAAATTATCATAAAAGGTCCTTGGGATTCACAAGTTGTAAGAAATTATCCTTTTCAGTTTAAAATCACAAATTTACAGCTTTGGTCCCTCAACTTTGGAAAAGTGTCAAAATTAGTCCCTAAGGTTTTAAAAATAAGAAAATAATCAAAATAAACCTTATACTATTCATAAATGACAAAATTGGTCCTTTTTGTTAACTGTTTGATATTTACAGGTTTAACCCTTCAAAATCAGAAAATTACATGTTTGGTCCCTGGAGTTTACAAAGTTGGCAGATTTAGTCCCTGGGGTGTTCAAAAGTGAAAAAAATGAGATTATGGTCCTTATACTATTCACTATTAGCAAGAAAAACCCTTGTGACTACTTTTTAAAATTTACAAAATCCAACCCCCAAGTTTCAGGAAATTACATTTTTGGTCCTTGTTAATTAATTACTACTAATCAAATGGACCAAAAATAAAAATAAAAACCAATCCAAACACTAAACCTACCCATACCCCTGATCCAACCCAATCCCAAGCCCAAAATGTAAAAGCCCACCCAAAGTCAAACCCGGTCAATCCAAAACTAATAACCCACCCCGTCCCTTTGGTCAACACAGTCAAACCCACCCTTCTTCCCCACCAAAACCACCAAACCACCTCTGCAATACCACCCCACCATCACCACTTGCACCCTCAAACCTCCACCTCATACCACCCCCTGTCACCCCCTCAACCAAACCCACTCCTTAGGTTTACCTTAGGATGATGCCACGTGGCAAACCTACATCAACCACCACCCCTACTACTGACAACTATCCCATCCACCACCCCAATTTTCACAGGCTACTTGTTCCCTACACTCATACAACATCCAAAGTGCAATTAATGCACAGAAAACCCTTCAAGTAACTTCCCAATTGCTCAAGCCGTGTTTCCCGCCAAAATGGTTAAACGGCCATGATTACTTTTGCTCATCCAATGGATGAAATTATAGCTGGGAAAAGACCTGTGGGACCCACATGACACATTTGGAGCCTATAAATGGAAAAGGAAGCAGAAGTGAGAAGAGTAGTAGATTAATTAGTATAGCTTAGTTTTAGTTAATGTCATTCTTAGTGTAATTCAGCTTCTAGTTGTAATTTCTGCTTCAAACAGTTGTAATCCATTTCATTTATGCAAACAAAACTCATTACAAGTTTCAGTTTCAAGTTCCACTTTATTAACTCAGTTTTAGCAAAATTAAGTAAATTTGACAAACTTACTTAATTTCTGTCTAAACCTGTTAGAACCTGTGTCATTCAGTTACTTAAGTTAATTTATAAGTCTTTAAAAGAGTTCACAGTTTAAAATAAGTTTAATTCAGTTGAGATATGAAAAATTGAGAAGAATACAAATAAATAAAAGAAAAATAAAAAAAAAATAAATAAAGAAGAAGGTTGGAAGCAGGTGTATTTTGGATTGCTCAGGGGATTAGAACTCCAAGGGGAGTGATAGGTTTGGTATCTTGGTTCTTGGTTCATCATTCTGAGCATTAAAAGCTTTTGTAAGCCCTTTTCCATTTTTCATTGCATATCACTGTAGCTATGCTTAATTCCTTGTACTCAGTGTTTTTAGTTTCTTGTGATGTCCCTGAGCTCAGTTTATGTTAGGGTATGCTTGTTTATTTATTTAGTCACAGTTCCATATTATTTACTTGTTTAACTGTCATAAATGGTACCATGATGAATCCTGGAAAATGTTGTTAATGTTTGTTTGTTTATGCTTAAATGAACTCACCTCAGCATATTAGACACTTGGGTATAATTTTCACAGGCTACAACAGTTTTGTGACTTGAAACTCTTTGACAGTTAGAAACAAAAGGGGTGTTTGGAAATTGTTGGTACAAAGAGTTCTGAGGTGGTTTGTTTGTTACTTTCAGTTAAAACATGTCTCAATAGGTTTAGTGAAGTTAATAAAATCATAAAATCAATGATCTTAGAGTAAAAAGTCAAAACTCTCATTAAATCCCTTGGATTTTGTTGACTGTTAAGATTTCAAGCACCAAGATCATTTAAACCATTCCAATAGTTGTTAAGTTAGTCTAAATCAGTTTACTTTTAGCTTAGTTTAACATATTTAATCACTTAGGAGTGTTGCAACCTCATTTTAGTCAACCTTAGAGTTCAACTTTAAAAGTCAAATTGCATTCCTTCAGATTTTTCCATAATTTCCAAGATTTCTATAGAATTTAGCATTGAGTTTTAGAGCCTAAATCTTGTTTCCATGAGTAGTCTACCAGCTGATCTTTAGTTTCCATTTGCTATTTCATTTTTGTGATTTTATCTGTGGGCCCCACAACCCTCCAAAGAGGGCTGCAGGGCAGACACCTGCTCTGTATCAGCAGAACTCAGGCCAAACACCACCATTGGTGGTGGTTTTGTGGCCACCCCATTGGGTCCCACACCTAGGATTTAGGTTCAATCAACCCCCCTCCTGGTAGGCTTGAGCCTTTGACCATATCTTTGACCTGAATGCCTGTGGACCCCACCTGAAAGTGCTCACCAAGTTTGTCCCAGTTCTGACCCATAAGTGCAAAGTGCAAAGTGCTTATTTCCATTTAAACAGCTTATTTGTGTTGATTTCTTGTTGTTTCTGGCTTATGTAAGCTTATTTAGTTTATTTGTATCAAGTTTTAACACTGTGGACCCCACCCAAGGCCATTTGACCTACATTGACCACACAGTCAACATAAGTCAAACTGTTAAGACAAAAGGGGTGTGCATAGCTTATTTTTAAGTTTTAAAATAGTTGTTTTCACAAAAAGTCTTTGTTTTTACATGTAAAACAAGTTTTGAAAAAGAAAAATCCAAAAAAATTAGTTTTAAAATAAGTGATAGTTTCTATTTAATTCAAGTTAAGTTTAATTTTCATTTTTAGATTTTAATTAAGTCACTAGTGTTTTTATATTTTTATTAAATACCTTAGATAGTAAAGTAATTTTGATAATTTTTTCAGATTTTTATTTTGTCATTTAGTGCTAATTAGATTTAATTTTAATTTTCTTTATTATTAATTAATATTAAATATTAAATAGCTTAATTAGTTTTTATAAGGTTAAATCTAGTTTTTATAATTTTTCTAGTTCTAATATAGTCTAATAAGTTTTTAGAAAATAAATTTTGAGAATCTACTGTTCATTTTCTATTTTCCTTATTTTATTTGTTTAAAATAGATTTAAGTTAATTAATAGATAAATAATTAGTTGTTTAATCTTAAAACATAATTTTAGAGTTTTTATAATTTTGTAGGATTCCTGTAATGGTTAAGTAATTTTATAAATTTTCTTGTAATTTTCTAAGTTACTTTAGTATTAATATAAATTAAAAGTAGTTTAATTAGTTTAATTAAGTTAAATAGTTTTTAATTAATTACAAAACCACAAAAAGACAAAAATATTATTTTTAATTTTTTATACTTTCTTTAAGTTCTAATTTAGGTTTAGAAAATATTTTTGTTAATTTTTAGTTTAATTTAAATCATTTGTCATTTTTAGTTTATTTAAATTAGGTTTTAATTTAGATTTTAATTAAGTTTAATTAATTAAGTAATAGTTTAATATTATTTTAATCACTTTTATCATTTCTTTTTCATTTTTAATTTCAAGTTTTGAAAAGTGTCAAAAGCACCCCTTGTAGTTTCATAATTACCAAAAACCCACTTTTCCAGTCCGATACGTGATCTTAATTGTCAATTTGTGCATATATCTGGTATCTGATTATTGTGAATATTATATCTGTTTGCCAATACCAAAATAACAGTAGCAATACCAATCCCAATCATCTGGCTACTGTCCTCAGTGCCACTTTCTCATAAACGATTCCAAAAGCACCATTTCAATCTCGTCGGGACTTTAACGACCCGGGAATACATTATACTATCACCGGAGTATTGATTCTAGGCTGTCTTTGACTTGTTGACCTTGGTCAATAATAATCAGACGGTTCAGGCTCAATCAAAATTTGGCGCCGCTGCCGGGGAGGTTGTTGCGTGTTTTAAAATCGTTTTAAGTTTAGTGGTTTTCAAAACCCTCCCTGTAAAAAGTTTTTTTTTAAAACATAATCATATCAAAAACGTTCATTAACACTTCTCCTGAAGTGTTGAAAAACACCAAAAAAATTAAAAACAATCAAAAACAAACTGTGAAGTTAAATTACTTCGTGTTCTTTAAGATTACAACCTGAAACAGTTGGTATAAGGTAAGTTCTGACATTAAATTGCGAACTGAAGAGGAAACCTATTTACTTCCTCCCGCCAGCCTGCGAGTAATCTTAAAGGGACGATTTCGGTTAACGAATCAGTTCCAAAAATATTTCCCAAGTTTTCTGCACACACACCCATAAGCCTAAAGCAGTTTTTCAAATTAATTAATAAACCCATAATAAGTTCCCAAACTTAAGATTAAAACTTGCCTTTATATCCCTGTGAGTGGTGTACCTTTTTCAAAGAAGCCATTCACTTGTGATTTCTGGTTTAAGTTCACTGTGGTTTTGCCTCGAACTTGTGTTGAAAAATTGTTTTTAGTGCATGTGCATTCAGCATGTTTCTCAAAAATACCAAAAATAATCACCTTTACCCTCTCACAGCTTTGATTCTCCATTTCTTACCCTCCAAAACCTTTTGATTCTTTCTATGTCTCATCCATACCTTCTGGTTTGCCAGTGGTGTGGTAGTTCTTATAATGGTGGCAATTGCCCCAGTTGTGGCATGATAGAGTCAGGAAACGGGTCTGTCTATAACCAAGATCCATATTCCTATCATGACACCACTGATTCATTCCACCAGCTACCACACCCTCAGTCTCAGCAGTTTTACTGTTGTGAGTACTGTGGTGGTTCACATTATAGTTCTGATTGTCAATCAGGAAACACGCTTGTCTATGAGCAGTTTCTTGATAACAATTATGACTCTAGCACATACAACCCACAGCCACATCAGTTCAACTGTTGTGAGTACTGTGGAGGTTCACACTTCAGCTCTGATTGTCAAACGAGGAATCCATTTCCTTGTAACAATTATGACTCTTCGTACCAAGACCAACCTCCACAGTATCAAACTATCCAAGCAACTCCTCCAATCCAGCAAGACTTTTTAGAGGTTCTTGAGAAATGTAAAGAACTTAAGGAGGAGTTAGCTAATATTTCACTTCGCCATACTCCAAGCTCTTGTGCATATTGTGGGGGTCCTCACGATGATTTTAAATGTCAACCTTACGGTTTTGACACATCCACATCCCCACAATTTCCTTTCATTCCAAATTCTCGTGGGAAAACTATGGCAGAATTACTTGCTGAAGAACGAGAATCTGGAAAAAGCATGGAAGAGTTATTGGCTGAGCAACGAGCAGCTAAATTTCGTGCTAACATTCGAAATACTGCTCTATTTGATGACTATGATGACAGTGATGATGAAGATAACATTGTTATTATTCAAAAAGATTCATCTAGTTCATCAGTTGATATCCCAGCAGTTGAGATTCAATCTCAAACAACTGCTATCACACCCGAGGTTCCCACTCACTCTCCGAACATGGGGGATGAGCATCTTGACACTGTTCCTTCAAAGGAATCGGACGAATTCATAAAGTCTAGTGTTGAGATCCTTATCCCAATCCCAAGAGAGTCACAGGAAACTTCTGATCATATGTGTGATATTCTTTCCACCCCTAATAATCCAAATGATCAAATTGAGACTGTCTCTGATTCCAGTGATGATTGTTTATCTTATGGAGACATTGAATTTGTTGATGCATCACTTCTCCACTCTGATGTTGACTTTCTTCTTGAAGAGTTCGCTGATGAACTCTCTCATATGGATCCCATCCCACCAAGGGATGAAAATGAAGTCTTTGACTTTAATGCTGATTTGAGAGAGTTAGAATTCTTACTTACTCATGATCCTTCGATTGATCCTACTCAGATCAATCCACTTCCTCCGGAAAGTGTAAATGATCTGGACGAATTCGAGGCTTTTCTTACTGAAGATAGTTCAATTTCATATGAAGTTGATGATAATTATCTTGATCCTGAGGGGGACATTCTTTTTCTAGAAAGTTTGTTAAACGAAGATCCATTTCCCCCCCTCCCACCCAAACAACTTCATAATGAGGAAATCAAATCAGTTGAGGAAACTGATAAATTTCCTGAGATCAAGCTCAAGGACTTGCCTCCTCCACTTGAATATACATTTCTTGAGGAGGAAGTTCTTATCTTAATTGCTATTCAGATCTCTCTTCTTTCCTTCACCTACCAGGTGATTTCTTCTCTTCTTCACTCCTTCGGGAATGAGGATACCATCTTTGATCCCGGCATTTTCATTTACCATTATCTTGAGCCGGGACTATGTCTCATCGGTGTGGAACTTTCACGTGCTTCAAATGTTTATCCAAACATCTTGAATGAAAGTTCTTCCACATCGAGCTTCCCCAAGGACTAATAAATTCGGGGTCGAGTCACGCTAGCGACTCGGTAAACAAAAACAGAGCATCTTATAGGGTTTTCACCCTAAGTGTGGGGGAGTCCCCCATGCTATGATTACAAAAGTGAAAAACAAAATTGTGTTTCCACATTTAGCTTGTATGTTCTCCTTTTATGTTCCAAGAATCGGCATAATAGCCGGGACATTGAATATTGAGGACAATATTCATGATTAGTGTGGGGGAGTATTCGCTATTCTAGCGAATTTGATCATATTTTACTATCTTATACCCCCGTTTTTTACCAAAATTTTAAAAAATTTTTCACTAAGGCTCAAAATTTTCGTGGTAATCAGTCCGCCAAAGTCTAAACGACAAATGGATTGACTAGTCCAGGAGCAAACGGCTCTTGGTAAAGACATCTCAAATCCGTTGATGGCTGGCAATTTGCCAAAAATTGTATGGTTCCTCAGCTCCCCCGCATCCTCATAAGCAAATGAGCTGGCTAGCCCGCAAGATTATGGCTTGTGGTAAAGGCCGTGGAAAATCCATAATTGGTAATCAGCTCACCAAGATGTTGACTATTCCATCAAGAGTTGGCTAGTCCAGAAGCAAACGGCTTTTGGTAAAGACTAATCAAATCCGTTGACAGCTGGTGGTTTGCTCAAAATCACACGGTTATCAGGTGTGCCACAGTTCTTACACCTGGCTACTCCAGAAGTGATGGCTTTTGGTAAAGAGTTCTTTGAAATCCATTAAAACTTCATAAAATATTGCTAGGGACTAGCAATAGTTTAGTGTGGGGGATTGATGAGTATCTAAATACTCATCATTTTATACCAATCTGAACTGCCAAAACATACAAAAACACTCAAAAATGCATTATAATACTTAAAATATCTTAGAAGTGTGTTTTATATGTTTCAAATGCAAAATAATCAAAAACAGATGAAAATGTACAAAGTTTGCATAATTGGCAGTTTCAGTCCCTCAAGTTTCATAAATTGGCAAAACTAGTCCCTGGTCACTCAAAACTTGTAAAATTATCATAAAAGGTCCTTGGGATTCACAAGTTGTAAGAAATTATCCTTTTCAGTTTAAAATCACAAATTTACAGCTTTGGTCCCTCAACTTTGGAAAAGTGTCAAAATTAGTCCCTAAGGTTTTAAAAATAAGAAAATAATCAAAATAAACCTTATACTATTCATAAATGACAAAATTGGTCCTTTTTGTTAACTGTTTGATATTTACAGGTTTAACCCTTCAAAATCAGAAAATTACATGTTTGGTCCCTGGAGTTTACAAAGTTGGCAGATTTAGTCCCTGGGGTGTTCAAAAGTGAAAAAAATGAGATTATGGTCCTTATACTATTCACTATTAGCAAGAAAAACCCTTGTGACTACTTTTTAAAATTTACAAAATCCAACCCCCAAGTTTCAGGAAATTACATTTTTGGTCCTTGTTAATTAATTACTACTAATCAAATGGACCAAAAATAAAAATAAAAACCAATCCAAACACTAAACCTACCCATACCCCTGATCCAACCCAATCCCAAGCCCAAAATGTAAAAGCCCACCCAAAGTCAAACCCGGTCAATCCAAAACTAATAACCCACCCCGTCCCTTTGGTCAACACAGTCAAACCCACCCTTCTTCCCCACCAAAACCACCAAACCACCTCTGCAATACCACCCCACCATCACCACTTGCACCCTCAAACCTCCACCTCATACCACCCCCTGTCACCCCCTCAACCAAACCCACTCCTTAGGTTTACCTTAGGATGATGCCACGTGGCAAACCTACATCAACCACCACCCCTACTACTGACAACTATCCCATCCACCACCCCAATTTTCACAGGCTACTTGTTCCCTACACTCATACAACATCCAAAGTGCAATTAATGCACAGAAAACCCTTCAAGTAACTTCCCAATTGCTCAAGCCGTGTTTCCCGCCAAAATGGTTAAACGGCCATGATTACTTTTGCTCATCCAATGGATGAAATTATAGCTGGGAAAAGACCTGTGGGACCCACATGACACATTTGGAGCCTATAAATGGAAAAGGAAGCAGAAGTGAGAAGAGTAGTAGATTAATTAGTATAGCTTAGTTTTAGTTAATGTCATTCTTAGTGTAATTCAGCTTCTAGTTGTAATTTCTGCTTCAAACAGTTGTAATCCATTTCATTTATGCAAACAAAACTCATTACAAGTTTCAGTTTCAAGTTCCACTTTATTAACTCAGTTTTAGCAAAATTAAGTAAATTTGACAAACTTACTTAATTTCTGTCTAAACCTGTTAGAACCTGTGTCATTCAGTTACTTAAGTTAATTTATAAGTCTTTAAAAGAGTTCACAGTTTAAAATAAGTTTAATTCAGTTGAGATATGAAAAATTGAGAAGAATACAAATAAATAAAAGAAAAATAAAAAAAAATAAATAAAGAAGAAGGTTGGAAGCAGGTGTATTTTGGATTGCTCAGGGGATTAGAACTCCAAGGGGAGTGATAGGTTTGGTATCTTGGTTCTTGGTTCATCATTCTGAGCATTAAAAGCTTTTGTAAGCCCTTTTCCATTTTTCATTGCATATCACTGTAGCTATGCTTAATTCCTTGTACTCAGTGTTTTTAGTTTCTTGTGATGTCCCTGAGCTCAGTTTATGTTAGGGTATGCTTGTTTATTTATTTAGTCACAGTTCCATATTATTTACTTGTTTAACTGTCATAAATGGTACCATGATGAATCCTGGAAAATGTTGTTAATGTTTGTTTGTTTATGCTTAAATGAACTCACCTCAGCATATTAGACACTTGGGTATAATTTTCACAGGCTACAACAGTTTTGTGACTTGAAACTCTTTGACAGTTAGAAACAAAAGGGGTGTTTGGAAATTGTTGGTACAAAGAGTTCTGAGGTGGTTTGTTTGTTACTTTCAGTTAAAACATGTCTCAATAGGTTTAGTGAAGTTAATAAAATCATAAAATCAATGATCTTAGAGTAAAAAGTCAAAACTCTCATTAAATCCCTTGGATTTTGTTGACTGTTAAGATTTCAAGCACCAAGATCATTTAAACCATTCCAATAGTTGTTAAGTTAGTCTAAATCAGTTTACTTTTAGCTTAGTTTAACATATTTAATCACTTAGGAGTGTTGCAATCTCATTTTAGTCAACCTTAGAGTTCAACTTTAAAAGTCAAATTGCATTCCTTCAGATTTTTCCATAATTTCCAAGATTTCTATAGAATTTAGCATTGAGTTTTAGAGCCTAAATCTTGTTTCCATGAGTAGTCTACCAGCTGATCTTTAGTTTCCATTTGCTATTTCATTTTTGTGATTTTATCTGTGGGCCCCACAACCCTCCAAAGAGGGCTGCAGGGCAGACACCTGCTCTGTATCAGCAGAACTCAGGCCAAACACCACCATTGGTGGTGGTTTTGTGGCCACCCCATTGGGTCCCACACCTAGGATTTAGGTTCAATCAACCCCCCTCCTGGTAGGCTTGAGCCTTTGACCATATCTTTGACCTGAATGCCTGTGGACCCCACCTGAAAGTGCTCACCAAGTTTGTCCCAGTTCTGACCCATAAGTGCAAAGTGCAAAGTGCTTATTTCCATTTAAACAGCTTATTTGTGTTGATTTCTTGTTGTTTCTGGCTTATGTAAGCTTATTTAGTTTATTTGTATCAAGTTTTAACACTGTGGACCCCACCCAAGGCCATTTGACCTACATTGACCACACAGTCAACATAAGTCAAACTGTTAAGACAAAAGGGGTGTGCATAGCTTATTTTTAAGTTTTAAAATAGTTGTTTTCACAAAAAGTCTTTGTTTTTACATGTAAAACAAGTTTTGAAAAAGAAAAATCCAAAAAAATTAGTTTTAAAATAAGTGATAGTTTCTATTTAATTCAAGTTAAGTTTAATTTTCATTTTTAGATTTTAATTAAGTCACTAGTGTTTTTATATTTTTATTAAATACCTTAGATAGTAAAGTAATTTTGATAATTTTTTCAGATTTTTATTTTGTCATTTAGTGCTAATTAGATTTAATTTTAATTTTCTTTATTATTAATTAATATTAAATATTAAATAGCTTAATTAGTTTTTATAAGGTTAAATCTAGTTTTTATAATTTTTCTAGTTCTAATATAGTCTAATAAGTTTTTAGAAAATAAATTTTGAGAATCTACTGTTCATTTTCTATTTTCCTTATTTTATTTGTTTAAAATAGATTTAAGTTAATTAATAGATAAATAATTAGTTGTTTAATCTTAAACATAATTTTAGAGTTTTTATAATTTTGTAGGATTCCTGTAATGGTTAAGTAATTTTATAAATTTTCTTGTAATTTTCTAAGTTACTTTAGTATTAATATAAATTAAAAGTAGTTTAATTAGTTTAATTAAGTTAAATAGTTTTTAATTAATTACAAAACCACAAAAAGACAAAAATATTATTTTTAATTTTTTATACTTTCTTTAAGTTCTAATTTAGGTTTAGAAAATATTTTTGTTAATTTTTAGTTTAATTTAAATCATTTGTCATTTTTAGTTTATTTAAATTAGGTTTTAATTTAGATTTTAATTAAGTTTAATTAATTAAGTAATAGTTTAATATTATTTTAATCACTTTTATCATTTCTTTTTCATTTTTAATTTCAAGTTTTGAAAAGTGTCAAAAGCACCCCTTGTAGTTTCATAATTACCAAAAACCCACTTTTCCAGTCCGATACGTGATCTTAATTGTCAATTTGTGCATATATCTGGTATCTGATTATTGTGAATATTATATCTGTTTGCCAATACCAAAATAATAGTAGCAATACCAATCCCAATCATCTGGCTACTGTCCTCAGTGCCACTTTCTCATAAACGATTCCAAAAGCACCATTTCAATCTCGTCGGGACTTTAACGACCCGGGAATACACTATACTATCACCGGAGTATTGATTCTAGGCTGTCTTTGACTTGTTGACCTTGGTCAATAATAATCAGACGGTTCAGGCTCAATCATTAACAACATAAAAAATGGCTTACATCTGAGTCTAATGGCAATTGAGATGGCATATTCAACTGCATCCATTGTGAACTCAACTGACTTAGTAGGTTAGCAAGCATTCCCTTTGTATCTGCCATCTCAGTGGACAATTTCTTGACCTGCTCATCTTTTTCTGTCATCTCGGTGGACAGTTTCTTGAGCAGTAGATCATTTTTTTTTACACTCGCTTCTCTCATTATCAAGTTGAGTTTGAAGTAACTCAAGTCTTTCATCAGTTTCCTTTCTGGTTCGAGGAAGATTAAAATACCTCTTATATGTAACTCCACTTCCCACTCCTCTTGCACAACCTCCCTTTTCCTTACCAAACAAAACTGTCATGGCATCAGTGCCATCATCAACATCCAAGTTTCCTTCCTTGATCTTTTCATCAGCTTCTTTCTACAAAAAAATATGGGAATTGTTGGTATTAAAAGTCAGTACTGCTAGTATACAAGTTAGTACGGCTTGTACAAAGTTAATGCTGCTGGTATATAAGCATAATAATAGAATTTGCAGGCAAATTTACAAGTTTATCTGCCAATGAACTAATGTCAGCATCTGAAGATTCTCCGTCTTTGATTTGCCTTCCTTGGATCCACAATACACTACGCGGGGGTTAATCATCTACTTCAATTTCTTTTTTTTTTTTCGATCTAATGAACATCAAGTGCATACACATATATGTAAAGTTAAACCAAGATAATCGAGTCTGATCAATTAGTAAAACAAACAGTATGTATAACCTTACCATTTTCTCTTTAACATAAACATATCAACCTCGTCCCATTTTATGCTGATAAATATTTTTGGAACGAGACAATTTAGCTTTTTCTGATTTCTCCTAAAAACACAAAATCATAAGGCATTTAGATACGGTAATGCTGCAAACTAAAAATTATGAAATGATATATAGACTTAAATAAAGATGACTAATTAAAACCTTGTATTCATTGGTGGTCATGTAGGTTACAAACTCAACCCATTGTTCTTGTGTCATAATTGTACTATACTTTTCGGGCGTTCATTCATTTTCGAAGGTGTATCTAGGTTGGGCAATATGTATTTTTCCCTGAATTTCATTCTGTAATCCCTTAGCAGTTGACCAAGACGATTCATTACCACCTTTTTGAATGTCACGTCAACATCAAAATATCGCTGCAAAGATTAACACAATGTTGTTAATTAGTTGCAGATAATTGATAAATTAAACTTATATATGTAGTACTGGGTTAAAAATTAGCATATATGTACCGTGATTTCATTCCATAATTTTTTTCTTGATTCTTTATCCACCTTCTTCCAGGATAGAACCTTCAAACCTATGTGCTCACGAACCACATCTCCTAAAAAACTCGCAAACAGTGCTCTGTTTACCCTGCAACCCTATTCAACGCATCGATGGTTACCTTGTGCTTTATTTGACCAGGATTGCCATATTGACGGCGAAACTTAGCTAGCCAGGTTATGCCCCTATTAGATAGTGGTCAATTTAATTGGTTGTCATTTTCTTCATCAGATGAATAATATGTTTCATCCTCATACTGTATTGTGTTAACACCAGCTTCATTATCTGCAAGCAAAATATCAGTATCAACGTTTTCCATCATTTCCATGACGACTCTTGAGCAACAATGTGTACAAGAAAATGATTCTGGCTTGGAGAGTAATGGTGATTGAAGATTTGATTTTTGTGTTTTGGTTGCAGTCTTTAGTTTAATTAGGAGACAAAACAGGGTATTTTCATGAATATGGGCTCTTATTTATGTTAAATGTCATAAAATAGGTGATTTAAAAATTTTGGGTCAAAATTTTGGCTCCAAATCCTTTTAAATTATTTTCAAAAAATTTCGCTTATCAACACAAACTGCTTTTCTTTTCTCCAAGATCATGACTATTGAGTCAGGCGGCTTCTTTTAGAAAACAGAGAAGAGTAATCATAAATGATGATAAATAATGCTCAGTCCCAATATTGTCCTTGTTTTACTTTTTAAGTCTTTCTTTTACAACTTTTACCTTAAGTTTTCTTTCTTGTGTTATATAATACTTTATGCGAAATAGATGGATGGATTGTGTTTTAAATGTATTTTCATTAGTATAATTTTCATCAAGTATTATAGCTCACAAATAAAAATATTTAAGGTCAAAGTTATAAAAGAAAGACTTAAAAAGTCAAACATGGACAATAATTTTGTTAGAAATGGCAAACTAAGTCATCCTTCCTTTAAACTATGACTATAAATTAGCGGTATTGATCGGTTCGGTTATCGGGTTGTTCGATTAGTTTGGTTAATTTAAATCGATTATATTTTTATTCGGGTCATAAAACACAAAAAACGTGTAAAACAAATAAAAATGGCTAAAAATGGATGGAAACAGATGAAACGGACTAAACGTGTAAATCGGGTTGTTGGATTAGTTCGGTTTCATTAAATAGGTTATATTTTTATTCGGGTGATTAAACACAAAAACGTGTAAAAACAAACAAAAATGACTAAAAACGGATGGAAACCGATGAAAACGGACTAAACGTGTTTTGAAGGAGTGGGCGGAATTAGTTGCTAGTCAACTAACCCAATTAACTACAGATGCAATCAAAATGAAATAAAAAGAAATGAAAATAAACTAATGTGATTATGTGGTGGAAACAATAATAAGAAAAGATGTGTTTACTTAGATTTCATTACTCCCTAGATATCTTTTACCGGTTGATTAGCTTGTTACAATTGCATGGATGACGGGTTATATTCCTTAATACTAGTCGTAGGCCCGTGTACAATATTCCCTAACTCTATAAGCTCCTACTTCACTCCTATGTCGAGCAGACTAAAAGCTCCTAACATGGGATCACTAGAATTCACTTATGCCTTAAATACAACCAAAAATCGTAGTAAACCTCCGATCATGTTTCTTAAGACGTTCAAGCAAGTTACCAATGGAAGTCTGCGGGTTTTCTTAATCCTAACATTGAATACAATCATCCACAACAATTATAAACAAACCATCAACCAATAATCAACATCTAGGTTTCACTACATCTAAGCAAACAAAATAAAAACCTAGCCTAGCATGTTTAAAGAAAGACAAGCATAAGATAGAATCACACAACACATAGACATATCGTATGATTATTGGAAAACTTATCTTCAATTAAGCATGGATGGAACAAGGGTTGAAACCCTTATTTTTACAGAAAATTCGTCTAGGGTTTAAGCTCTCCAAAAGTTCTCCTAATGTTCCACACTTTACAATGAAAAATTGGAAAAATATATATAGATAATACATCCTGACGGCGTCACGTTGTAGCTTCTGACGCCGTCAACTCACCGCCAAATTAAGGATCGTATTGCCTAGATCCAATCTTGACGCCGTCAAGAAGGAATTAAGCTCTGGGCCGTCGCATACATTTTGACCCTGACGGCCTTGGTGACGCCGTCAGGTCAATTGCACTAAAAATGTTCTGGGCCGTCATGTGTTTTTTCCACTTCCACCTCTTTTGCCAAGCTTGACGCCATCAGGTGTGAAGTCTTGACGTCGTCAGGTACTGTTCCCAGCAAGATTTTGAGACTTTGCCGTTTTCTTCACTTTTATGCTCCAAAAACGTCCAAAATGCTTCCTTTTCCAGATTTCTTCTCAAAAGTACCTAAAATGACAAAAGGAACGATTTAGGGCAGTAATTGATCAAATAATCACGAATTCGGGCTTAAATGACCCCTTAAAAGAGGTACACTTTTCACATTATCAAATACCCTTACACTTGAGATTTGCTTGTCCTCAAGCAAACGCGCTTTTATTCTAATCAAAATACAAGTTAGGGGTCATTTAACACTAATATAAAAGTAATTACAACAAATAATCGTTCCACAAAAAACCAAAAACAAGCACGGAGGTTATACACTAGCACCTCACAAATAGTGTTTAGATACTCACATCTCTCCGGTGTAATAAAGTATATATCACAATACGGAAATGGAAAACATCTCTCACTAACTGTCATAACAAATAGATTACCATAGGCTTGGGAAATGATCAAACCTCCACCACTTGGCGTAAGCACCTAGGATAAACTATCAAAGAGGTCTTTTAAAGGGTTATAACGTTAGGTGTAGGGATATGGAAAACACAGTTTTGTTGGATAAAGGCAATATTTACTGGTGGAGAGTTAATCATCTTCGTTAATTACATGTACAATATGGCGTTGCTAAGCCAAGACTCGACACGACTTAAGCTAATCAAAATCTAACAAACTATGAAACAAACATAAAATGAAACGGGGTGGTAGTCCGTATGTTTTTCTCTTTTTTTTTTTTTTTTTTTTTTTTTTTTTTTTTTTTTTTTTTTGCATACACTCTTACCGTACTATCCAAAATAATATATCATAGGAAAATTGCATTCCCCTTACACTTGAATTTTTACATACTTTACAATAAACTACTTTAATGACTCGAATCAAGATAATCAAAATACTTGGAGTACTTTTAAGATTAACGCACATATGGGGTTAATATATGATGTTCTTCCCCATTACTCCATATTACTATTACTTTACCCATGAGTCCCAATCGTCCCAAAACAATATGTACAAGATATGACTCGACTTAGCAACCATGTAATCAATTAGATAATTAACTAAGGGTTTAAACATGTAACAATAATGCACTAAAGATGAGTGCATACAAGGAAGGCTAAGGCGATTTGGTTGCACATTTGGGTGGATTGTAAACAAATTCTTCCTTTAAGTAAGATGCTTAAAGTTAGAAACGAAAAGATAGGCTCGGAGGGGTGTACTAGGGGTTTCGTGTACTAAAAATGAGTACAACGCTAAGGTGTGGGAAAATTAATTGACTTCGCTAGTCAAGTAATATGACTTAAATGGTCAAGTAATTATGATACGGTTTTAAACGCAAGGGTGATCCTAATGCTTCTTATCATGTAGTAAATCCTAACCACACGAATGTAGTCTCACTAGCAGTCTCGGGATGTTTCACTAACGCAAGTTCTAGAATCAAAATACTACCGGTACACTCATAAGCACTAATAATGAATGTTTTTCCTAACAAATCTAAAGGCGAACCTCACATATTTGGGTGGAAAATTTTTTTAAGTGGTACGGTTTTTGTGCTAGTCATACAACTCCTATCCATGAGACGCTTGTTAAGGCTAAAGTTTCACTACTAAATATTGTAAAAAATTTTAAATTTGGCGCTAAAATTGCCCTAGCAAGTATTTCTCTTAGTTTTATTACACACCTACTATCAAACAAACAAACTCAAGTGCAATTGTATCCTATAAGGTATCATCATTTACCCTCCCCTTACACTTAGGATGAACATTGTCCCCAATGTTCAATTAAAGGATCTAAAAGTAAAGAAGGTAAAAGAATGAAAACAAATACTCCCCTGATTCGTTCGGTGTGGATAGTGTGTCAACAAGGTTAGATCTTCCTCCAAGAAAATGAACTTTGAAAGCTTCCCTCCAGAAATATAAATCATCTTCTTGTCATATATAACCTGTTAAACCTGAGAAAACAATCAAGGCAAACATCGCATAGAATCGGCGGCAATCTATATATACTAAAAAAAATCCTAGAAAACAAATTAAGATATAATGCTTGTGGAATGAATGTTTGCGGATTTCCTGGAGTATATAAAACTAAAGAATCAACAAAAACTTTAAGACTCCGGTTTAAACAAAACTCGCAAAATTTTTCAGAATTTTAGTACCTGACGCCGTCAGGTTGTAACTCCTGACGCCGTCAGAATGTTCCTGGAAAAATCTTATGTTAATTTTCTGGAAAATTTCTGGAAAAACTTATGCCTTATTTCCTGGAAAATCCTGCAAAACATCATTATAACACGATACAAGCATTTGACTCTAACAGATACTAATATACATGCTCATTTAATATTGTAGTGAATCATGCTCATTTTCGTTCTTATAAAAAACTTTGGATTTCCCTTACACTTAGCTTTTTCAAAATACATTTATATGTAATTAAGACGAAGTTAAAAACAAAATAAAGCATTTTCACAATTTACTTTGAAACATGATTTACCAACAATAAAAATAAAACACGCATACAGAAACAAATAAAATCAAACAAATAAAAACACATAAAACATGGGTTGCCTCCCAAGAAGCGCTTTTCTTTATTTACGAGTCTTGTAGTTAGACTCAAGGTCATGGACTACCGTGTGTCGCTTATGCTCACATATCCAAGTGTGAGCCATCTAATAGTTGCCTCATCTTTCTTGTAGTTATCACTTAGCTCTAAACATCCGCGATAATACCTTTTATTCTTTTCATGAGGATATTTAAGCCCTTTCCTTATATCATTCTCACTTAGCATATCAAGGGGTGGATACCTATTACATTTCTCAATAGAAAAATCCTTGAACCTAGGGTGTGTACGGGGCATTTGGTAAACAAAATCTTCATTCCCATCCGAGAATGTAATTAACCCTTCCATAAGTTTTTCATCTAGGTTGGTTAACCTTTTGAAGGGTTTTCCAAACACATCTTGGGTTAAGTTACTATCGATAAATTCTCCTAGATTCTCCATAACCATAAACTCAACCAGATAAACAAAGCTTCCTACAAACACATGCAATGTCATTGCCCTAGCAACAATATTATCTCCTTTGTATTCTAACTCATGTACCATAATTTTATTGTATTCACTACGCGAGATTATGTTCATTGGTAGAGATGAGTTAAGATAGGCATCAAAGCTCCTAAATCCGATCTTACAAGGAAACTGCATATTAAATAAGCTGTTATTCTCAATCCTTGTTCTAGGGTCGACATACCTAAGAGGGTTCATCTCATCGTCCATCCTATCTTCATTAATTACATCACCATCATCTAGGTCCTCATCGGAGTCCAAATAGTAAAAAGGACTAGCCCTATGGTCATTATCATGGTCAGACTCCTCCATCTCAGACTTATTGTCAAAGTGATGGTCAGGCGAGAGGTTAGGTGGGTTCTAATTTTCCACTAAAGGGATTGGGGCGGGTAGTTGGAAAATCCTACGACGAAAAACACGAACAACAGGAATCAAATGATCAATGATATTGTTATCCATCGAGATGGTTTACAAACAAAGGAACAAAGAAATGAGATAGACTAAAGAAAACCTAAAAATAAAAATAAAAATCTTACTAGAAAGGAATCTAGCAAGTAGACCTAATAAAAAGAAATTCTAACCTAGACAATAACTATTCCCCGGGCTGCGGCGCCAAAAACTTGATACGCGGGATTGCGCCCTTGCTACAGTTTTTACCTCTTAAGGGATCTTGAGAAGCTTGCAATCCCCGCCAGACAGTGTACCTGATCGTTGTAGTATAGTATAGTGACAAGTACCGGGGGATTGATCGTTCAACTCAGGAATAGTGTTCGCTAGGATTAGAAAGCCTACTAAACCAGGTCTAGAGGTGAGGGATGATTCTTTTTGTATTTTTATATTTTATAAAAGCAAGTAAAATCTCGGGTTTTGAAGGAGTGGGCGGAATTAGTTGCTAGTCAACTAACCCAATTAACTACAAATGCAATCAAAATGAAATAAAAAGAAATGAAAATAAACTAATGTGATTATGTGGTGGAAAAAATAAGAGAAAATTGCAAAAATCGTCCTTGTGGTTTGGCCAAATTGCACGTTTCGTCCTTACTGTTCATTAATTGCAAAAATGGTCCGGATTTGGCACTGTTTCATTCACTTTTGGTCCTTCGGCATTGCAAAAATCGTCCTTGTGGTTCGGCCAAATTGCACGTTTCATCCTTGTGGTTGCAAGGACGAAGGACCAAAAGTGAATGAAACAGTGCCAAATCCGGACCATTTTTGCAATTAATGAACAGTAAGGACGAAACGTGCAATTTGACCAAACCACAAGGACGATTTTTGCAATTTTCTCAAAAAATAATAAGAAAAGATGTGTTTACTTAGATTTCATTACTCCCTAGATATCTTTTACCGGTTGATTAGCTTGTTACAATTGCATGGATGACGGGTTATATTCCTTAATACTAGTCGTAGGGTCATGTACAATATTCCCTAACTCTATAAGCTCCTACTTCACTCCTATGTTGAGCCGACTAAAAGCTCCTAACATGGGATCACTAGAATTCACTTATGCCTTAAATACAACCAAAAATCGTAGTACACCTCCGATCATGTTTCTTAAGACGTTCAAGCAAGTTACCAATGGAAGTCTGCGAGTTTTCTTAAGCCTAACATCGAATACAATCATCCACAACAATTATAAACAAACCATCAACCAATAATCAACATCTAGGTTTCACTACATCTAAGCAAACAAAATAAAAACCTAGCCTAGCATGTTTAAAGAAAGACAAGCATAAAATAGAATCACACAACACATAGACATATCGTATGATTATTGGAAAACTTATATTCAATTAAGCATGGATGGAACAAGGGTTGGAACCCTTATTTTTACAGAAAATTCGTCTAGGATTTAAGCTCTCCAAAAGTTCTCCTAATGTTCCACACTTTACAGTGAAAAATTTGAAAAATATATATAGATAATACATCCTGACGGAGTCACGTTGTAGCTTCTGACGCTATCAACTCACCGCCAAATTAAGGATCGTATTGCCTAGATCCAATCTTGACGCTGTCAAAAAGGAATTAAGCTCTGGGCCGTCACATACATTTTTGTTGGCATGAATATTACGATATTTAATCTAAACATCCTCTTCATGTTTTGATGATGACAAAGATGTAAGTTACAACATATAACGTAAAGTGCTTAAGTTACTTGTGGTCACAATTCTTCTATGCATTCTTACGTCAACAAGCCTCGACATCTCAACGTCTCAAGTATGCTTCAACTATCACTTAAGGTATGGATAAACAAGTGTTTAATACATCTCATGATCAAAGGGGTATTTAATTAACTAATACAAAGTTTATTTAATTATATAAACATATAATATATTTTTGAAAAACACTTTTGGTAATAAAGAAAAATGTTTTAATCATACTAAATATATGATTTCAAACTTTTAACCAAAATTAGTTAGTTTTTCACCAAATAAACTTTCTCCACTAAAAGACAGAAAATCTGGCCATTTCAGTAGGGCAGCCCCCTTAATTATAAGGGGCGGTCCCCTTAATTTTAAGGGGACCGGCACACAATTAAGGGGACCGGCCACGCTCCCCTGTCAGATTTGGTCAGAAATTTTTGCCTATAAATACCACCTCAAACCTGGAATTTTTCTCACCTTTTGCACAAAAATTTTTAGATCCAATTCTCTCTAAACATCCTTCTAAAACCCTTTGATCATAAGATTATTAATCTTTGTTTCAAGTGATCCAATTTCTCATCACTCAAAGTGCAAGAGAAGAATTCTCCCTATCATAAAGCCAAAGATGTATTAGGATCTAGTTAGTGCTTATGTGAAGTTGTGAGTTATGTATATGTAATAAGTAGATCAAGATGATCTTACTTAGTAGTGATTCAATGAGTGAGTAAGAAGTAGTGGGAGGAAGTAGTAGTGTGGAGAAGACATGTAGTTGTGAAGATGTAGGTGTGTGATTAAGTAGTGGAGTTTAGAAGAAGTTGTGATGAAGTTGTGAAGTCCTGAAGACGTGAAGAAGTTGTGAAGCCGTGAAGAAGTTTAGAAGAAGTTGTGATGAAGTAGTGAAGTCGTGAAGTTGTGTAGAAGTTGTGTAGTGATCGAAGTTGTGTTGTGAGATTGGTTCTAGCTACTATTAGAACTCGACATTTAGCTTAGTGTCGTTAAATGGTGTAAGCAAAAGTTGTGTACGGTTTTCTCCGCCAAAAGGGAGCTTGTTGAGTAGTGAAGAAAACTCTCGAGTAGGTGACTCGGGGAGTGGAGTAGGAACAAGGAAGGTGTCTTTGTAGCCGAACCACTGTAAATCATCGTGTCCGGTTTGCATTTCCTTTCTCTTATCTCTTATAATTTGTTCTTGCATTTCTCGCTTTACTTCTATGCTTGCCTACATGTCTTAGTTGTTGCTTATATAGTTGTGATGATTGATTGTGTTAAACATAGTAGTTAATATTGTGATTGTGTGTATAATTGCATGATATGGTCAAATAGATTATTATTCACACTTCTCATATTATGTTTAACTTGATAGATAATTTGATACAAAACGTTTTAAGATTTTAAAAGGAAAACGTATTCACATAAAGATCGACCAAAGCCTACATATATAATTGATCATATTGATTATATGTTGTTTTCATACTAAACTCTAATTGAAGTTTTCCAAACAAACAATTGAATAAATTTGAATCAACATTTTGAAACAAAGTTTTTATAAAATCAAAAAGAAGGGAAAACTATTCAACCCCCCTTCTAGTTTTCCACAATTGGTACCAGAGCTACGTCGCTCAAATTTTCAAAACAAATGGTTTTAAAAATTGAGTACGATCCATGTATCAAATTACCCATTAAGGAGGATTTAATATGAAAAGTGTTTTGTTGATTAACTTGTATTAATTTTGATATTATATACACTAATTATACTAGCTCGAGATAAGAATTATGCTTAAAACAAGTGTTATATGTTCGTTCTTAAAATCAGAAAGTTACACACCTTCACACAAAGTCAGAAAACAATTTTTAACAAAAATTGCATTTTTGAGTATCAGATGGGCGGCCCCTTTAATTGTCTGGGCGGCCCCCTTAAATTTAAGGGTTCCGCCTGTCTGTTCAACTGTTTTTCAGAAACTTTGAAAAATCATATAAAATTAACCGTAACTCCGTAGAAGTCGTGCCACCCGGAGTTTTAAAGGTAATTGAGTCTACTTTCATTTAAAAATACTTACAAGTAACCATTACAAACTTAAATAAGTCAGAAAGTTAAAATACTACACGAAGGTCAAAAATTTAAGTCTTGTTTTAACGTAAAACTTGTATTTTACCTTTTCCTTCGAGTCGGGCATTTCTTGTCGATATATGTTTGAAAAATTAAGTATTTATGTTTTCAAAATATTGATCTTAATTAAATTTTAAAATGGATAGGAAACTATTTTATTTTTAAATAAAATCGAGCTAAGTAAACATTGGTATATATAATACACAAAACGACGACAAGTGTTTTATGTGCTATGTGAACTCATTTGTGATTTTACTTTGTTAATCGTTGCTATTTGTAATTTAGCTATTTGAATATCTTAGCATATGTGCCTTGTACTCTATTAGTTTATAGCTAGTTTTCTGGCTTATACTTAACTAGATCTTATGCTAGATTTCTTGTGTTAGGATTGCAATATTATGCTTGCATTGCATATAGGTATAGATGGCTTAATGTTACTCAAACATCTTGTAAATAAGTTAAACACCTAAACATTTCAAACAATTTATTATATTCTTCACAACACACTTAAATATTTTCAACAAATTATCTTGTTTTACCTTAGGTTGTTTGAATAAGAGAAATTAAATTATTTTAAAACATTAGTAGTTATATAAAAGAAAAAGTATTTTCAAAATCTAAGTGTGTTCATAATAAGTAATAATGAAGAGTCTTTCACATAAACAAAACATATAACAAACATGAAGTAATAAGTTAAATTTCAATCATTCACTAACCTCACTCATAAATAATCTTAGGATTAATGGAACACACTATCAAAATGTCTATTTATTTTAAATAAGTGTTTGTGAGGGTCAAGAAAGATCTTGATATTTTATCAATTCATTATTCAAATTATGGTTGATATATTCATCAAATCTAATTGACGTGTTTTTTAGTGTTGACAAGAAATTGGATTGCTATTTGTTTAGCTTCAAGATTACATCAAATTACAACAAAAGATATAGTCTTGAATCTACATACTCAATCACACTAGATTGATATGAAAATAGTTACATCCTTTGTAGATGAAAAGAATATGCATTGGATCATAACTCACACTTGTGTTGACAATGCCATATTGAATCTACTTGTCCAATAGTTGTGTTCCAAATATTAGAATAACATGTTTAACACATGCATAAAATATACAATGAAGTAGGATTGACGACTTGGATGTTTCATCCGAAATATTCAAGCAATTTACATTGCAAAACAATGGATAAATGTGTCATATCCGAAAAACTAAACATGAGCAAACTAACAACATATGTAAACTTTGCTCACACTACTTAAAATCATCACTTCAAGCTAAAATACATATTTAAGAACAATACACACTATATATTATATGTACTTCATTTTCTTTGTAGCATGAATGGTTGTGTTACAAGATAATGCACTACACTTTTCTTTTTGAAATAATTTAAGTTATTAGAATTGAAAAATAACTTGTCACAATGCATAAACAAGTAAAATTCATTTTGTTTCAAATACTAGTTAAAATTATGATATATATAACATTGGCAAAAATCATAGAAAATAATATTTGCTTTAGAATTTATAAATGTCTAGTTTTGATATCATTTGTGAATCACAATCTCATTTAAGATAAATAATCATAATGAGATTCATTTTTCAAGATATGCTAAGGAGCATTCTTAAATCAAGCACATTTATTAAATCAAGTAATATGCCATCAAAACCAAATAACCGGTTAATCATGAACAAAAGATTAAAACTTTGCGTTTACTCTTATCTAAACATTTAACACATCTCTATTAGGATAGTGAGTAAAATATATCATGTAGACTTACCTTCATAAAAACATGATGTTTGAGTCACATTAAGCCAAATATTAGTGAATCAAGCAAACTTCATATTTGGTACTCTTCGATAGGTAAATTTAGGAACTCAATTTCTTCTAAAAAGATAATGACTACTGGAGAATCTATTGACTAGAAATTCAATTTAACCTAATGGTTGAATTGCTTCTATGTGAGAAGTTGGGTGTGTGTAACCCGTAAAAATGGTCGTGTTTAGCCTGAATTGAGCACCACTAGTAATAGTCTCATACTCATTCTCCAACTTGATTAAATTGCTCTTCCTAAATATACTTAATGCTAGTTTACTTTTATGAACTTTGCTCCTCATTAGATGCTTTCATTCCTAGATTTATGGCATATCGCATATATGTTATTTCTAGATGATTATTTGCTCCTATGTGATTTGATTGTATGCCTTTACATGGTTTACTCTATATGTATCATTCATCTAGGTATATTTTTCTTACCTTTAGATCCTACACCCTCATTTCATGAGAACCTTAGCGTCATAATCCGATAGGTCATATTAGTCTCATAATATATCCGGATGAGCATGAATTTAATGGGAAGGGAAATCACACTCACTCACATATATCCTTCTACCTCACACCCAAAACCGAGCCATCCTTTATACTACCAATCTTGAGTCATCCACCGTTTCCATGTCCTCAAAGAAACCAAGAATCAATATCATACCTCCTAAATCACTCCTTAATAATACCTCCTAAACCAACACGTTTTGTCTAACCAATCCAACACCTACTATCCTTCCATAAACACATAATCAAAATCATCATTCAAACCATCATGTCATCTCCCAACAAACCTAACATCATTGTTATCACCCCACATACAACATCCAAACTACCATCCACACATGAAGAATCACTTTCATCCATACCTTCATCATGCTTTCATGATCACCCAAATGAAACCATTCTTTTAGCTCAACAAGACAACCTAACTATCACCCTCACTAATAAACTTCCACATTCATCTCACTCAATTCTACCAAATGACCCTTTTGAGGATCATACTCAACATCAAAACAATAACCATCAATCTCATCCAAACATGAATCATAAGTTTCATGACCAAACCTCAATCCCTAATCACAACCCAACTCCACCATCATCACCTTCCTCCGAACATGAAAAGTTCATTGAAGAGCTCAAAGAAGCTCATGAGCTTAATGCTCTTCTTGCGTTGCATCTTATTCAACGCAATTTGGATCAACAACCTACCTCCACCAACTCATCTCCATCAAACAATTTGATCCATCTTGAAAACCATATCATAAATTGCATTTGTTGCACCTACCTTGAAAAACAAACCTTTGTTCTCAATGAACATCTCAATTGGATTGAGTATCTACTCACTAGGACGACTCAAGATTACACCAACACTCCATCACCACCACTTCTATGTTCATCTCCTAGTGCTCCCAATGCACCATCCAAAACACCATCAACTCAAGGAACCTCTACCTCCTCCATACCATTCTCATCATCTCCTATCAATCCACCAACCTATAACCCCGTCCCATGGAGCTTACTTGAAGCTCATGGAGACACTTGCCTTTGTTGCATCCACAACCGAACAATTGTGTTCGGACTAAGAGATGAGATACAATACATGTTTTCTCACATTGAAAACTTGTTGCATCCTCTACCACCAACAACAAACACAACACCTCCACCACCATCAACAAAACACCTAAAAATCCCATGATTCACTATCATCCACCCTTGTCGAACGATATATTAATCTAAACCATAATTGTCAACCCTTTGTTATCACCTTCCCTTTACATTCACGATCATCCCTCCTCATTCTCCTACATTTTCCTAGGTTCTAATCTTTGCATTAGGTTCTAATTTTTTTTATTTTATTTTTTTAATTTAGGTTGTTGTTTTTAAAACAATAATTGCATGTGTCATACTTTTAGTGCATATACCTAATATGTCCATATATTGTTCCCCTATTAGTTTCATGCATATATCTATTATCATCATTATATATATGTGCACATGTCTACTAACTTTGTTTTGAAGGATTACTTCACCGCTCGATTCTTTGGTAGCCAAAACAAGTTTTGAGCATACACCAAGGGGGAGCATTGAGGTTGATAGGATCAAGGCTTCACTTACGATGATGCAAGCTCGCCTTCTACATTCTATCTCAAGAGTTCAAGCGTAGTAGAAGTCTCGTCTTAGAGTCCACCTTTTTGCTTTGACAAAAGGGGGAGAAGAAGTGTAAACAAGTAACTTATACATTTTACTATAAGTTATAATTTATATAGTTTGTCATCATCAAAAAGGGGGAGATTGTTGGCATGAATATTACGATATTTAATCTAAACATCCTCTTCATGTTTTGATGATGACAAAGATGTAAGTTACAACATATAACGTAAAGTGCTTAAGTTACTTGTGATCACAATTCTTCTATGCATTCTTACGTCAACAAGCCTCGACATCTCAACGACTCAAGTATGCTTCAACTATCACTTAAGGTATGGATAAACAAGTGTTTAATACATCTCATGATCAAAGGGGTATTTAATTAACTAATACAAAGTTTATTTAATTATATAAACATATTATATATTTTTGAAAAACACTTTTGGTAATAAAGAAAAATGTTTTAATCATACTAAATATATGATTTCAAACTTTTAACCAAAATTAGTTAGTTTTTCACCAAATAAACTTTCCCCACTAAAAGACAGAAAATCTGGTCGTTTCAGTAGGGCGGCCCCCTTAATTATAAGGGGCGGTCCCCTTAATTTTAAGGGGACCGGCACACAATTAAGGGGACTGGCCACGCTCCCCTGTCAGATTTGGTCAGAAAATTTTCCCTATAAATACCACCTCAAACCTGGAATTTTCTCACCTTTTGCACAAAAATTTTCAGATCCAATTCTCTCTAAACATCCTTCTAAAACCCTTTGATCATAAGATTATTAATCTTTGTTTCAAGTGATCCAATTTCTCATCACTCAAAGTGCAAGAGAAGAATTCTCCCTATCATAAAGCCAAAGATGTATTAGGATCTAGTTAGTGCTTATGTGAAGTTGTGAGTTATGTATATGTAATAAGTAGATCAAGATGATCTTACTTAGTAGTGATTCAATGAGTGAGTAAGAAGTAGTGGGAGGAAGTAGTAGTGTGGAGAAGATATGTAGTTGTGAAGATGTAGGTGTGTGATTAAGTAGTGGAGTTTAGAAGAAGTTGTGAAGTCGTGAAGACGTGAAGAAGTTGTGAAGCCGTGAAGAAGTTTAGAAGAAGTTGTAATGAAGTAGTGAAGTCGTGAAGTTGTGTAGAAGTAGTGTAGTGATCGAAGTTGTGTTGTGAGATTGGTTCTAGCTACTATTAGAACTCGACATTTAGCTTAGTGTCGTTAAATGGTGTAAGCAAAAGTTGTGTATGGTTTTCTCCGCCAAAAGGGAGCTTGTTGAGTAGTGAAGAAAACTCTCGAGTAGGTGACTCGGGGAGTGGAGTAGGAACAAGGAAGGTGTCCTTGTAGCCGAACCACTATAAATCATCGTGTCCGGTTTGCATTTCCTTTCTCTTATCTCTTATCATTTGTTCTTGCATTTCTCGCTTTACTTCTATGCTTGCCTACATGTCTTAGTTGTTGCTTATATAGTTGTGATGATTGATTGTGTTGAACATAGTAGTTAATATTGTGATTGTGTGTATAATTGCATGATATGGTCAAATAGATTATTATTCACACTTCTCATATTATGTTTAACTTGATAGATAATTTGATACAAAACGTTTTAAGATTTTAAAAGGAAAACGTATTCACATAAAGATCGACCAAAGCTTACATATATAATTGATCATATTGATTATATGTTGTTTTCATACTAAACTCTAATTGAAGTTTTCCAAACAAACAATTGAATAAATTTGAATCAACATTTTGAAACAAAGTTTTTATAAAATCAAAAAGAAGGGAAAACTATTCAACCCCCCTTCTAGTTTTCCACAATTTTGACCCTGACGGCCTTGGTGACGCCGTCAGGTCAATTGCACTAAAAATGTTCTGGGCCGTCATGTGTTTTTTCCACTTCCACCACTTTTGCCAAGCTTGACGCCGTCATGTGTGAAGTCTTGACGTCGTCAGGTACTGTTCACAGCAAGGATTTTGAGACTTTGCCGTTTTCTTCACTTTTATGCTCCAAAAACGTCCAAAATGCTTCCTTTTCCAGATTTCTTCTCAAAAGTACCTAAAATGACAAAAGGAACGATTTAGGGTAGTAATTGATCAAGTAATCACGAATTCGGGCTTAAATGACCCCTTAAAAGCGGTACAGTTTTCGCCTTATCAACAAGAGACAAGATATACATGTAAATGAATGAATTTTGGTAAAAACAAACTCTTTAACTGTTCATATTGGTTGAGCTGAACGATTTAACTAAAAGGGAAATGGGTCAGCCGAGTTGAAAGCCAACTAAAGAGGGTTTTTAGATGAACAAAAACCTCATAATTCTGAATTTAAAAAAAGAGTTAATATTACTTTTGCAACAATAAAGTATTTGTCGTCATCTTAGCACATTATATGGTTCTTAAATTCAGTTAAGTGCATACAAAATGTGTTTGTGAATGGCCCAACCCATTTCAACCCGCACTTCAGAAATATATTTTGACATGAACCCATTTTGGTCAGTTACTCAACCTGCCTTACTCAACACATTTGCCCACATCTAACAAACACCAAGACAAACCTCATATGCTACGGTTCCACCAGATGTTGCTGATTGCTTAAGTGTCACATTAGATACGGCACCATTAGCTAAGAGAACACATAGAGCTCTAGTATTATTCTGTGAGAACCACATTAATTGTTCGAACACATCCTGTATTTAAGAAATTACAACGTTAGTAACCGTTTCCCGCACGACCGCACATAAACAAAACAAGGTGCGATTTGATAATATGAAAACTGAACAAAACATAAATCACCCAAAGAATATCTCGCAGACTTAACACTAGGTATCAAATTCAAAATGTAGAAAAAGAAACACCCATAATAATCTACTTTTCGGATATGTTTTTTAGGCATAATAGCATCGAACAAACGACTAACGATACCATCTGCAACACAGTAACACAAGTTCAATTTAATTTCGAGAAATTAAGCTGTAAAATCCCAATGTGCCAGAATATTATTACTCATGCAAGTGTGAGACAAGTGCTAACTTCTTATTTCTGGCACTGAACTAAATTTTCATTTACTGAACTAGAATGAAATGGCAATAAGATCTGCGTTTAGTACATTACACACAGTAGGCTAACAGTAAATGCCACTAGGTCTTCTGAATAAAAGTAGATGATTTCAATGGTAACTGGGACACAAATTCATCCCTCACGTATGGTCAAGAATCTAGTCAAAGAAAAGGTTGTTTTCATATTCATCTTTCACACCATGATCCAACACACAAAAATAATTGAACATGTGCATGATCAGCACTTAATTATAAATGCAAGGGGTGAAGTACTAATTGGATAAACTAAGCATTAGCTATGTTGAAAGCTATGTGGCATGAATACCAATAAATGAAATGAATTTAGTATTTCTTAGAAATCAACCTCAATTACAACCGAATAGAGATGTGCAGCATCCAAAAAGGTAAACATCAACAAACCGAACGAAGAAACACACAAGAATCATGGATGCTCCTCTCTAGCTTTAACATCGAGAATATGCGCCATGAATCCCACTCCTGGTGAACCTGCAAATGATTTTTTTTCACATACGATAAATCTAATGAATTTTGCAACTGTACTTAATAACCAAGGTCTTCTATAATAATAAAAAAAAAAAGGATTCCTCAAAACCAAATATGTTAACATAATAAAAACACAATCATTGATCGCTCCAACACATCACATTTACTAATTATTAACACATATTTGATTGTACTGAAAACGTAATAACATGGTGATCATATATGTAAGACGGTTATAAATATATATGCTTACCACTATCTCATTTAAAATACGAACACGGCGAAGATGCTGAACTTATGGTGGAACTTAATGTTAGATATCATATCTAAAAATATAAGTCAACCGCATACTCGTAGTCAAGCAAAAAAATTGAACACCTTTAAAAAAATTTCCATCTTTTATAATAATTTGTATAAAGTATACAAGCATAAGAAACATTATAGAAACATAGACTAATAATCCCAAGACAAACAATATTCAACTAGTAGCAATTTATTAACCAACAAATAAACAAATAAAAAAATAAAAGTTACAATTATAAACAATATATATATAAAAGTTAGCAATTTATTAACCACCACCACCGTCACCACCCGCAGTTGGCAGTAGCAACATCACCGGTGAAACAGAAATAGACACAGATTCACCAGCCGTATACTTCTTGGGTCTACCTCTCTTACGTTTCACTAGTTCAGTTCTTGACGTCATCACAGGGGTAGCATAATTGTGTTGAGTACCGTTAGGGTTGTTGGTGTACATAGTAGGTGTTGTTCTGTCAGTGTTGTTGTATGATAATTGTCTCATGTTGTTGGTGTTTGACATTGTTGTTGTTGCTGCTTCTTCGTATGATGACATGATTTTGTTTTTCTTAATTTTTCAGTACCAGGGTTGAGTAAAAAAGTTTGGATTGTACTTTCCTACCTGAATTGTTAGTTTGGAGATTTGACAAGTTTTGACATAAATTTTGGAAGGATTTGTAAAAAAGTTACTTGTAACAAAACATGTTATTATCATTTCCATAAAATTTTAAGAAAAATGTTATTGCTTATTTTCAGTATTGGTTTATTTGTTAAATTCTTAGATATTTTTTTGGTAATCCCTTTCCAACATTTTTCGTGCTACGGAGCGGATGTTAAGGCCGGCTGTAATGGGGCGTATAAGACACATCTCACCCCTTTAACGATGTGTTTCTTTCAAAACATAACCCTCTAATGACACATCGTATGATCATTTTATTGAAATGTGGTATTGGTCGAGACTGGCTTGTGATGTTCGTTATAGGTGTATGTGTGTGAATATATTGTGGGATATATTTTGTTTAAGTAGGATATGTTAGGGTGATGAAATTGGTTAGTATTTTATTACACTTATTTGTTAGTGATGTTGGTAGGGAAGTGAAATATGATGTAACGTTGAGTTTGCGGTGTCAATGTTGTAATCAGTACACCTTGTTTAAGATCAGTACATAAAGTTTGAAATACTTTTTGATTTGGTAACACGAACTCGAAAGTCATAACAAAAGTTTTGTCGTAACAAGACATAAAGCATCAATGATAATTTACTACAATTCTTTGTAGAAAATAAAATCATCTGATCATAATAAAATGTTAATATTGTTTTTATTATTTTGAGATAAAACATGTGTTTTCCGTAGTTTTCATCCGATGATGATTATTCATTAGCTAGTGATTACATAATCATAATTTATATCTTAACGACGGTCTTAAAGCTATAGTTAGAAAAAGTTTTTGTTGAGTTTTTGAGGATTCACATTTTAATGGATTAACTCATACAATATAAAAAGTCATGCAATTAATCTCGTATACAATCTATCAACTTTTACTTTGAGGATTCAAATTTTCAAAGACAAGCTAGAGAGCTGTCCCATAAAGCCTTAGCTTTTGGGTCGTTCGTGTGTGCATTGTTTGATTATATACAGACTAGACAACGAGTTAATAGTTACAAAGTAAATGGTAGCGATGAGTGTTGGTATGAATAAAATGAGACTTGAAAGGCACTACAATCTTCATGACTCCATTGTCATCTTATACATGTATTTTTCACTATAAAATGACATAGCCTAATGTTTATCTCCTTGCTACGCGTTGAAAAGACTATTTCCCCCCTCAACTTAGCTTTGTATTTATTTTATACACTTCCTTAATCAATTATGCTACTTCTACTATTTATATTACTCCTCTAGTCCTCTTTAACCAACATATATAGACAACATATAAAGAAACATGCAGAAATGTTAGTTTTTTTTTACTTTGTCCCCATCAAGCCAAGAATATTGCATATTAGTCCCTCTAGGTCTATTTAGGAAAGTAAGGTGACAAGACTTTCAGAACTTTTTGTTTCGTGTTTTCTCGTAGTCTTTTTTTCTATCTTGAAATTAATCGGAACAACAATTATAACCGAGCCAGTCGTGATATAGGTTGTATGTGATTCAAATTTCGCTAGTTTTGCCGCTCAACCACTATCAAATTTGGATTGTGTTAGTGGACCTTTAATATAAGCAAGTGTTGTGAGACTTTTCTTTCGCTTGATTTTAACATTTTGAAACTTCACTAGACTGAATTCACATATCCGAATTGAAATGAACAGAAATGATGAGAACAAATCAAGCGATTTTTGTTGAATCCTCACATTTGAATCTAAACAAAAATAATAATAATAAAAAAAAATAACAGCAAATTTATAATATTACAAAGAGTTAAGTACATTTTTGGTCCTTGTGGTTTGCCGGGTATAACACTTTTAGTCCAATAGTTTCAAAAATCCCGGATCCTGTCCTGAAATGAAACACCCGTAACGGGTTTGGTCCAAATTTTCAGTTACCGTTAGTTTGACTAACTTTGACTGTTAAATGTGAGGGCACTTATGTCATTTCATCTATATTGGTGGAAAAACTAATATAACCCAACAACCCAACTCACAGTTTATCATTTTCTCTCAACACTCTCTATTTCTCTTATCCCAAACACACAAATACATCCACCATTACCAACAGTCGGCCACCACCACCACCACCACCAACAGCCAGACATCTCCTCCTCCATCAACAACCCCAAATTTTAAACTAAAAACTCTAACTACCCACCATCACCAACACTTTCCACCATCTTTACCTATCATCCACCAACACCACCGTCGGCCACCACTAAACTGCACCTAACCGCCGGCCTAACAACACCAAACATTAACCCTCTAACAAATTTCATCAATTTCAACAAAAACCTCAAAATCCCCAAATTTTATTAAAAAAAATTAAAACCCTAACCTTAGATTTGAAACTGGAATCTTAAAATTAACCTTGTAAATAAGTAATTCACACACAAACAACACATCCCTAGTTTGTGACGTTTGTTTCGTGGTGGTGGCAATCAGGGGCGAGGGGTTCGTGATGCGTATGATGAATATGGTGAGGATTTGAAGAAAATGCTTTTTTTTTCAGCTTATGAGCTTCTATACAAACCAATTTACAGATCGAATGTATAACAGTGTGTGTTTGCATGTATGTATGGTATGCTATTGATATAGGTTTATTGGGCAAAACTGAAAATCATTGGTGGCAGAGGTGGTAACAACCTTTGTAAAAACATCCATACCAACTGCCATCTCATTTCATAAATCATTGAATGAGTTTTATTTTTGCCCCCGAAGGGAGGTTACTTTAACGAAAGAGTTTTTTATGTGATGTGTTTATGTGTTTGATGTTTTTTGTGTTTTTTTTAAGTGTGTTTGATTTTTATGTGATTTACAGTGTTTAATAAAGTGATTTTGTATAATAAAGCACTTTTGTATAATAATTTTAATTGTAATAAAAGGTGAAGTAAAAATGAAGAAAGGGTATATTAATCATTTTATTAAGAAAGATGAGGGTATTTTTGTCATTTAATGTATTTTTAACTAGTCAAACTAACAGTCAACGAAAAATGGACCAAACCCGTTACGGGTGTTTCATTTCAGGACAGGATCCGGGATTTTTGAAACTATTGGACTAAAAGTGTTATACCCGGCAAACCACAAGGAGCAAAAATGTACTTAACTCTATTACAAAAGAAAAAAAGAAACTAGTCAAGATGTCGAATTTCAAAAGAAAAAAAGAAAAGTATAGAAAGCATAGGACAAACTGAACATAAAAAAAGAAACAAGGACTAAAGTGCAAATTCCATCATAATGACATCATCATGATCAACCACCATTACTCCATGCCAAATAATTCCACGAAGATTCTATCAAAACCCCCAATCCCTCCCCAGTCCTTTTCACAATTAATTAAAAAAAAAAAAAACTAATAATATCTATCTAGATCACTGTTATTATTAATATTACTATGTAGGAAGGAAGATCATACAATACAACTGAAATTGAATTTGTATATGGCTGGAAGTGGTGGTTTAGGGTTTTTAAATAATCCGTTTGGGGATACGACTTATACAAAAGTATTTGTTGGAGGACTTGCTTGGGAGACTCAGAGTGATACTTTACATGCTTATTTTCAACAGTTTGGTACTATTTTAGAAGCTGTTGTTATTACTGATAAGCATACTGGCAGATCGAAAGGCTATGGCTTTGTAAGTAGTTTTCACTTTCTCAAATTATGGTGGAATATTCATTTCTATCACTATGTTTACTCATGATTATAACTGAAAGAAAAGGTAAATTAATCAAGTACTAGATGAAAATTCAGGAGAATTCTTTCCTGACTATAGGACACCCCCTAGTTCCGCTACCGAGTATGTTGAATTTAACTTACGTAATTTTGCTTATCTGGTTAGGGAAAATTGTTATTTTTAATCACTAGTTTAGGGTTAAAATAGATTATGCGTTTGCAAAAAAGCAGGTCTCAACTAGCTTTACCCAAACTGATATTTGTGTCTAAGAGAGCTCGGTATGGAATGCCCTAAGCTCGTTATAGGGTCTGTACTAACGTTCGTTATCGGTTTTTTATTTTTTTAACGTAAACTAAAGGAGTAAAACTGTAGGGAGGGTGTTTTTTGGTTTTGTGTTTTAGGAATGTTGTAGACCAATAGCTGAAGTGGTGTGTGTTATAAGGTAAAAGTGCTAAGAAACATTGGTTTGTGAGAATTTGCTTTTCGCAAATGTAGTAATCAAATAATCTCGTCCAAAACGCAAACCTGCAAAAGTACAAGTTTTTTAACATCACGATTTTAATATTAGCTCTTTTGTTAATAATGAGATGAAGAAAAATTATATGATTCAGTCAGTTGGTCCTTATGTTTTGAATACTAGTCGTTTTACGTAATAAGAGAAGGCAAACTAAACATGAAATTTCTTGCTTGTTTTCGCGATAAGATATATTTTTGACTGAAAAGGAAGACATTTGAGCATAGAATTCTTGTGCTTGTTCAGTTTTTCTTGATGATATAGGTTTGGTTTACTATTTAAATATATTTGCGTGAGGGAACTAAATAAATGTTGGCTTCTAAGAATTTAAATGAGCATAGTATATGTATGCTGGATGTTGAACTTATGAAGACCATATTGGGTTATTTGTCTCTGTATCCCAATTAGTGTACCAGTTCCTATTTCAGTGTCTTCTGTACATTTCCGGAGCAGACTTTAGGTCTTTCCGCCAATAACCGTGTACTTGGTCGAATTTGAAGTTTTCAGCACTTGATGATAGATTAGGTTCAGAGTGCCAGAGAATAAAGCTAAATTTTTGGGCTTTGTAGATTTTTGTCATTACTCATAGGTTCTTTAACTTAATAGTTACTATAGTATTTTGAGTGCCAGAGAATAAAGATAAATTTTTGGGCTTTGTAGATTTTTGTTTTATATGCGTCCGTTTTCATGTCTCCTTGAGTCATTAGTCATAGGTTCTTTAACTTATAGTGTTTTGTAATTCTCATTTTGCTCAGGTAACATTTCGTGATGCTGAAGCTGCAAACAGGGCTTGTGCCGATCCCAATCCAATTATTGACGGCAGAAGGGCCAACTGTAATTTGGCATCACTTGGTCGACCCCAACCGTTGCCTTTTGGTAAGATTCTAACCTTTAATCTAATTACATGTATCCACACCATTCTTTCATTTTCTCCTAATATCATTTAGATAGTCGTGAGCATTGGTGAGTCCATCCCTGTCTAGTTTTCTTCATAGCAGTATTCGGACTTTCTAGTACCATCCAACTCATTCTGTAATGTAGAAGAAATAAATTGACAATACTGAGATATTCTCACCATTATGAGTGGTTTATTTGTTTGATATGTATAAGCTTAAAGTTTATGCGCACTTGGTTCATGAAACTATGTTTCTGTGAATGCTGTAGCTAGAGTGGAAACTATCACACGAAACTGGTAGAATCAACGCATGAATGTTCATTGCAACTGAAAAGATAACCATTTAACTTCTTTACTCTTTGAATCTACATGAAAATATAAATAGAAGAAAGATGGTCTCTTCATTAACCCTTTACTTAAAGAACCTTGCATAGCACCTCTCAGTACTAGAATAGGCTACTTGAAGAACCTATAAGGCTATTAGCTATAGCCTATATGTTGACTATAGGCTAAAGTGTTAAATTCACTTAGTTGATGGCAAGGGTATCTTTGCGATCGATAACATTCATTCGTTGCTTTGCAAAAATGTTAAATTCACTTAGTTGATGGCGAGTATATTGTATGATACTGTATTACACTATTCTGTTTTTAAATATAAAATCCCTAAGAAAACTTATGCACAGGACAAATGTAGTAGAAAACTAGAAATACAAATTCAGGGGACTGGCCACAACATAAATGCAGATTGGAGTAGATATAAGGATATCTAAAGGAAGTTTTTGAGGTGTCAGTTGGGTAAAAAGTTATGCATTTCCAGCGAAGATAGTAAGGTCTATTCAATATAGTTATATGAATCAAGTTGAGCTAAACGTTTTGTATTTGCTTTGTCAGCGACACTTTGGTGGGTTCTTAGTGGCGAGAGAGATGAAAATGTTTTAAGTATTGACATGAGAGTAGGTTAGAAATAGATAAAGCTATTGGAGTACAAGTGCATCGACAGGTACGTGTTCCGTAAAATAGACAAATATAATCTGATTGCCTCATGGATCATTCCAAAAATAATACAATCATTGGCAAATTTTAAGCCTTGGTCTTTGAGTTTGTAAAATTCTTACCTTTTTAACTTCTTGCAGGTGAGAGAGTGCTAGGCAGTAGGCAACTGTAAACTGTTTTAGTACTTTTACATTTTGCTAACTACTATATATTTGTATGTTTTTTTTACTTGTATCTATATTTACATATTGTATACGTTTTAAGTGTGTATTGTATGCATCTTATGTTGTGTATCATATACCGTATAATATAGACTGCATACGACACGAGAGGACCAATATCATTCGTCGTTATGTGATGTGAATTTTCAAGTTGGTTTTTACTTGTAGGACGTATGAGACCCGCAGCACCGTACTTCGGTGGTCTACAGGGGGGACCATTTGATGGAAGACCGAATTACCGTCCCCCGCTTCCTTACAACTATCAGCAATTCCCGTATTCCTTATATGGGTCAGTTATTGTTTCAAATATCATTATCAATAGTAAGACAACAGAGGAGAATGATCTCTGCTCTGAATTGTCAGTATAGAAATGGGAAGAGATATAGTTATTGTATGTTTAATTGTCACTTGCTGTATGGTCATGCTGTTTTTCTGTAACCCATACATGTGATAGAGGGGAAAACGTCAGCCCATTTTTGTAATAAACTGATAATGGGTTAATCTGAGCTGTCTTTAACTAATACCAGGTTGGTTGGTCATGGTTAAGCATTTATTTTTTCGAAATGCGAATGTTGAACATTTTTAACTGGAAACTAATAGGTTAAGTGGGTTGAAGTGTACTCAAATGATAACAATTTCTTAAAGTTCTTCATGCGGGAAAAATTGATCATTGAATTAATCAAGTTTTCTGTAATCAAATATGATACATAGATGTATTTTTTAAATTGACCAAACAGTAAAAAAAGAAGATGGCTGGTCGAAACCTCATTCATACTGACATATCAAAGCTAACCCGCCTGCTTGCACATTTTGCTACCTGTAAATTATTATCAAAGCTAATGCATTTGCATAAAAATATATGTAAATGCATATTGTAGTACAAATTAAATTGTAAAATCTAGTACTTGAATTAACTGTGGCCATTGTATTGATTGGAAAATTGGTTTTGATAGGTATGCACCTTATGGGTCCGAATATGTCTACCAGCAGGTGAATAAACTTGAATCTCTTGCTGCTCATATTTTTTAGGGTTAATTCCATATCTACCCAAACCCAATACAAACCTTAAAATGTCATATTTACTCAATAAAGATTCATAATGACATGTTTATCCATTAGATTACAAAATTAAATTTACTTTATTAAAATTTCATTTTACTCTTAATAATTATAAAATGGCTAAATAGTAAATACCCACCTTTACATACATATAAAATGTCTAAAGCCAAGTTAATTTGACATCAACAAGTTCAACAAGTTCAACTGATATAACAAACAACATAATATGTAATCAAACATATATTGAATTCCTAACAATAGCTTATCATGTTGGACTTCTAATTCATCCAGAGACATTACTTGTTATGGAAATTTGTTTCCAAATGAACCAGTGATACATGGTAATGGCAAAGAAATAAAATGTATGCTAAATAGGCTCAAATATTCACACCATGAAAGGAGGGTATAATTGTCAAACATTCTTTTGTTGATAACTATTAACTTTTTTAAAGTATTAATAATGATTAAGTTAATTGGGAATATGACATTTTAAGGTTTATATTGGGTATATATGTCATTATGAAGTATAATTGGATATGAAAAGTTTTAAATTGGGTGGATATGGAATTATCCCTATTTTATAACATCTACGTAGTTGGCTAGTTTTGGATTGTTGAAGAAATATTTATAATTTTGAATTTGTCAGGTCCCATATAGTCCTTACATGGGTCAGCTGCAACATAATCCTCAGATGTTTGGCGTACCTAGCTCCATCAACACAAATGTGTTTCCGTTTAGTCAAATGGGACCTCTCCCCCCTGGAAGCCCAGGTCCTAGAATGCTCCAGGGGATTGTAGCACCTGGTCCTCATGTTCTACCATATGCTAGACCAAATATCGGTGGGGCAACCCCAGAAACTATTCCAATGTCTCCAGCACCATACCTTACAGGTAGTTTTTTTTTTTTTTTTTTTTTTTTTTTTTTTTTTTTTTTTTTCCCTTTAGTATCAAATCTTTATTAAGTAGTTCCTTTAGCCTTCAAATTCTTATTAATCTACAAATTTTTACCAATATGGATGTGATTCTCTGTGTAGTGTGTGTTTCTATGTCTGTTTCTGGAAAACATGTTATTATGTGTCTCTATTTTTTTGCTGATATATGTCTCTCGTTAACACATACCTTATTTTTGGTAAAAATAGAATAAACTGAAGAACAAAAGAGACAATTCTTTACCTCATATATACGCGACAAAGCATTTTCATCATAAATATCTTCATGCCTAATTTCTACCCATGAGTTGTTAATGTGGTTGCAAAGTAGTTTCATTGGTGATGGCTCTAGTAGTGACAGGTGTTAGCCATGCCGCCTGTAGTCGCTGTTCTGAAAGGCATGTGCCTAGACTCTACACTAAATTATATCAATAATTTATTGTTTTTTAATTTAAGGTAATTAGTATAGGGTAGTAAAAATTCCATTTTGTCAAGTTTAGGGTACCATTTCTGCACCCTTAAAAGTTTAGGGTACTAGATGATCCAGTTTGCCAAATTCGGGGTACTAATATGTGTTTTGGCCTTTTTAGTAAGGGGTGTTTAAATGCACGTTTTGGAACTGGTTATCGGATTGAATTAAAATCGGAGTAATCAAAGTTGTTGTTTGGCTAAACAAAAATGTGTTTCTGATCAGATTTTGTAGCGTTCAATCTAATAGTTCCATACCAGCCACAACAAATCAATTATTAAAGAATGTTCTCATATTTACCATTCTCTTTTACTAGTTTGAGAGACTTTAACAGTCCCCTCCATTCACAAGGATGATCTTTCTTATCATTCTATCTATTAGTTCCTTAATTAAAGAGAATTTGATAAGCACACAAGTACTCTATTACAAACACTATCTATTAGTTCCAAACAGCAGAACCGTATCCAAACACTATCTGTCTCTTGCAACATGTTTCTATTGTAGCTGATTATCTGATTTTAATTATGTAATACAGTATCACATAATCACTTTTAAAACACATCCATCTCCTAAAATGGCTGCATGTGTGAAGAAGAAATGTAAGTTAGGGCCTGACTATATAGCGTGGGAACAAGTATGTTGGTTTTTATATCTTGCATAGGAATATCAAAGGGCAAAATGATAAGCTATGTTATGAGATAACTATTGACATCTCTCCAGCTGGTCCTAGATTAGCTATGGTATACGTACAAATAAATTGCATGCACTGTTTACAGGAATATTTTTGCTTACTAACATATGCATATGTTAGAGCACTAACCAACAACAATACCCAATTTCGCCAAAGTGGGGGTGGTAGAACACTCAGAAATATGAAATTTGACATTTTTTAGAAAACAACCGTAAAAAGGATATAATGTCGTTTGCTGGTTAATGAGAAAAATATATGTATAAAATTTGATGCTTTCTTTTAGATACCATTCTATCATGCAAAATTTTCATATCCAAGGACATTGACAAACTGTTTGATTATTTTTGATTTCTTATTTACTTTAGATGAATTATTTGCACGACATATAAATGCATATAGTAGTTTTTTAGTTTCAGTTCTCTATTTATTTCTGTTCTATTTAGCGCGAAAGTATTTTTTTCAATAAGACATGAGATGAATTTTTGGTCTTTCAGGTGTTACTCCACCATTTTTTGGACAGATTAGGGGTGCCCATCCTTCTCAGTTCACACAGGGTAGTGGTTCGGAGTAAAAGAGGGTTTAATTGGGAGATAACAGTTCACTTTCGGAGGTGCATATATTAATATTACCCCATACCTTCATTTCAAATTTATACTTGTCTTTAAACATATTTTCCGCTTAAAGCAGGTGGTCGCTAACTGCAGGATGACGTCGCTTGGTACTTGAGTGATACATTTCACTTTTGGCCTTGGATGTCACCGTTGTTTCTGTCAAAAGGTATTTAAGTATGTAATCAGCTACAATTACATTTGATCTTTTAGGGGCTATTTGGATGTACATGAGTTTGCCCTGCTTTGTTCCTGTCCCTTTCCCTTAGCAGTAGGCCCCTTTTGCCTCTCCTTTTGCCCGCTTGCTTGTCCCTGCTCTGTGTGCTTTTTGCTTGTCTTGCCTCTAGGCTTTTGTTGGGTGTGCTGCTTTCATATGCTCTCTTTTCTCTTTTGTTCCTTGTTTGTTGGTTCCTTGCGTTATTTCTTGTTGTTTGCACTTTTCCATGTTCTTCTTTCACTCTCACTTTTGCACTTGCCGGAGGTCTCCTGGAAGCAGTCTCTCTACTCCCAGGTTTCCTGGGGTAGGGTTAGGATGTGTCTACATTCTATCTCCCCCATACCTCGCTCCCGCGGGATTGGGTATTGTTGTTGTTGTTGTTGGGATGTACATGAGTTGTGAAACTAATGTGATAATGAATAATCAGCTATAAATATACTTAAACATGGATAACTTTTCTATGTGCCTCTGCTCTGACCAAGTGTTGAACATTCTGGCTACGTTAAGAATCGGTAAATGACACAACAAGGTCATTGTTAGATACTGCTGATATATAATTTTTAAAGGGAAATGACGTATCCTGCTAAGATTTTTTTAATGACTTATTTATTAAATAATTGTTGGTTCAGTGTGAAAGAAGATTCACTTGGTTAAAAAAAGAAATTGATCATTGTTGACGTCAAATAATCAGAATATCAGTTTTATAATGCACATCAACTTAGCATCAAGCTGCATTAATCATGTACTCAGTTTCATAACGTATTTGCAGGAAGCATTGTTATAAATGCTGTGTGTTTGCACCATTAGTAACTTGTTTTGATGGGTTTCAGGTCATCGAAATTTGTGGACACAAAGGGTCGAATGGAATCAATGTTTCAATATCAATTTCTGAAATCCGGGACATCAAATGTGAATGTGCAAAAAAAACACCCTATAACTGGTCTGTATAAATGGTAATGGGCTTGTCACTACAAGTCTGGAGTCATACTCGTGGAGTATTAACAAGCAAGATTGCTGGAATATGGTTTTCCAACAGTCATGCATAATGGAATCAATATATGATTCTTTGATGGTCAACTAAACCTGGTGTATGGACACCATGTTCAGTACTTAATTGGACCTCTTTAACATCCCATGAACAGCGGGAATCCTATAAATATAGTGTAAAAAAATATGCTGTGTGATGACTTCTGGAAATTCTGGTCCAGAAACTGCTAAATGTAAGCTGTCAAGAAACGTCATTGGCATTTTTTGTCATTCGACTTGAATCAAGGGTTGGTACATGTGTTAGGTTAAAAGAACACGATCCAACTTGATTCAGGACTTCTCTCCACACCTCTCTTTCTGTCTTCTTTCCCTCTTTTTCTTTCTGTAAGTTGATCAGCAACCAATATAGGGCATCAAGATGTAGATCTGATGAGTGTGCATTCTGATTCATGTTGGCCAACATCATGGAAGTCAAAGCTATTATGATAAATTTAGAAGTCCTATGCCTTGATGAAGGATAATTACTACTGTAGTGTTGTTTCATGCTTTTAAAAGTTACGTCTTTATTCATGTTCATTATAAAAACGGACATCCTATCAAGATTGAGATGTCCGTTTGTGTGATTTATGTACAGAGGTAGATTGACTGCAGATAGTAAATAAGTGATGAATTTATTCAGTTTAAACTTAGTTCTTGTTTTGTACTCTTTCCTTGGTCAACCCTTTTAGGGTTTTCAAGTTGTCTGCATATAGGTTTAAATTTGTTTGAATCCGATTATGTACGACATCCCTAGTCTAGAAGATCATCATCTGAAAGATGAGCGACAATGCTTCCAATCTTGCTTGACATCTTCTCTCGATTTTGTTTTCCCTCTTATTATCCCAATACTTTTTCGGGTGTTATAATCAAGGTTTTCAAAATCGAGATCCTACCTAAGATCGTTTTCGTCTTTGCAAGATCATGATTGTAAGGTCGGATCGGGATCTTAAGATTCTACTATGATGCTATTTTTTAATGATCTTTATAATATTTAAATCTACAAATTATTATATATTATAAACATGAAATTATAAGAATATTTTATGAAAATATTGTTTTAAAATATGAATATCGAATATTTAAGAAGAATTTACATGTAGTTTTTTAAATTATATAAAAAATGTAAACCATAAATTTGTAGTTTTTTAGTTTGCGATTCGAGAAAAGTAATATCGGATCGGAGTAGATCTTAAGATCCTATATTTAAGATCGGGATCTTATAAGATATTAAGCTTGTTAAGATCCTACGTAGGATCTGGATCGTTTTTTTTTCGTAGAATTGTAAAATCGTAAGATCTTAAGATCAATATCGGGATCTTAACAAGTATGGTTATAATTACATAGTTAAGAAGAAGTAGGAGGCGAATTATAATAGCGATGTTCATTCAAGAAACTTACTTATTTTTCCTATCAAAATTTTATAAGTTCATTCTTGAGAAGTACTCCATTAAACTTTTAGTGTTCCTAAGCAATAGCCACATAATTGCATTTCATGAGTTTATTTATTTATTTATTTATTTAAACTATGCATTTCATGGTTAATAATGCCTATATTTGCTTTAGGGTAAATTGCAAATTTGATCCCTCAACTATCACGAATGGGCAATGATCACATCGAGATGATTTTTTTGCAAAACAAGCATTAATGTTCCATATTTTTTGCAAAAAAGCCATCAAGAACGACTTTTTGCTAACGCTCGTTAAATACATTGTCACTGAGCGTATTAATGTCATTTCACTGTTCATATCAGTCTTCCCCGCCATTTAACTTCAAGGACAATATTTGTAATTAGGCTGTTAGAATAGGTTTAAGATAAACAAAGTATTATGGTTCCAATTAGGCCGTTACCATTCCAACTAGTAAAAATAAAAAGAGATAATCAGTGAACATATGTAGATCCATTACCAATAAAAAAAAACTAACTGTTGTATTGCAACTCATCCATTACCAATCAAAACACATTTACATAGTTGTATCATCAATATAGAAGATAAAGAGATAGGAGTTTGATGCGAGATATTGCAACCTTACAAGGAGTTTTACTTCTTGAGGGATCTCAAGAAGTTTTGCAATCCTCCAGGCAGTGTACCTGATCGTTGTAGTGTAGTATAGGTAAATATGGGGGATTGATCGTTCTCTAGGGGAATAGTAACGTTATGTTGAAGTGTATGTCGAGATAAGTCCAAAGGTGAGGGATGATTCTTTTTGTGTTTTTATATTTTTTAGAAAGCACTTAAAAATCTCTGTTTTGAAGAGATGAGCGGAATTAGTTGCTACCCAACTAACCCAAAAACTACTTTTATAAAACAAAAATTAAAATAGCAAGAAAAGTAAATGTGGTGAACTTCTTTTATTGATTTTTTGAATTGTCACGTCGTTTGTTTTAGTTGAAGTATTTTATTCCTTAATACCAGTCGTTGGGGTGTGCTACATTCCCCAACTCTATTAACCTCAATTTCACCTACAACCTTAAAGTCTATTAAGGACTATAGGATCATAAATATCAATTCATGCAATAAATACAACGAGAAAAACCTATATTGTATGAGATGGTTACGTTTTCTAAGACGTTCAAGCTAGTTACACATAGAAGTCAGCTAGTTTTCTTAGCCTAACATGAAGCAATTAACTAAACAATAGACAACGCATCAATAATCAATAACTAGATTTCATTAGATCTAAGCAACACACAAAAAAACTTAAGTTAACATGTTAAAGTGAAGAAAAGATAAACAAAGAATCAAACAACACATAGACATATTGAATGATTAAAAGAATAACTTATCTTTAATAGAACATTGATGAAAAAGGCTGGAAAAGCCCAACAAATACTTTGGAAATCGTTCAGGGTTTTGTACCAAAAGATGTCACACCCAATGAATAAAAATGGAAAACTATATATAGATTTACAACGCTGACGGCGTCAGCTTATGGGTTCTGACGCCGTCAGTCCGCCCTGTTTACTGTTTCGTCTTGTGTAAGTCGCCGCTCTGACGTCGTCACTCTTTATTCTCTGACGCTGTCAGCTTATGGCTGATGTCGTCCCTTCAAAAGTCTTCTGAGCCGTCTCTAGTAAACTTAAAACGTGACTCCCTACTTCGAAATGCACATGACGCCGTGAGGTTATAATTCTCCAAAGTTTTCTGAAGCGACGTCTGTAAAATCTTCCAGCTCCAAATTAACAAGTGGCGGCATCACCAAGTATAATGTGACGCCGTCAGGCTTCCATCTTGACGGTTTTTCGCGACTTTGTTGTTTTCTTTACTTTTTCGTTCAAGCACGTCCAAAAAGTGCCAAATTCCAGAATTCTCGTCCCAAGTACCTAAAATGCAATAAGAAATGATTTAGGGCAATATTTGATCATATAAATAAGATTTTTGGGCTTAAATGACCCCTTAAAAAGTTATCAAATAAATCCTTATTAAATAACCCTACACTTGTGATTTGCTTGTCCTCAAGCAAATGAGTTTTTATTCTAATCAATTTACAAGTTAGGGGTCATTTAGCATTAATACAAAAGTAATTACAACACACAATTGTTCCATGTTAGTCAAAACAAGCACGAAAATTATATACTAGCACCTCACAATAAGTGTTTAGATTCTCACATCTCTCGAGTGTATAAAGTTATATATCACAAATGGAAAGGGGAAAATATAACACTCTCTACCTATCATAGCACATAGATTACCATAGGCTTGGGAAATGATCAAGCCTCCACCACTTTGGTGTAAGCACCTAGGATAAACTATCAAAGAGGTCTTTTAAAGGGTTGTAACGTTAGGTGAAAGGGTATGGAAAACACGGTTTGTTAGATAAAGGGAATTTTACTAGTGGCAAGTCAATCATCTTGGTCAATTACATGTATAATAAGGTGTTGCTAAGCCAAGACTCGACTCAACTTGCTAACTACTAACTCTTTTTGGCATTTTTCAAGACACTATTTTGACTTAAACATAAATAAAAGACGCAGATGATAGCCCGTATGTTTTTTTTCACTTTTTTTCATACACTATTGCCTTACCATTCAGAATAATAACTCAAAGGGATCTTGCATCCTCCCTACACTTGAACTTTTACAAAAGTAATTAACGACCCGAATTAAGAAAATCAAAACCTTTGGAGTACTTTAAACGTTAACGTATATAAGGGGTAATGATTTCCCCTTTCACTCCATAACGACTAGTACTTTTACCCATGAGTCCCAATCATCCCAAAACTGTATTTACAAGATATGACTTGACTTAGCAACCATGTAACCAATTAGACAATTGACAAACGGTTTAACAAATAACAATAATGCACTAAAAGTGAGTGCATACAAGGTAGGCTAAGGCGATTTGGGTGTACATTTGGGGGTGGATTGTAAACAATGTTCTTCATTAATATTTCAGAATCCACCAAAATATCACGAGAACCGCGAACAAGATAGGCTCTAAGGGGTGTACTAGGGATATCGCGTACTAAAGATGAGTATATCACAAGGGTGTGGGAAAATTACTTGACCAATATAGCCAATGTAATTATTATACAGTTTTAAAACAAATGTTATCTTAATGCCTCTTATCATATAGTAAATCATAACTACACGAATGTAGTCTAACTAGCGGTCTCGGGATGCACTAGTACAAAACGACCTTTGGTCACACGTGGTCGATTTGGAACAACCACACATTCAAATATTTGTGTGGCTGAAGGTAGGTAAATTGACAGCATTTACGAATTAGTCACACATGAGCATTTCGAATGTGTGACCATAAGAACTCTATTGCCACACAATCGACCCTTATATGACTAAACGTAACTGGTGATTTTGTTCCAGATCATTTAGTCACATATGCATTTAGAAAGTGTGACAAATACAATTAACCTTGGTGCCATATATGGTCACACTAAACTTACAGTCACATTTGCTTCTAATAGTATGACCAAATGCCATATACGGTCACACAAAACAGTTTGTCACACGTTATTTAAGTGTAGCCAAAATCCAGTACATATAGTCACACTAAACAGATTGTCACGCATTATTTAAGTGTAGCCAAAACATGATTTGTGTGACTAAATGTTAACAAAGGCCACACAAAAACCCAATTCATGTGGCAAGTGGATGATCAATAGTCACACAAAATACACATTCCTTCACTTTAAATAGCATATGGTCACACTTATTAACACTTTTGGTCACTTGATAGTTAGTTATATGTGACTAAATACACTCCCAAAAACATGCTTTGTGTGACTAAATGTTACACATTCCTTCACTTTAAATAGCATATGGTCACACTTATTAACACTTTTGGTCACTTGATGGTTAGTTGTATTTGACTAAATACACTCCCCAAAACATGCTTTGTGTGACTAAATGTTACTAAAGGCCACACAAAAACCAAATTCATGTGGCAAGTGGATGATCAATAGTCACACAAACTACACATTCCTTCACTTTAAACAGCATATGGTCACACATATTAACACTTTTGGTCACTTGATGGTTAGTTGTATGTGACTAAATACACTCCCAAAAACATGCTTTGTGTGACTAAATGTTACCAAAGGCCACACAAAAACCAAATTCATGTGGCAAGTGGATGATCAATTGTCACACAAACTACACATTCCTTCACTTTAAACAACATATGGTCACACTTATTAACACTTTTGGTCACTTGATGGTTAGTTGTATGTGACTAAATTCACTCCCAAAAACATGCTTTGTGTGACTAAATGTTACCAAAGGCCACACAAAAACCAAATTCATGTGGCAAGTGGATGATCAGTAGTCACACAAAATACACATTCCTTCACTTTAAACAGCATATGGTCACACTTATTAACACTTTTGGTCACTTGATGGTTAGTTGTATGTGACAAAATACACTCCCAAAAACATGCTTTGTGTGACTAAATGTTAGTTAAGGCCACACAAAAACCAAATTTATGTGGCAATTGGATGATCTATAGTCACACAAACCATACATTTCTTCACTTTCAACACCATATGGTCACACTTATTAACACTTTTGGTCACTTGATGGTTAGTTGTATGTGACTAAATTGACTCCCAAAAACATTCTTTGTGTGACTAAATGTTACCAAAGGCCACACAAAAACCAAATTCATGTGGCAAGTGCATGATCAATAGTTACACAAAATACACATTCCTTCACTTTAAAAAGCATATGGTCACACTTATTAACACTTTTGGTCACTTGATGGTTAGTTGTATGTGACTAAATACACTCCCAAAAACATGCTTTGTGTGACTAAATGTTAGTAAAGGCCACACAAAAATCAAATTAATGAGGCAATTGGATGATCAATAGTTACACAGAATACACATTCATTAACTTTAAACATCATATGGTCACACTTATTAACACTTTTGGTCACTTTATGGCTAGTTATATGAGAGTAAATACACTCCCAAAACCATGGTTTGTGTGACTAAATGTTACCAAAGGCCACACAAAAACCTAATTCATGTGGCAAGTGGATGATCAATAGTCATAAAAAATACACATTCCTTGACTTTAAACAGCATATATGGTCACAGTTACTAACAATTTTGGTCACTTTATGGTTAGTTGTGTGTGACTAAATACCCAAAAGAAACATGCTTTAATTTGTGTGACTTAATGTTACAAAACGGCACACAAATATCAATTTCATGTTGCAATTGGATGAACAATAGTCACACAAAATACGCATAAATAACAGCTCAAACATTTTTTGTTTGCTTAATTAAGGTAAATTTATTAAGAAAGTGAGCCATAAAGGCAATGTTACATGAAACAACAACCAAACAAAACTATACAACCATAACATAACACAAACACCTAAATACATTGGACAATTCCCAAGCTCTTATTACATAACATGGTTCACTTGGATTTTCGTATAACAACACCTCCACAGTCGGTTCGATAGTAGTCAGTTTGTGATTCGTTACCCAAGTCACGTCGATCCATACGTGGGAATATGTTATCATTGTGCTGGTGAATGACGGTACTAAATTCCTCATCGACTTCATGATGCGTGGGAATTGCACCAGGCTTTACCTCTCGAGGGATCTCGAGAAGCTTACAACCCCCACCAGGCAGTGTACCTGATCGTTGTAGTATAGTATAGTGACAAGTACCGGGGGATTGATGGTTCAACTCAGGAATAGTGTCGCTAGGATTAGAAAGCCTAAAAACTAGGTCTAGAGGTGAGGGATGATTCTTTTTGTATTTTTTTATGTTTCATAAAAGCAAGTAAAAATCTCAGTTTTTGGAAGAGTGGGCGGAATTAGTTGCTAGTCAACTAACCCAATAACTACAGATGCAATCAAAATAAAATAACAGAAATATAAATTAAACTAATTACTAATGTGGTGTGAACAATATATAGGAGAATTGTGTTTACTTAGATTTCACTACTCCCTAGATATCTTTTACAGGTTAATTGTTTGTTATAGTTGCGTGGATGACGGGTTATATTCCTTAATACCAATCATGGGGTGGAGTACTTACTTCCCCAATTCTATAAGCTCCTACTTCACTCCTATGTCGAGCCTGCAAGAAGCTCGTAACATGGGATCACTAGAATTCGCTCATGCATTAAATACAACCATAAAAACCTAGTCCCATCGGTTCATGTTTCTTAATACGTTCAAGCAAGTTACACAATGGAGATCTGCCAGTTTTCTTAAGCCTAACATTGAAATCATTCATCCATTACAACTATAAACAAGCAATCAACCTATAATCAACATCTAGGTTTCATTACATCTAAGCAAACACACAAGAGATCTAGCCTAGCATGTTAAAATCAAGACAAAGCGTAAGATATATTCAAACAAAACATAGACATATTGAATGAATTGAAAGGATACTTATCTCAATTGAACATGAAGGGTTTCAAGGGGTGAAAACCCTTGAAAATACTGTAAAAGTCGTATTAGGGTTTATTAAGTTCGACCCTAAAATTCTCATCTCCTAGAATGAAAATTACAAAAACTATACATAAATTTACTAAGGTGACGGCGTCAAGAAGAAAGTTCTGACGCCGTCAAGCCGCCGCCCATAAAATTCTCGGACTGCCTAGATCCATATCTGACGCCGTCATGTGTATTTCTGCTCTGGGCCGTCACCACATTTACTCTTGACAGCCTTGTTCTGACGCCATCACGTTTTCTCTGGGCCGTCACCAAAAATGCTCTTGACGCTGTCATAAAATTGCTCTTGACGCCGTTAGGTACTGTTCCCAGCAAGGAAAATTAAGACTTTGCCGTTTTCTTCACTTTTATGCTCCAAAAACGTCCAAAATGCTTCCTTTTCCAGAATTCACTCCCAAAGTACCTAAAATCACAAAAGGAACGATTTAGGGCAATATTTGATCAAATAAATTCCAATTCCGGCTTAAATGACCCCCTAAAAACGGATAATTTTTCGCCTCATCATATACCCTTACACTTGAGATTTGCTTGTCCTCAAGCAAATGCGCTTTTATTCTAATCAAAATACAAGTTAGGGGTCATTTAATACTAATATAAAAGTAATTCCAACAAATAATCGTTCCACTAAAGACCAAAGACAAGCACGGAGGTCATACACTAGCACCTCACAAATAGTGTTTAGATACTCACATCTCTCGGGTGTAATAAGTATATATCACAATATGGAAATGGAAAACATCTCTCACTACCTGTCATAGCAAAATAGATTACCATAGGCTTGGGAAAGGATCAAACCTCCACCACATGGCGTAAGCACCTAGGATAAACTATCAAAGAGGTCTTTTAAAGGGTTATAACGTTAGGTGTAGGGATATGGAATACACGGTTTTGTTGGATAAAGGCAATCTTTACTAGTGGCGAGTTAATCATCTTGGTTAATTACATGTACAATATGGCGTTGCTAAGCAAAGACTAGACTCGACTTAAGCTAATAAATTAAAAATAACAAAAACATAAAATAAACATAGAATGAAACGGGATGATAGTCCGTATGTTTTTCTCTTTTTCTTTTTCTATTTTTTTCGATTTTTTTATTTATTTATTTTTTATTTTTTATTTTTGCATACACTCTTACTCTACTATCCAAAATAATACATCATAGGGGATGAAAATTCCCCTTACACTTGAAATTTTACATACTTTACAATAAACTAATCTAATTACTCGAATTAAGATAATCAAAACACTTGGAGTACTTTTTAAAATTAACGTACATATGGGGGTAATAATATGATGTTCTTCCCCATTACTTCATAACACAAGTACTTTACCCATGAGTCCCAATCGTCCCAAAACAATATGTACAAGGATATGACTCGACTTAGCAACCATGTTATCAATTAGATAATTAACTAAGGGTTTAGACAAATAACAATAATGCACTAAAGATGAGTGCATACACGGAAGGCTAAGACGATTTGGTTATACATTTAAGTGGGGTGTAACAAATTCTTCATTTAAGTAAGATGCTTAAAGTTAGAAATGAAAAGATAGGCTCGGAGGGGTGTACTAGGGGTTTCGTGTACTAAAAATGAGTACAATGCTAAGGGTGTGGGAAAATTAATTGACTTAACTAGCCAAGTAATATGACTTAAATGGTCAAGTAATTATGATACGGGTTTAAACACAAGGGTGATCCTAATGCCTCTTATCATGTAGTAAATCCTACTACACGAATGTAGTCTCACTAGCAGTCTCGGGATGCATCACTAACGCAAGTTCTAGAATCTAAATGCTACCGGTACACTCATAAGCACTAATAGTAAATGTTTTCCCTATCAAATCTAAAGGCGAACCTCACATATTTGGGTGGAAAATTTTTCTGAATGATACGGTTTTGTGCTAGTCATACAATCTCCTATCCAAGAGACGCTTGCTAAGGCTAAAGTTTCATTCCTAAATGTTGTAAAAAAATTTAAATTTGGCGCTAAAATTACACTAACAAGTATTTCTCATAGTTTTATTACACATCTACCATCAAACAAACAAACTCAAGCGAAAGTGTATCCTATGAGGTATCATCATTTTACCCTCACCTTACACTTAGGATGAACATTGTCCCCAATGTTCAATTAAAGAATGTAAAAGTAAAACAGGTAAAAGAATGAAATCAAATACTTCCCTGATTCGCTCGGTATGGATAGTATGGTAACAAGGTTAGATCTTCCTCCAAGAAAATGAACAATCAAAGCTTCCCTTCCATAATATAAATCATCTTCTTGTCAAACAAAACCTGTTAAACCTAAGAGAAAACAAACAAGGAAACCTCGCATAAAATCGGCGGCAATCTATATATACTAACAAATCCTAGAAAACAATGTAAGATATAATGCTTGTGGAATGAATGTTTGCAGATTTCCTGGAGTTTATAAAACTAAAGAATTAACAAAAACTTTAAGACTCCGTTAGAAAAACAAAACTAGCAAAATTTCCAGATTTTTACACGTGACGCCGTCAGGAGTTTCTTCCTGATGCCGTCAGAAGTGACCTGCAGAAATCTTTATGTTAAGTTTCCAGAAAATTTCTGGAAAAACTTTGTCCTACTTCCTGGAAAATCCTGCAAAACATCATTATGACTCGATACAAGCATTTGACTCTAACAAATACGAATATACATGTTCATTTAATATTGTGGAGAATCATGATCAATTTTGTTTCTTAAAAACATATTTGGGGTTTCCCCTTACACTTATCTTTTGTGAAATACCTTTGGATGAAGTTAAGACAAAGCCAAACGACAAAATAAAGTATTTTCACTATTTTAGTTTTGAAACTTGATCTACCAACAATAAAAATAAAGCATGCATACGGAAATAAATAACAATCAAACAAAATAAAAATCACACAAAACATGGGTTGCCTCCCAGGAAACGCTTTTCTTTATTTACGAGTCTTGTAGCTAGACTCAAGGTCATGGGTTATGTTTTCCTTTCCCACTTTTGTGCCGACTCAAAACATCTAACCCAATTCTCATCACGCTTGTATTCAGGGCCTAGATTCATGCAACCTGAATAGTATGTTCGCCTCCTCTCATAATAAGCATCATCATCAATTCCATCTTCCTTAACCTCATAAGGTCGAATCTCATCAATTTGTAGATTCTTGATGCCTTTAAAATTTTCCTTCATGTGAGGCATCATAAAAGTAATCTTCTCTATCCCATTAGTAAACTGAACTATCCCCTTCCCATGATCATAATACATCTTAGTCTTCTCAACAAAAGGTCGTCCTAGAACCATCTCTCCTAGGTGTGGATCTATAATGCCTCTAACATCTTCTAGGATTACAAAGTCGCATTGATAAGTAAAATTTCCTATAAAGATGTGTACCCCTTTAACTCTCCTGACGAAATTACATAGCCTATTAGAGTTGTAAGGATCTTTTCTAGGGCTTAACCTTTCGTTCATTATCCAGTTGTAGTAGAGCCTAGACATAATATTCATGGGTTATGTATGCTCTCTAGACATGTACCCAATCATGCAAGGAATTTTTATGTTCCTAAAGTTATGCCTCCTAATCCATGGTACCTTTCTATATTTTGAGGGGCAAGGGTGTTATAAAAGAAATCTATGGTAACTCAATTCATCTGAAGGGGCTTAATAAATTGTGTTTACAGACAATTCATCTGTAAACACAATTTTCATTTGAAGGGGCTTAATAAATTGCTTAAATGTGTTAACTTCTCTCTTTCTTCTTTTATGCGCTATAAGCCTCTTGCTAACTTCTAAACGGAGATTCTCTAAATCCATGAAGACCAACCTAATACGAACAAAGACACGAAGAAATAAGATAGACTAAGGAAAACCTAAAAAAATAAAAATAAAATCTTACTAGCAAGGAATCTAGCAAGTAGACCTAATGAAAAGAAATCCTAACCTAGAAAATAACTATTCCCCAGGCTGCGGCGCAAAAAACTTGATGCGTGGGAATTGCACCAGGCTTTACCTCTCGAGGGATCTCGAGAAGCTTACAACCCCCACCAGGCAGTGTACCTGATCGTTGTAGTATAGTATAGTGACAAGTACCGGGGGATTAATCGTTCAACTCAGGAATAGTGTCGCTAGGATTAGAAAGCCTAAAAACTAGGTCTAGAGGTGAGGGATGATTCTTTCTGTATTTTTTTATGTTTTATAAAAGCATGTAAAAATCTCAGTTTTTGGAAGAGTGGGCGGAATTAGTTGCTAGTCAACTAACCCAATAACTACAGATGCAATCAAAATAAAATAACAGAAATGTAAATTAAACTAATTACTAATGTGGTGTGAACAATATATGGGAGAATTGTGTTTACTTAGATTTCACTACTCCCTAGATATCTTTTACAGGTTAATTGTTTGTTATAGTTGCGTGGATGACGGGTTATATTCCTTAATACCAATCATGGGGTGGAGTACTTACTTCCCCAATTCTATAAGCTCCTACTTCACTCCTATGTCGAGCCTGCAAGAAGCTCCTAACATGGGATAACTAGAATTTGCTCATGCATTAAATACAACCATAAAAACCTAGTCCCATCAGTTCATGTTTCTTAATACGTTCAAGCAAGTTACACAATGGAGATCTGCCAGTTTTCTTAAGCCTAACATTGAAATCATTCATCCATTACAACTATAAACAAGCAATCAACCAATAATCAACATCTAGGTTTCATTACATCTAAGCAAACACACAAGAGATCTAGCCTAGTATGTTAAAATCAAGACAAGCGTAAGATATATTCAAACAACACATAGACATATTGAATGAATTGAAAGGATACTTATCTCAATTGAACATGAAGGGTTTCAAGGGGTGAAAACCCTTGAAAATATTGTAAAAGTCGTATTAGGGTTTATTAAGTTCGACCCTAAAATTCTCCTCTCTTAGAATGAAAATTACAAAAACTATATATAGATTTACTAAGGTGACGGCGTCAAGAAGAAAGTTCTGACGCCGTCAACCCGCCGCCCATAAAATTCTCGGACTGCCTAGATCCAGATCTGACGCCGTCATGTGTATTTCTGCTCTGGGCCGTCACCATATTTACTCTTGACGGCCTTGTTCTGACGCCGTCACGTTTTCTCTGGGCCGTCACCAAAAATGCTCATGACGCCGTCATAAAATTGCTCTTGACGCCGTTAGGTACTGTTCCCAGCAAGGAAAATTAAGACTTTGCCGTTTTCTTCACTTTTATGCTCCAAAAACGTCCAAAATGCTTCCTTTTCCAGAATTCACTCCCAAAGTACCTAAAATCACAAAAGGAACGATTTAGGGCAATATTTGATCAAATAAATTCCAATTCCGGCTTAAATGACCCCCTAAAAACGGATCATTTTTCGCCTCATCACTTCATCATACTTATCTTTGTAATTCTTGGGAGGTGTCTTAAATACGATAGACAATTTTTTATCTAACTGGTCTTGCACATAAAACACTTGTCGTGCTTGTGAGGCTAATATGAATGGATCAACCTTGTGGCCTAAATTATTCAGGTCAACCAATGTATACCCAAGAATAGTATCGCGTTTCACACCACCTTTGCGATTAACCCAATCACATTTGAAAAGAGGAATTTGCCTGTAACGGTAATCTAGCTCCCATATCTCTTGCAAAACCCCATAATAAAAAGCTTGCCTTGTGGTTGCAACTTCTTTAGATATGTGCATATCTAATGCCTCAAAACTAACCCCACTGTTCTGGTAAACTTTGCCTTCATGACATTTCGTATGAAAGGTATACCCATTGATGATATATGCATCGTATTTCACTACGCTGGCGCATGGTCCATATGATATCCACCTTACAGTTTCTGATACACTTTCTTTGTCGATGTTCAACTCTCTCTCAACCTGAATTTCATTACAAGTTGGAAGGATTTAGTATGGCATCCTAATTGCATTCCCAAACACACATTCATTCTATGTCTGGCAGTGAAAACTAAACTATGTATGGCAGTGAAAAAAAAAGTCAATTATAAATAACATAAGATTAATTACCTCTTTGTGTAACCACTTAGCAAAAGATTTAGTGTGTTCATTCTCCAGAAATGCCATTCGTTTACCCGGGTTTTGTGTTTTCAAAACCTGCTTGTGTCGCCTGAAACAATGTGTTTGATTATTATATTTGATAGATCATTTTAAGTAAGGAAATAGACATGCATTATTAAAACTTACTCGATATACGGTACAATTTCGTCTGTATTCTTTATTATGTACAAATGTGCTTTCTGAAAGAGTTCCGCAGAAACTTCACTTGATTTTCTGGCCGACAATGGCTTTCCGTCCTCATTTTCATCAGTTTCATGTTTATCATGTGGGAGACCAATAGTTTCCATGGATTTATGATATTCGCTAAAAAACTCTATTGTTTCTTCCGCAATAGTCTCCTCAGCAATGCATCCTTCTAGTCTATTCCTGTTTCCCACATGTCCTTTAATAACCTTCATACTTCTTTCGAATGGATACATCCACCGAAAGCATATGGGACCACATAATTTGACCTCCCTATTAAGGTGCACAGTCAAGTGTATCATAATATCAAAAAAAGATGGAGGAAAGAACTTCTCGAGTAAGCAGAGTGTCACTACCAGTTCTGCTTGCATATTATCTAGTTGTTGCGATATTATTTCTTTGCTACATATCGATTTAAAGAAAAAGCAAAACCTTGTAGAACCGTAGAGGGGGAGGGGGTGAATACAGTTTCCTCAACTTTTTAGATGTTTAAAAACTTTAAGCTAAAAGAGAACCAAGTGGTTGTATAATTAATCCAATAACCACTATCACAACCAAAGTATATAAAGCAAGTAAAGAACACAACGATAGATACTGGTTCGGGATGGGGGGTTTATACCATCCGTACGTCCAGTTACGAATCCGTGACTTTGACACTATTCACTAGTATAATCCTTTCGGTGGACTACAAACCGTTACAATTCACTCCACCGATATTCACCAATATTGATGCTCACAAAGAAGGAGTTACTCACCAACGGTATTCCGCCCTCAGAAACCACCCAAAAGAATCTCACGATTCGACTTTACCTAAGGATCACAAAGATCTCTACCAAGACTTCCACCCGGAAGTATCAAACCCCAACTAGATCCCCAATGATCTAGGCTTGATCACCAAGACACAAGACTTCCCTTACAAACAATTGAATGAATGAATATATGTTTGTTCAACCAAGTCCTAACCTAACCTAGAGACTCGATTGTAATAGAAAGGGTATAAGAAAGAAGACCCTTGACACAATCACAAGAGTGGATTAGGTTCTTGTGATTCTTCCCTTGCAAAGATATGTGTTCTTCCAAAGATGTTAGTGTGGAAATCAAGAACACAAGATTAGAGATAGAGAGATTGAGAGATTTAAGAGTGTTTAGAGAGAAAGAATCTAGAGAGAAAGAATAATGGCAAGGGGTGAGGAATACAAGAGGCAAGGCATGGTATTTATAGGCAAAACCCAAACTTGGGAATATTTTACCGAGGCCGGCGTGTCACCCACGCGTTGACGCGTGGGAGGCGCACCAGACACCCAGGGAAAATATTCCCGAGGCTTTGGGTGTTTGGCATTATAAATGCCTTACCTTGCTAAACCCCCAATTGTACTTCACACTAAACCTTAACATTAATCATTCTAAGGTTTACCAACTCAAATAGCCAATTTGGAAAATCATTTGTGAAGTGTTAAAAGAGAAACCAAATTACCAAGGGTTTAAAGAGTAGATAGGGTAATTTGGAAGGGGTAGAAGTGTATCTCCTCACATGGCATAGAAAAGAGAGAAAGAATATGCCAAGGAATATTCCAATGCTTGGGAGGGAAGAATGTGATGGAGGGTTGAGATGAAATGGTTTGAATTGGATGGCTAGGATCAAAGGGAGCCTCCCTTGGTTTTCAAACAATTTGGCATGTGGAGAAATGTGAATGGATGAGATGATCTCATTAGAGATGGATGGCTAAGATCAAGTATGCCTAGGTTAGGGTTGAAGAGGATATTCTAAGGAATATGCTTTACTTGGGGGGAAAGGAGAAATGGAGGGTTGAGATGGTTTCATTTGAATTGGATGGTGGAGATCAAACCCATGTGATGGTATATATATAAGAGATTGGATGGATGGTTCAGATGAGTCTAGTTTGAATTCAATGGTTGAGATCAATCACATGTGGTGGTATAGGGAAGAGAGATTGGATGGATGGTTGAGATGTGTTTGATTTGAATTCAATGGCTAGGATGGGAGGAGCCTTATTAGGGTTTCAAATAATTCCTCATGTGTTAGAAATGAAGGGTTGAGATGTGTTGTAAGGGATTGGATGGTTGAGATGTAGTGTGTAAGGGAATATGTAAGGGTGTAAGAGATTGTGTAAGAGAATATTTGATTTGGATATGATTGGATATGATTGGTTTTGTCTTATGTATAAATGAGATTAAGAGAGGATTAAGACATAATCTAATTGTCATTAAGAAGAAAAGATTTAAACAATTAAGATTATAAGTTGAGAAAATCATAGGTTACTTATAAGTTCAAGTAACACAACGTCGTGAATCCATAGTTTCATATCTCGTGACTTTCCACGACTCGACGTTCTCAACTAATACCTTGGTTCAAACAAGTTAAGTTCTTTGCCTTGATGTAAAGCATAATCCAAGTGGGAAAGGGTGCGTTTACGCAAAGTGACCTTTGACTTAGTTTGACCAATAAGGGAGTAAACCCGTTACGTAATTAGAGAAGACGTAAACACGGGATATGAGCATATGGATGCTTCAACACGATGTTACGTGAAATATATAAGCTCCCTAAGTTTAGAAAAGCCTTGGCTAGAGGCGGTAGTTAGAAAAACTGAGTTGGCGTTTTCCCGTAAATGGGTGTTCTAAAAATAGGATATCTCAAATCTCAAAACTCGTTTCGAGTGTTCTCAATTAAGCACAAAACATATTCATACCTGTTTTGAAAGATCCACATTTGTCGGGTAAGGGGAAAGCCGACTTTCAAAATTTGCCCGGAACCATACAGACTCCTGGCGCGTCACCCGCGCATTGACGCGCGGGCAGCGCGCCAGGAGCAGACATTGGCTCCGGAGATTTTGAGCTAACGTTTGTTACTTTATGTGTTTCGATGGTTTATTTGTCATCATTAAAACATAAAAAGATCTTGATCATGTTGCCTCAACAATCTCCCCCTTTTTGATGATGACAAACAAAAACCGAAAGCAACTAAAATTACCAAACTTAGCGAAGACAAAGCGCGCCTTTGGGGTAGCTTGCATCTTGACCTTTGCCTTGTAATTTGGTGAAGCCTTTAACATTTCTTGCATGGTCTTCACGCTCTTGCTTTCTTTCTCCCCCTTTTGTCGAATCAAAAAGGCGGGACTTCCATTTGAAATGGGAAAGTAGCTTGTTTCCGTGCTCCTCCTTGAACATAGCTCCCCCTAGATCGTTGCTCCCCCTTGTTTTAAAGGCGGGGATCCATGGGTCAAGAGCCTCACCTTTTGCGGTGGCTTAGCTACACATAGAAAGCACAACATGCAACCATTAAGGAAATCCTCACATGTGAAAGTTCCAAAATGGGTTAGGTAACCATTTTGAGACTTGCAACATGGGTTAGTCCACAATATTATATATATATATATATATATATATATATATATATATATATATATATATATATATATATATATATATATATATATATATATATATATATATGTATTTGTCCCATATGACTCCAATAACCAATAGTTGAGCATGACAAGGTTGAGAGAAGTGCATTTGTTATTATAATAAAGCATGAGAGCTTAAAGTTACACCAAGATCATAGTACCAAGAGATCAAAGAAACACAAAATACACATAATGCATCTAACAAACACACTTAGACAATACATGTTAAAAGGAGACTATTTCTTGTCATTCACAAGATTGTCCTCACATGTGTCAACACCCCTATCTTGATGCACAATGCCTGTCATATTTGAGGCTAATGCTTGAAGCATTTTAACACCGTCATGAAGAGATTTGAGCATCTTATGGGTTTCTTCTCTACGATCCTTAATAGCATTAAGCATGTCAATTGTGTTTTCGCAACAAATTGCATGATTGCCTTCATGAAGTTTTGGGCTTAAGGGCTTCCTTATCTTTTCCCAAACTTCTTCATCACCAATTCCCTTAGTAAGGGGTGATGTGGCTTGAACATTTTGTGGATAGTTCCAAACATCATCTTTCAAAAGTTTTTCAAGGTTGATTCTAGGATATTATTGTTGATTGTTTAGCATAAACCACTCATTTCCAATCCCATCATTCTTGGTTGTAGCTTGAGGGACAACATTGTTGTTAGCAATTTCTTCACTTCCATTGTTTCCACTCAAGGAATTAGTGTCATTACTTTGGAGGATGAAATTGTCAAGAACATTGTTTGGAGAAAGTGGTTGATTATTCATTTTTAACTTAGATTGAGATTTTAGATGTAATGCTAGACAAGATCTCTAATCCTTAAATAATAGTAAAGTGGGATTTAGATATGAGTGATGACACTTATTATCCAACGGGTATTAAGGCAATTAGTACCAAGATTCCTCATTAGGTGTACAAATTGTGAAGATCAAGAAGAAGAGAATATATAGGAAAGGTAAGTGAGCATGGATCACATGATCATGAGAAAAGTTATTCAAAAAGCAATGAGTGATCTAGTTGATTATTAAGTTTTGATATATGGACAAAATACATATGCTACCTACCATTAAGAATTTATCATAAATCGTTAAGCTATGCATCAAATATTAAGCAATGAGACATTATTCATTAAAATTTGGGTATGTAGCATGTAGTTTATCATATAAGAAGAACAAGATGAATTTGATACAACATTTTGAACACAAGTGTGAGTTGTGAAGAAACGTCATATTTAAGGCAAAATTATCAAGATGAATCAAGATAATTTTGTGTCAAGTTATCTTGTTCAAGCACATAGTATAGACATGTAGAATCTTGGATACTTATCAATCATAGTTTGAATAACGAAATGATGCACATCTTTCCTCTTGGAATACATTTGTTAGATCTTCCATCCATACCTCCACATAAACCTTAAACACATAAGCTCTAATAGAACCTAAAGATTGTTCTCCTAAGATGCATGTTTTAGCATCAAAACCTATCCAAAGCAATTTGGACTTTTGAAAAATGTCATGCCAAAAACTTAGACTTGTTTATTTTGTGACCTAAGAGTCCTTTTATTCAAGTCACCAATGACTTGTTGTATAGGATGACCCCTCGCTTCTCTCAATTCCTTAGGATTGCCTTCATCCGAATCATTAACTTGTAATGTTGGCAACCTTTCTTGATCTTGAACTAAAGGTTCGTTGATCACATCATCTTCTACCGAAGGAGATGATTTAGGCACGGGCATGCTCTCATCAAAGGTTACGTTGAGAGATTCCTCAATCCTCATTGTTTCCTTGTTAAGCACTATGTATGCTTTACTAGTTTGAGAGTATCCTAGGAACACACCTTCATACGACTTTGGGTCAAATTTGGTGAGATATTCTTTGGTGTTAAGTATAAATACTTTGCAACCAAATACTCTAAAATACTCTAGGGATGGTTTTCTATTCCTAAGTATTTCATAAGGTGTTTTATTAATTACTTTTCTTATGTAGACTCTATTAAAAATGTAACAGGCGGTATCTAGGGCATGGCACCAAAACTTTTGTGGAATGGATTGCTCATCAAGCATTGCACGACTCATCTTTCTTAACTTACGTTGTGTTCTTTCAACAATCTCATGCGATTGAGAAGTGAACGTGCCCGATAAGTTATAAGATATTCCATGTTGTTCACAAAAGGTTCCAAATTGCATTTTATCAAATTCGCTACTATGATTTGTTTTAATTGAAACAATTGAACAATCAAGTAGGTTTTCAAGTTTCTTTCTCAAAATTTTGAATTTATTTAAAACTCCACCCTTGTTTTCTAAGAATAATATCCAAGTGTAGTTTGAATAATCATCTATAATCATTAAAGTGTAGAAGTTACCTCCATAACTTTGGATCGGAGATGGACCATACAAATTCAAATGAATTAATTCTAAAACTTTACTAGTTGTCACTTCCTTCATATTCCTATTATTGGTTTGTCCTTGACTTCCTAGACATGTATCACAATAATGCCTTTCAAAGCTCAACTTTGGTAAATTCCATACTAGTTCGTTAGAAGCTAGATTTTGGACTAACCTCATATTGGCGTGACCTAATCTCCTATGCCAAAGCGTTGAGTTGTCCACCATGGAGGTAAGACATATGTGTTGCTTAGAGTTATCACCTAACTTGCATGTATATAAATTATTTCTCCTATGACCTTTAGCTAACACAACACCATTTTTACTAACAGTGCAATCTACCTTAGTAAATTTGACCTCACAATCATCATCACATAATTGACTCATACTAATCAAATTGAAACTTAGACCCCTAACATGCTCAACATTGGAGATTTCTATGGAGTCATGAAGGACGTTACCTTTGCCGATAATTTTGTCATTAAGTTTGCTTCCAAAAATGACTTGATTACCATTATACGCCGTGTATGATGTGAACAATCTTCTATTCCCGGTCATGTGTTTAGTGCAACCACTATCCACTACCCACTCATCCGGTTGTAGATCACTTTTGAGGCAAACCTACAACAAAAGTACAACTCATGCCTTTGGTACCAATTGTTTCTTGGGTCCATTTTGGTTAGCATTTAAAGTGCCCAAGTTAAACATTCTTGGGTCTTGAATCAAGACACATAATTTCTCAATACCAAATTTAGAATAGGCGGACCAAGGATAGTTTCGATAGTCATTTTGAGTTTGATAACTTGGTCTATAGTTATGATATGTTTGAGGTCTAAAGAATTTTTGGTTTGAGTAGGAGTTGTCTCTCCATTGATAATTGTTGTATTGGTATTGAGAAGACCTTTGACCATAGTTATAGAAATTTCTTCTTTGGTTATTATGAAAAGATGGTTTTTGGTTGTATGAGGTAGAAGATCTCACATTAGGTGTAGGCAAAAGTGGTCTATTATTTACTCGAGGTTGTGAGTATCCAAGTCTATTGCGAGAGCTTGAGTTAGAAAATTGGTTTAGATTCTCTCTTTTTGCAATGGAAGCTTGATTACCTCGAGTACTTACAAGAGGAGCTTGAGGAGTAATTGGTTTAATGACATTGTTTAATGGAGATCCAATTTTCCTCAGGGGCCTGGCGCGTTGACGCGTCAGCCAGCGCGTCAGCCTCGGGGATTTTTGGAGCCTCGTTTTCTTTAGCCTTTACAAATGTTATTGGTTTTGTTAGGCTTATAGGAGTGGTTGTACCTTGTTTAAAAAAAATCCAAGACCTCCCTTGTCTTGAGACACCTTTTGCCGACTTATTAATTCTTCTAAATCGTTTGTGCTCTATTTATATTTTGAAAAGCTTAATGACTCTTTTTGAAGTTCCAACACTTTTTCATTCAAAGAGTTAACCTCAAGTGTGAGTACTTCACAACTTTTACATGGTTCAATCATCCATTTGCAATGCTCTAGTGTTTTTACTTTACTTTCAAGTTCACAAACCCTTTCTTTATATTTAACATTTTCCAATTCAAGAAGACGTTTTTATTTGAGAGCTTTATCAAGGGTTTTTCTAAAATCATCATTAAACTTAACAAGTTCCTCATTCTCCTTTTGCAAATTGATAATATCTAAGTTATTAGAAGAAGAAGGGTTTAGAGATACCTCAAATTTTTCTTGGGCCATAAGACATGTAGCATCATTATTTGGTTGGTCTTCATCTTCACTATCACTCCATGCTCCTCCAACGAATGCCTTGTTTACTCTCGGCTTGGGACATTCATTGATGAAATGACCTTTCTCACTGCAATTGTAACAACCTTGTGTGCATCTTGAGCTTTCACCGACCTTGTTGTCACCACTTCGGTTCCCCCCAAAGTTCTTCCTTCCACCATTATCTCGGTTTTCAAACCGGTTTCTCCTACCAAAGTTACCACCTTTCCTAAAGAACCTTCGAAAGTTCTTAGCCATAAGATTATACTCTTCGTCATCCATGTCATCTTCTTCATTGCTATCCTCTAGACCATCACTATCATTACTAGTTTGAGTACTAGTAACTTTAGCTTTAAGAGCCAAAGACTTAACCTTCTCCTTCTTGTCTTTGGTACTCGCCTTGTCGTTCTCAAGAATCATTTCATAGACTTTGAGATTTCCAATGAGCACGTCAAGAGGTAGTTCCGCCAAATTCTTGGCTTCTTCAATTGCCGTCACCTTTGGCCTCCAATTTTCCGGAAGTGCTCGAAGAAACTTTATCACATGGTTCTTGTTATAGAAACTAGGATCAAGAGCCGTGAGGCTTGTGATAATAGCGTTGAACCTTGTGTACCCATTATCAATGGTTTCTTCATCCGAGATCAAGAACTTCTCATATTTCTGTATGAGTAAATTGATCTTGCAATCTTTCACTTGAGAGTTGCCTTGATGAGTGATGATGAGAGAGTGCCAAATTTCCTTGGCGGTCTTGCAAACATGAACCCTCTCGAACTCCCTTCGAGGTAGAGCATTATAGATCAACATCTTGGCTTCATCATTCTTACCAAGCTTTCTTCTTTCATCATCATTAAGATCCATATGTGGCTTTTTCACCAACAACTTTGTTTCCTAGTCTTCCACCATAAACTCAAAGTTGCCATTTCGGATGATTTCCCACAAATCAAGATCTTTGGACCTAACATAGGTCTCGAATCGGGTTTTCCAAAAGCAAAAGCCATCGGTTTCTACCAAAGGTGGTCTTTGCATAGAACACCCCTCAACATAGTTCTCTTGAGCTATGGATCTATACTCTACTTTACCAAAAATCTTAGTTAGGATTTTAGATTTTTGGAAAAGAAGTTTTTGACTTAAAAAGACTTCTCGGAAAGGATTTAATGCTCAAAAACTTGAGTATACCGCTATGATACCAATTGTAGAACAGTAGAGGGGGGGGGAGTGAATACGATTTCCTCGGCTTTTTAAATGTTTAAAAACTTTAAGCCAAAAGAGAACCAAGTGGTTGTATAATCAATCCAACAACCACTATCACAACCAAAGTATATAAAGCAAGTAAAGAACACAAAGATATATACTGGTTCCGGATGGGGGGTTTATACCATCCGTACGTCCAGTTGCGAATCCGCGACTCTGATACTATTCACTAGTATAATCCTTTCGGTGGACTACAAACTGTTACAATTCACTCCACCGATATTCACCAATATCGATGCTCACAAAGACGGAGTTACTCACCAACGGTATTCCGCCCTCGGAAACCACCCAAAAGAATCTCACGATTCGACTTTACCTGTAACACCCCAACCCGATAAGGGTAGAAGTATTACATTACAGTGACATATCAGAACAAACACAAGCATATGATTCATACATCTAACGAAATTCAGGGTTACAAATGAAAATCTGAAACTACAAGGTTACAAAGAAATAAATACTATGTCTAATAAAGTGAAACTTCATCTAATCGTCTCTAGTCCAAAGCATAGTCTTCTAAGTCCAATCACACTCTCTTCCCATAACCCAGCTTCCTACTAAAACCTGCCGCAGGAAAAGGAAATGCGGCTGAGCTTAAAAAGCCCAGTGAACAGATACATATACAAAGCAATGATAATGAAACAGAACTGAAACATAGTGCATTGGGGAAATAGAATAAGGAATAGATAAAAGAGTGATAGAATATAAAGAAGAAAGGATAGTCATCTACCACGAGCCCAGAAACTCAAAGTCATAAATCTCAAAGTCATAATTCTCAAAGTCATAATCTCAAAGTCATAATCTCATAATCAGAGGGGATACCTCTCAGGCAACCAGATAATATGAGGGGTGTCCTCATGTATCAAATGGGTGGAGTAGCTAGCTCCCAGAAATTGTGAAAGGCGTGTATTGCACACAGCACCAGTCACCTCAAAGTCAACTCAAAGTCATAGTTAAATCCACTAAACAGAACAGATCTAGGATTGCAATCCATACGCCCCTTACTCAAAGTCAATCTCAAAGTCATAATGGCCATAATAATAATCATAAAAAGGGACGGCGTGAGAAATCACTCACCCACACATGAGTCATGCCAGTGGTGCATCACAGACATGCCTATGGTACCTCCATAGGTAGGGAAAACAGAAATGGCTCGGGTATCAAACTAAGAGTCAGGTCTCAAAGTCATACAAAAGGTCATATAGCAAAGGTTTATCTCAAAGTCATCTCAAAATCATATCAGAAATAATAGTCAAGGTCCATTCAGAGTTCATCAGGTCAAGGTTCATATTCAAAAATCAATTCATGGTTCAGTTCAAAAGTCCGTTTCAAAAGTTTCTATTAAAAGTCCAATTTAAATAATCTTTTAAAACAGTTTTCATAAAAATGGTCTTTCAAAATATAGGGTTCATGAAAGTTAAATAACCTTTCTTTTAAAAAGAAATTTAGCATCATTTATAAACATCTTTTCAAATCAGTTCTTCTCAAAACATTTCCATGGTATCATTAAGAAGGTTTTCATAGCATAGGTTCATAACGGAGGTCATATCAAGTGGGATCAACAGAGAAGGTTCAAGTAAAGGGGATCATAGCAATGGCATCAATTCGGGAACTAACGGATCAGAATATGAAAGAGATCATGAGAAACCTTTTGAGAAAGGTCAGAATATCTGTACCTTAAACCGCAAGTGCAAACATGACAGAAAACATAAAGGTCGGAAGCAAAACTCCTTCTTCAGCGAATCTACACGAATTAATGATCGGCTTATTATTAATAACTTATTCAATTCAGATTTCTCATTTTAGTCGGCTTTCCAGTTTTAGTAACTTTCCATTTAAAGTGACTTTCCACTTTTAACAGGTTTCCATAAATAGTAAGTTTCCACTTTTAGAAAGTTTCCATAATTAGAAAGTTGAATCATTATTAATGGAATCAAAGTATCTTTTAACATATTTACACATTTGGTCCTTAGGGTTTCATAACTTTACATTTTAACCCTTTACTTTCCAAAATTACACTTTAAACCTTTTAGTATTCAAAGTTACACATTAAACCCTTAACTTATCCATTTTACATAATAATCCCTTATTTTATCATGTTATACTAATATACCTTCAAGTATTAACAATTTACACTTTAAGTCCTTCAAGTTATCAAAGTTACATATTTAACCCTTTAACTTACAATTTCAACTTTTGATTATCAATAATTACATATTAAGCCATTAAATTACCAAATTAGCACAAAACCCCCTGAATATATTTTATTACTCAAATCAGTCCCAAGTTTCCATAAATTACACTTTTAGTCCCTCTACTTTAATTAATTACAAATCGCACCAATTAAATACAATTAACTCACTTCTTGTAATATTTACACTTAGAACCCTCAAGTTATATTTTTACCATATTCCTACTGATATATATGATCTTACAAAAATATCCCAGATGTTTCAAAGTTGGCAAAACACACCCTTTTACTTTATTTTCCAATCGGATTTATTTTAAAGTTACCAAAACCAAACCCTAATTTCATAAAATCATTATGCCATCATTATACAATCATTACTCAATCATTATTATGCATTAATTACCAGATCCAAACATAAAAACCCTAACCCTAATTCGATTTAGGGTTTCTTTTATTTTCTTCATTGTTTTCTTAATTAGCCGATTTATACAATAAATCACAACACGAGATTTAAGCTTCTATAATTCAAACCCATATTTTTACGAGATCATAATTAATATATGAAGTTCATAAAAATTATCATTCATATCCAGAAAATTCATATACAATGATATAGAGTTTTGTTGCGTTTTTAGGGTTTAATTCACCAAAACGTTATAGAGCATGCATGGATCGATTAGAACATTTTATTTGAGACTTATATGATGTAAGAGACGTGAGAAAAATACCAGACCAGATCTGGAACAAATAGAATAGGCTGGACGAATTACACCTCTTGAATTGGATAATACGACACCAAAAATTCCCACGAGAACAAACGCGACCAACAAACCTTGTAATCATTTTTCAAATATCATATATGATGTAAGGAACTCAGGAAAAATAGAAAATGAATTTATAAGAGGTCGTATGAAACATAACGAATTTACCTTGTTTATAGTGCTCGACAAAAGGAAAAATGTGCCACGATCGAACCAAGCTTCAACAATTCAAAAGGGTATTTTTCTAGGACTCTTTGGATGTTGTTTGATCACAGAAAAATGCTTAGGAATTATGGGGTGGTCGAATGGAGGCTTAGGAGAATTCTTTTGTGTGTTTATTTTGGATCGGCAATTAGGGTTTGTGGAGAAAAGGTATGGTTTGACTTTTTAAAATGGGAGGCCGTGTGATGAGGGGGGGGGGGGGGGGGGGGAGACCAGAATTTCGTGATTATAGGTTAACAAAATATTCTTGGTGATTATCTTCCTTATTTACCAAGTTTAAATCATTTTAAATCTCTTTAAAATTCATTTTATTTCATTCGGCCCTATAAGGGGTATTTTGGTAATTTTCCACTTGTATAAATGTTAAATGAAATTGTTAAAAATATTTGGTATCATAACTTATGCATTGTTAGGAGTTTAGGATTTATTTGGTACTTTAATAAGCTTTTAATAAATTTTTAAACATGTAGGGGCATTTTGGTCATTTCAGATGTTCTCGGATTTTAGGTGTTACAACTTCTTCCCCTCTAAAAAGAAAAAAATTTCGTCCTCGAAATTTGAAGTCGCAAAGTTAGACGAAGTCGTAGCAAACCGCAAAAGTCGTCACAACATTCTCACGCCCGGGGAGGTTCTTCCAAAAGATATTCAAACCAACTGGTTTCTCATGACTCGTAATTATTGTCAAAACGGTTTCAGATTTCTCAGAAGGACATATCATATTGAATTTGAATCAAAAGGATAATGTACCAAACATAACGGATGATAAACGAATTCTCCAGGAAGAGGTATAAAAATACATAGGATTTTCATCGAATTGATTAGGCGAATCAGATGAGAATACATTGAATTGTAGCAAGCATGGGGTGATATACGGTTTAACCCTTCAACTTCTCAGATAGTCTCGGCTTTTAGATAACCTTCCAAAGGTATTCTCATAAACAAACAGGTCTCATTTCCTCAAAGTCCACAATCACATATTTTACTCATAGCAGATCATAATGAACAACTTCACGAATGCGAATCGTATACGGACAGAAAGCATATCGTTAGATATCGTCAACGGCAGAAATTTCATAATGGAACCTAAGATTCTTATCAGAAGTTGCAAAGATCAGCAAAACACGTGTCGAGAGTCCAAACGTATCGAATCGTATAACAAGGACAGCATATCAAACGTATAGGTAGAATGAACCTAAAGTCTCACTAAACTCAGATGATCTTCATCAGATGCCAGAATTCTAAAGCTTCTAAGGCACTTCTTAAAATATCATATGCCCACCATAAGTGCACGTTATATGATGTAAGTATTATCACGTTGGCCAGGCGTCATAATACTGGCATCATATACATATGCCCGCATGATGATCATACTTTATCTCAAGTCGTGAACACCCAAACTTATTTAAATCCACCTAGTCCACCTATAGTCTCAGAGGTCACCAAAATCAAACGACATAACTAAGAGAACGAAATTACTCGAAGAGTAACGGAGATCCGAGAATGTCATTCAAAATTAAGGTACGTCGTCAGTAACGTCAATTCTTTACAGCATCATCTCGTCTAAACACAATGTCCGCTTTCAAATCCATCCACTCATTTACAAATTTCAAAATTTCTTCCAAGTTGGAGTAGTCTGTTTATTCTTGTCCGTCTTACCTCATGATTAAGAGAATTTAAAATTCGAGTCTGGTTCCTCAAGCCTTCAGCAACTCTTCTTGGTACTGTGGCGTCGTAGTGGCAGTCTCTGACACGATCACTGTGCATCCCTCCATCCGCAGGTCTGCTTCTGCTCTCAATTCATCTTAGTACAACTAAAATGAATAGAGAAACAAGACTGCGTTTCTTCGACAGGTCTTCTAACATAGCTCCAGGTTTTAAGGTACATGATGTTGTTGTCGACTCCAGGTTGTGTGTTGAATGGTTAGTCTTCTTTGGTCTGGTTGTCTTGGTGCCCAAACTGAAATCTTCACGTGTTGCGTGATGCATGATTGAGCACTATCCTAGTTCCTCACTTCTTCTTGTATGCTTCTTCCATGGTAATGCTTGTCGCAACCATCTTCTACGACTCTTCCACCAAGTTTCTAACTCCGATAACGATCTTCGATCTTGGTCCTTCTTGTGAAAGCTCTGTCTTTACATTATACAGGGTAGTGTTGTCTATTATGCTTTCTGAACGTCAATCAAATTTCTCTTCCAGAACAAAGGGTCGTCTCACCAATAATCTCTATGTTCTTCTTTCGTTTTAGAACACAACACAATGTCATACTATGACAATTTGTCCAAAACACGCGAAAACATGATTATTCTAGCCAACACCATTGGCATCATTCAAACTCACAAATGTGGTAACGAGTGCAAAGGCAATTTCAGAAATCATCTCAGGAAATTTTCACATCGCCTTCTTTCTTCTTCAGGAACTGAAATACTTCCCAAAGGTTACTCTCGGTTAGTTAACCCCCTTCTTAGAAGTTTTTGTGGTTGCTTCTTCAGTCCTTCAAATCTAAAATGATGCAATCAAATGCGGGGTTCAAAGGAAAAACAAATTAATCATTGATACGCGGAAACAGATAATGATTGCTGATGGTGGTACGTTTAAGTTCACGATAGTCGATACGTCATCGCATACTTCTCTTGTTCTTCTTCATAAACAAACGAGAGCATCCAGAGAGAATCACAAGGGTTAACAAAAATCATATTCCATCAGTTCCTTCAAATACTCAACTTTTATAGCACCATGGTTTCTTCAACTGAGATCAGTTAAATGCCCACTCTACTTCCTAGCAGGAAGGAGTACCAAAAGGTTCATCAGAGAATACCGGAAAATCTTCGTATGACAAAATATTTCCCAATAGTAGAACTTTCCAAGGGTTGATAATAATGGTTTTCAGGACAACTTGGTAATCACATGAGTTTGGGGTAGGTGTTTCCATAGTGACAGAAATTTTAGCAGATGTAGAGAGTCATCATAATGGAATAGGGTGAAGCAGATTTTTAAGGTCACATTTCAGATATGGTAGTCTATGGTATCTTCACGAATAGCCATTCAGTCCAAAAGACCGTACAATCAGACATCTCAAAGTCAAAGGATTCATAGAGTGAATACATTCGTCAAATCATACAGATAGTTCATATATTAGAGTCAAGTACATGGTTCAACAAAATGTTGGGATGGATAAACGAACAGTTCAATGTGTGGGAATTTCGTTTAGCTTCTTAGCATAAGTAGCAGGTAGGATGTGTATCATTGGTAATACGAACATCGTATAATTGTCAATTGTGAGAGGTACAGAATCTCAGTTATCAGCATCATCATGCTTAGTTAACAAATCCATATAGAGATAGTATTTACATCATACCCTTCCAAAGGAAACGGTTGGCAGAACAAGGTTCATCATTCAAAGAGAGGAAACAAAACTTCTCATATTCGTGGTTCATAATTACCAAAATTCTCATAGGAGTAATAATGGATCATACAGAGTTAAGTAGTATCGGATGATACATTCATACCCAGCATAAGTAATGAATTTACAGAATGTGTCGAACACATTGTGGTTGAATGACCTACGATGTGGTCGAAAAGGTGTCAAACAGCTTATCAAACAAATCGGAGGCGGAGATCAAAATCTGAAGGTGAAACTTAAATGTGTAAGGTATCCAGGTAGCCTCCCGAGGTATTCCAAACTTACTTGGTTACTAAGCTTAAGTTGCAAAACTTCTAACTTCTGAAACAAAGGTCCTTATAAGGCTTATCTAAGAGCAAAGGCACGATCAGAGTGATACGGAAGCAAATGATACTTACATAAATGTCTTAGTCTACCCATTCCTCACTGGGAATAACTTAGGTTCCTATGGGGAATCCTAATGTAAAGTTTCAAAGGTTGTCTTATGAGCGCCTACAGTGGAAACTTAGGGGTCCAAACTTCACAGGTCAAGGGTAAATGTATTACGAATCGCAGCCTGGTCTCTGATACCATAATTGTAACACCCCAACCCGATAAGGGTAGAAGTATTACATTACAGTGACATATCAGAACAAACACAAGCATATGATTCATACATATAACGAAATTCAGGGTTACAAATGAAAATCTGAAACTACAAGGTTACAAAGAAATAAATACTATGTCTAATAAAGTGAAACTTCATCTAATCGTCTCTAGTCCAAAGCATAGTCTTCTAAGTCCAATCACACTCTCTTCCCATAACCCAGCTTCCTACTAAAACCTGCCGCAGGAAAAGGAAATGCGGCTGAGCTTAAAAAGCCCAGTGAACAGATACATATACAAAGCAATGATAATGAAACAGAACTGAAACATAGTGTATTGGGGAAATAGAATAAGGAATAGATAAAAGAGTGATAGAATATAAAGAAGAAAGGATAGTCATCTACCACGAGCCCAGAAACTCAAAGTCATAAATCTCAAAGTCATAATTCTCAAAGTCATAATCTCAAAGTCATAATCTCATAATCAGAGGGGATACCTCTCAGGCAACCAGATAATATGAGGGGTGTCCTCATGTATCAAATGGGTGGAGTAGCTAGCTCCCAGAAATTGTGAAAGGCGTGTATTGCACACAGCACCAGTCACCTCAAAGTCAACTCAAAGTCATAGTTAAATCCACTAAACAGAACCGATCTAGGATTGCAATCCATACGCCCCTTACTCAAAGTCAATCTCAAAGTCATATACTCAAAGTCATAATGGCCATAATAATAATCATAAAAAGGGACGGCGTGAGAAATCACTCACCCACACATGAGTCATGCCAGTGGTGCATCACAGACATGCCTATGGTACCTCCATAGGTAGGGAAAACAGAAATGGCTCGGGTATCAAACTAAGAGTCAGGTCTCAAAGTCATACAAAAGGTCATATAGCAAAGGTTTATCTCAAAGTCATCTCAAAATCATATCAGAAATAATAGTCAAGGTCCATTCAGAGTTCATCAGGTCAAGGTTCATATTCAAAAATCAATTCATGGTTCAGTTCAAAAGTCCGTTTCAAAAGTTTCTATTAAAAGTCCAATTTAAATAATCTTTTAAAACAGTTTTCATAAAATGGTCTTTCAAAATATAGGGTTCATGAAAGTTAAATAACCTTTCTTTTAAAAAGAAATTTAGCATCATTTATAAACATCTTTTCAAATCAGTTCTTCTCAAAACATTTCCATGGTATTATTAAGAAGGTTTTCATAGCATAGGTTCATAACGGAGGTCATATCAAGTGGGATCAACAGAGAAGGTTCAAGTAAAGGGGATCATAGCAATGGCATCAATTCGGGAACTAACGGATCAGAATATGAAAGAGATCATGAGAAACCTTTTGAGAAAGGTCAGAATATCTGTACCTTAAACCGCAAGTGCAAACATGACAGAAAACATAAAGGTCGGAAGCAAAACTCCTTCTTCAGCGAATCTACACGAATTAATGATCGGCTTATTATTAATAACTTATTCAATTCAGATTTCTCATTTTAGTCGGCTTTCCAGTTTTAGTAACTTTCCATTTAAAGTGACTTTCCACTTTTAACAGGTTTCCATAAATAGTAAGTTTCCACTTTTAGAAAGTTTCCATAATTAGAAAGTTGAATCATTATTAATGGAATCAAAGTATCTTTTAACATATTTACACATTTGGTCCTTAGGGTTTCATAACTTTACATTTTAACCCTTTACTTTCCAAAATTACACTTTAAACCTTTTAGTATTCAAAGTTACACATTAAACCCTTAACTTATCCATTTTACATAATAATCCCTTATTTTATCATGTTATACTAATATACCTTCAAGTATTAACAATTTACACTTTAAGTCCTTCAAGTTATCAAAGTTACATATTTAACCCTTTAACTTACAATTTCAACTTTTAATTATCAATAATTACATATTAAGCCATTAAATTACCAAATTAGCACAAAACCCCCTGAATATATTTTATTACTCAAATCAGTCCCAAGTTTCCAGAAATTACACTTTTAGTCCCTCTACTTTAATTAATTACAAATCGCACCAATTAAATACAATTAACTCACTTCTTGTAATATTTACACTTAGAACCCTCAAGTTATATTTTTCCCATATTCCTACTGATATATATGATCTTACAAAAATATCCCAGATGTTTCAAAGTTGGCAAAACACACCCTTTTACTTTATTTTCCAATCGGATTTATTTTAAAGTTACCAAAACCAAACCCTAATTTCATAAAATCATTATGCCATCATTATACAATCATTACTCAATCATTATTATGCATTAATTACCAGATCCAAACATAAAAACCCTAACCCTAATTCGATTTAGGGTTTCTTTTATTTTCTTCATTGTTTTCTTAATTAGCCGATTTATACAATAAATCACAACACGAGATTTAAGCTTCTATAATTCAAACCCATATTTTTACGAGATCATAATTAATATATGAAGTTCATAAAAATTATCATTCATATCCAGAAAATTCATATACAATGATATAGAGTTTTGTTGCATTTTTAGGGTTTAATTCACCAAAACGTTATAGAGCATGCATGGATCGATTAGAACATTTTATTTGAGACTTATATGATGTAAGAGACGTGAGAAAAATACCAGACCAGATCTGGAACAAATAGAATAGGCTGGACGAATTACACCTCTTGAATTGGATAATACGACACCAAAAATTCCCACGAGAACAAACGCGACCAACAAACCTTGTAATCATTTTTCGAATATCATATATGATGTAAGGAACTCAGGAAAAATAGAAAATGAATTTATAAGAGGTCGTATGAAACATAACGAATTTACCTTGTTTATAGTGCCCGACAAAAGGAAAAATGTGCCACGATCGAACCAAGCTTCAAAAATTCAAAAGGGTATTTTTCTAGGACTCTTTGGATGTTGTTTGATCACAGAAAAATGCTTAGGAATTATGGGGTGGTCGAATGGAGGCTTAGGAGAATTCTTTTGTGTGTTTATTTTGGATCGGCAATTAGGGTTTGTGGAGAAAAGGTATGGTTTGACTTTTTAAAATGGGAGGCCGTGTGATGAGGGGGGGGGGGGAGACCAGAATTTCGTGATAATAGGTTAACAAAATATTCTTGGTGATTATCTTCCTTATTTACCAAGTTTAAATCATTTTAAATCTCTTTAAAATTCATTTTATTTCATTCGGCCCTATAAGGGGTATTTTGGTAATTTTCCACTTGTATAAATGTTAAATGAAATTGTTAAAAATATTTGGTATCATAACTTATGCATTGTTAGGAGTTTAGGATTTATTTGGTACTTTAATAAGCTTTTAATAAATTTTTAAACATGTAGGGGCATTTTGGTCATTTCAGATGTTCTCGGATTTTAGGTGTTACATTACCTAAGGATCACAAAGATCTCTACCAATACTTCCACCCGTAAGTATCAAACCCCAACTAGATCCCCAATGATCTAGGCTTGGTCACCAAGACACAAGACTTCCCTTACAAACAATTGAATGAATGAATATATGTTTGTTCAACCAAGTCCTAACCTAACCTAGAGACTCGATTGTAATAGAAAGGGTATAAGAAAGAAGACCCTTGACACAATCACAAGAGTGGATTAGGTTCTTGTGATTCTTCCCTTGCAAAGATATGTGTTCTTCCAAAGATGTTAGTGTGGACATCAAGAACACAAGATTAGAGATAGAGAGATTGAGAGATTTGAGAGTGTTTAGAGAGAAAGAATCTAGAGAGAAAGAATAATGGCAAGGGGTGAGGAATACAAGAGGCAAGGCATGGTATTTATAGGCAAAACCCAAACTTGGGAATATTTTACCGAGGCCGGCGCGTCACCCACGCGTTGACGCGTGGGAGGCGTGCCAGACACCCAGGGAAAATATTACTGAGGCTTTGGGTGTTTCGCATTATAAATGCCTTACCTTGCTAAACCCCCAATTGTACTTCACACTAAACCTTAACATTAATCATTCTAAGGTTTACCAACTCAAATAGCCAATTTGGAAAATCATTTGTGAAGTTTTAAACGAGAAACAAAATTACCAAGGGTTTAAAGTGTAGATAGGGTAATTTGGAAGGGGTAGAAGTGTATCTCCTCACATGGCATAGAAAAGAGAGAAAGAATATACCAAGTAATATTCCAATGCTTGGGGGGGGGGGGAAGAATGTGATGGAGGGTTGAGATGAAATGGTTTGAATTGGATGACTAGGATCAAAGGGAGCCTCCCTTGGTTTTCAAACAATTTGGCATGTGGAGAAATGTGGATGGATGAGATGATCTCATTAGAGATGGATGGCTAAGATCAAGTATGCCTAGGTTAGGGTTGAAGAGGATATTCTAAGGAATATGCTTTACTTGGAGGGAAAGGAGAAATGGAGGGTTGAGATGGTTTCATTTGAATTGGATGGTGGAGATCAAACCCATGTGATGGTATAGATAAAATAGATTGGATGGATGGTTGAGATGAGTCTAGTTTGAATTCAATGGTTGAGATCAATCACATGTGGTGGTATAGGGAAGAGAGATTGGATGGATGGTTGAGACGTGTTTGATTTGAATTCAATGGATAGGATGGGAGGAGCCTTATTAGGGTTTCAAATAATTCCCCGTGTGTTAGAAATGAAGGGTTAAGATGTGTTGTAAGGGATTGGATGGTTGAGATGTAGTGTGTAAGGGAATATGTAAGGGTGTAAGAGATTGTGTAAGAGAATATTTGATTTGGATATGATTAATTTTGTCTTATGTATAAATGAGATTAAGAGAGGATTAAGACATAATCTAATTGTCATTAAGAAGAAAAGATTTAGACAATTAAGATTATAAGTTGAGAAAATCATAGGTTACTTGTAAGTTCAAGTAACACAACGTCGAGAATCCATAGTTTCATATCTTGTGACTTTCAACTATATATATATATATATATATATATATATATATATATATATATATATATATATATACATTATATATAACAGGAGGCGTATGACGTCATTAATGCCACCTCATTGCCCAGTCATTGCCCAGTAATTCATTACTGGGCATGTCATCAGCCATGTCATCACAAATTAATGCCACCTATGATGCCACTTCATTTAAATTTCTGAAATTAATGCTCAATTAATTTAATAATTTAAAATTTTCAAAAATAATTAAAAATCTTCCATGCATAAGATTCGAACCTTAATCCTCACACATATGAATGAAGCCCCTAACCAATAGACTAAACCAGTTTTTTGAGATACATGTTCCAAAAATACATGTATAAAGAATATCCCCTAAACTAAAACATACTAAAGGCCCATTTACTTCTAATCTACTATTTTCAAATATCGTATATATTCATACAGGTTCTAAATAACACTAGGCTTCTAAATAACAAACCCTAAATCTCATATTAGGTACGCCTTCTAATGATAAACTTCTTTCAATTCTTTATAAGAATATATTAGGGTTTATCATTATCGTTTATTTTTCAATTTTAGGCGATTTTGTTAACTTTTACCCGGTATGCGTCACATCAATCATTATATGTATATTAGGTACTACAATGAAGTGGTAGACATCTTGATTTATGCATATTGAAAGGCATGGTTTCTATTTGTGAATCTTAGTTTGACTAATCTATACGCTTATTGATTTATATATGTTATTATCGTGTATGGTTGAGGTTCAGTTTTCTGTTTATAGACTATAACGTCAACGTTTCTTGTGATGTTTTTAATGTTTTGTGGGTTATCCTATATCAGGTGTTTGAATCATTGTGGAAGCTCTCTAAGTTGCGTTGCAACGATGAACTTCGTATGAGAATCAGGTATAATATTACATGAAACGTACTTACATGTATTACTTGGTTGTATTAGTTGTAGGTGTATATAATATTAGTGCATTTAATTAAATGGGTAGCTTTAATATTGTATTTATGAAATGCAAAACCGTTCTCACCAGGCACTTATCCAATTTTTACCATCTAGGTATGGCGAGATTGTTGATATCAATTTGCTTAGAGACAAAGGTACCTGTGGTTGGTGGTCGTTTGGATGGGTGGAAGAAAGTGTTACAAAGGGTTTAGGAGTAGCGTCGATATATGTACAACCTTCGTCATCGGTGCTGCAAAAACAACTAAAGTTCTAAACAATAGTTGTCACAAAAAGGTAGCCGGACATGGTAATCTTTATAGTGTGAAGTAAAAAGTCTATTGTGATTCTGAAAACAAGAAGAAAGAGCGTAAAGAAAACGAACAAGCCTTAAGTCATGAAAAAGTGCACTGATGGGAGGTAGATACGTACTATAGAGAGCGAGCAACTTCGGCATGTTTGAATGAAGAAAGTCAAAGAGCATTCAAACCCAAGGCACTCATTTCTTTCTTATTGACCGCATATGCTAAGGTAATCTTCCTAGACTAAACTACGCTAAAATATGAGCAGTTACACTAAAGATAGAAAAACTATGTAGGAACAAAACAAAACAATCAGGTCTACGTTATTAAGAGTTAAGCATAAATATTAATAGTTATGGATGCATTGCCCATATATAATACAAAACTGATTATCCAGGCGTGGTCGCATCCATTGTCGTTGACATTGAACTATTTTACCAAGTGTAAATCAATTGGTGCTAGGCGTGCGTGATGATTTGGGTACAGAGAATGGGCATACACAATCAGCGAGCACGGGCATGTTACCTTATACCTTCACACAAATGCCCAAATACTTACGTGCTGAATATCGGATATTTACCTTATTAAACATCATATGTATTTCAGATTACCTAATACTAATGAATTCAAGGTCTTTATCTTTTGTCTATTTTTCATTTTATGTTACAGCTATACGTATTCATTATCATTTGATCTTTTAATTGGTTTTTAGTTATTTATCTTTTATTTTTTGTTGACTCTATAGGATCCACGAAGCAAGCGTATCAAAATGCTGGCTCCAATACATGTATTATCTAAGTTTATTGATGATTATGTGTGACTACGGAGCGCATATAAACCTACATGACATTGAAAATCAATCACAACAGGTGCTATGCAAGTATAGCACACCTAGCATATTGTAGACAAACTTTGATAGGAGGAAACTATGGCTTTAGCTTAAACCGTCTTACAATAATGAAAACACCTTTAAATCATTGTAGGAATTTACAAATGAGCTCATTCCTTCAGAAAAGTTGACCGAAGATCAGAAGGAAGAATTTGGTCAAGAATTTGACCATAAGGATGAATTTAAGGTAAAAAAAAAAACCTATTAAGTAGTCAGACTTTGTGTCTTCAGTTGTATTTACCTTATTACGTAGTCAGACTTTGTGTCCGAAACTTTATGTACAAGTAAGTAAATACAAGCTTCGTGTTCTTTAATTTCAAATACTATAACAGTTATGGATCAGGTACGGATGCTTAAAGCACGATCACTAAAGATATAAAAACTATGTAGGAACAAAACAAAACAAAACAATCAAGTCTACATTAATAACAGTAGCATACATATTAAAAGTTATGGATGCATTGCCCCCTATATAATATAAAACTAATTATGCAGGCGTGGTCGCATCCATTTCATTGACATTGAGCTATTTTGCCAAGTGTAAATCAATTGGTGTTAGGTGTGCATGATGATTTGGGTACAGAGAATGGGCATACACAATCAGCGATCACAAGCATACAAAATTGTTTAAGACTCGATAAAAAAGAAAACAAACATTTAGATTACATACGGGAAGCCTGTAGTGGCATAGAAGGGCAGTATTTAGGTACTCTAAGAAGAAATTTTGATGCTGAAGTTGCTGATGTAAAACCTTTATGGCCTTTCTCTTAGGTCTCTAGGAAAAGAAGTCAAGAAACTTTTGCCAGGATAAGTATACGGTTTTCTGTTCTTAGTTCCATGTTATCTCTTTGTTCTCAGTTACATGAAGTCACTACTTTGTGTAGACTATTTCAGAACACGTGTACAAGTGCCTCAGGTACGTGTTAGTTCCTATATAGGACCTTAAATTTTCATTGTATTATGTTCATTTTAAGTAACGTTAAGTTAAAACGGTTTCTCAAACATTATAGGTAGGTGGGAAGAGAAAGCAAGTCTTTGCAGAATCTGTTGTTCATTCTTATTTTGCGAAAAGGTATTCTTTTTCTTCTTTTGATTTGATGTTAAAATTATTATATTCTCATCTACAGTGCTACTTACGACTGCAATTAGTTTGTGCACTCAAAACCTAATGTTCTATTATAGGATAGTTGATATTTGGTCCTTTTTAAACAAGTCAGGCGTCTATATATCAGTGGTAAGTCATGATATGGCCTCTTCTTGCTTATTTTGCTTGCATAATCTCAAAGAGTATGATTTTCATTGTCATCTTTATATAAAAGTAATAGAAACTCCAGCCAGAATATAATGTTTTTTACCCGACCCTCTCTCGACCATTCCAACCAAACCTAACCATGCAAAAGCATTTTACCATACGTATTTGATCTTAATGAGCACTGGAAGCGTCATTTCGGAAGCTGGAACCATGACGACTGATCTGTACAAAGGTTTGCCACAGTTAATTCTGTGTTTCCATATTGGACCGTTATACCTGTATAGAACCTGAAGAATATGTTGGTATTAAACCTGACATCATTACCAGCCATGTGGCGATATATGATGGTCGCTTTGCGTACCCTGCTCAGCCTGACATAAAGATTTCCAAGAAAAAACATGAGAGGGAACAAACATTAAAACAACGATTTGAGCAGAGTATGAAGGAGGCAGCAAACAAATCACAAGGGCTCAACCTGTACATTAAAAATTTGGATGATACAGTTGACGATGAAGGCTTGAAAGAGTTATTTTCTTCCTATGGTACTATAACCTCATGCAAGTTTTGTGGTTCTGAAAGCATCTTATTCTACATAAACTTTAGGCTTTGGAATTGGCTAGGCTGAAATTTGTCCAATATCTATTATTTTTTTAACAGGTTATGCGAGATCCAAATGGAGCTAGCAAAGGGTCTGGTTTTGTTGCATTTTCGACCTCCGAGGAAGCTTCTAGAGCTGTAAGCAAACATCTATTTAGTCATTCTTTTTTTATCTCATTTTTTTATTCTGATGTATAAAACAGCAACTTCTTTTTTGTTATTATAGCTATTTGAGATGAATGGGAAGATAATTGGTAGCAAACCTCTCTACATCACAAGGAAGACAGGAGGTCAAGGTTACATGTATGTTCTTGGTGTATTCTTAAGTTAACGGTATGGGAAGGGTCAAGATAAATGTTTCTTGGGTTATAAGGCTGGTATGACCCATATCGTCAGAGAGGTCAAGAAGCCCGGGTCAAGTATGTTGTTTTAAATAATCAATTGGATTTTTTAGATTTGGTGTTAATTTATTGTATCAAACGTTGATTTGGTAACCACATGTAATTGTTTTCAAACGATAGAGCTTTACAAGAAGGAGACATGTGAGGTTGTTACCATCATTGAGACCCCACATGGTATTCGATCTTTGAACACCATCTGGGCTTAACATTTAAGTGAAGACGCAATGAATTTATAGCTAAATGAAAATGGATCTTATGCGTCTAAACATTGTTACTTTTTAATCATACCTTAAGTTTATATAATAAATCCAGTTCCTGACATGAATCTTTTTTGTTACCATTGGGATCAATGGCTTAGAGATTTATTTCTTTCCATTCACTCTGTTGACAAGAGGATTGCTTTGACTTACATCGATGACCATGGTAACTGACATAAAACAAGAAATGGTACTCCGGAATAGGTAACTTTTCAATTTTCACATATATACTCAGCGCCTCATAAAGCAGTGAGCTACTAACATGTAAATGTTAACTTGCAGGGAATATCAACAAAGTGAAATACAAGCTGTTGTTTACTCTGAAGGTACAAGAAGAGGAGACATAAAGGTTAAAGCTTTAGAAGAAAACTGAAGAAGCAGAAAAGAAACGACTTGTAACTGAATTTGAAGAAATGAATGAATGCATTCGTAAATAAATGAGAGCGTGATCGTGAAGAAGCAAAAGCCTGAGGTTGTCCACTGAATCACAGGCAATGCAATTTTTTAGTTTTTTTTTTTGAGCCTACAGTCAAGAATAAAAAATGGAAGACTTCGTTCTGCAAATAACCATCTTTTACCATTTATGCATCCAACTTCATTCTACTATTTCGTTCACGATGGTAATGTTTTCAGTCTTGATATTGACAGTAAATGAATGGCTGGGATTAAATAGGTTTGCGTCGTCCATAACAGTACGTTTTAACTTTCATAGTATTTGCCTACCACTGTTTTCTGATTATGTCTAATTTTCAAAAACAATACTGAATCTTCTCCAAAACGCAATCTTAAAGCCCGTTTAACAATTGTAGGAGATAAATTTTATATTGGTTTTAATGAAGCTAATTTTTTTGTGTAACTTATGATTATTATTTTCCACCATCAGGTAAAGTTTCCTACACACGAAACTGCACAACAATGTCACCATCGATTCTTCAATGTGTTGTGATCGCGACTCCACAAAATGCTACTTTTTGCAATAGTAATTCTGACTCCAAATAGAGTTCATCATTATGTTTTAAAA